>JAKGUB010000341.1:17570000-18170000 GCA_026261675.1 Hippocampus mohnikei | reverse complement strand
TCTCTCTTCACATTCCTCAGAGAGTTGTTTCCCTGTTTTGAGTTCATATGCCATCGAGAGGTGATTATTAGCAGGAACCAATTGTAACCTAAAAGTGTTCTGCCCGACACTAATTGACATGAGCATTCGCCAACACACTCAAACAAACAGACATCTACTTTGTGAGCTCCCCGCAGCCATTATGACACGAAGATAATACAACAAGCATAGTTAACTACTGACTAAACGAAGAAGGAAACAAGCAAGACTTCAAAGGATATTTTGCTCCTTGTGAACATTTTTGTTGAATCGATTGTCTTCACAAGTTTTGTCTTTCATTGATTGTTTTTAATGCCATTTGTATTTATCTGTTTCATGTCCGTGTTTGTGACCAGTTCTCATTGTTACAGCTGCAGTGGTTGTGAGGGCTGTATATTAATAAAGCTGTATTGTATTGTATTTCCTGTACAGTAGCCTCATCTAGTGGATGCAAAGCGCAAAAGCAGCCACTATTGTATGCGCCTTACAATGCAGTGCGCCCTATCTAGGAAACAGTTTTAAAATAGGCCGTTCATTGAGGGTTGCGCCTTATAATTTGAAGCCCCTTATAGTGCAGAAAATACGGGTAGTTGTTTTGGGATGTAGTTCTATTATAAGCCACTAGATGTTAGCACAGTCTCATGTTTAAACACTGTAAATTTCAAAGAGTGGGAGTGAAAACAGCAAGTATTTCAAGGCTGCAGGTTCATTTTGTAATGTACAGCTCTATGCGTATGACTATTGATGTATATTGTGAGAGTTGATTGTGAAAGTGTTCATTTGGGAAATCCGACATTTACTGGAAACAGAAGGATAGGTACCCTGTTACGTTTGTCCAATATTTTTGTGTTATTAACTGCCCTTACTTTCCCGCTTTTAAATGTTTACTTCAAAGGTGTGTTTATGACCTTTAAGAAAGGGCAGTATTTTATATAGGGTATTTCTATGTTGCAGATTTCACTTTAGCAAGGGTGGTCAAGAATGTAACACGGTGCAATGGGGTCAGAGGGGTTACTCTATATTGATAAGAGAAAGACAAGAGAACAAACCAGTGTTTTGCTTACCCACACACTGGTTCCACTGGTAGTGCTGCAGATAACCTTGTGGACAGCTGCAGCGGTAACCACCCACTAAATTCTGACAGCCATGCTGACACCTGTGGTTGCCGTCACACTCGTCAGTGTCTTTGGGATGCATAAAAAACATCAGAAAATGAGTCAAACTTTTGTATTTGATCAGCCGGGACTGAGACAATGCTTGCCATCTGTTTTCAGACCTTCACAGTTCTGCCCATTGGGGTCTAATGAGAATCCTCGCTGGCAGTCGCAACTGAAGCTCCCTGGAGTGTTCTGGCAAGCACCATTGGCGCCACAGAGATTCGGGTCTGTTGAGCATTCGTTGTTGTCTAACACATTCAAAAGAGGAATGGTTCGGATTAAAACAAAATAGGACAGAAGTGCTAAATAGAACGGAATGGAAGAGAGCAGAATACGGCGGCCCGATATTCAGGCATTGGCCACAGCATTCGCTACACCTGGACACATTTTTTTTCCCACGGAAGCACACGTACAGCATGTATGTTATCTTGTTGGGATTTCAGCCATTTCATCAACCCTTCAGCTCTTTGGCAGACGGCATAATGCCGGATGTCACAATTTGTGATTGGTATACACTGATGCTGATATTAGCACGCAACAACTAAATGTTTTCAGAGTATTAATGGCACCTAAAGAACATAACTGAAAAAATATATATTTGTAATATTTCTGAAAGGGCAAGGGGAAAAAAGCAGCTGAAACAATGTGGTTGCAAAAGTTTGCACACCCTCTCATAACTGGAAAATGTTCCAAATGAACCAATCGCATTCCAATTGTTAAATGGGAGTCAGTACACACCTGCCAACATTTAAAGTGCCTCACATTAACCCCAAATAAAGTTCAGATGTTGTAGAAAGGATGTTTTTTTTTTGGGGGGGGGGGGGTTGCATTCTGGTAGAAGACTGAAGGTTTTGAACTGTTCATAATTCCTTCCATCTTGACAAAGGCGGCAGATGCAGCTGGAGAAAAGCAAGCTGGATGCTGCCACCGCCATGCTTCACTGTAGATGATAAGCAGTGTTGTGTTTGCGCCAAGCATACATTTTAGAATGATGGCCATAAAGTTCAACCTTGGTTTCATCCGACCCTAACACATTTTTTTTTCCACGTGTTCGCGAGATTTTGTTATACATACGTAAATTCTGAGTGGCGGGCAACTGTAGTTGTGATGTTGCAGCTGATGGTTAATATTATTGAGATGTCAGTTTCAAGAGTACAGTTATAGAAAGTTTGAACCTCAGACCATAATCAACATCTAATTATGTGCATGCAAGAACCAGTGACTGTGTAGTAAACCTTGATTGTGAAGACAGAGTGGCTCTAAATTATGTAGAACTATTTATAGTGCTTCAAGTAGGCCATGAAAAGTGTTGATTTTCGTAATTGGGGTTAGCCTATGAGCAACTCCCGCTAATGTTCACAAACAGGTGTGTTGTGGACTCCAAGTTTCTCCAACAATTTTGTTGACAAATTAGTAACACACTACTATGTATGTGTCATACGCTGTCATCGGCTATTCCATCGTATACTTGGGACTGAGAGCTCTTTGCCTCTGGATGGATATGAGGTCATGGGAGCTGCTTTATGGTCTGGAAAAAAGCTGGTGGTTGTCAGGACAATCCATTGCTGAGTTCCATAACAAAGACTCCCGACGATGCGCTACTACAAATGAGTATAGTCTAATAAGATAAGTGTGACATCAAAGAGAGTTCACTGAAGACGATGACGAAGCAGGCTTGATGATACAAGGGAAGGGAGACGACATGTGCATATGGGCTACAGGAAGTCACGAGCGCCTCATGACTCAACATGTTTATCCGGCTCATCCCTTTAAGGTATACACAGACACTAGAGCACTTCCGAGGACAGAAATATTTACTTGGAAGTCAATTCATGGAATCATTACTGGAAATCAATTCATGTTCTGCTTGTGTTCATTTACCGATACAGGCAGTGTGATGCTGGGTAAAGCCAGGGGGACACTTGCAGGTGAAGCCGCCGATGGTGTTGACACACAAGAATTGACAGTTGTGCTGTTTTGTCGAGCACTCATCCAAGTCTGGAAAGGAAGCGGGAGACATGACATCATCGTCGTTAAAGACTAGTGTGAGATGATTGCACGCACAACTGTAAGGGGGGCTTCTCATTTGTCGGAGTCAAATTCCAGTCCATCTACAGTCAGTGACCTACAAGTGAACTGCAAATGAACCTGACGGCAGAAAAAAGGGGCAGTGGCGGTCCAATGCTTGAATAGCGCCAACTAGTGAATATTAGCTCCTGAGCTCATCGATCAATGAAAATGTCAATCTTCCTTGACGACGATGACCTCTCAATTTGTTTAGTCGCATAATCCTTAAAGATCTAAACACCCTTCCCCAGAAGAGGGTGTAAATTCTGCATACAAAGGTCAGTGATTTACATGCCGTGGCCCAAGGATATTATCGTTTTGGAATTTTAATTCCATTTAGTTTTAGTGAGTTTTATTTTTTGTACTGAGTTAGTTTTAAGTAGTTTTCAGGATGGCTTTGCTAGTTTTAGGTTGGTGTTTTTTTTCGGTTTATTTTATTGATGCTATTTGTTTTGTTTTGTGTCAGAAAAATTTGAATTACAATACGTGCAGTGCTGCATAACAACGCTTCTAAAAGTTAGATGCATGAATGCATGCACACACCCTAATTAAACAAAGCTAGAATGCCTTGTTTGCCAAGTTGCCAACTTTCATAGTGGATTTGTGTCTTGAATTCCTGTTGAGAAGAATTAAACCTGGGTGAACAGTGTGATGCAAGATATATACCTTTATATATAGAGTATATAACACACACACACACACACACACACACACACACACACACACACGTTAGAGGACTAAGAGGACTACAAGTCCCAGACGACTTCCGGCTAACGATTGTGCAGTAATTTCAAAATAAATACCGGTACCTTTAAAATCAACCACAAAGGCTTCTGTATTAAATTCATCGCCAAAGACTAAAAACGAATTACATTGTGGCTTTAGTTACAGTTAAATTTTTAAGTGTAAAACATATTTTCAGTTAGTTATTGTTTTCTTTAAAGCATAAAAAAATTGTTAACAAAAATGTTTTTTTCAAATTTTGTTTGAGTTATTTTGTTCAATTTCGTTACCTCAAATAACCTTGCCTTTAACCTACAGTCTTTAACCGGATGTACATATTGTACATATCAAAAAGCGCCACTGCACAAAGGGGCACGATGGAGGTAGGGGAGCTCAAGTTTGAATAGTACAGATAAGAGAAGCCATAAACACTGATGAGGATTTAGTTTTAGGCACTAAAACAAGCCTGATAAATAGAAAATTTGGGTGCATGTTGTGATTAAATGCAAGCACGCAGACGGCCCAGAATAGAACAAGCATTATACTGGGAGGGGGCCAGGTCTACTCAGCAGTACTGCGGGTCCAAACAGTTAAGGACAGCTGCTATATTAGAGGTTCTTTTGCTGTGTGTGCATGTGTCACCTCTGCAGCTCTTTCCATCTTCCTGTAGGATGTATCCACGGGGGCAGGAACATAGATATCCACCCTCTGTGTTCTTGCAAATGAAGTTACAAGGCTTTGGTGCCTGTATGCACTCATCCACATCTACAGTGAAACATAACAGTGAGACACTGCTTGATCTTTTCGACAAATACAATATTCCATGAGAGCCGAAGATGAGATCAGCAGACTCGGGCTATAGTGCGTGTGTGAGCTATCTACCCGTGTGGTTTTAGCCCTTCCCAAGGTGGCAGGAACGTAAACAAGAGGTCGGCACGGCAAGACACCAGTCCATAAAATGAAGTGAGATGGCTGTGAACTGTAGGCTTACCCACACACTGAGAGCCAGTGATGTCTGTAGCGTAGCCGGCTTTGCAGACACAGTTGTACGAGCCAAGATTGTTAACACACTGGCCGTGCTTGCATAAGTTCCCCATCACACGGCACTCGTCAATATCTTGAACAGAAGCGTGTCATGTTAACAAAGTGAAATACAGAATAGCGTCAGCATCTTTGTGTCTGTCGGTTCTCATTTCTAAAGCGTTAAAGTGACAGAGCGGTTACTTGGGAACTCGATGCCGTTTGTTCTTCAGGCTTCGATTCATTAGACAGATTAATTCATTCGAAATTCTCGAATACCTCTGCCATCAGTGGTGTATCCATGTCCCAGAGGGCACATTTTCTTGAAGTGGGTGGTCCCAGGCAGTGGACAAAGCTCACAGTTGTTGCCCCAGCCCCTGCCCCCATCACAGCAACACTCCGACTTGGTCACCATGTTTCTGTTACTGGATGTCATCTGACACAGAGTAGTCAGGACCTCAGTGAAACAGAAGCCCTCGCGGTTATCTAGATGTCGAGAGACACGGGGAAGGGAACATGAGAGCGAGACAAACAAAGAGGTGGCTAATGGGAAGCAGACAAAGCCACCCAGACAGCACCAGACGTGAGGAGATAACCCACGCGCACAATCACTAATGTCTGTCAGAAGCCAGATAGCAACTGAGACCTCGGTTTCCCTGGAGTGTTTCTCACCGGCTTCAGTACATCACTTTGAATCTGAAGTATATATTTAGATTAGGGAGGAAGCCTGTGAAACGATTTCCTTTATCTTGACAGTTACAAACACGTGGTTATTAACGAGATGCGAAAGTGCCACAAAGGGTCTACAAATCGACAAGAAAGGTGCACGGCCATTTTCATCCACGTTGAACAAATGTAACATCAACTTTGCAGTTTGCATGTGTACAGAGTTAGGTGCGTATGGTGCACACACTTACCAATACATTCCGTCTGTGTGGGGTTAGCTATGAATCCCTGGTCACACTTGCAGCGATAGCTTCCCACCGTGTTCTCACAGCGGCCGTTCTTACAGATGCCCGGTTTGGCTGTACATTCGTTCAGATCTGAAGCGGACATACAAAAGAAGAACAAATACCTTCGTTATAAATGTTCACCGTCAGCACCCAACTGCATGACATCATACATGCAAGCGGTTTGTTTGGGGAAGAAATTGTCGAAACAAATGTAAAGATTTAGCTGTTTGAATTTGATATTGCTTTTACAGATACAGAATGCAACACAATGTGTTTTTAAAACCAACCTTGAAGGTGTGGCTAAAAGTGGGCATTTCCATTTACTTCACTCTCTTGTTTTTAAACACTCTAAAAGTCTAAATAAAGCCCATACAAACGTCTAGTTTCATCAAGAAGAAAAAGAAGAAGAAGAATTATGCATCTGATTTATAAGGTGCTTGAAATATACAATCTACACTTGCCAAATCTTGGGGTTAATGTCACAATAAAGAGCAATGAGCAATAGGTTTCAACAGTCTTACCTATGCAGCCATCTCCACCCGGGTGGCGTGTGTATCCAGGTGCGCAGATACACATAAATGTACCTATAAGGTTCTTGCAGGTCATTCCTCTGCTAGCACAATCATCTAGACCGTATTCACATTCATTCTGGTCTGCAAGACAAACATACTATGCATTATCAACGATAAAAATAACAGCATGTACCTACAGTCTAATTTGCTGGCGTTGGGCCGGAACTTCCTACGTCACAATCTGGTAAATCTCACATTGTCTTTTCACATATGTATCTTATACTATTGGTCAGTCCAAATGCGTGGGTGTTTTTAATGTATTTATGTATTTATTACAAATTATTGATATTCAAATTTACATATTCACTTTTTCAAACTTTTCCGCAAATGTTTTTGGACTTGTTAGCTTTGAATGTTTCTGCTTCTCTCCCGATGTAGCTACTCTTTGCCATGCTGTCTACTTTGCCGTTACCTGTATTTCCTGACATTGACTATCATATGTAAATGCCAAAAGATAAGTTTAATGACTTCATACTGTTTGTGTGAAGTCCTCTTGTACATTTGTTTTCCCATTCGTGATGTCACATCAATTTGTGTTATTTAGGCTTCTGCTCGCAAATACGACTAATGAGCCTCACGTAAAGGTGATTTGTATCCATCCATCCATGTGGTGGATAATTTAACTGGTGAATATAGTCATCAATGTACCATGAATTCATGATTAAATACACGCTAGATGGGTGGTGTTGATGCTTTATGATCCTCTCCGTTTTGAGTGTTTTGCCACCGGCTGGCCATCAATTATTTGGGCATTTTCACTATTCGTTGCAGGGCAATTCATCTGTTAATTGCTACAGGCACACAGAGCCCCAATATGGTCTCCATTAATCTGCTGAATATGACACTGGCATGGAAAATGAGTTGAATATCGGCAAGTAGTAAGAGAGTTGGTGGTCTGGTTGGAGCTGGGATATAAACAATGACGCTATAGACATTGAGAGGTCCCTTCTGTCTCGGCGCTTCCCTCCAAATACAACGGTTGCCATGGTCCCCGCGCCATCTGAGACAGTGGAGGTGTAAACAGTGACTCATCTGGTTACATTTCCTCGGGCTTTAAAAAGGCTTGAGGAAATAGTTATGTAACTTCACGAGGAGTGTATATAAAGTATTTAATGTGAAATGGTGTGTGACTAAAAGAGCTGCGTTTCAGACTGCTTAGTCCTGGAGTTGTAGTACCTTTACACATCCTCTTGTCTTCACGCAGCACATATCCTGTTGGACATTTACACTCATAGGAGCCCACTACATTAACACAGCGGAATGCACACAGCAGAGGATTCTGAGCACACTCGTTGATGTCTGGAAGAGAGCACAAAAATAAATAAATAAATACATTACGCAAGTCTAGTGGTAACAAGATAAATTATATGCTAAAAACGGACAATAAAGTAGGCTGGTTGGAAAAAAAAATAATTAGAAAGTGATCAGATATGGACATTATTGAAATAAAAATCCTAGGTTTGAACCAAATCATATGTATAATTTGCGACAAACTAATAACTTTAGTTGTAACAAATTAGATTCATCTTTCTGAAGTTGGTCCAAAGTGTCTTTTTTTTTTTTTCAGGTTAGAGAAACAGACTAGATTTCACACACCTTCGCAGGTCATCATCGGACCAGGCTCAAAGCCTTCCTCACATGCACACTCAAAGCCTCCGATGACGTTTGTGCAAGTGCCGTTTCCGCAGGGGTTACCAATGTCGCACTCATCAATATCTGAAACGGACATGCATATTGAATGCATGTTAATATCGGCCCATGTAGGAAAGAAAGCGAGTGACAATGGACAATAAGAGACACTTCACTTGCCTACACAATTAAATGTAAATGCAGTGATGTCAAGTTGGTACCCCATTTGACATTCACAGCGGAAAGAACCGTCTGTGTTGATGCACTGGCCGTTTTCACAGGGGTTGTTGAGGCACTCATCAATATCTAAGAGGGAAGCAAAGTTCACGTGATACGTCGGAGGATAAAGATTCATGGTAGATAACACTCATACCTTTTGGAACCTCATCGATCCCACGTTGATATCCCTTATTTTTACAGAGGAGGGGATACGCCTCTGCAACATGATATCACACAATTAGTGAATCGCAAAAAATGTCTTGTATGAATCTGCATGCCTGTCAGGGTGTTCTTTTGGCCCGTGTGATGGAAACCTACCTTCTGTCTTGCTAGGGCAGATTTCACAGGGATCTCCCCAGCCTTGACCCGGCATTCCGGTACAGCAGCATTCTTCCTTGGAAGTGTTCTGAGGCTTTGGAACCTGGCATCGTCCATTTTCAAACCTTGTATAGCAGTAGTTGACGCGTACATCTAAACATTGGCAAACACATGAAATGGAACAATGGAGGAGAAAAAAATGAGACAAACAGATCACACAGTTTGAAACAGTAAGAAAGGCCAAAATATTCTGAATTAAATCGATATGCTCAAAGTTAAACAAGTGTTTACGGTGAGTTTAATGTGTTCTGTTACCAAGCTCCTAAATTAGTTTACTTGCATATTAAACCAATATTCCCCAATGAATTTCTACGAATCTGTTCAAGCCCCCGCAAATCCTCAGATTTTTGGGGGAATGTAATATAAAAATAGCACTGTATTGCATGACAACACAATACAAAAAATAATGCAAATTAAATAAACTAATTTTTAAAGAGTATACTGTTAATTGGAACCCACTGGAGTCAAAACAACGACTCTACATCAGATTGAACAGATTCCAAATCTGCCGGACTTTGTTGTCTGTCCGTGAATTGAAATACAAGGACATCAGCAATTGTTAGCATTAGCTGAGCGTGACAAAAAAAAGTGAACTTGACTCAATCAAATATAATGGCGTAGTAAGAACCTCGCTGTACAACATTTCAACTGTCTGTCAATGCTTAATTGAAGTGAAATTACTGATGGGTGATTTTTACTTCACAATTGTAACGGATTTCAGTGGAACATTGAAGTGAGTGGCAGAGCATTACAGTTCGATGAGGAGAAATGTTTTTGGAATCACTGTGCCATCAAAGGAATTGTCCAACGTGTTCGTAACGGCTTTTGTCAGGTTTAAGGTCTAATATCATTCATTATCATTCTTGAACCCAGAAGTTGTCTGATCACAAATTAGGTTAACAAGAACTCTACTAAACCTTTGCCATACGGACTTACTGAATGAACACGTTTTCCATAAAATTGCTCCAGTGAGAGTTTAAAGTTTAAATTTAAAGCTTAATAAGAATGTCAAAGGGAGTTGTTTTGTTGTTGTTTTTGCTTTATGGTAAAATGCTTGACGCGACTTGGGCAGGTTGGCAAATGGAGAGGATTGTGAGGACTCTTGTTCTTTTTGGCTCTTACTTGTAATGAGAAGCACATGGTGACATTCTCCTGCTAGCTCTTCACCCAACTGCACAAATAAGTGTCTTGACCACTACAGACCGCACCCGCGCACACACACAGACACACACACACACACACACACACACACACACACACACACACACACACACACACACACACACACACACACACACACACACACACACACACACACACACACACACACACACACGCACAAACGCGCGCACCTGGCGAGGACATGAACACCTGGTGCTGTGTACACAGCGACTTCGTGGGTCTACTTGCTTTGCTCCACAAAACCAATCCGCAGATATTTCCGCAAAACACGTGATGCCTTGTGCACAGATGTCGTGTGCAAAATTATAAACACGGACAAAGCACTGGTTTACATCAATGACAGATGGTATCACAAGAATAACATCAATGACACCAAAGACTTGTCATGATAGATAACTGATGTGAGACAATACGAAATCTACACAGGGTGTCTCAAAAGTCACAAAATTGAAACCTTCATTTCATATCGTCTTCATTTCGGGTATCGTTTGGACGGACATGAGACCATTAGCATTTGACAGCTGAGGCTTTGCAATGTTTGTAAGCACATCATTCCTTTTCCCACGACTCACCAATTAACATTGGAAAAGTGCTGCAAATTTGTACGTTCATAGTTTATAAAATATCAAATTCCGATGGCCACACATCAGCCTGAATGATACCCAAAACAAAATACATGTGTAGTGACTTCTTGGACAGTGTCGCTTTTTCCATTCTTTGCATGTCAATCATCCTTTTTGACAAAAGCAACCCTTAAACAATTGTGACAGGATTCATCCTTGATCTCATTTCTTGCCCGTGTTTCTCACCCTCCACCCTGCTGCGCTAATTCATCCCCCGCCCTTCGGCCAAGCACGATTGACGCAAGGGAGAGGGGTGAAATGCAAACTTTAATCCACCTCCTCAGAACAGGTGATGTCATCGCTTGAGTGTTTCAAAGGAACTCCCTAACAGTGGACTCACCGCAGCCCCCACCCAAGCCCTAAACACGCACACGCAGTACATAAACACACACATGCGCGTGTGAGGAGTGGGACGGTGGTCGGTCCGGAGGGATAAAGCTGATACAGATACAGCTTGCGTCTCATCTATAGCATCGTTTCAAAATACTGCCGTCTTGTTTCTCTCACATACTTACCTAAACATCTGCGTCCCGAGGCAGACAGTTGGAAGCCCTCGGGGCATAAGCAAGTGAAGCTTCCCTCTGTGTTGGAACAGGTTCCGAACATGCAGATCTCAGGCGACTGCGAACACTCATCAATGTCTGGTAAATAAAGAAAATCAAATCTGAATCAGCACAGAAGTTCCCCTTGGCGCTTGTTTTGTTTATTCCTCTGTGTCAGGGTTAATGGTGATGAAATGAAATCGGGAACGTCAGTAAATCAGTTTAGTCAAATACAATCTTTGATTTCTGAACAGAACATGACAGGGGAATAACCTTGTTTTCATGCGTGCCGTCATAAAATGACCAGCTGCTTCTCTTAGTGATGTTCAGCATTTAGGGCTGTTTCTACCCGCTTCCAAAAACAGAGCCCTTTGTAGGAATGTGTTGAAGTCTGCCGAATATCTCTTCATCAGCAGCACTACATAAACAATCCAAGCATTCTAGCTTGGGCCCACTCCCACGTGTGAGAAGGAGAAGAGAAAGAGAAATGGATGGGGAGCAGCCCAGGCAAAACTTTGTTCTCATCGAGTAGGAACCTACTATGAATCAAGAAGGAAGAAAACTGACAAATTTGGGGGGGATATTAAAAAAAAATATATATATTTTTATATATATATATATATATATATATATATATATATATATATATATATATATATATATATATATATATATATATATATATATATATATATATATATATATATTTTTTTTTTTTTTTTTTAATTTCAGGGAATTTATTTATTTTGTAAGCAAAGTGCCATAATATGAAATTATGGTTCCATATACAGTATCAGTAACTTTTGGAGGAATTTACAACATGGTTGTTTCCTAACTTCTTTCACTGCTGTGGATGTTTATATTCATCATCGGGAATCCAATTGGTAAATGTGTATCATGTACGTTTTTCAAAGAGTGGGAATGGAAAAGGGTCTCTCCCAGCTAGCCTGTGAAGTTCAGGGTAGTAACAAACTGTAACAACTAACAGATCCCTGCAGATAGAGGAGTTGCATTGCCTTGGATTTGGGGTCAGCACAGCTTTTGAGTAGAAGATAAAAAATAGGCAGTGAATTACAACAGCCTCAATGGACGCAAACACTTTTTCTTTTTGCCAAGAGATTGTGAACATGTCAACAAACATGTCTCGCGGCACAAGGGCCTTATGACAAAACAAAATTTTAAAATGAATTATTTCCAATATTCCCCATCTTAACCTCCCAATGTAATTTACCAGAAATTTACTACAAATTTTCCACCCTTTTGTGGCCCAAAGCATATCCACCTGCACCAAGCAAAAAGTGTAAGGCAGCCATTTCTGTTTTGGCCTGTAGTTCAATGTACGTTTGTATGTTACGAGCATAAAACCAAGAACTATGTTCTAATGTCTGCAAAACTTAGTGAAGGGATATGGAACGGTTAATGGAAGAAACCATTTTGGTGGGGATCTAGGCAGGCCTGAGCACTGGTGTGATGCTTCGTGAGTGACTGCCTGTTTTCATTTTAAGATTACCTTTGCAGGTGTCTGCATGGAGATAATATCCAGGTGGGCAAATGCATCTGTACGAGCCATCCAGATTCAAACAAGTGCCAACGCCGCATGTGCCAGGATTTACGGCACATTCATTTATATCTGAGAAGAAAGGGAGCGGTTTTAAATTAGTACATCATACAGTACAGTACAGTTGGAAATAGCAAAACTTTCTTACCGACGCACAGTCTTCTGTCTGGCGAAAGTTCATAGCCATCGTTGCACACACACAAGAAGTTGCCCACGGTGTTCACACACTGTCCGTTACGACAAAGAGCCCTCTGGCTCGAGCACTCGTCAATGTCTAAACACAACGCAAAACAAATTTGTTCATTAGCGTTAAAACCCATGCTGTGGTTCTCATGTCCTTTGCATGCATGTACAGTACCTATACAATCACTGTTGGGTGAATTCTGGAATCCGGGGTAGCAGAGACAGTTGTAAGAGCCTACGGTGTTCTTACAGGTCCCGTTGCCGCAGGGTTGTCGCTCGCACTCGTCCATGTCTAAAAATGTCATTTTAAGATCAAACGGGCTAGAGCTCACATGTAGGCAGAACAACAATGGCAGGGCAAAAAATGTCTTACCAACACACATTGACTGGTCCCGGGTTGTTTTAAACCCATTGGGGCAGATGCATCGGAAGCTCCCCAGCGTGTCGATGCACTGACCAGGATTGCAAACACCGGCGTTCTCGACACATTCATTACGATCTGAGGAAAAGACAAACAATCTCATACATAGACCAACAGGAATATTATATGGTTGAGTTAAACTGTCAACACCCGGTAAATTGCAGAATTTTCAGCAATGTCATGTGTTTTTACAGTATACAGGGAAGTCCGAATTCAGAGTTACGCGCCTTCAGTGGACCAAGACAGTGTGCCACAACAAGCCGGGGTAGGGTGACACTAAGGTCTTCTTGAAAAGGTGAAGCCAAAGAGCAAAAGGCAGAGAGAATATACGTCTTTGGTAATGTTGTATGCTCTGTGTGCATTGCTGCTTCATGTGTGGTAAAGTAGTAGCTTTTGAAGATTGAAATTTACCGTAACATCTTTGCTAGTTCCCAGGACCTCGTCTATGAAATTTTACATTATACGTTAGCATTAAGCTAGTGGACTTTGGTTGACTGAAATGATATGGTTGGACGAAAATGCGGGTATGTAAACATACAATGCTTCATTCTCTTTTGTTGCATGACTTAGTTTAACAGTAAACCTCAACTGGGAGTGACAAATAAACAGCTTAATGGCATCTGGCATTGCCTCTTATTTGAAGGACACTTTCAAATGTTTTTTCAAGTTTGAAAGCATTGGGGGGAGGTAAAACCATCCAAAAATGACATGGTCTACCTATTTTGCTGATGTTCACCTATTGCAGTTGGGTTCAAACTCTATCCCCTGCAACAAACAGGGGATGCCTATTTATATTCTACTGATTGTTTAAATTGTGCATGACATTAATGTAATAATTCCCACCACTAACGTGATAATCCATGTTATGTACAACGTCATCTACAAACGAGTATCTGGCAAGAGCAGCTTTAGCTTCAACCAGTGCCCTCTCTGTTGTTTACATTTCTACAGTTACTACCAGAGCTTTAGAGTATTTTCTGACAGATTAGGAGTCATCGGAACCACTGTATAATGAGTGGAGTGTCAAAGCTACATTCAAAAGACCTAGTCATCGAAGGACATACTGTACCTAGGCATTGTCCCGTCGGGCTGAGGCGATATCCAGGTTTGCACTCGCAGCGATAGCTCCCGGGCATGTTTAAGCAGGCTGCATTCTGTTGGCACACAGGCCCATTCTGACACTCATCGATATCTAAGAACAGGAGGAGGGGACTTTGCATTAACTTGAGTTGACATCAAGAAAAGGAAAGTCGTTCAATCTTGTACCTTCACAAATCAGTAGCTTGTCATTGTAGATGAAGCCGATGGGGCACTCGCACCTGAAGCTACCGATCATGTTGATGCATACACCATTCTCACACACGCCTGGGATTTCCCGGCACTCGTCAATATCTAGTGCAAAGGAGCAAGATCAATATTGAATGCAAACTAGCTTGTAAGCAAAGTCAGTAAACGTGGCTCATTTGTCATCAGTCAACTTTTACCAATAACTCTTCCAGTAGTGATGTCGATATAATATCCTGGTCTCTCACTGCCGCACAGGTTGGCAAACTCATCTAAGCGGAGACAAATTCACTTTTGTTTCACCCATTCTTTTGTATGTTTGTGAGTGTGTGAGTAGATGGGACCTCACCGCTGCTGGGCACAGGACACTGCTCACAGGGTTTATTCCACGCACGGCCAATGTTGTAGGCACAGCAGCACTTCTTTTTGGTCATGTTGAAGGTTAGCTCTCCGTCACATGTTCTGTTGTCGGAATAAAAGTTCCTGTAGCAATAGCTCTTCCTCATATCTGGAAGTGATTACAAAATAGAAATTGATTGTTGCAATCCAGGTTATTGTTCAAGTTTATTGTCAAAGTAAACATAAAACAAAGGGAATTACACTTTGTGTAGTTAAAACAACCACATACCTTTGCCTTTAAGCATGCAAGTTTATTGCTAACACACAATGAGAAATGCCATACAAGGGCTAACGAATAGCATCTAAGTGACGGCATTACAAGGCCTTCAGCAACGGATATTTGAACACAAACTGTGAGATGTGTTTTGAAATGTGTTTTGAATTACGGCAAGTGTCTGATATTGTCATTGTTGAATTTAAAGTGACAAATAAACTCCTTGAGGATAATTGGACTTCATATATATCAGACGTACCCATGCAATTGTTGCCTCCATTGACTTGCATGTAGTCCACAGGGCAGATGCAGGTGTAGTTTCCAATGGTGTTGTAACACTGGCCAGGCCCACAAATACCTGGACGCTCGCACTCGTTGATATCTGCTCACACAAAAAGATTATTCGATTCACATTATTCACTTACTACTTGCGCTGTCGGAAAGTACTTGCCCAAAGTATTTGACAAAGTAACCATTTTATGCGTTTTTTGATACTCTGCATTCAAGTTTCAAAATGAAATGAGTGATTCAATCCAACGAACACATATTTGACTTATTCATACACATTTTTAAATTTAAGGTAAGATTCATTTCAAAGCTATGCCACATCTGTGTTCTATTTTTAAGACAGTGTGGTTTCACCAAAAGACTGAGTGCCTGTCGCGGCAGTATTTCAGGGAATAAAAGTCCAGGAGATTGATTGTGCGTTTGTGAAAAACATTTGTGGTTTCAGAGAGAGATGAGTGAAATCGGATCATTTGTGAGTCAGAATGGGCGTGGGAATAAAGATTATAAAAATGAAACATGATAACCACACCTCTTTAACTGTCTATTTGTGGTTGAGTCGAAGCTACAATGGACTATCCCCGTGAGTACACCAAAATCTGATCCAGTTGACAACCGTCCAAACTTTACAATGCATGGAATGAATGTATTGGGCAATAATAGCATCCCTTTGGCCTTTTTAAAAACTCATCATAAAGGACTTAAACAAGACTCAGAGCTAACATTTTCGGTCTTAATGCTGTGGCCAAGAATTCTTCTATTGATACGTTATAAAAAACCCATAGGAGTCAATGTGACTACTACCGAGTTCAAACATCAGTCCCTGCAGGTCAGTTTTAGTTGTCTTGCATCAATGAATTCAGAAAGGTAAAAGAGAATACTGTAAAAGAGAGAACACAGTACGTGTTTGACATACATTAAAATTCAATGTAAGCCATTCAATGTTGTTGCGCCTTTAGAACAGTGCTGGTTGCAGTTTTTATCTCCTACTGCCTTGCCAAAGGGTTTTATTATTCTTGGTCTGCCCAAAGGTCGTCTGATATTTTTACACTTTATTCAAATGTTGAAAATAGATTGAGAGCAAATATTTTACCTTTCTGGAACACTCAAATGTCTTCCCTTATTTTGAGGGAGCCATGTGGCATTATGGTGGCTCAAGATTGATTGTCCGGATGTTTTTTTAGACAATGAGTGAACATATAGAGGTTATATAAATGTGTGTAAGCCTGTTTAGTTCAACAACTGTACTACTGCTTTAGTGCACAAGGAACTGGTTAGCCACTAAGGAAAGTGCAAGCAGATTCATTTCCGCCTATTACACGGTTTTGGAAGTTAGTTTTTATTTATTTATCTATTGCATCATTCATGGTTGTAGGACCTTTAAAAAAAGTTTAAGAAGAAGAGATAACCACAGTCGTTTGCTTTTGTGAAATATGACTGTGATGTTGGACGTCTAGTGCTGGTGGCCATGTCCTAAATTTTTAATGAATGGCAACGTTATATATTAGCTTTTTATTTATTTATTTATTTATTTACACGTTTCAGCCGGGACTGAACATTATTTTGGGGCAGTGTTATATTGGTGTTGATGTGCATCAGTATATGACAGCAATATAAAGTAATGTGGTAACTCAAGCAAGATGTTTTGGAGGTTTGGGGGGATTCCCAATAAAGTTATTTTGGAGATGCCTGACGTATATGTCTGTTGGGTGCATCATCATTCAATACCTTCACAGACTCTGGTCTCTTGGTTGAGTGTGTATCCTCTTGGACATTCACACTGAAAGCTCCCAAAGGTGTTGATGCACTCTCCTCCCTGACACAAGCCCGGCAGTTCCTGACACTCATTGATGTCTGTGAGAAGAAAAATAAAACATCACAATGAGGGTGTCATTTCCGTGCAGGAGTCATTCAAGGTCAAATGTTTGCATCTGACCTTCCAAGATGACAGTGATGGGGTTCGGTCTGAAGCCTTCACCACCTGGACACAGGGTCTTATACTCGGCTGTGGAGAGCAAGGACAAATCATTAAAAAAACCCCATCAACAAATCTATAGGAAGGTCATCTGGTGGAGCTTTGTTCCTGCAAAACATAGATGGGAGTGCGTAGAAAGCATTTCTTATAAGGTTTCTGACCATCTGCTAGCAATTTTCACGCGAGTTGCACAAAGCGCTCTCATTTTATCAGTCACATCAATTATGGTAAACACATATATACACACTCAGGAGTCAGTCTGAAACATGAATGCTGGCAGTGTACTGGATGACAACATTTATCCAAGCCTGACATTTCTGCTGACAGGAACAATAACAGGAAATGACTCGGAGTGATTCAAGGGTTCTCACGAGCAAATTGGTTCATTTCCTGTGAGTAATCATACAAAACAGCTCACTGTCACCGTTCACAGTCTGTAGGCTCACGCACTCAATTTTTCTTGTTTATAGGGGGTTGACATGCTCGCTGCAATTCCACAAGCTGAGGCAAACCTCAAACGACCTCACGGTACCCTAAATTGGCCATATGACGAGACAAGTACAACACACGTCACGTCAAAGAAAAGACTTGTTGACCCACTGTAGTTGAGAGACGGGCATAATTCACACGGGTTCCCCCAAGCATGGCCCAGCGAACAGCAACAAGATGCCTTAGAAACACCAACTCCGATCTCATTGGAGCAGTCCAAGCTCTCAGATGAGTCTCCTCTGGGGTGCACATCCAGGTAGCAGCTTCCAGAGCGAGTATCTGTGTGTGTAAAAAAAACAAACATTGATGTATTTTTTCCCTTTTTCACCTCTGTATGTTGTTAGGAACTAATCATTAGCGTGTACAGGATCTATTGCATCTCACCTACGCATCCCACCCGGGTGGGATTAAGCTCAAAATCTGGGGGGCAGTTACAATGGTAGCTTCCGGGGATGTTAACGCAAATCCCATTAATGCAAATGGTTGGGTCTGCACATTCATTGATATCTGAGAAAGAATGAAAAAAACGTTTCCAAAGTGTCATTTCCATATAAATGCATGAGCACAATATATTTTATCAACAAACTTTTCTCAGGAACAATTGGCAATGGTCATCAGACCTGTGCAGTTGCCTCCACTCCTGTCCAGTTCGTAACCAATGCTACATTCACATCTGAAAAGGCCTGGAATGTTCTTGCAACGCCCATTGACACAGATGTCAGCGAAGGTACATTCGTCAATATCTGTGAAATAGACAGAGAGAGGAAGAATGAAATAATGAATACGTGGTACAAGAGAGGGGGGGTCGGAGGGGCAGGCTCAGGGCTGAGGAATTATGGGATCATGGGTGGAAAATTGCCAGCTTGCAAGAGGAAGTGAAGGCTTCACTCGCGTTTCTCCAGTTTGACACTTTTGGGGGCAGGGGGAGAAAAAAATGGCATGACATCTCAAGACTGATACGCACATAAAGTATACGAGGTGTGTCAGAAAAGTTCCAGGACTAGTGTCAAATCCAAACTGCGTGTTTTCCCTTTTGAACTAAGCCTCCTGGACTCTAATGTACTTTCTCAGCCTTCCCTGTCATCCTGATGTTGTGCAGATCTTCAAAACAGTTTCACTGTATGAGGTAGGGGAAGAGGAATGGCACGAAGCCAGATTGAGTGGGAAGAGAAGTTGTTCCAGCCTGGTGATGTTCCGTTTGGCAAGGAACTGTCAGATGCTCAAGGCAATGTGAGCAGGTGCGTTGCCACATAGGATGATCGTCTGACCCACATTGAAGGACCCTTCAATGTGGGTCAGTGTTTGAAGTTTCGGTTTGAAACATATCTTTTGTGATGATGATCCTGAAACGTTTCTGACACACTTTGTACAAAACTAGAGAAGCTTACTAAAGATTTCATACTGTGGCCTTGTCCTTTTCCTTGTGAGATGAAAAAGGAAGGACAAGAAAAGGTCATCTCGGGAGGTCTGATACATCCACGCAAAGACTTCAGTCTACTCATTAAATTAAATCTTGAGACTTAATTGCTTGAATTGTGAATCAAAGTCATTTGCTCCCTGTTTTTTGGTGTTCATTTCATAACTATCATTAAGGTCAGCTTCTGTAATGCAATAATCCATTACCTCCATTTCCTAATCAGGTCCGTGAATTGTCAAGTGTTAACATAAGGTGTCCAGATGCCCCATACCACCCACCACACACACACACACACACACACACACACACACACACACACACACACACACACACACACACACACACACACACACACACACACACACACACATACACACATTTGTAGTTTGGTGTTTTGACCTGGTCTGGGAAAATTAAACAATATTGTCACATACGAACTAAACACTTTAAGAATGCTTTGTTGCTAGTTGATCGATTATTTATTAATCCGCAGATGTTATGATGGAATGATAAACTAACCTTTTGCTACATCTTTTTGTGAGTAGGTTACTTTATCCTGCTTTTCGTTCGTGTCGCTGCAACTGAATCAACCAAAACAAATCTGTTCATTTGTGCATGACTTATCATGCCCCATTCCAATACCTCATGAGTCCCATTTGAATACATTCTCTGTTTGGATAGATTTCTTTTTTCCGAGAAGATAAACAAGTTACCATTCATGACGAAACAATTTTAAATCAATAAAAATGGTCTTAGACACTGTTGCCATGATCTTGTCTTACCCTCACAAGCCTTGCCGTCAGCGGTGGCGATGAAGCCCATGTCACATTCGCAGCGGTAGCCGCCAGGCATGTTCAGACAGTGGCCGCTCTCACACAGGTTACCATTCTCTGCGCACTCATCACTGTCTACAATTGGAGGTCAAGCAAAACAGTGTGAGAACACATAATAATGTGTTACATTGGTTCAATCTGAGACAGGCTTCTGGTTTGCATGTGTGACCTGAGCAATGGAAGCCATCTCCAGAAAATCCATCCTTGCACGCACACCGATACGAGCCCATGGTGTTGAGACACTCGGCGTTGTTGCTGCACATGTGGGTCCCGTTGGAGCACTCATCCAGATCTTTACAACAACAAAAAAAACATTCAAACATTACATGAAATGTGATTTCGATTTGTGTGCAGTATAATAAATGGTCAAAAACATTTGAACAAATAAAAGCTTTAACTCACATCAAACTGCCAATTCTGAACAAAGTACATTATGGAATTGTGTTTTGAGGAGGTGGGTTATTATAAATCTACATTTGTAGAATCCACATTTTTAAATGTGTTTAATGTTTGCGTTACCTGTGCATTTGAAGCCGTCGCCAATCCACCCTGGAGCACAGTTGCATTTAAAGCTCCCTGCTGTGTTGGTGCATGTTGCATGTCGGTCACAGTTGTGCGCCCCAATTTCGCACTCATTGATATCTGTCAAAGAGAGGAGAATTAAATTGATTTGACATAATGGTTACATTTCACATCATCGAGCTCGTTCCATTTTATCTGCATCAAAGCAGAAGTGAGAAATCGCAGAACTAAAACCTTTGTTCTGGTTGACATCCTTCATCCGAGAAGAGATTACCTTTAAGGACGAAGACAGTATGGCATTCTACAAAATGCCCACCGGTTGGTGTTTAATTGTTTAATGTAACAGACTGCATTCTATGTTCGCAAGAGGTATAAAAGTGGATATGAGACGTAATACATTAACACAAAAGCATCTTTTTTTTTTCCTTCCTTTCGTGGTGAGTTCAAGTAGTGCTTCAAACAAGCAGCAAGTTGTCCTAGGTTGTTGGAGCTGCGTGTATCCATAAGGCTACTTTATTAGGGAATTATAGGCAAGGAGGAGACGACAACCTGACTCTTGAAACCTCCCTTAAAAGGTTTTGGCCACCAAGGAACATTTGGATAGGACCCCAGTACAAAATGAAGTTTGAAGTGATGGAATTGGAAGTATGACTGGAGGAGGCAAAATAAACATGTCACTAAATTCACTCTGTGAAAGCCACACTATGTTTTATTTAACTCGCCCCGAGTGGGTGGCAATTGGGTGAAAAGGATATGCCTATCCTGTGTAACTTTGCATTTCCAATTTGTGACAGTCTGCCCCAAAAAAATGCTCTAGGAGCGGCCAACACCAATTGTCGCAGTGCGCTGAAATGACAGTGATGCACAGAAATGCAGAGTTGAAAGGAGTATTGTCAAGATCTGGTGATCTGCCATGACTGCTTGTGACAAGACTGTGTGATTGCATAAGTGGGTAAAGTGGGTATGTACAATGAGTGTATCTATTTTGTCCTTATCTGGTTTGAGCTCAAAGATATTCGTTCTTGTGAAGAAAAAAAAAAACTCTTTTTGTGGGTACTAAATCAGTCCTCAAAATTAGAGATCAGTTCTGCTGTTTTACAGTCTGCCCGAAGAAAGGTTATGCCTTAATCACACTGCACTTCACGATGGGGTTAATCTGAGGGCTGAGAGCAAATAAGTCTCCCTGGATCACGGAAGGAATTAAATCCAATTCTCCTCCAAGCTTTGATGTTAGACAGCACATGAAACAAGGCGCTCGTTCTGATGTGCAAATACAAAACACAAACAAGGCAAGAAGTGTGTCGGGGTCCACAGCTGGTGCCAGGGATAAGATTCCGTTCAATGTGGCAAATGCTTGACAGATGATGGGCAACAAAGCGGAAACAAATAAAGAGAAATGTGCCAGCTGTCTCGGGCCAGCTTCGCATCCTGTCTGAAAGTAAAAAATGCTTGCTATTATGGCACTGCACTAACACCTGCCGTGGAAAAGTCCACCAGTTAACAACATCCCCTTGATATTCTTCCGAACAGCTACGATGCCACCCAACTTGTAACCCACACCAGAACTTTCCAATCAGCTCCTCAAAAACACAAATACAACAAATGATAAAAGTCACAGATCCCGCCCTGTGGTTTTCATTGTTGTGGGATACAAATGACACGACAATGTCATCAACAGCTTGAACAGATGTTGTTAAGTCTCACACACGCATGACAATTGATCAAACGACAATTGGGGACTCTTGAGATGAGTGAAGGGGAAAACTATCATCACTGGCAGGACCAGATGTTTTTTGTTTCTTTTTTTAAATCAAAATCACCGTGACTTTCACATAAGAAGACAAGACAACTAAGTCAGGTGATCTTATTCCAACTTCGACTGGCTAAATAGTTCGGTGTTACCGTCTTCTCCATGCTCCTTGTGAGTGTTCTCGGTTTTATATTTGTGTCCGTGCTAAAATGGCACCAGTAACTGCCGCTCTCCTTTTTCAAGTTACAAATGTCAAATAAAATGTAAAGTCGCTAGTTGGTTAGAGTCCGATCCTGTTTGTCACACTTGTAATGGATGTACAGTTAAGCCCCAAGAAATTCATACCCTGGTCAAATTTGGAAGAAGTTGCAATGAAAAAGATTTGCCATTTTCATTGTTGTCAAAATTAGTTTTGAAAACTATTCATATCCCTTAACCCTAATTGGACTATCAAATTTTTGCCATCATTGATTAAAGCTCCTGGTCATTTCCAGCATAATATAGAGCAGTGAAATCAAATAAACATTGAGAGTAGACACATTTTTACAAAGCCAAATTCTGTTTCATTCAAACATTTTGGACAACAATTGCCTCCCTTGGCCACAATAGTGGGAATAGATTTTCAGAACAGATCAACCATGTTACAGAGGTACCATGCCATGTTTCTTGAGACAAAACCATATTTGTATTTTCTCATAATTTGAAAGATGCCTGGGTTGGACTTTTTTTTCCCTGTAATTGCTGTGCATTCGCATCTGATATCCATATTTCAAAACATCCTGCTTGAGAGAAATTGCCGTCACGGTTCCACAGTATTCTGGATCTTAAGTTCCCAAACTGTGAATCGGAATTGGCTGCAGTGGATATTTCGATGGGGCCAGGAAAGCAAGTGTGTGCATAGGTACTTTTAATCACACATCAGACAGTCTGTTTATTTGTGTCTGAAGGTAGACATGCTGCTGCCGAGTTTGCGTCTGACTCATTTTAGCGAGACGAGGCCAGATCAGATCACAATCCCAAGTTGTCAGCTTGTTCTCTTCAACAGTCTTTTAAGAGCCGCTGTAAATCAGAACTCACTCAGACTAGACGAGCAGCTACTTTAAACTCTATCGGGCCGGATGGACTTTGTATTTATGTGTTCTGGGGTCATCTCAGGTGATTACAGGCTACAGAGCTCCTCCAACTATCACGTAATGTTTAACTCACCTTAATGAAAGAGCAGCAACGGTATAAACAATGGTGCGATGTGATGCATGCGTTTGAAAGAAAGAATCACTGCTCCCGTCGCCCATGTTGTGAAGTGTGTGTGTGTGTGTGTGTGTGTGTGTGTGTGTGTGTGAGTGTGTGTGTGTGTGAGCTCTCGCTTGTGGTCTCAGATGATGGTGAGTAATGTGAGAGCTACCTCTGGTTAGCCAAACATTCTCCCCACGATAAACCCCCATGTTCAACCCAACCACTGACACAACTGTTTTTTACTTGTTCACTTTCACTTGTTTTTAACACTGACAGGAAGAGGTGTTATATATACTCATGCTGTACTTAAATGCAATCTCAGATGTGTAAAAAAAGAGACTGGTGAAAGTACTAAATAACAAAAAAAAAACGTTAAATAATATTTATAATTTTCTATATAGCGATGGCTAGAAAGCAAAGCAGTGCAGTCATTGAAATGAAGTTAAAAATCATTGCCAGCAGCGCCTCAAAATATGCATACTCTCTCGTTCATTACCACTCATTTCCTTTCTTTGTGGCAATCAGCTTCCTTGACAATCGCGCCATGTTTTTGTGGTTCAACAATGATCCAGTTTTACTTCAGTCGTTTTGCTGCTTCGCGCACGACAAGAAAACACGGCGCGTGTATGTGAGTGCTGCTCACCTGTGCAGCCTGTAGTTCCTTTGCGTACCGAGTATCCCAGTTCACAGTGACAGATGAAGGATCCCTTCGTGTTTTCACAGTTCCCACTCAGGCAGATGTTGGGATTGAGTTCACATTCGTCCACATCTTAAGAGTCAACAAAGGCAAGGGGGTGAAATGATGGATAAGCATGTGTTTTATTTTACTAAGCAGCACAATGGGCACTTGTTCCGGCCCATACATAAGCACTCAAATCATTGTTTTGGGATTTTTGTTTTCTTTCTCAGTTGAACCAAGCATATAAATGTCACACATGCCTCTCCACCGCAATGTTCATTTTAATATCATCAACAACAATATTACTCACTGCTAGCTCACGCACTCTGAGTCATAAAATTCGATTCAACTGACTCATCTTTTGGATAACCGTTAAAATGATCAGAAGTTCCCCCAACTCAACCAATTAAGTGTTCAGCTGCTTCATTTTGTTTTGGTCATAAAATGATATTTGTTACCGAGGCAGGTCTTCATGTCCTCGGATGACATGAAGCCATCGAAGCAGAGACACTGGTAGGTCCCCGGCGTGTTGGTACACTGGCCCCCATCACAGATATCTGGACTCTCCTCGCACTCATCAATATCTGAAGAGAAAAGTATCACTCATCTTTAAGAGGCAGCAGCAGTAGTCGAATATTTGTAAGGTCAATAATTGTTAAACTGAATTATCTTAATTATCAATTCATTTTTAATATTTATGAATGTCAATAGTTGGTCTCACATGTACATGAACAGCAACTTTGTGAACATGTGATTTTTTTATGAGCGCAGAATTAAATAATAACATACATCTGGCTGCAAATCAAGAAAGCCTAGTACAGCAGAGGGGATGTACGTGAAGCAGGTAGCAAATTGATTTTTTTAAATTAAACAGCATCCTGAGAAAAGTGCAGCACAACCATTTGTTCTTTTAAACAAATATCTCCTCGGTTAAAAATGTACTTAGCTGTCTCTACAGTATAGACATGCACACAAAAAAACTTCCACTAAGGCAAAAACATGAGTTCTATCCATAAACAACTTGTACGCATGTATAAAAGTTCCTGCAAAAACCACTGGTACAACCTGGAAAAAAGGCTGCTACTTGATCGAGCATCTTTCTTTAGCCTACATACTGTATAACTACATGCTTGAGCAAAAATGGATCTGCTTCAAGCCTTCAGTGGCTGAAATATATATCCCACTCGATCATCGCAGGGTTTTCCCACATTGCGACGAGGTGCTCCAAAGCAGCCATGGCAATCCAAAGCCCCAGTCCAAATTTTAGCTGCAAGTCAGACTTTTTCCCCTACTCGTTGCTCTCTCAACCTTTCTCTGCATGAGGTGCGCTCACTCACAGCAGACAACTAGGCTCTCTAAAGAGAGCACTTCCGTGGACTATGTTTCTGGACTACGCTAAGGGAAGGTGTATTTTCGGGGCGTAGGCATAGCCAGCTGGTTAACTATGTCACAAGTGAACAAATAAAGGCACTCAAGCTCTTATTATGTGGGAGAGGGGCGATGCACGCCGGACTCCAAGGTGTGTTGCTAGCCACGCCCCCCCAAAAAATTTGGACAGCCGAGATGGTGAAAAACTGTTTAATGCTATAGCTCCACAATTCTGTACAACTATATGGTCTCTAATTCACCTTACAGATTCTTTCTTTAAATACTATTTCAAGGATTACATTACAGCTGCAACTTCTTCCTCAACAGAATGTTGTCTACTTCCTTCAAAGATATTGCAATAAACTCACTACAAACGCAGTCTTTAAAAAGAAATGGTTTTGTTTGTACAACTTTTGACGTTTCAACCACTTCACAATGTACAGCAATTTGCTTGGCCTACCATGGAAAAAAATACTTTCAAACATGAACAGCTGTTTCACACCTAAAGAGGCAAGTATGAAAACGTAACGCGGGCTAATTACCTGTGCAGCTTCTCAGATCAGGCATGAGAGCATATCCAGAATGGCAGCTACACTCATAACTGCCTTCTGAGTTTGTGCAAAAATTTTCACACCCTCCATTCTCAATGGTGCATTCATCGATGTCTGAGTGGAACAAAAACAGACAAATAAACGTGACATACTGCTAGCACGTACCGGGATTGTCAATATGCATATCTGTAAAATCTGAAGCACTCACCCACACAGTCCAACCTGTCCGCAGTAGATTTGTAGCCTGTGTCACAGACACACTGGTAACGTCCAATCATGTTGACACATTGGCCATGCCTGCAGAGCTTGTCACTCAGGTCACATTCATTGATGTCTGGGGAGAGCAAATTAAATGTACTCAAATAGGACTAAGACATACACAAAAAAATCGCTAGGCTTCAGGCTCAAAAAACACATCATATTTACACAGAATAAAACTATAATTTGTGTCTTTCAGGGTTTTTTGGGTCAAGTCTTTGGTTCTCATGCATTTATCAGCATCTAAAGACCTGACTCAGACACTTGGACCGTACGCTGAGCCCCAGAGAACCCCGAGAACTCAGAGGCGGATGGACGGAAAGGAGCCAACACTTGACAGTCTAACAGTCCACTTAATGACAAGCTTTCCCCACTCATCATCTATCCACACCTTTTTTTATTGCCAGAGAGCCAAAGTGGGAGTTTCATTTGCCAAAGGAATGGATGAAGGCTCAAATGAAAAGCTTTTGAGTGGTCCGCCAAACTCTTCATTCTGACAACCTCGTCACTCACCAAGACAGGCCGAGCCATCAGGAGCGATCTCATGTCCATCGGGGCACACACACTGGAAGCTGCCTTCGTTGTTGATGCACTCGCCTCCCGACATAACAGAGGATTGCGTTCACACTCATCGATGTCTGATGGGAAGAAGAAGAACTCTCAGATGTATGCAAAAAAAAATAAATTATAAAAATTTTTAAATCTGGCTGTCTGGGAGGATGTGACCTTCATGATTCGGAATAACTTATTCAAATAAATTCATTCATTAAAAGCGGCGTAAATCATGAAGTCTAGCTTCCCTTCTTGAACCAACCTGCTTTTTAGTGTTATTGTGTTGGCAATCGTGGACTAACATCATCAGCCAACAAAAGCAATGACGCTGATGCTCACCATTTAGTGAGCGCTTTGCTCAATAATTTTAATCAGGTTAGCCAAACATAATTCAGAACAGAAATCGAGCAATACGTATTTTCTCAGATGGTAAGACCGGAAACTGCACATTTTTTTTTTTTTTTGTGCGGGGTCCAAGTGCATTATAATGCAATGAGTTCAACGATGTAATAAAAGGCAATTATCTTTATGATGCCATGAAAAACGATTGAGTGACGGGCTGCAGGAATTGTGTGGTGCATGGGGCTTTACATAACGAATAAATCAGCCATATAAACCGTAAGTTCCACGTCTGATATGTTAGTAGAGCAGAGGTGGACTTACCATTTGACAAGCACAGGCAATCTCCTGGGGCTGCAAGATTCCCCCCACTCCCTCCCAAACTTATCATAAATGGCTTTAATTCACACACTTAAGAAGACACCAAATCGCTGGATGAATTGTGATCATTTCAAATGTTCCCTCCGCCCTTGTCATAAAATGGACTATTCCATCTTCATATTGCAAATGTGCAGCATTGATAGAGGGAAAGGGTAGCAAAACAAACTCGTTGCCATGTTTGATGGAAAATGAAGCAAAGTTATGTGGAGCGCAGAATTGGAATAGGTGAGATGAACACAAACGGTTCTTATGAAAACTACCAAAAGTTTCAACATTTTCCACAGTGACTCTGAATGTGCGTGACCGACACCGGCAGATGTTCTTGCCAGTTGCTGTAGCGCTGCTGTCAGTGTCAGCTGAGGAGAGTGCATTATAGATGAAGCGAAAAGTAACACAAATGATGCTTTCATCAGGAAGATGTGAGTATTCAAGCAGCCAAAATGTTAAATTACATTAAGTATAGACATCCAATCCAATCCAAATTCTCTCATCAATTTAAGTGAAAGTGGTGAGATGATTCAGTTGTTATCGATAATAATCCTCAAGAGGGATTTTCAGGACTTTAACTGGTTCCGAAAATAGGAGAATTTTCTCAAATTCCCACTTTCGGTTGATGATAAGATTCAAAATCTTTGCATGACTTCATGATGATCTCCTTGGTTCCCCAAAGGACTAGAAATTTCCCTGGTAGAGCACTGCATTCAACGCCTGAATGGTAGCGTCACACCAGGTTTTCAGAACTTCACTCAAAAGATCTCTCGCATGCCCAAATTGTTCCAGGAATAAAAAAAAAAATAAACCCTTCAAACCCACAGAGCTATCAAATTATGCAAGCGTGTGCGAAGGAGAATGTATCTCTCACCCATGCAGTTTTTCATCATCATGAAGCCGCTCTCATAGCCTTCAAAACACTCGCACTCAAAGTCTCCTGGGGTATTGACACAGCGCCCCTGTCCACACAAGTCGGGAGAAATGCGGCACTCATCAATATCTACGGGGAAGAAGAACACAAAGCAAAACATCAAACAATAACAACGTAGAGTTAGTGATTTGTCGACCTTCTTGAAAAATGTACAGGGAATATTTCGAAAATGCAATTTCATGGGAAATCAATAGTAGAGTGCTGTTTTTTATTTCATCAAAATGAATCAACTAGACTACACCAATCTGATCAAAGTCGGTCTATATTTTTTTATGCAATCAGTGATTGATTGTCGTGTCATAATTTGCGCAATCCATCAATGAGGTCATTTGTTTTTGTAAAATAAAAAATAAAAAATAAAAAACTAGCTTCAATATGTGTTTTATTTATTCAAATTTAACATCCCTTTGATTCAAACTAGCTTTCATCACTCAGCGCCAAAGTCAACTTCCAGCCACGCACACTCAACCAATCACAGATGCAACCAGCAGGCATGCGTGTTGTTTGAACTAACGGTAATAGCTCCGTTGTTGACAAGACGAACCAAACATTTACTAAACGCAGATACGAGATATACTGCGGTCACACCGTACGTGTGCTGACCGATTCTCGCAACACGATTACATATAATGTCAATACAGCTACACTGGATGCAGCCAAATGGATTTGAAAATGTGCTACTTCGTCACAGACACAGCAAATACTTTGGAAGTTAAAAAGTGGACAAACAATGAAGGAGAAAATACTCATTACGGTCTGAGGGCGCCGAGCTGTACATTATACAGCTTCTAATACGAGCCAAATATTCTGATTGCTGACCCTATGCGATAATGGATTACATCTTTTGTTATCCCCTTCCACGTGCACTGCTCAGTGTGACAAAAATGTCCAAATTGTACACCCGCGTCACCTCGCTGTTTTGCCCTGTTATTATTGTGGAATGTTGCACTCTATTTTGAAGTCATTTACGAGCTGCAGTTGGTGCTCCTTCAGGAGTTGGACTGGGAGATTGGGGGGTTTTCTTTTAAATCATTACAAGGCAATTCATTGCTGGGATGGATTTCAAGTTAACTAACTCTAACCTAAAGCGCGGTCAGAAATTAGCTGACGCCCGAGCACTACTTGGAGAGTGGGTGTGTTCAGAGAGGTAGAGTGTGATCCACTCCCATTCATTTCTGAATGCAGCCACCAATGGTACACCAAGTCCCCAGGCGGACTGCCTAGTGCCTAGCTCAATTTTCGGTGCAAGCTGAATAGCCGAACGGCAAGTTGAGCAATGCTCTAAGTTTTCGAACAGTTGAAGTGAATTATTTCCGAACGTGTCCCAAATACACAAGTAACTGAATGATTCACCCCCGTCCTTAGCTGCCCTCGGAACAGGGAAACAAGAATTGTATTGGAACAGAATGGCTACTTACTTGTGGACTTTGAAAAAAAAACAAACAAACAAACAAACGAAAAAAAAAAGTTTTAATCCGAAATACATACATACATACAGACATACATACATACATATATAACCGTGGCACATTTCTGATCGGCTAGCGCTGGTGTAGTGCTGTGCATGGCTAGAATCAACACAACAACAACCAACACATGTCTTGTTTGTCTTTGTTGTTTTTAACTTTGTTATTGAATTGTTTTTTTACGTTCAATTTTTATTTAAATAAGCAAATATCACATTCACAACACAATGATTCTAACAAAAATGTTGCTGTATTATTATTTATTTTATTTTTCTCTTCAGGAGAAATGTAAACACAAAAGGATGTTTTTACATTTCAGGGCAATAATGCAGCTTACCAGAAAGCCTGATCCAACACCATCAAAAATTTACCAGCCACAGCCCTTTAAATACAAGGAGCTCTCAGGCCTTAAAATAACTTTCCTCTGATTGGTGGAACACTTAAATTTAACGTGTGTCAGTCTGTGTAAAACCACAATGACCAAATTTCTTGGTCCAGAAATAGATTTTTATTCACTTGTTGGGCACACAGAACAAGACATAAGTATTAAGTGGTAAGTTTGAGTGTTAGGTAAAAGTACGGTAAGTTGAACTGAACCAACGGCATGTTTTGTTGAACCAAAAGCTGTCTGTGTGTTGTTCATCGGTTATGCGGATCATAGTCTTTCAAGTATGACATGATGACTTGATTGTTACTCACCGGTACAATTTCTCTCATCCGAATCCAACGCATATCCATTATCACAACGACAACGGAAGCTTCCAATGGTATTCCTGCACTTCCCATTTGAGCAAATTGCGTTGATCATCCTGCATTCGTTTATATCTGAGAAGAGTCAAGGGACAATGAGGGATAAGAGAGAGAACGCGACTTATACAGTAACCCATCCTTTGATCAAAGTAATACCTTTGAGGAAGGGTCTTCCGTTGATGAAGTCCCCACGGTGGGAAAAGCCTGGTCCACGAGGGCAGAGCTGAGTGTATTCCGGGGTACCTTTTTCGGGACATTCATCGCACTCTGGACCCCAGGCTACTCCCACTGAGCAACAACAAGCATCTACGCGGTGTTTTCCTGAGATAGGAGCTCCACAACGTTCATCCTCATGTGTTAGGTAGCAATGCTCTGTACGCAAGTCTGGAATTGACAGGAAATTTGCAGTAGTTTTATTGCTCAACACGTATGCTTTCAAAGATAACGTCAGGTATGAAGTTGTGAAACCTACCAATGCAGGTTCTCCCGCTAATATCAACGGTCATTCCGGGAGGGCATTGACAGAAAAAGGAGCCGTGCGTGTTGACACATTTTCCATTGATACACACTCCAGGAAAAACTTGACACTCATCCACATCTGAGGGAAATATTTGTGGAATTATGTTCAGATCCAGACAAAGAGTCAAAGCAAAACTTACCTTCACACACGTTTCCTCTGACTCGAGCAAGGCCCTTACTACAAATGGGATCTGAGAATGACAAAAAACGCAATTTTAGATGGTTTACTGGACTAAGTAAACTTTAAAGCTTGCTTACCTTTTTCGCATTTGACACAAGGGCTGTTCCAGGCCACTCCTAGTGTGGCACAGCAGTGAGACTTGAGCGTTGCCCCGTTGATGTTGACTTCACAGACATCATTAATCATCTTCAGCCAGCAAGTGCTTTTAGTTGTCTCTGATTCAGCCGACAAATGAACATACAATATAAACTCATATTTAGTAATTTAGAAAAAAAAAAGGGTTAATGTAAGTGATTTGAAAACTGGTCAAATGTTTGAAGTATCTTACGACTGATGTGGCTCTGTTCAGCGTTAATCAATCACATTCAACCTGATGTTAAATGGAAATCACCACACACCAGCCACCGTTTAAATTGGCCTCCGATGAACCTCAAATTAGTTTCAGAAGTTCAAGTAGGCTTTTCCTGACATTCGTTTTTGCTTGCCAACAGTAGCCTGAAGTTTTTGTGCTGCTAGATAGAACTGTTCATAATCATAAAGATCTTAACTAAGGTGCCATGTGCAGATGAATAAATATAGTCCCAAAGCAATATAGCGTTACAACCATTTTTCACTGCAGGTATGGTGTTCCTTTGGTGAGGGGCAGTGTTGTGTGTTCGCCAAATCTACCTTTTGAAATTATGGCCAAAATGACAAATTTGCAGGAATTACAAACAGTTCTAAACAGTTATTGTCATTATGAGCATGAAACCTTCAGGTTACTTCTAGAAAGCAAGAATAATGTCCAGAAAAGCCTATTAGGACATCTGTAATGTATTTGTTTAATTTAATTTAATTTGGTTAATCAGATGTAATTAAATGGTGACAAGTGTGTGCTGACTCCAATTTAACAAGAGTTGGAATATTGTTGAGAAATGATTTTTCGTGGTCTCATTGTTTTCATATCCCAAAAATATCAGGAGCAGAGGTGTGTCAACGTTTTTATATCCACTTTATACTGTACGGATGTGCCATGATCGAGTAGTTATTTCCGATGAACATGTACTAAAAATACAAACAAAAAGAAGATGTAGATTGGACAGGTCTGTGGACCGAATTGTTTTAGACAATTTTAGTTGACATATTAAGTAAGACAGTATACTAATGATCTGTAGGATAGCATTGTTCCAAAAAAAAAAAAAAGTCTACTTACCAATGCACTCAAGCCCCGAGCTGTCCAGTGAACTGCCCGTTGAACACAAGCAAACAAATGACCCTTTGCTGTTCACGCAGTCCGCATTCACGCAGGGATTAGACACACATTCATCCACATCTGCCGGAAACAAAATGAACAAAATGACGGATCCCGTATTTGCTCCTGGTTGCAGACGTCCTATCGTCATCAAAAGTGAATGCATCACTGACCCTCACAGACATCTTGTTCCGGACTGAAGCGGAATCCTTTGGGACATTGACAGGTGAAACTTCCAGGTGTGTTCCTGCATAGGCCGTTATCGCACAACTGCCTGTTAACCAGACATTCGTCAATATCTGAGGAAAAACACACAAATGAAGATTTTGCACGTGCCAACTTTTGATGTCCAATATTTTCTGCCTGGTGAAAAGCCAAGTCCCTTACCAATACAGTTTTTGCCTGTCAGGTCGACCTCAAAGCCTTCGTTGCAGGTGCATTTATATGTTCTCAGCATGTTCTCACAGACGCCATTCTGGCAAAGGTCCGGATCGAGGGCACACTCATTAATATCTGAGAGCACAAAGACAGCCGTTTACACATCCATGCACAAAGAAAAAAAACTGATCGGTGTTGATCGACACAAACATTACAATTTATTATCTTTTTAGTATTGTTCACTGTCAAGGTTAAGAGAACTTTCTGTAGAAGATCTAAAAACCTTTTCGCACTTTCCTTGGACACGACTGTTGCCATCGGAAGCCATAAAAATAGAAATAATACTATAGTAACTGATTTCCACAGCCCTGTCGTAATAATAAGAGACGACACACAGTGGCATCCATACCTCTTGCATCTCCAGTTGTGCCGATGCCATTTGGACATAAAGCCAGGAACTCAGCTGCAACACAACACAGTTTGGTCAGCTCAACCAAAACCTTTTCTCAAAATTCAAGACATCCGATACCATGCTATTATCGCTTTATATGCTTTGTCATTTAGCCTGAATGGTATATTAAGACGTCTCTTTAATGCGGTGCAGTGTTGGCTTCCGTAAAGAGATTTGAATTAGGTGGGATCAATTGAATTGAGATTTGCCTGTTTGACGTGTGTGTATGTGCCCTTGCTGGAACCGGCGTGTCAAAGCAGGCCAAGTGTTTGGGGCATCCAGAGTAGAATCTGTGTTTTGAATTAAGAGGGTGGGAGGTGACTCCATATGTGACTTGAATGTTCTTACCAGAGTTTTGCGGTGGGCAGGGTTGGCAGGGCTCCCCATAGGCGTACTCGATGCTAGCACAGCAGCACTCAGATTTGGTCACAGCTCCAAATAAAGGCCGAACGCATTGGCCTCGCTTGTAACCGCCGTAGCACGAGCTGCGCATGTGTGTGTCTGTGTCATATGGACATACCAAACAGAGTGAGTGTGTGAGAGATGAGGCAGAAGAATGTAGGGGGAAGCTCGCAAGAGAAACGAGGAGGCAAGAAGAAGTAAACAACAACAGAGGGGAAACATGGCGTTGTTTCCCTCTATATAAAGTCCAGAGGTTTGAGGCATTCCGCTGCGCTGAAATCATCCTGGTGACAGCTGACCCTCAACAAACATCAACATTTCATTACCAAGACAACACCCACAGAGATATTAGGCGTGCAAAGCTATTCATCGTGAGACTGCAACAATTCGTGACATAGTTAATTTTCTTTCTACATGGTGACGTAATTGGAAAATGTATATCAACACTGAAGTGGGCGAAATATTGCTTTACATGATTGTTTAAACCAAATTACGAGGTTAACGAGCAGTTTTACATCGGTGACTTTGTAGGTTTAGAGCTTTTAGAACTCCCCAAAAGTCAGGTGTTCAGTATCACTGAAAAAGTGCCCTTGGTGTCTTCATTGGAATCACTCAGTCAGCCTGAAAATGGAGCAGTCATGAAACGCTAAGGTCCCATTATAAGTTGCCAAACATTTGCACGCATACCAGTACAATGGGCAGTTTAAAATGCGTTTCCTTTATTTTATTTGGCTCGTCACTGTTCTTGATGAGGATGTTTAAGAACGAGTGTGTCACTCTGTGTGCAAGAAGCATCGAAACACCCCTGAACATCCAGCAGAAGAGTTCCTTACCGACACAGACACGTCCATCCAGGCCAACCGCCATCCCTGACATGCATTCACAGCGGAAAGATCCTTCCGTGTTGACGCAGTGGCCATTCATGCACATACCTGGGATCTCACACTCATCAATGTCTGGAAGCAGATAAACAAAAGAGGTTGGGCTTTCTTACAAAACAATAATATAAATTCAACAAAAGAAAAATATTGTGTTAAACCACTTTCTGCCAACATGTGCAATTTTATTTGGTAACTGAACAGACTGAAATTCTCAGCACATGGAGAAAAAAAAAAGTGCCCCGTTAATCCACTTCCAGCTGGAGCGTGGCATAGCTACTTTGAGTATGACTCGACTGATTGGAAATTGTCATGAAACCTGTGGCCCTGAATCAATTCCATGAACTCCCTCACACCATGGTCTTGAGCATATCACATTGATGATCGTGATAAACGACAATGCTGCAAGCGTGCAGATGGTTTTTGGTTTGCTGAGAGAGAGACTCCAGGGACCTTTCTGACTCACGTTTCGTTAATGACGACATACGTCAGCACGCTTCACACACACCCTATGACTTAACTAGGTCAGCATCTCCATACCAAATCCCAAATTGAACAACATGACTTCAAGTCATCTTTTTCCCTGTCTTATTTGTGAACAATTCTAATGCTTTCAATTTTGTAGTTAAGAAGCCACAGTTGCACTTTGTGTTTGATGAGACACTGCTAGGTGTTTATCCAAATTAGCTGCACTGTACCATTCAAAATTTTATGTAACATCACAAATAATATATATATTTTTAAATTGTACAGTTTTGTTCCGTCTCCATAATTGAGGCAACACATGATTACTGTTTGCCACACCCAAAAAAAAAAAAAAAAACATCATACCAGTGATCCACTCAAACACACTTCTGCTCAATCGCAGTTCCGCAGTGGAAGACAGACAGAAGGTCATCAAATCTAACATGGCATCTGTTACATTTGTAGGATATCATAGATGCACCAAGATACCCATGTCTGCTTTGGTATAGAATAGTTTTTCCAAACTAGGACTAAACACGACAGTGGAATCCGTAACGACAGACCATCGGAATATCCCAAAACCTGTCCACAACTGCCGGTTTGTGTTGTGACTGCAAAGCACTACACCAACCTATTTAGTCACCCAGACCTATCAAACAGCCTACAAAGGGAGAGTTTTCCACCAACACAGGGTACTCAGGGCAGTGTCCGCACATGCGTTTGGCTGTGCAGTCAAATATTCATTGTGTTACACTGGACTGCACTGCTACAGTAATTTCGTTCTGATCATTATTACAATTGTTGAAGTTTGTTCAAATAATTCGGAAATAGGCATGCTTTGTTGTGAAATGTTCACCATACTGTATTTTCAAGGGTAGAGCAATGTTGGAAAACACTCTGAAGGGGCTTCAAAGGTTTGTGGAAATTTGCTATTTATGGTTAGGTTCATTCCCAATCTCCCACGAATAGCAGGGGTCCATTGTAGTGTCTGATTTAATCCATTTGGCATTCAAGGAATCATATTTGATGTACTGAGGGTAACAGCAGACTCATAAAAGTGAATGTTTGACTGTCTGTCTGTCTGGCTTGTCAGTGGAAAAGCTGCTTCTCCTCCATCTTATGTTAATTTTACGACAAGTTCTTTTCCCTGTACATGAGCATGTTTAAGATGGCTGGCTGCTCAGGAACGTCAGAGCAGGCAGGCCCCAGCGATCCACATGTCCAGCTGGGATGCTGCCAGGATGCTGAGGGATTTTTGTAAGGCTTTTTAGGGGATTTCTTTTTGTTTTCTGCCCTTAGGACACCCACAACAGAACTACTAACATACCAGGCATGTGGCCACCCTTCAAGTTTACCGAAATAAAGCCACCTACGCCAATGACACACTGGCCAAAGTGAGGTAAGGATTACTAAGTATCAGTAAGCATAGAAGGATGTGACAAACTCACCTACACACATGCGCCCACTGGTATCGAGTAGGTAGCCCGGTTTACAGATGCATTTGAAGCTGCCATCCTCATTGATGCAAAGTCCATTGAGACACATGTTTCGGATGAGACACTCGTCTTGATCTGAGGACAATCATAAGCTAGTTAATGGATGTTATTGCATCACCAGCTTGGCATTCATCACACACGTCCTCAAGCATGTTTACTAGGGGCTGACATTTTTGGGGGAACGCTGCGGCTCAAGGGAATCCAGCGGTACGGGAGTGGGAGTCATTCTGAAGAGGAGCAGGAAGGAATTGGAGTCCTTTTAACCGGGATTTTAAGACGGGATTTATTTATTCATTTGTTTATTTTACTGTGGTCTGAGACGGTCGGGATTTTTTTTCTGTGGAAGTGGGATGGGACAGGAGAGAAAATCCACTTCTGGGTCTCCCTCTAATGACTGTGATTTCTCATTAACTCGCTGCTGATATAACTTTTATTGTCTTTGAAAGTGAGTCTAAGATATGAGAACTTCCAATTTTAATGACTATGACATTACCGAGATGAATTAGAATATCCACACGCATGTTTTGCCTATAGCTAATTGCATGCAACAGTTCGAGAGATGGTGTGATCTGGGCTGCAGATTCTATGAGGAGGCCTCCGCCGACATTGATGGCAATCAAGTGGGTCATTACGATCTCGAGGAGGGCGGCAACCAAGTACAAAACGGACATTGTGCAATTAATGTGTATTATGTACACATTCAGGGTGCTACAGCTGGGATATGCTCCAGCACGCCCGCGACCCTCTTGAGGATAAGCGGTTTTGGAACATGGATGGTAATCATCAATGTCGTGGTAAGTTAAAGGTTACTTCAAGCGATCTTTGTTGTAGTTCACCGGTTCTGAATTTTTGACAAAGCATAGTACTATTTGGGTGTAATTTTAGAGTTATGTGAATAAAATTATTTTCTTGAAGTTGTCTGATTTTACAATTGCATAATTTGTATTAACTTACAATACGCAAAAAAACTAAATACAAAACAAAACATTAGCTTTAATCTGGAAACCATCTCATCCATTTACAAAAAAAAGGGGATGTCTGCTTTTGCATTTGAATTCTTTAATTTCAACACTTTCATTTGTGTCCAGTGGCTTGCTTAAAATCAGTGGAAGGCTACAACCTGTAACTTTGGAAAAATGTTAGACTTGACATTAAATATAATATTCAGTAGTTAATGAGCCAAACAGACAACACCCTGGAATGAGCAGTTGCTCATTATGGCACTAAACAGCCTCGAAACACCCTGTCTCCAATTGCCAAAAGCCTCATTGAGCATTGACTGAAAGAGTAGCAAGGTTCATTAGACAGGATTACACCGACCACAATCAAAAAAGAAAAAAATCCCCAAACTTGTATTCCATTAACGCAGATGTGTTGACTCACCCTGACAGTTTTTGCCATCCGTTGAGATCTCAAATCCGGCATTGCAGACACAGTGGAAGCTGCCCTCTGTGTTCACGCAGCGACCGTTGTTGCAGATGCGACCATTGGCGACACACTCATCCAGGTCTGAAAAACAAAGCTGTCATCACGAACAGAACATTCTAAAGTGTGTGTGTGTGTGTGTGTGTGTGTGTGTGTGTGTGTGTGTGTGTGTGTCTGTCTGTTCATTCGTTTGTGTGCATATTTGAGTATGTGCGTGTTGTTGAGTGCAGTAGTCCCATCAGGGAAATAATTCTGGATTACCTCTCACACATAACTGAAATGCCCTCTCACTCATCACTAAAATCCTTTTACACCATACTCATAGACAATACCGAAATAAACTTTCAGTTGTGTATATGAGAGCATTTCAGTAGTCACTACTGTGAGTAGTATGTGAGATTCTTTCAGGTGTGTGTGAGAGTGTTTTAGTAGTGAGTGTAAGATCATTTCAGGTGTGAGAGTGTTTCAGTAGTGCGTGTGAAAGGCTTCCCAGCAGTATGTGTGAGCATTTCAGTGGTGTTAATGAGCAAAAATACAGTGGCATATGATAGTGTTTCAAGGGTGAGGAGGAGAACGTTTCAGTTGTGTGAGAGAGAAAAAAAAATCAAGCTAACGCGAGAGCATTTCAGTAGTCTATATGAGAGCATCTCAGTAGTTCGTGTAAATGTGTTTAAGTAGTCACTATTGAATGTGAGTCCCAAAACAAAAATCAGGCGTTTGTGAGAGCGTTCAGTTGTGGCTGCGCATGTTTAGTAGAGAGCAAGTGCTTTAGGGGTTGGTGTGGGTGCATTCCAATTGTGTGTTTGAGAGCACTTCATTAGGGTATGTGAGCAAAATATCAGTGGTGTATGTGTATGAATTTTAGTAGTGTGTGCTCGAATATCTTAGTAGCTATAGTGAAAAACATTTCAGTCGCAAATATCAGAGCATTCTCAGGAGTGTGTGCAAGAGCAGTTGAATGTGTGTGAGTTTTGAGTGTAACAGTGTTTCAGTTGTGTGTTTGTTTGCATGAGAGAAAAAAACAATTGTGAGTGACAGCATTTCAGCATTTCATAGGGTGCGCATTTCAGTTGTCTGTGTGATAGCGTGTTTCGTGTGTGAGCGAGTGCTGAATGTATGTTTATGTGTGTGTCCGTCACCTCTGCACTCTGTCTTGGTTGCTGTGGACTGGAATCCGACGGGACATCGACACATGTAAGACCCGGGGGTGTTCACACACTCTCCATGAGCACAAGGGCTTCTCTCACATTCATCCTCATCTGCAGTGTAAACATCAGGTGCCAATAAACATTGTCACCATCATGTTTCTTCTCTCCAGTAGTAGAAATAACACACTCTCTGAATCCCGCAGTGACTTACCAATGCACACGTTTCTCCTGTCCAATGTGAAGCCCATGTTGCACTCACAGCGGTAATTAACACCCGGCAGGGGGATACATCGGCCGTTCGGGCAGAGGTTACGATAGGCTTGGCAAATGTTGGTGATATTCTGGGTTTGGATGATGACTGGACCTGACAAAAATAGACACAAACATATCGTAAAGAGGTCATCTTCATCATGTCTAAAGTGTAGCGTGGTGTACCTGGAGGAGGCTGTAAAGGTAGCAGTCCTGGAAACTCGCCTTGACCTGGGGGACGATCCGGGGTTAGATCTGGATAATGACCCGGCGTCCGACCAGGTCCCGGTCCTACTCCTGGTCCTGGGCCCTGACCAGGAGTACGGCCCGGGATATATGGGTAAATGCCTGGAATGTCAGGGCTCCCCGGTCCACGTCCAGGTATGATTCCGCCACCTCCAATATCGGGTAACTGGGTGCAGAGTTTCTGGTACTCTTCTACAGTGAGATGAAAATACATGTCCTAGCAATGAAACATGACAGCACATGAAAGGGAGACATTTTTGCGTGTGATTAAACTGACCTGCTCCGCGAATGGGACACATTTCCGGAGTGGAGCCATCGGACCAGCATCGCCCGCTGTCACAGCAGCACTGCATTTTGGTCAACAGCTGTGAGTTTTGGTTGGCACAGCGCCCATTCAGCAGGCTGGCGAAACAGTAACCGCCGCGAGCATCTGTGGGAAACCCCATGGCATAAAATCAATGGGAGCGATGGTACATGCCATGTGTCGTCAGCGTGGTGAGGAATCAGGCAAAAAAAAAAAAAAAAAGACGATTCACATTTTCCATCATTCGCGAGATGGAATCCATGTCAACAGTTCCTGGCACTGGAGATGCGCATGACTAAAACTAAGGTTCTAGTTAACACAAATATATCACTTTTTTTCTTTCACACCCAGACCCGACAGTCTTTATGTGGTGAGGTTTGACTCAGAAACATGTGCTCGATCCTCCAGGCAAATGTAAGAATCAAACCAAAATGTTTGGCGTAACTAGACAGAAAGCCTCAGACATTCCCTCCACATAACAACCTCTCCTAGTGAGGAGAGTGAATGTCTTTGTATATGCTATGTGTGTGTGTGTGTGTGTGTGTGTGTGTGTGTGTGTGTGTGTGTGTGTGTGTGTGTGTGTGAATTTTTTTTGACCGCCTGGACCCAAATTCCTCGATGGTGTGGGTCAAAGTGAGCTGCACTTTACAGATTTATTTTGTGATGATTGCACAGCAAGTCGATCTATAAGATGCAATGCACATCAGTGAGATATAAGCTGTACCTAAATAAATGTTTAAAAACAAACAGTTTTCAAGCTTTTGATGCACATGTACCTGAAAGTTAAATACAACTGAACTGTAACGGTACCTTAATTTGTGCCACTCGTGCCACACTATATTATTTAATCAAACAAACATAGACACTCACATCAACGCTTAAGGACAAGTTCGTTTTCAATGACAATTGTTAGCAACGTGGAAGGACTAGGAAAACCCGCAGAAAACCCGGGCATGCAAATTCCACACAGGAGCCTAGAAATCAAACTTTCAAACTCCTGCCTCAGAACTGTGAGGCAGATGTTCTAACCACTCACTTGTTGAGAACAGGTCAAAAACAATGTGGACTATGCACCCACACCTTTTAAGGACAATATATTTTACTTCCTGTTACGCGTGTGTCGAAAATCAAATTGTTCCTTGTGTCTCAAAAAACATCAATAAATAAGCACTGTATGCACTGAGAATGTGCTTTGAATTTATCCACTTTCATTTTGTCAGGTGGCTGCAAAAAATAGATTCGTTAGATGGTTGTATTTCCTGCAAACACTTGACGGGAGAAAATTGAGTAAATTCAACACTACCGGGGTACTTTTTTTTTTTAGTGTGGAGGAAAAAAAATGCAAAAGAATTTCAACAGTCGGTCACCAATTGCAGCTGCAGACGCAGTTGGTTCCACTCATCTAAAACTTTATACAAGATGCACTTGGGCACATTCATATTGGAGCAATAAAGAGCATTTCCTCAAACTTTCCCAGCAGAGTTGAAAGCACAAAATGGTGTACATGTTTTGGGTGGATGAAAAAATCAAGATTGATTTCATGCTGAATAATTAATTGCTTAATGGGTGTGCCCCATACTGAGAAAGCAGCTCATTGTTGAGGAACTGGAAACAAACAGTTGACCTAAATTCTACCAGCTGGAAGCTTGAACCAACTTTCTTTCGAAAGAAAAAAACAGAGAACAGGGGAGATGTCATGGAGACAAAATGATTCCCTCAAGCTGTTTTTCTCATGACTTATCTGAATTGGTCAAAAAAATAAATAAATCACGACTAGCCAATAACCACATGCAAGGTTAATGACAGCTCGCCCTGCCAAATGGACTCACCTATACACCTGGAGCCATCCATCGAGACGTAATATCCCTGCGGACACTTGCAGAAGTAACTGCCGGCAGTGTTTGAGCATTCGCCAACGCCACAGACACCCGGAATGTTGGAACACTCATCAAGATCTAAGCAGAGGACAAGTGTGATTTTCTTTCTCAAAATCATTTCTGTTTGTTTGTTGCAACTGGAATGTAATCACAACCGGGGATGAAAGAGTTTCAAATGGAAACTTGAATCTGTGTCAGAGAGATCCAAGCATACACAATCTAGCATATATTATGAAGGACATTGAATACTCGGGCCTCTGTTGCACGTCACCAGACACACTATACTGTGACACACAACTGTTGAACACATATTATACACTGTCCAGACATTTTCCAGCAATTATTTTCAGCCATAAAAAAAAAAAAATACTGTACTGTATTTTACCATTCATATGAATACCACAAACTGCTCAATGTGTTTCCCTCGATTGCCGTCTGGAGTTAAAATTGGTCTGGAATTTCTCATATCCATGTCTTAATGAGCTCTAATTTTTCATTGGCACACGACCGGTCCTAGTTGAAGAGCCGTAGGGTTACCAAGAGTTTTGCGGCGCTGGTTATACAAAACCAAAAAAAAATGATTCCGCACTCCAGCCGAGAGTTAAATGTCTCCCGAGCTCCATGTGGCAGTAAATATTCAGATGGTTGAGCCTCACTGATGGGGAAAATAAAAATTCAAGCCCATTCAGAGTTACAAAAACCTCAATTTGGATCAAAGAACTAAGAGAGGATGCTTTTTTGGTTCAAGGCTTGCCCAAGACCCAAACGCGCATGTGTGGTCCGTGCTCGCAAAGCAATCATCAGTTCACCACGCCTGGCATCAGCTTAACCACAACTTGACAAACACTATACTTTCATGTTTGTTAATGAAACTTTTAAGTCATTTTTGGGTGTACTCTGTCATTTGATTTAATAGGGCTGCCAGAGCTTGATTCTTACCTTCGCATTTCTGTGAGATCTCATTAAATTTGTGCCCAGCGGGACATTTACATTCAAAGGATCCCACTGTATTGATACAGTTTCCACCCTGACAGATGCCAGGGATTGCCTGGCACTCATCCACATCTGGAAAAGCACAACATATTTATCGTTAACGCTGGTTGTCGCATGTACACGTGCAATTCACATACTATAGATACAAAAAGGCTAAAGAATGTTTGTCCCGTCACGTTCGGACTTTTCAACATGACAAAGGAAAAAAAAGAAAAATGAGAAAAGAACGTTTTCCAGGAGGAGAGCACACACGGAAGCCAAGTCGCTTAAGGAAATGGAAGACACAGAGACACTTTTGCACAATGTGATACAGCTCTTGAGCTGGACCTAATTCGACTGTGAAGGGTATGTTGATGGTATAGGATTTGATGAAACACAAAGGGACCATAGAGGCTTCTGAGATTCTTAAAAATGAACATTTCTGTGGACCCAGTTTTATATTATGAATTGATAGTATGTAAATGACTTGACTGCAGGCTTCAAAGTGAAACCGTCCAGGATTTAGTGACCTGATGCCGGCCGAGCATACACCAGGTTGCCTGGCATCCCGGCTCGGGCGCTCATCTCCCGTCGGGGTTGCAATGTTGTTGGGTCTGGAGAAGGCAGCCGGCCCGAGGGACGCCTTTCCAAAAATGAGCTCTCCCACATGGCACCACCACTGACCCGTGTTACTGACTCTGACAGTCTCAGCACAGTAGGGGACTGCGGGCATTCCATACACATGTGGGAGGCATTGCCACCCACCCCAATTTAACCCAATTAGAACTAATCCTCTGGAGAGGGGATGGCGCATAGAGATGAGGGGTGACAGAAGGAGAGATTCAAGGCAGACGAGAAGGGTAATAAGATACTGTAAAAGCGTCAGGCAAGACTAGAGCTGAACTTTTCTTCCAAAGCCGAAACAAAGCGCCAACACAGAAAGAGAGATTTAGGCACAGACTTTACCTTGGCATGCTCCTGTGCGGTGGTTTGGTATGAAGCCTCTCCGGCATGGTTGAGGCTGGGCTGGGCACATTTCGCACGGGTGACCCCATGCCCGTCCCACTGTGGCACAGCACAGAGTCTTTGTGCACACAATACCGGTGAGCTGGCCTTGACACATCTGTTTGTTCACTGAGGCGAAGCACGGACCGGTCCGATAGTCTGCGAAGGAAGGCAAAAACAAGAGTGAGTGCAAATTGTGAACTGGGATGGAAAATAATCATACAACTGGAATGGCACTCGGTTCAGACCGCCGCCACACCTGAAGGTGGCAATACTGCAATGATCATGACAAAGTTGATAAGGGGCTGCCACGCACCGCAAGTTTTCTTCAGTGGAGCGCCATCTGTGTTTGCACTGCGAGCAAACAGACTGCAACGGCAGAATAATTGAATTCCTTGCTCGATTGATTGAATCATTGGTCTAGTTCTATGCTAAGGGTTGTAAAGAGGTAGAATATTTGTGGGGAAATTTCCATTCAGGTTGTCACGATAAATACAGGGATAAACCTAACTTGATACCGTACTGAAACGTGACCATGGCAAAAACTGAAAGGGAAAGTCAAGTAAAAAAATATTTGCATTATATGTTCACCTATATGTGCCTCCGCTAGTCTCATCACGGGATTGTGTTTGTGCTTGTGGAATATGAATAAAGGCGAGGCACGTCATACGCAAGGTGCTTCACACAAACAAAGAGACATCGACAAGCATTTCCAAACAAAACAGTTACCGACATTCAGAAGCAAAGCAAAGAAAACGGAAGTGGTTTTCAAATATTACCACAACATACATTGACACCATTTAAACATATGAACAGAAAACGAAAAACAAAACAAAAACATTTTAAAGTAAAGAAATAAAAGTAGGTTTCTAAAAAAAACTATAAGAAATGAATTAAAATGGTTTGGATGTATTTAATCAAAGGTTGAAAAAAAAGCAACATTTGCAACCTTAATAATAACACTCAAGTCCAAAAATATTGTTTGACAAGTTTCATGAGATAAAAAGGCTCATAAAATCTAATAGATGTCAGTTTATTTATCATCATTACACTTTTAGGAATAGCCTAATCTCGAAACTGACTGACAGCTCATGTTTACAGCGGTGATTTCCACCACACGAAAACCAAAGCTAAATAGCTTTCGCCAAATATGAGCAAAACATCCTCTGTCTCTCCTCCTCTTTCAAATTGGGTTGAGAAGCTCATTCCGTTAATCCCAAAGTGGGTATAAATTTATCTACATGCATCAGTCTCTCCCCAAACACCAGTCGTTTACTTCGTTTTGGATTGGGCAATATCAACAAATCGTTTTCGGCGAAAAGCCTCGGTAGATGGTGAACAACAGATAGGAACGGCTAGAAATAAAGTGTATGGAGGGGGTGGGGTGAGTGAGGAACTTGTCCTTCTATCCAGTAAATAATCCCCCCAAAAATCATTTCCACATTTCACAGCAGACAACAGACAGCGAGAGAAAAGACGGAGACGAGTTCCAACAGCGCATTTGTTTCAAACAAACGGGACATTGTGCGTTCCCCATGTGCATGGACCAGGGCCCGGCCCAGGCCCAGGCCCGTCACGTGCGCCACGGCCTCCACGGTGTCTCGGCCTCTGGCGGCAACTCTGTGTGAGCCAGAACTGGGTCATCCCTCCTTCTCCTTCCCTTCCTCCCAACCTGAGTAGCACAATCTCGGTTATAGACGTTGATGTCTGCCATTGTTCCACCACTGCCTCCTCCCCAACCGCAAGAGGAAACGAACTGCGCCTCAACAGAGATGAACAGTTGACTTGTTGTGAATGGCGTAAAAACAAAAACAATATTGAAGTTAGCTGTGTGGAAAGGAGAGGTGGGTAGTTTTACTCGATTACTTCGGTAACTTTTCCATTGAATTTTGCTTGTCAGAGTAGTGCACTATATTTTTTTATTTGGGTAATTCTGTTAAGGAGAAAAGCTATTTTTATTCCGTGACTTTAAGTTACATTCCGTTTTCCACACTGCAAAAAAAAAAACAACTCGTATTTTGGGGGGGGCTCAAACAGTCATTTAAGTTAGGATCAACTTTAAAATGATTGATATTTATGGCAACAATGTGAATTAGCACAAGAAAGCATGCAAGTTGTTTGCTCCAAGACAATTTTCTGAGTAGGACAATACAAGGGTCAACAGTTTTGTAAACTCTTATTTCTTTGTTGTGAAATGTGGAAAAGATAGTTTTCACAAAAGCAAAACTTGAAATATTTAGTAGAATGTTCCAACTTAAAATTTGATCCGTTTGATGCCTTGAAATTTAACCCAACTTTTCTTTTTAGAATGTACTTATCTACATGCGGGTATTTATTAGTCGCGTCACGTCTATTTCATCAATCCAATGGAGCCAGGTAGTCACTTGGCCAGAAAGTCGCCAAAGCCCTACGAAGAAGCCAAGTTTGACACATTGCATGCAACATGGCAAAATTCTCTGTTTACCTTACAGAGAGGCTCCAGTTCACCTTAACCCAAGCGAGAAAAGAACGGCTATGTCATGCGCTGTGCTCTGACTGCCCCTCGAAATGTCAGCATTTCAGCCTACAAGAACTCTACTTGGAACTCGAGAAGTACACGAGAGGCAGTCTTGGTTTGCATTTTAGAAAATGCAAGCGGCAAGTCGGCCACAGCTCGTGAATGCAAATTGTATTTCCTCCAACCCCATTCAGGCCTGGTGGCGTTCTTTGTTCCTGGCTGTAGAAAGGGTTGTGCACTTTCAAAAGGAACAGTGAGATAAGCGATCAGCAACGTACACGGTGTGCCGAAGATAAAAGTGGTAAGTTGGCAAAACTCAAATGGTTTTTGAGTAATCAAACAGATGTCAGGATTGTTTTTACATTTTAATAATGTCGGGTGAGTCTGTTGTGCGATTTCACATTCCTGAAAAAATGGAAGTCAAGACCATTTCTTGTGGCTGAAATCGACTTTTTAGCTTATGTTATCGTTATTGATAAAATGTTATTTTGAAGTGATATTGTCGGGCAATATTTGAATTTGCGATCAGATAGTTTTGTTGATTGAACACTCATGTGCAATTTGAAATGAACAAAATGAAACGTGAATCAGCACGTCCGCCTCGCAGTGCAGGGGGCGGGGTCCGCTGGCCTTCCTGTGTGTAGTTTCGCTTGTTCTTCCTGTGTCTGCGTGGGTTTTCTCTGGGTACTGCGGTTTCCCCCCACATTCCAAAACCATGCGTGCCAGGTCGATGGAACACTCAAAATTGTCCTTTGGCATGATTGTGAGCGTGGACGGTCTTCGTATGTGTGTGCCCTATGACTGGCTGGAAACCAGTTCAGGGTGTCCCCGCCTACTGCCAGAAGACGGCTGGGATAGGCCCAAGCACACCCGCGACCCTTGTGAGGATAATTGGATTAGAAAATGGATGGATGGATGAATAAGTGATAAAACTTTTTGTAGTTAGTCCTTTGCTCATCCCTAATAATTCACGTTCGCGTAACTCACTTGTGGCTGCTCCCCCTTTTCATTATGGACTTCACTAAAAAGGCACTTTGAACAATCATGGCATGACATCATTTAACTGATTTACAAGATACTGACTCACAAAAATAAAGACGGCATGTTTTACTTTCCTCACTAGACATATAGAATTTGACGGGGACGGCCAGATGTTTAACAATAAACTGCGAGTAGAGCAGTTAACTGGAGGAGCTGTTAACTGCAAAAAGCGCAAGAGTATAGTTGTGAATTCGAATGAAATGTAAGCGTTGAGTTTAGACAAATAGGGAGAGGCTGAAAGTTGGAGGGGGAAAGCAGTGGTGTCATTTTATCTGTCCCCTCTCTCCATGAAGTGTGTGCAGCTGGGGTGGGGGGATCCACCCACGGCCTGTTCAGCTGGGAGTGCTTGCACGTGTGCACGCACACACACACACACACACACACACACACACACACACACACACACACACAGTCAGAGTCCCGGCCCGCTCATCTATAGTCTAGCCAACGATGATCTCAAAACAGACCAAAACTCACAAGAATGTCGGGCTCTTTGTTTCACTGCTCTACTTTCGGACAAAAAATAATTCCCAAACTATTTGGAAAAATGTTCACACACTTTCACAAGTGATTCGGTAAACATGTACATGTGATGTCAAAGCGGAGGGTTTATTTCAAACTCAAGGCCAGCTATTTCATATCGGTACACGTCCAGATATTTTGAACACAATAGAAATATCTGCCTCCCCAAGGACATGCGCACTGTATGCACAACAACAACAAGCTTGCCAGGCAGGAAGTGGGTCCAAGAGTTTCCTTGGATTCGTTCCAAATCGCACAAAAACATTTGAAGAACTATTTGTCAACGTCAATGACTATACTTACACATCCCTACAACTCTTCCGAATAAATTTTTAGCCTCACTTACACTCTCTCTCAAACGTGAAGACATCCTTCACATTTTTGTAAATATGTTATTTCAGGGACTATACATCGCTCCGGAGTATAAATTGTAACAGTCAAAAAATGCATCATGAAGAAGTAAAAAAAACAGATCAAAGTCACTCGGGAGTACCATAAGTCACATTTGTGGGGAAATGTATTTGACAAAAAGCGAGACCAAGAACAGTCGAACTCAGACTCGCACCCAAAATCCCCGCTCTCCCTAATCATGGGTGCATATGGAAATAGGCGCGCACTGCTTCACTCCGACCTTTTGGAAACTCGGAGGGTTGTTCAAACGTGCCGCTCGGTTGTTTCGGAGTGCCCCATAAAAGGAGTGCCGGAGCCCAGTGTCTCAGGCAGTACAGAAAGAAACCGTTCAAGCACAAACTGCTAAGTGGTTTCCAACCTAGGCTGCATTTGAAAATTAATGGGAGGAAAGTGCACTCTGCCTCTCCGAACACACACATTCTCAGAGCGGCGTTACCTTAGCAGAGTGAATTTCTGAACGCAGCCCGAGTGGAGGATAGCAAAAGAGTTCTAGTTGGACAAAAACTTCCTCTGCTAACTATAGAAAATATTTTCTTTTGAGTCTAAGATCACATTAACTAGAATCCTGCGTTGCCGTGTCACTAAAGGTTCAATCCTGATTGATTATTGTGCCTTTCGATGCTATGAATACTTGTTGCGGCGTAAGGAAGCCGCATGCTAATCTCGAGATACGTTACACATTACCGTAAATTCCGGACTATAAGCCGCTACTTTTTTCCCAAACTTTCAACCCTGCGGCTGATTCAGTGATGCGGCCAATTTGTGTAATTTTTCTAACGGCCGCCAGGGGCGCTCGAGTAGAAATGGTAAGATTAAGACCGGTGGAATATATGCATGCGACCTGTTATACTGTGTTGCTATTCTGTTGCTAGCGTGTTGTTACCATGTTGCTACCGTTTTACTGCCGCGTCACATGCACCGTTTGGGAAGTGAATTATATTATTATTATTGTTAAGTTATATTATTAAAACTTTGAAAACTCTCTATGTGTACCGTCTTTCTTTGTAAATATGTTTACATGTTTTAATGTGGGCACATGCGGCTTATATACAGGTGCGGCTTGTGTATGTACAAAATTGGTTTTCCTCTAAAAATGTAGTGGGTGCGGCTTATAATCAGGTGCGCTCTATAGTGCGGAAATTACGGTAGTTGCCGTGACGACCACTTCTTCCATTTTGTCTTGTACTTTCTCTTGCCCGTTGGCAAATACTTTTGGTGCAATACCGCCACCAAAAGTATTTCCCGACCGCCAAAAGAAAGTCAACAGGAGTAGGGAACGGGGCTTTCGGGTGACAGTCTATGGTCTGAATTTGAAACGTACAACAGAGGCGATTGCTCTGTTTTGTCTTGCCCACCGGACGCTCAGCGTCTCTGGGAGTCTATGGACAGTGGGCGTTTATGGGCTGGACCGGACGCTCCGTTTTTCTCCATGATGATTGGATGATCTGTCTGAGGCTGAATCTCTTTTTGATTGACAGCGAAATGAGCCAATCAACGATCTTTTGGTGTAGGCATCGTGGGAGCATTTTTCAATTCTCATTCTGTTCTGAGTTGAACTGGAGAGTTCTTTTATTCATCTGAGCGACACTCTCTTTGTTGAAAACGACTAGTGACAAATTCATCTTTTATTTCTGGTGGGTTTTATTGTAGTTGCTGTAGTTGTAGGACACTAGTCAAGTCCCTGGAAAAAATGCCTTGTTGGTATGACAGCGTCACAGATCATTTGGCTCCAGCATCCGCCACTGATGTACAAGTAGCACCTGAGTGTAAGCATGGGGAATAGAAAATAAAGCCTAAGTAGAAGGAGCATCGGCACACACACTGGCGCACTGTCCGCCATCTTCAAAGCCTCAAATCAGCTACTTTCAACAAAACACACAACGCTCGACAGAAAAAACCCACAACTTGTGGCTATCTTTCCACTTAGGCTTGCACTGGGCTGGAACAGATAGGAGCAACTCAGCGAGGCATTGAAGGAGTCTGCGGGCTTCACGCGCTGCCTCATTTGAGCTCCAAGTGTCACCACCAAGCCAAGGTTAACTCGAATGCTTGGAAATGCTTGATTTTATCAAATGAGTGCATGCGATCATCAGCCTTATGGACAGCTGTGGCTAACCCCGCATTCCAGCCAAAACCACATTTAGGAGCAACAAAGAAAATATTGACGAATCCGTGTGCATTTTTGTCCGACTAAATCATGCACGGTGCTATAGCCGGCCGGTCAGCAGACATGCTCACGTTAGAGGAGAAACTTTTCACATCCCAAGATGACTCCAGCTTCAGGTCAAGTCACATGTGTGTGGTTGTGCGCTCGCTAATAGGATAAGATCTAGCCGTAATGGGACACAGCTCTGTTTCAAGCATGAAAATTGTGTGAGTCTAATGTGTTCATGTTTGACTGTACACATGTACTTCATTTATTCAAGGAAATGCCTGTGAAAGTGACTTAAATGTAGCCAAAACACAAGCAGGTCTATTTGTCCTCTTTTTGTCTCACTGAAGACAAAATACAACATGAAGTCATTGGAAATATAAATTTCACACCGGGATAAATGTTTAGTCTATAAAATATGACAAAATGTCAGCTCAGCACTTCCAACGGCTAATTCTAGAACATTACCCACTATAAAAGCTTTTAGAAGCCATTCAGTCATTCAAACCCACTTATTTTATTTACTTTTGATTGGATACATCATCTAGTTCACTCAGTGGAACTGACCACAAAAGACAACATTGTTATTCTTAAACCAGCCCAAAAGGCAACAAGCACCATGATAACCAGTAGCCACATTTAAATCCAATTTGAAGTTATCAAACGTGTGCTTGAATCCACTATTAAACACTGCGTTCTTCATTTTCCTTTAGGATAATCCACAGTGGCACACTCGCTTTGCTACTGACTTTAATGCAATGCAAATGCAAAAGTTTATACATTAAATAGTAGCCACTTTTGCTTCTGGTAGCCTTTGAGTTCCACTCAGCATCATCACACATTGTCCTTCATTTCATTACTTTGTCTCATGTGTCATCAAAGGCAGCATGTGACAAGAAGAAAAAAAAAACACATCGGCCATGTGTCTAACAGCAGCCTGTGTCTATTCATAAAATAGTGATGGACTACTGCTGACTTGAAAACGCTTGTTGCGTTTCTGGTGGTGCCACTTGGTATCCCAAAAAGCTTTAGGGTTGTTATCCCAATTTGGTTGTTTTCCATTGGATGTTGGAAATGCTAAGCTGCACAGTGACTAGCATTCTTACCTGGTGGTAGCAGAGCAGCCAAATTTAAAAAGACAGGGAATCAAACCTCCATCATCAGGTTTGTGAAAGATATTTCTCACAGGTATGTGTAAAATGTTTGGTTGAGTTACAACCTGCATTCCATTGAAACATTCAAAAGAGCATGTCTGTGCCATGAATCGGCGCAACAGAAAAGTCATGCTCAAACGCTCAGTATACCTGTTAAACTATACATTATGGCTGCTTGGTCTCCCTTCCAAGTAACTTACTGTCATGTAGCAACTTATTCTCGACGTTCAACAGTACAGAAAAAAGAAGACGGTTTAAATTGTCATTCAAGTTTCGGATGAAGAATGCGCGCAGTTCGTTTGGAAAATATAGTACCTTACGTAACTATTTCTCTAATTTTATGAAAATAATGGGTACTTAACCACATCAAAACTGTGACAAAAAGTGAATTCGCATTTTGTGTGCATTATTCCTATTTCGGGGCAGAAATTTTGTGGCCATAAATGACTATTTTATGCCCACACGTTCATGTGCCATAATTTCACTAATCTCATATCTGGCGCTCTGTAAACATCAACTCCCGTGCCGAGTAAAAGGCCAACAGCAGCACAAACTGGAACACACTTTCAGCCATATACAGAGCACAAAGCACAATTACTTATACAGACAAGTATGTTTCTTTAAGGTGTTTCAAACGTCTGTTTCATGTGCCTACCTTTTGGGTCTGATATTCCCAAAAAATAAATGAAATTACAGTTATCACGTCACCTGTGATGCACGTACTAGAGAATCGGACAATAAAAAAATGTGTGCATATAGGCCTTGCCATTTGAGAAATACAAACATGCTCCAACAACACCAAGCTTCTACACAGGAAAGGAACAGAAAGCAAAGCCCTGTGTGTCAAAGTGTTTTTTTAGTAGATAAGGCGTGTTGCCAACTCATCCGGCCCGTAGATAGCGTCTTAATAGTTCGAGGGTTGAAGAAAACACTGAAGTGTAAACCAGGACAAATCATCCATCAGACGCCTCTGAGAGGCCCCTAAAGTCTGGACTGGTTAAAGGGGATAATACTAATTAAGAGCTCTGCTTACAATCCAAATATTAGCTTTACGAGGTCAACACTTTGACCTCTGCTGCTCATCACTGCAGCAGACCTCGAGCGCGTCAGCTCTTGACTTATGACGTTGAACAGACTTTTCTACTTTGGAGCGTTCACAACCGCAGGAGGTTGCGAAGATTTGCAAAGAGCATAGATGGTACATTCCCCAGCGCTTCATCGCAGAGCAGATGTGGAAATTGATGGTCACCGCTGGGCACAACATGTCAACATTTTGATTGCACAACAAACCTCATTCGGTGGCACAAATAACCAAAAGGGCTCTTCGGTTCCAGAGGAAAAAAAAAACATTCAGCACCCAGTTCTCACTTAGGTTGTGAGGGATGTAGGCAAGAAAAGGAGTCATCATTTACCTTTCTCGCACTGCGCCCCGGTGAAGCCGTAGGTACACACACATCTGTTGGGAGCCACACACCTTCCTCCATTAAGGCAGCCATTTTCACAAACCGCTGTACAAAAAGAGGACATGGGTTATGTTTTGTTGACATAACATATTATTATCTCGACATTATCTCGTGCTTTGAGTATACAGTGTGTTGGATTTCTTGCAACATGTTAATCATAACTACTGACAAAAAGTGAGGGATATTTCAGTATCAATCTCTAATGCTCTTTATAAAACCGTTAAGTTCTGATTGGACAAGAGTCATTCCATGAATGATGACATAAAGCTCGACAGCAGTGGGACATTTGACTTAACACGTCACTACGCCTCACAGGTCTTCTAAACTGTTAATTGGGCCAGCAATAACAATCAGGTTAACTAACATTAGGGCGGGTTGTTGAAAACTTAGAGATAGACATATGAACAGAAATAACAAAATCATTTAAAGGGTGAAAAGAGGAGGCCGAAAACAAGGAGAGACGTTTGGAGCTGTTAACCGCAAACCTCCAGTTATGCTCATGTGATTCAGTGACACATTAATGACACATTAAGCATACAAATGAGAGCCGACAGCCGCCCAACATGCTAACGCGTGAATGAGCACACAGTGGTCGTGTCAATAGGCTTCATTTTTCTGGGACTAATTTGTGTACCCACTAAATGATGTAATAGCTTGACGTGACTTGACACGACTTGACTTGAAGCGGACTAATCCTCCAACTCGCTCGGAGATTGAAACAGTAGAGAAATTGCTTTGGGGGGTTTTTGGGGGCGGGGAGGGTCATTGTGGACAACTAATGTGTTGGCTTTTTAGCATTTGGGCTAACTCCACGGCAAATTCCACTGTTTGCTGCTATGTGCGTTGGTGGAGGCAAATAACTGAATAATAAACAACTTATATGAATCACAATTTGTTGTTGCTTATTACTGTTAATTAATAAGTGCAACAGTTCCATTCAAAATCAATTGCTCGGTGTCGTCCAGGCCTCATGATGTCAAATTCTAACAGATCCAGTTAGTGTAGCGTATTCGTCCATTCATACTCAAATACCTGTGGTGAATTGTTCCATTCAGCTCATTGTTTGAAAGTTGTGCAAAAAGTACTGAAACACTCTACAGTTGGACATCCACATTCAAAGGTTGAGAGAAGGTCAAATTAAATTCAGTGTATCCCACTAAACACATCAACACTTTAGTACTTTGGGAAAATGTCATTAAAACTGAAAGAGAATACCGCTATACTATTTTTGGCCGATGTTGTAAACCCGGGTGTTGTTATATCAACACATAGAAAAATGTGTGATGATTGAGGCAGAGGAATAATAACAAAATCAAATGCCTCCCAATGGGTTAAAATAATGTTACAATCACAATATATATTGAGGATAAGCGGATCAGAAAATAGGTGGATGGATGGATTTTACATCCTTCTGAGGGTCAGTCGGAACTGAGCTAAAACTGATTCTTTTTATACAAATAGAGGTTCTTCAAAGTTGTGGTGTTTGCCTTAGAATTGGGTACAAAAACAGTAGAGTGAAATTTGGAGGTGTGTCAGTCGCTATTTGTCGAGAAGGCAACATTATATTCAGTCGACACACTTTATGTTGTTGTTAGTTTTGACGAGATTCTGTCAAAAAGACCAATCAGGCAAAATAAGCAGTGCTACTTACGTTGACCACAGTGGTTTCCCACGTAGCCTTTCTGACAGAGGCAGTTGTCCTCAGCACAAGTCCCGCCATTCATGCATCGGATGTTACAGTGCTGGACTGTGGGCAGAACGATACAATCATATAACAACTAGGTGCTTATTAATGGGGCATTGAGTGGGGATTGATCCTAGTCAACTTAGCAGATGTATCGGACCCAAAAACCTAGCAAACTAACAAAAAATGTTTGCCTGTAAGTTGGTGCACTTTAGCCACCAAAGGAGGACCGTGTGAATATTGTATATGGACTTGAAGAAATACTGTCTCAGCAAAAACGTCCTCAACAGGATTATAGATTGCATAATACTAATCCCCAAAGACAAATGATATGTCATCCAATCAAATGTCCAATCAGTCGGTTGCTATACAACCCAATCACAGATTTTTAATCAATCATTTATTAATTTCTTTATTTATTTTAAATAACTTGACAGCAGTGGTCCCCAACCACGGACCATATACGTCAGCAACCCCACAACTTCTACCCCGTAAATTATCTTCCAAAGGGCAGTATAAGTAGGGCTGAGTGATGATATGATTGACAACCGTGATATTACAGTGTACGGAAGCGTGGAGTTGCCAAAGTGGTGTAAAAAGATTTGGACTGACAGATACGTTCAAACGTACGTGCGAGTACGTTCAAAAATATTTCAATACGTTCAAACGCAGTCGCAAGTATGTTTGAACGTACTCACAAATATGTTCAAACATACTTGTTGGCTAATGGCTACAAATGTAGCATTTTCCCATAATGCCACTGTGCATTGACTTGCACATGCGCCATAACATTAAAATGATCATTTTTACATTTTAAGGCATATACATTATTCCTTTTAGTAATTCACTGTTATTTTATATCGTTCTACATTTGTTGGACTGTTGACTAAAAACTTGTGAAATGTTCTCTGGGTTGATCGTTCAAAACAAATGCTTCACATGTTGATAAACTGTTTCAAGGGGGGAAGTCAAGTCAACTTTACTTAACAATAATCTCTTCTACGGGTCCCTATTAGTCATTACACTGCATTCTGAATGATGTTGCTTTTGTGGAATATGAATTAACCAGCAAAAATCCAACCATTGTTCTCCATCTCCACGTGGCGGCCAATTTGCCATGTTGATATCACAGTTGCTCAGGGGTAACGACCAATCATGACTCACTTGTTTTCTGCATTTGGTCAGGTGACATTCCCATTGAGTCCTTAGGCATTGTAATGTCATGATCAGGTCACATTATTGTCATGAACATTTTGACTTGACTTTCTCTTGAAGTACTTTCTACTTTCTTAGGTTTTCAGTTACGGATATGCTCTAAAACTGCAAATTTAAAAGCAATTCCAAGTCTTGATAATTATGTTATTTTAATTTTTTTATTTTTTTTTTAATAACACATATACGGCTATTACCTTGTTTAGCTGAAGGTTTATTTTGGTATTTTAAAGTCGATTTTAAAGTCACTTTGAAGTGACAAATAAACAGCGTTCCCTCCTATTTGGGAAAAGTATAAGTGGGAGTCTTCCCCATTTTCATTTCTTCGAACTTGATGTTATACCACAAGCCTCCTATTTCTTGACAGCGTAAGAGTGAGAACTACGGAATACTTTATAAGTGTGTTAACAGCATCTCTATATTGTGCTTTTTCACCTATCACTGTATACGCCCCATGATAAGGGGCTGGGGGGTGGGGGTCACTGTCAAGCCTATTTTCACTGTAAAATGCAACAAAAAGTCAGTAGAAGCAATTCACTGTGTCTAGGTAAGACATGATAGATGTTGTAGCCCCACCTGATTTGGATCCACAGGACGTGGCGACTTGGCCCGTGGGACAGGTGCACATGTTGGGTCTGGAGCAGAAGCCATCTCCGCAACTGCTTCGACATATGGCTGCAAAGAGCAACGTAGCACACCTTCAGCAACATACATGTTTCATTTCAGGAAGTCCTCAACGTGCGTGAGAGAGAGCGTAAGCGATGCATTCGCTGAAGGTTTTGCCTTTCGCTCGCAGAGGATGTAGCTATGATCTCAACCTCATTAAACCCTCAAAATTTCAAAGCGGCTCCAGTGAAAATGGGGCCCGATCTTCCTTAACCCTAATCATGGTCATGGAGTAGCTGGCGCCACATGTTGCTGAGCCATTCTCTTTTCTGACTTGCTATAAAAGTGCACCAGTGAAGTGTTTTTAGTTGCTGCTGCCCTTTTTTTTTTTTTCACTCCCTGGCTTTCTTTCCCACAGCCTGTTGTTGGCATTGCTGCATAGTCTCAGCTCTGGTCAGGTAGAGTCCAGCCACTGACCCCTACTCCCTGAACCCCACTGCTAAACAATGTCATTAGAGCTGTGACAGGCAACCTGGCAGCCGGCCGGCCCGCCAGACTGCAATCATATGAGGCTACGGCCTCTCAGACCTTCCTGTCTACTGAGGGAGGGGGAAAGAACGAGAACAGAAACTATAAAAAGAAACGTCTGAAAGAATGCCGGTGTAAATGAAGCAGAATTAAAAATTTCCACTGGCATGAGGTCACGTTGTCTGCTCGCACTTTATTAAGAGGATTTGTCTCTCCTTTGAAAACATCATCCATTCGCCATTGCAATGTCGGTCCAATTAATTCAGCAAATAAGTGGGGAATTGGAACTATAGGACAACACTTCCTTCTTTGCTGATTTGCGCAGTGGCGAGCCCTCAGCGGCAGCAAGGCATTCTTTGGCGGGCTCAACAGTTTCACATTGCACTGACCTACATTAAAGTTCAGGTGTGAAGTAAACTTGGCCAACCATCTTTTGAGTAATACTTCAGGCTAAAACTATTTCAAGCATGCCTTCGTTCGTTTTTAACATAACCCTCCCAGATTCATAGTTAGACCCAGAGCAACTTAACAATGAAAATGCTTTTGTTGGGCAATCTCCGGGGAGTGATGTCATTTCCAGAATACCAAGTGACAGTCAGCCATTGCACTGCATTGTTGATTGTCCCGTTAACCGCTCTTTGCCACTGTTACCGAGTTATTCGGCGAAATGACTCGGCTCTGTGTGGCGATGCGCTGTTCGTATTCAGGCAAACAGTTGTTTGAGTATCCAAAAGAAAAGAATAGGGCGCATAAATGGACCACAAAATTGGAACGATACAGTTGCGTTCTCGGAAAGTGAATGAATTTCATGCCGACGAGCATTCTTTGTTACAAGCACTTGAAAGACCTCTGTTTTCTTAACCGGATTTGCAAAAAAGGTGGGTGTGTCAATCAATTAATAACTCTGACTGCTGTTTCCGAAAACATTCCATTCAAAGTACTAAACGCGTACAAGGATGTAATCCTTTACGAAAACATTCAAACTATGAGTGCATGGAGGGACTCCTCTGTAATGTTTTACAACTAAATGCTGCCGATATCATGTGCTGAGTGACCGACAATGCAACAGAACTACATTAGCATTGACAATGTAGGGACACCAACCCACTATAGTGTATGCTCTCAGTGCTAGCGGGAATACATGAACCAAATAGGAAATCCCATCGTGCGCGATTTATACCACGGCACAGCATTGAATAGCAAACAATAACCGCAGCCTATATAGTTTTCCGTTCTTCCAATTCCGATGGGTCTCGTCTCCTCTCCATGTCCGGCCATTCAGGCACAACCATGTATGGTCCAATTTACATCTTTCCAGCAACTTCCTCTCCCTCCAACTCTTCAAACACTTGGATCCCCTCAGATAAGTTTGAAACGTAATTTTCTGAATCGATTATACTGTCTTTGTACACTTTCCAAAGTGTTGTCTTAAAGTGACGTCACACTCGTTAGGATCTCACTTTGGGAAAATGATTACTTTGTCAAATTTACAAAATATATATTTTTTCATGCTTTATTTAATGTATTTTGTTTAATTTCCTTTACCTGTGACATAAAATATTTTGTTTGGGATTTTCTAAAATTACTTCACAGTTGACCTTTAACAACGTAAATTATAATATTTGCTCATGAAGCTATGCAATATTATTCCCAACGATCTGTTGACTCTTTAATAATATTTCTTTTGGCTCCACAAAACTCAGTACATGTATGAATAAAGGGTCAGCATTTTGCAGTCATCCGACTGGTTGGTCAGAGCAAAACTTGTTATAGCCGAGTTTGACAAGCTACCTGCACATGCCAATACATTTAATAATCAGTATCTCTGGTGAGTATGGTGTATTTTATGAAAAAAAATATTTGTTTTTGTAACATCATTAGATACATATGGTTCTGAATTGCTCCAGTTGATAAATGTGACACATAGTGTGTTTTGCATGATACTGATGGTTTCTATAAGTACGGGCATGGTTGTGGTGGTATAAGGTGAATTAAGTCCCGTCAGTCTCCACTGTATGCCCAGTTTTAAAATGCACTGTTGTTGTTGGACACTAAACTGAGCTGCCACAAATAAATAGATGCCTGTTCCTGACAGAGTTGAATGCGTTCAATAACCAATGTTAAAATTCTGGGGTCAAAAAGGCTGATGTGGTCTGTAAATCAATTTTTGGTGGGGATGATACTTACGGACAATGCACTGGTTTCCCCCAATCAGAGTCTTCCAGCCCGGGCAGCAATAAACGTTGTTCCTTGAGCCGCATACATTGGGTCTGTGAAGAAAAAACAAAACGTATTCAACAATTCACATGTCAGTCATGAAACCCTTTCACCCTAATGAGATTCTAGACACGTGAGTTGCTCAGTTTTGCTTGGCACCATCAGAGATGTATTAACTTAAAAATATGTTTTTCCGATTGTGGTTGTAATTTGCACTGTTATCACACCAACAGCCAGCTGATTTTACTTTTCCTCTCGGTTAGCTTGATTACGTAGCCAAAATATTAAAACTCCATCTCAGAAGCGGTGGCCAACAACTTCGATTCTAATATTTGTTCCATCAAATGATACTAATTTCATCTCACAATATTCTCTTCATCTTATTGCCGTTCTCTTGGCCAGACTGCTTCCAGTGTGTTTTATCTATTTTCCCCCCTGTCCAATCAGATTTCAGTCTCTATCGTCTTGCCGTGTTAATCTAATTTGCCAAGGGCCTTCAAATTCAGTCATACTGTCTTATGTAATTTAAAGTACAAACCTGACGTATGAGTTTTCGAGTCAGCAATTCAACCAGCTTTTAGCTTTGACTTGCGAATGCAAACTTGAGATGTGAATGCTGCACAATGAATTAAATTGCAACAAAAATCACGATGCAGAAACTGTTGAATTTGTTTACATTCTATGTTTTTATCATTTACAAGATTATACTGTTATTTTTCCTTCAAAAAAGGCTCACTCTAATTACTGGAATGGCATCACCATTCATTTCAATGACCAAAGATGACATGCCGATATGAGTATTTTGTGTTATGAGCTCGGTCATGGAACAAATTAAACTTGTATCTTAAGAAACTGCTGTATATTAGCAATGGGACTCTTTCTTTAGCCAATCGGATTAATCGCCTACATATCTGATGAGTATGTTGCATTTTATTTATTTATTTTGGGAATGGTGGTTATTTGATATGTACTGATTCTGAACTGCTCCGAATGATGCACGTCACAGTTGCGTGCTGTTATTATGTCGAGAACACTCCTTCTACGCTGCATGCGTTTAGAAAAATAATAGAATGATGCACCTATGCAAACATTTCCTGATTAATGTCAATGCCTGAGAGCCATCCTGCCTACAGGTGTACTTGAGGCCTACATAAGTCAGACTCAAATCCGTGTTGACCTGCAGGTCATCGGATGTAACCCAAACCAGATCAATGAGGTAATCACGAGGATGTCAGAAACATTCTTCTGGTGGTAAGTCAGCGTGACACAGCACACGGCCTCTTCCTGAACGCAGATGTTCACATAGATGAACTTAAAGCATGTCATATAAAAATGTCTACTGTGTGACCTTCATCAGCTGTTTGCTGTCATCACTGGCACACAGATGGTCTCTTTTTCGGGGTCTTTCTTCTCCTGCCTTGCTTGCTTTTATTCTCACATATGCACATGCAAAGCCACACTTACACTCCAGCAGAGAACTGTGTACAGCTGCAGATGTGATTTATCCACATTTTTTTGGGGGCCAGAAAAGGATTAGGTTGTTTCTCTGTCTCTCTCTTGGTCTCTCTTTCTTTCTGCCACAGCCACACACGACCAATGGCCTCCTTTGTTTGGATGTAATTTATTATTGCAGGCAGCAGGAATGTGATCCCCTTGCCAGTATTTAATTGCTAAGCTTTGCTCCAAACTTCCCCATCATGGACAATCTTACTCATCTCAGCCAGCCTTGCATTGTTGTTATTATTAAAACATGCACACACATATTCTTTGACCTTCAGGGCTCATAAAGGACATGTGTGTGTGTTAGTGTGTGTGTGTGTGTATGTGTGTGTGTGTGTGTGTGTGTGTACAGTGTTCCTCTGCTCTAGCTGTAAACAGCCAAAATCTGCGAGTAATTGACGTTCTGCCCCAAAAAAGTTTTACAATAGCCTACACTGTAGATGCCACAAAATAATAATAATAATAACACATTATAAATGGCAGCAAAGCACTACTTCTGTCTAAATGAAGAACCTCAATTCACTTCAACATATTTCCTCGGTGCCAGAGTTGGATTGTAATGAGTTACATTTCCTGCGTTTGTTATTACGGAAGTGACATTTTGGGTGAATCGTACTTATCATCCTAGTTTTAATGAAGGTGTCACATGACTCCCTTTCACGAATCCACCATAACTCCTCGTGACGTTTGACTCCATTTAACCAATCAAACAAAGCTAGGCAGTTACATGACCGCACCCAATTGCCGCGCCTCAAGCTAACTGAGTGAAGACCGTGATAATGAAAAGGAATAGTTAGCTCATGTGCTGGCATCTAGCTGCCTAAAAATATTGACATTTCAGCCTACAAGAACTCCATTTAAAACTTGAGAAAATTTGTTGTGGTTTTGCAATCGCTGCCCGTTGATCCTTTTGTGCTTTTTGTGCAAACATAGAAAGTGAAATACTATTTCTTGTGGCTGAATTTGCATTAATTTATCCATCCATTTTCAGTATGGCATGTCCTGATTATGGTTGCAGGTGTGCTGGAGCTGATCCCAGCTGAATTCAGGCTTGAGGTAGGTTACACCCTGCACTGGTGGGCAGCCAGTTGCAAAGCACAAAGAGACAAACAGTCATTGACACTTACATTCACACCAAAGTCTAATTTAGAGGCTTCAATGTATTGTATAATGTTTTTGGAATGAGGAAAGAAACGGGATTCAAAGCCCCAACCTTTCAACTCTGAGGTGACTGCGCTAACCACTCTTCCACTTCCATGTATGTAATTTTTTTAAATGGTTTTAATTCATTATTGTCTAATGTAAAGTGTTGGGTAGTATTGGAGTTGCCCATTTTCATTTGATATTTTTGGCCTAATAATAAGAAGTTACTCAACAGCTACTCTGTAATTGATTATTTTTCACAGGGTAACTACTGTACATACTCAAGTAGTTATTTGTTAGTGGTTGAGAGGAAAGAAATGTCATCTGTGCTGTATGTTTCACATAGAGCACATTTGACAATAAAGTTGACATAAACTTGAACTTGACTATGTTTTACTTGTGTCATAATTGACACAAGTATTTTTACTCAAGAATACTTTTCGGCAACTCTATCCACCTCCTCTTGGCGCCAAGAGGCCACCAGTTAGATATATTTTTAAAATAGCTGAGTTTTTCTGCAAATAACAGAGGAGAGGTCTCCTCCCCGACCCAAACCAAAAAACGCAAATAAGTGAATTACGAACGTGCGGGGCTTCACTGCATGTGAACACAGTAGCAAGAGATGTTCATTGAAAAGACGAAAGCACGTGATTCTCCAGAGAAGAATGAAGAGAAAAAGGGGGGGATAAAATCAAGGCTGCCCATATGGGTCTAATGGTTGAGGGATTATCATAGTCACATTACCCTCTGAGCACGTCCGTCCCTCCCTTCCTTTTGGCTCTGCTGGTTCTGGAGTCGGTGGTTCGAACCTCTCCGGTGTCCAGAACCTCTGCGGCGTTTCCGAGCAGGACACAGAGTGACAGCTGGGCCACCAAACCAGCTGCAAGAGCCGCTCTCCTCCGCTCTTACTGTCCTGCATATCCACTCCTCAAGTGTGCAATGGGCTTAACCCGCTGTCCAGCCCTCTATCTGTGGAACTTGTGTGCAGTCTGGAGTCAAAGCTGCAAAAACAATAAGAGAGCAGAGGAGGGTGGGGGGGGAAGAGGCAGAGGATTGTTAAAGGTCAAAACAACTCCATTGCACTCAGCAAAACATCTGGTGCGTCGTGATTAGTCCGTATTTTGAAGTTGGTTCGAGAGTCGCAAAAACACGCAGTATAAAAAAATGAAATCAAACAAACAAACAAACAAAAAAACGCTCAATTAATTACCTTGTCTCACGAGGAGGAGATTCGCCTCAAACCAAGCAGAGGAGTTCCTCACGCTTCTACGCAGGTATGATAATGATACAAGTTTCAAGAGCTGAGCGCAAGCTTCCGAAGGGCGCCTGTGAATAGATGCGCACGGTCACGCGCGAAGTGGGCCCGTGCGCATCCAGCTGCGTGTGGATCCACGAGAGATCATTTAGAGCAGCTGATGCATTCCACAGGAGGAGAGGGCTGAAAAGTCACTGAGGCTTTCTCCCTTACTCGGCTCTTTCCTCATCCCTTGCCTGCCGCCCCCTTTTCCCCTCCCTCCCACACCAACCTCCACCACAAAAACTCCCCTCCCGAATCACACCACCCGATATACACCCACCCAAATTTAGCTCTCGCGAGACTTATACCGGCAATGCCAAAAATGCCAAAGTTGCTCTGGATGTTTGGTTTGGACTTTACTATAACCAGAAGTAGCAAAATTGTACTTAGGTTGCATACTTAATCAGAAGTACAGATACCAAAAAAAAAACTGGTAAAAAAGTACAGTAGAGGTGCTGATTTGACTCACTCCACCACTTATGGGGATGATGGTGTTAATCCCTTTCTGACAGTGTCATAATCGGTATTATAAGACTTGGATAGCATGAGGCTGTGTAGGTGTACCTAATGTTGTGTCCAGTGAGTATGATGTGTACTGATTGGGGAGAAGACAGAACTAAAAAAATATCTCTCGTTTAATAGTATTGTAATAGTGTATAACATAATATAATGTTTTCTTTTGGACAAGAAAAATTCTTTAAGTGTACATTTTGCGGAGGCAGATGAAGAACTAGACCATTGTAAAAGTGAGTATAAACGTGCCATTCACCCAGTATTGAATTATATGCTGTTCATATTTACAGTATGTTTGGAGGAATTTGGTCCAGGCAAGTGATAGTTTTCACACACACGGCTTCATGTCGGCGGACCCACCCAGCAAATAAAGAGCCTGTCTGGCTGTGCTCGAGCGTTCTGTCATTCAAACAGAGTCAGACCTGTTCACACACTTTTACTGATCCTGGTTACGTTTCCTCCTTTTGATCAAATGTTAGTTTCTGGACATTCGTAACTAGCCCACCCTGCGCGCATCTTCAATGACAATGAGTTCTGGTTTCAATTGTGATAAGCGATGAGGTTTATCAATGAAGTACAGTTGTTATAGTCTGCGGCGGTTTTACATGGAAAAAAAAATGATGGGGAAGCAACCACCCAAGTATAGACCACATATCATGCAGACTACACTACTCGCTTTCTGTCTGGTGTGTTGTTTTTTTAACTTTCAATGACAGTGTTAAAAATAGCGCAGGCATCACAAATTCTGAAATATAAAAGATCAAATCTCAAAATATGTTACTGATCGAAAACAATTGCTCTATTAGTTTTCTTCTATACAAATCACGCCAGCCATGCAGGCTGTCTTATTGTTTTTATTGTTTATTGTTTATTGAGCATATATATTACACACAGTAACAGATTGCCAAAAGGTAGGCAAAATTTATCAAAGGAAAATGTCAAAAGTATGTAAAAGAAAAAAAAACACTCATCATCACAGGTGTATGCTCAAAGGAGTAGGAAGAAGTAAACAACTTATCTAGTCCTACCCCTTATTGTGTAGAATATAAATTGATCATTTTCAAAACAAAGAAGAAGAAGAGAAGTCTACATATCATCAAATACTTTTACCATTGTGGTACTTTACTTTTCTATTTATATACCTTTCGGTTTGTGTATTTATAATTATTCTTTGACCTTTTTGTTTCAAATTCTCATATTCATTGTAATTACTGCATTTCTTGAGTACAAATGATAAATTGATCAAAATCCAAAACAATTAATCTTAATTGAAAACTTAGAGGTGTCAGTGCAAAAATAGTCAAAAATGGATAGCAAAATGCGATTTATATAGGTTATTCCTTGATTAAATGCTTGCTCTGTATTAAATATAAAAATGCATCGGGGCAACACAGCGCCATTTTCTGGCACAGTGCCTCCTCTGCCCTAAATGTCATTATTGAGTAGCGGTGGGAGGTTGAAGTACAGACACCTTGGGGTGGGGGGGGGGGGGCACTGGTGGGGATTCAACTCTTTCTTTCATAAAAAAACTCCTAATACAGACACCTCTGGTTTTTGAAAGCAGCTCACCTGCTCCTCTTCTCTGACACTCAATCGGAGGCACTCATCCGCTACGGCTCCATTTGCAAGTCTTCCCACCACGCCAAACTTAGTCTCAACAATACTGCACTACTTTCTTTCCCTCGCTGTGGAAAGTCCTGCCCTCTGCGAGGCCTCTCCATCACGCCTTGAGTGCCAAGACTTTTTGTTTGCCTCAACACGGCCAACTGTCAGCTCGGGCGGCTTCTGATAGCAAAGTAACTGCCAGCTTTTTCGCATCAATGTCTCAAAGATTTGTGATATTTACTTTATTTACAGTATGGCTTGTTTGAACACCTGCAACTCCCTGACACACGTCCTCCCCAAAATACCCCTCGACCACTCTCACAAAATATGGAAGGCAGCTCTGTCTGTCCATAAATCGGAACGGCCGTGTTCTCAGTTATCAGGAAGTCCAGTCTGGGTCATACGACCCTTACATACTGTTCGGGTCAAATTTGACTCATTTTGACACTTGACGTTTGATGAAAAATACACCAGATGTCATTGTTTGACCCTGACATTTGATAACTTTTCCAAAAAGACCCCAAAATACACAAAAAAATCTGTTGTTGCTGTTTAAAAAAGGGACCGAGTAATATATGCACATATCTACATGCCAATTTCAGGGCGGAGGTTTGAAACAATCCTGGAAACTGTCTGTTTCCACCACGTCACACAGAAACATGCACCTGTTGCTCTTTGAAAGGTTGTGGGGGAGTCCTGAAACCATGAAGGAATAAAATGAATGATCATCCTTACTGAAGCTATGGAACAGGAGTCATATGGAGGTCAGAGGGTGTCTTGACACAAGCATAAGAACCGCACCTGCAAAAACAAGTGCCTGCAATGTTTTCTTGGATAAACGATGACTCTTCCATTTATTCACGTCAGACATTTTGAAAAGACCAGTCATTCACAAATTGACATGGACAATAATGAGGAGGATGTTTGTCTCAAAATGACTGGAAACATACCATGCGTGCATTCAAAGAGGACATGTGTAATGTAAGGGTTAACAGGTGGTCAAGACAATGCAATGCAATGTTTTGTCATTCGCTGTGACATTTTGAGGAATTTAGTTGCCTCACCTTGCTTCTTGAGTGAATGTGATCCGATGTGAGTTGAATCAGCCTTGGAGCACGTTCAATGGGATTTTTCCATCATCGATTTGCTGTCAAATGCACAATGACAGAAATATGTTTGCATTTCTGCCATTTGAAAAAAACAGAATCATCAGTGTCTGAAGTTTTTAACAAAAATGGCCAACGTGTCCTGTTAAAACGTAATGGGGACATGCTTAGAAGACTACATCATTTGTGTGTTCAGCTTCTTCTTTGACAGGCAGACGTACAGCACTAAACGAATGCAGACTGTAGAGTCCACTGTACAGTATATGTCGATGACATGTCTCCACGTCACAAAGTTCTTAAGGCGAGGTCCCGCCGACGCATTATTTTTCTCTGAGACTAGAGAGGGGGTTCTGCACTGAAAGCAGAGAAATACAAAGTCCTGAATCTCAAGACAATGTCCAGGGCAGACCAAAGCTACAGAAAGAAGAAACAGAGCTGATGTCTTGAATCTTAAATGAGCTCAGCCAATGGCACACAAAAAGGCGGCTGTATACTTCAGTGAACATTGATGCCTTGATGATAGAGAGAGTTTAATTTCTTCTGTGAGCCTGTTTCTAAACTGAACCAACTGGATTGCTTTTTATTTTTAAATTGGGAAAAAATAGCACTCTCTAATATCATACTGTATAAAAACATATTTATGACACCATTAGAAAGAATCCGTTTTTGCGTCAATCCCACGGATTTTGAGATTTTGTCCATTTATCTGTCTACGTGTATTGCTCCAGCATTTGTGTTCAAGTACGGTTACACCATCACAACACTGATGCTGTTTTTCTGAACCCATCAATGGCCTTATTTATTTATTTATTTTGATTTCCTAAGGCTAAGCTATGTGGTTGTTTTAAGTACATGTGTCACTCTTTGTTTTGTGTTGAGTTGGACAGAGAAAATAAACTTTGGGTGGCAACAAAGAATTCTTTACTATCTGCCAAACTGCTTCTTTTTGTGACATGAGTTGAATTGAGTTCATTGCCACCATAAAGCACATGCACACGCTCACACACACACACACACACACACACACACACACACACACACACACACACACACACACAGTTTTCGACCAAATGAGTGCGCTTATCTGAGACAAGCCTCACGGTGCACCACTCTATTTTGTCCTGGTCTTGGAAGTAACATCATGGTCAGTTGTGAGGGGACCGATCAGCAAATAAAGTGAAGCACCCATTTGAAAACATCTGGCCTGTTTACTGAGCAAATAGAGAGCAACAATATATCTCAAATGTTATTTTATCTTTTGTACTTAAACAATACGCAATGAGGCAGATGCATCTATTCAACATGTTGACAGCTTTACGCAGACTCGCAGACATTTAAACTGCCAGACTGTGTTTTTGCGCATATGATTCATGATCATCATCCATTAGATGTGGAGTGTATATAAGCAAATAAGATGCCAAGCAGGCCAGACGTGCAGCGCAGAGGAAGCGACATCTACAGGAAGAAATCAGCTCCCCGACCCCATCTTCAGTCTTCCACCCCTACGCCCTTTTTGTCTCACTCCTGTTAGTAACTCAGCGTGGGTGTCATTTTGCTTTTTTTTACTCCCTTAAACGGCTGATCTTAGAATCCTGATAGACCAAGAATGTCGCAGAGCTTTGCGGAATGCTTTTATTTGAGTGCTAAAACGGAACGTCTCCCCGTGCCAGGTTCCAGCTGTACCGTCCGGGTGTAAGAACCCAACACATTCTGAACATCCTCCTTCATCAAGCAAACTTTGCGCATGCATCGCAATCATTCTTGCATTAATCTCCACTCTCGCCTGTGTAGTTCTTATTTCCCAAGGCTGATCTTAATAGCTGAGATGCAGATAGTCTCCTCACTGGGATGTGGGCTGCAACCTAGTGAGACTTTCTCACACTGTGTGTTGTCTTTGGCTCTGGCCGCCGTGGTTCATTTCCTTTTGTCTTGTGCAGCACAACTTTTGCCAATATTCATGCGCAATGTTTTAAGAAAACGATCTGCAGCAGCAATCATCATGGTCGGGCTGAGTTGTGCCTGGTTCGTTTTACCATCTCTCTCACCGTATACACACACACACACACACACACACACACACACACACAGTGACAATATGGCCGCACACAATCAAACACCACCGCAAATAAAGATGGGGAATCTCCCTTTCAGTAAGGCTTTTTTTCTTCTTGTGAGTGTGTGCGTTTCCTTGGAAAGTTGCTTCCTAGAAGTTATCGGAGCATACAGTGCTACAAGTGATGACTTTCGACATACCCTTCATGATGAAGATGCTCTTTGGGGAGGAGGAGAGAGCGAGAGAGGACCACCAGCATGAGTCATCAGTCGTTAAACAAGCTCTTTTTTTTTTTTTGTCTTAGGCACACTCTGCTTCTGACGTCACTCCAGATTGGGAAACTCACAGATGGCATTGCATCAGAACATCTCAGACCTGCACTGTTAACAGTGGTAAAAGTATTCTTGCTCTTTACTTAAGTACAAGTATCGATACTTGTTTAAAAAAAAAAAAAAAAGAAAGAGACTTCTATTATTAACCTCATGATGAGTGTATTCATGGGAGCAATTAACACGCTGCAAACATCTTAATTTATTAGTTTATGGTCCTCAAAAGAATACGGTGATATTTAAGAGAATGAGATAGTGATACGAGAGTTAGATTCGGACCTCATGGGGAAAATGACCAGTACATGACAGATGAGTAAAACCCCGTAGCTAATGTTTTCAATCCCTTGATAACATTTCTAGAAAAAAAAATGATGTGGATTGTAATGAACAGCACTATTTTGGGGTTAGAGGCAGTCACTTCCTGTTTGTCGTAATGGTGGGAACGGATGATTAAAAAAAACATTCATGTGAAATAGTGTTGATGTTACCACATTTTAAAGCAAGAAACGACCCACCCCCCCCCACCAGTAACAATATGCACGCAGCGGCCATGACATCACAACATGACATACATAGGTATAATCTATTGCATTATCAAGAACATAATATTGAAGTTTTGAGGAAATGCTATTATTTCAGTGTGATCCAATTTTCACGACACCATACAAACACATGTATCAAATACTTCAATACAATTTTAAAGTCATGCAGTTCATTGTTAGCTCACCAGAAACACAATAATAAACGTATTCTCCAAATGATGATCAATAGATAGAGTGATCACAGGATCCGTAATAGATGGATGGATGGATGGATGGATGGATGGATAGATGGATAGATAGCGATATAAATCGAGATAGTCACGTGTATTTTGTGTGATGTATGAACCCCAAAGACATAGTCAGTGTATGTCACCTGTTGAGCCCAGCGGACGGTCTATCAGGCTTCCTTCCAGCCGGATCCTGCCACCCACGTATCTTCCCTCCATGTGTGATTGATGCAGAATCCCGCACACACAAATCTGACCATCTTAGGTATGGAAAACATTCCCCGTCCAGTTTCGCCACCAGAGGTTTGCCGCCACCATCTGTGAGAGACACTCAGGCACAGAAGTAGCAGTCGATAAACACGCTGCGTGGAAATAGACACGTGGAGATCCTAATATAGCACACACTACTTCTGAATTTGTCCGTTTTTTTTTGTTAGCGTTTGCACAGACTGACACAGATTCAAACATGAATGTAGTGTACTTTTACGGTTTGAGATATTTCATGGCTCTCGACCTGTATGGTTTTTGTGTTGTTCGTGTTCAATTGTGTGCATGTGCTGGAGCTCTCCAACCGCTCCTCCATGATTGGTGGCCCGTGTTCCCAACTCAACCCACCAATCAGTGTAAAGGAAAGAGGCCTGATCAGCAATTTGGTTCCAGGCGCACCCCCCGCTGCACTAATTACCACCACTTTTTAAAAAGGCCTCTGTTGGCCTTAGGCAGGGCTGTCGGAGAATGAATGCGGGCAGTCAATCCTTATAATTCCTGTGCGTTTTGCACCGCTGTGTTCTAGTTGCAGTGCTGGTGTTTGTTCAATAGCGATCTTCAACTCATTTTTGCGTATAGCGCGAGCAGAGTGTCGGGATTCGTGAGTGTTGTGCTGTGCCCATGATCTTTTGGATCATGGGCACTTGTCATGTATGTTTTCATAAAAAACGGAAAACTATTTTTACTTAGATCCAGCGGTTACTTCCATGTTGAACTCTGAAGTGTCATAACAATACACATTTTTTGTTTGTTTATTTTTTAAGAAAGTCACAGCTAGAAAAGAAGAAGTGTTTCTGAACTAAAGTCCCTGAGAAATGTGTCAAATGAATGAGCGTTTACTGCACTCAACATGACAAAATCCATCATATTTATGCATATTTTACATCTAACGTCATGCGAATGGAAGAAAAGCACAAGTATGGCTCGCGGCACTTGCTTTCCATTGACATTTGACAGAAGACAGTTTTGGAAGCATAAAAGAGGTCAACTAAAGCTGTGATAACAGCTCATTCAAACAAGAGCAAAACCAAACGGACCATAAATTCTGCTAATCAGAGTTGAGACGCCCATAAAAACAATCAGTCAGTATGTATTTATGTTAGATATTACGATATATCATTCGATGAAATGCATAGTTTCCTAGATAGTTTTTGAATGTTTTTGGAAAAGGAGAAAATATATTTAGCCAGGAGCTAGCAGCCCATGTCTCACCACTGCTTCTTCGAAATAGAAAATAATGGATGGAAGTCATTATTATTTAACAATCTATCATTTTTAAAACTTTTTAAATGTGATCACTTTTTATTTCATCCATTATGATGCTATTTCGAGTCAAAGGTGAGTTGGAGCTAATGTCAGCTGAGCTTTGTGGGACGGCATACCTGGAGTGGTCGGCAGTCAAGTGCGGGGCCGCAGCACATCTTAACGGGACACTGCCAAAAGTAGAAACATTCCTTCCCTAAAGGTGAGTAAGCCTCACCAAACACAAAATTCAGAACAGGAGAATTTAGAAAGAAATGATAGGAAAAGTGCAAAGTACAGTTCAGTTGTCTTTAACTTTTGAGTGCAATACATTTACATGTAATCTTGTAGAACTGCTTGTTCTAAACGTTTTTGAAGGTACAATTTCTGGTTTGGATTTTACGTGCAATACATTTTAATAGGACCATATTGTTTAAGCACAGTTTGTTTCACATCTTTACATTGTGAATGTTCAAACTGCATAATGTTACAGTGCATTACAATTATATTCCATATCACCAGCGTTAGACTGAAATCTTGTCGTTCTAAAATAGTCACTCAAAAACGGCATGATGGTTCGACCATTAAGATTGCATCGTCATAGAGCGAAGCCTTTTCCAACACATTAGATTGGTCAGTGAGTTATAGAACTCAGACCTCCACATGCACACTGACCCATAGGTTAGAGTTTTGAAAAAATATGAAATTCACCAAATTATGACTCTTGAGGTTCCAGTCTGACGCCAGCACTAAACTTTTTAGGACTAAAACCTCTGCCTCAATGCTGATGAACTCTTTAGTTCCCGGTAAATGTTCCCGGTAAATGTCGGTCATGAAGGTGGTACATGGAAAGTCCTATTTTTTGAGTTGCTATTTGGTGTAAAACATTCTCTCTTTCCAACTAGAACGCACCGGAAACTGAAACAGAAGACGGCAAAGAGAAATGAACTCAGGCAGAGAAGCAGCCAAGAGAAAAATTGGAACTCCACAATGTCTTCAGTCCCTCTGTTGTCTCGTGCTGCAATGTTCCACTCCCTTACTTCCCTTCATCATGATGTGTCTCTCACACTCACACACATGCACATGCACTCCCCCCCCCACACACACACACAGTGACATGCACACTTGAAGCAGAAGCTAATGACTTCAACCAGCAATGACCTATTTTCCATTGATGCAGCGATAAAAAGACAGTGGAAAGATGGAGATTTGGACGAAGTAAAGGAATTCCAGCACAGTGTGTGTGTGTGTGTGTGTGTGTGTGTGTGTGTCTACAGACAGCACATGGGTGTTTCCAATCCCAGGCCAACTGTCCATACATTGATCAGAAAATATTCATCATGCTAGGGTGGAGCACAGAGAGGTAAATCCCACTGGAGGCCGTAATCATTCACGATTACTTCTTACCAACAATACTAAACCACACTACTGAAATGCTCTCACACATATTTCCAGGTTTTTTTCTGCCCTCCTGTACACTACAGAAACGCTTTCACGTTCACTGAAAAAAAGAGTCTGATTTACATGACAAAAGTATGGGCGTTGGTTGCATGCATTACAATCATGTCTCAGCACCATTATAAATGCACAAAATGAAATCATATTCATGTTGGTGAAACATGAATATGATTTGAGTGATGGTGAATGTAGATGTACATACCCTATTCCAGTTTATACACTGCTGAAATGCTCTCACATGCGGTGCTCTTGCACACACTACTGCAATGCTCTCATAGTGACGACTAAAGTGAATACTTTCTATGATATACAATACTGATACACAACTAAAATGTCTTCTCTCTCTCACACACACACACACACACACACACACACACACATGCTGTCACAGGCTCTACTGAAATCTCCCACACTACAGAATTTTTTTTTCTTTTTTCGGTGATATACAGTACTGTACAGTAGACTACTGGAAAACTCACACACACACACACACACTACTAAAACATACTAGTGACTTTTTTTTAATACACTGCTGAAACACTTTGAAATGCACTGCTACTGGAACTCTCACATTTTAGCCTCCTGGAAAACTCTTACACAACTGAAATCCTCCCACACATCTCACTAAAATATGCTCATCTCATCTCCTCAAATATGCATTTCACTGGTGTGTATGAGAGCATTTTAGTCATGTGTTTATTTTTGGTTGGCTTTATCTTTGTCATATTTACGGAAATGACTGATTAATTACTAAGCTTAAAAAAAAATCTATCAATCAAGCAAATTATTTCCCTGAAGGCCCTTCATGATGGGGAGTTTTCTCATTCTCTCTCTCTCTCACTCTCTTCTTCTCACTATATCACACACACACACACACACACACACACACACACACACACACACACACACACACACACACACACACACACACACACACACACACACACACGGCACTAAGCATGGCCTCACTGGCTCCTGACTTGTGGAATCAGGAAAGCAGGCAGGCATACACACACGGACAAACACACGTATACACACACACACACACACAAATACACACACAATCGGTGTGCCGTCTTTGTTTTTGTGTTTGCAAAGCGTCACATGACTGCTCCTCCTCCTCCTGTCCGCACAGGAACATGAGCTGGTTTGTGCCATGAGAGTAAGTAAGTGTTGCCAGCGTTGTTTAGTTTCCTTCGAGATGTGAACTCTGTGCGACACTGATAACATTCAGTCGAGGAACAATTTCATGCTCTTGTACTCTGGACCCTTTTATGACTCAAATTGTTCCATTGAGGCGCTGTAGAGTCTGGTAACGCTTTGTCATATTTGTATATCAAGCGAAGCCCTCAAGTCAATTCTGCAAAGGATTCAGAGCGCAATACACACACACACACACACACACACACACACACACACACGGTGTCGTAAATTAAAGTCGGTTTGGAGGGCGGTGGGGAAACATGTGTATTGCTGTTGACATTAGCAAGAGGAAATAGATTCCATCATTGATGTTTTTACTTGAGACTGTCAATCATCGAGAGTATTCTTGCACGTATGTGATTCAAAACACCGCCTAAACTGTCTGCAGTGGTTGTCAACCTTTGAACAAGTACACTCATCATGACCAACAACAATATTTAATTAAAAAATCTGTTTTTAATGGATACAATGAATATATTTTGGGCCTTAAATGAAAGCCCATATCGTGATTTTTTTTTATGATGAGTATTCGTATATGTCAGTTTGGGTACCAAGGAACACCATGTCTAATTTAGGCCCTGAGTTGAAAGGTTTTTGTAAACTCTGTCCTTCAGTGACACAAAAATGGTAACATGGCAGGCATCCTACCATGTAAACTCTATTTTGACATCAGTTCAAACTGGTAAGGGTTCATGCATAATGTTGTTTGTAAGATTCCTTCATTTAGAAAAACAAAGCTATTTATGCAACCAAGAAATTCTTGCAAAATGTTACGGGGGAGGCAACCTCCAAATTCTCTTCGCGATAATAAAGTCTGTGCATCCCTACTAGTCTAAACATGGCATTGTGGTTAGTACTGCGTTTCTGGAATAAGAGTTAAGCAGCAAACTCCACCCTTTTTTGTCCAACTCAGGGGCGGCCATTTTGCCACGAGAGCTGTCGACTGAAAATGACATCACAGTTGCTCAGGACTCAGATGTTCCTGCTTATACCTCATATTCCACAAACACAATAAGAATTGGTATGCCGTGTTTAGACTAGTGGAGGCGCACAGCACATATCACTGTAAAGAAAACTTTGGGCTGGATTTCCCCTTTCACAAGGATTTTTCACATTTTAGTTGTCTTAAATGAGGGAGCTTTCGAAACCGATTTGGCACAAACACAGTACAGTTTATGAAACAAAATCAATTACAACATTTGTTTCCCATGAACAATGTTAAAAATGCTGCTCTTCAGTTCAAAAAGCTGCTGAAACACACAAACAGGCTTAATAAACCGTACGCGTCTAATGACATTGATTGTAATTTATCTCTACATGGAACTTTGAAGAGACTGATTAAGTGTTGAGATTCTAAATGCTGTCACAAGCACGCAAAATCTGAACACATGGTGTTAGGGGCATTTACCAGTGAGGAAAAAGAGCACACCAGTAGGACACAGACCTTAAACTGGATATCATGAAAATCAACGGTTTATGGAATGCCATTTGAGAATGGAATACGGAGTGAACGCTTTTTGTTCTTCTTGCTATGGAGCTATCAGTGACATGGAATACAGTTCTCCAATGTCTTTCCATACCAATGTTCTGACATGAGTGGTGAACTCCCACTAAGTGGCTGAAACATGTACTCTACCTGACACGCGAGCTCACTGTTGTTCCTGGTGAGTCGTGCTTCGGGCGAGGTCCCTGTGACTCAGAGAGACTCTGCAGGGACATCACGAAGCTGGGAAAGCACTGGGAGTGGAAAGAAAGGCAACCAAATTAGTGAAATGCACATGTTCAGCATCAATTGTTTTTGGATGTTGGAGTCTTAGTTTGGCTAGGACACAATCTGATTAGGCGCAGATACTATTATTGTGTTTAACCTTTGCACGGCGTGAAGGCGCACGCTTTTGAGCCAGCAGAAGAGACACTGCAAAGTATTGTGGGAAGTTTGGAAGGTATGCAAATGTTGTGATTGTATCCCCAGGCCTCCCTCAGTGGCTCTCTTCTGAAGGGCCCCAAAAATAATCAACTTCATAGTTTTTGGCTCACGGTCAGTCATCTTTTACTTCGAAATGTGACAAAGTGATCAGATGTTTGAAAGTGACGGAAAGGAGAGCAAGGTCAACAAGCACAACAGCGAAATCCCAAGGAGGGTCACGGAAGGTTTCACTCTGTTCTATTTACCAGCAAAGACATCAGCGCCATCATGTGGCTAATAGAAACCATGAATAATGGAACATTTTATATTTTTTTATGTTTTTAAGAAAATTGGTAAAAAAAATAAATAAATAAAATTTATATATATATATATATATATATATATATATATATATATATATATATATATATATATATATATATATATATATATATATATATATATATATATATCAAATCAAATCCAGCTCAAATGTTAACATTAATGATATATAGTTTTGATATTTGCCAATCCATATATTTTGCTGTGCTTGGCATGACTCTGTTACATATACTCAGGCACCTGAAAATATCTGTTCAGAAAATATTGCTCAAATAATACAATTATATCAACACAATTCAATTTTATTTGAATATTAATTTGACCCTTTCATGCACACTGTAACCTGATAACATGGTAAAATGTCCACTGTAGTAACTACAGTCCCTGAAAAGGTTAATAAAGCGACTGGGTTGCAAATCACTGATAATCCGGGATTTTTTTGCTCAAGTGTGGTAATATTCCACCTTTGCTAGATGCTGTGCTAACCTGTCAAGAACAAATGTTGCTAAAACACTGACATGAATAGACAAATAATCTTTTTCTGGTAACATGAGTAACAAGGTTGCACTGGTTTGATGAACACACTCCATTACAGCTGAAAACACTGATACAATATGAAAAATAGAAGTACTGCTATTTGAAATATCTCTGTGATAAAACATGTTACAGCAATTACAGAAGACATCTTCAAAATTATAGCAAAACAAACAAATGCTGTAAAACTTGTTTTATGTTATGTTTGACGTGTAGGTTGGTCATAATGGTGAGCATTTTAGGGGTTGCTATTTAGATATTTAGTATTTTAAATAATTTACACAATGAGTGCATATTCCAGTATTTCATACAAAGATTATTTTGTCAAAAATTCTTTTCCAATCGTGCACTACATAATTATAACATAATTATAACTACATAAATATAATGATCACTTTTTTGCGAGGCAAAAGCTTCATCTAAGGAAAGTGATACATTTCAGAGCATTTCATACAAGAGCAACTCTATTTGTAATGCCCTTTGTCTTTGTGATCACAAAGACAAAGGGCATTACAAAGTTATTAGAATATAATGGAAAATCAGAACGGTCAATCAAGGCAATGCTAGCTTTGAAGGTTCTCTTTAAAAATATAATTCTATGACACCAACAGTGATCTCTTGCCGTCCCTAGACATTTGAATAATAATAAACCCCTTCCATTTTTGTAACACATATGGAGGGGGATATGATCGAATATCATTTATAATTATGATGCTCATACCTTGCTAAACCCTAAAGTTCATCATCTCAAGAAACCATTCACATTATTTCCAAGGGGAATTTGATAGGAACTGGCATTCTGAAAAATTACAATCATCCTTTTTCTCCACTGCTTTTGAAATGCATGACCAAACTAGCATACATTGTGGATACCTTGGGACATAAAAACACTTGTGCTTACAAAGTCAGCCAGGCACAAAGTGGATGTGATAAATACTGTGCAGAGGAAGGCATGTTGTGCCTTTAACGGAGTTTCAAATGACCTATACTGTATGTAGACTCCAGATGAATCAAGTAGATGTGCCACGGTATCTCCCGGTAATTCACCAAATATAGACCAAACATTTAAAGTAATTCTGAGTTACTTAGATAATAGACATCCATCCATTTTCGGAACCGCTTATCCTCACTAATACATAGACCTTGCACTGGATATGAAGGATATGGAATAAAAGGTCAAACGTATGTCCATATAGCCATTAGAGATGCAGCTGCGCCTCCGTGTTTATGTTAACGCTTCCGCAGGATTGGCTGTTTGAGGCAAAGCTGGTTGCTCCCGGTCATCATGGGTATCTGGCTGCGCATGTAGAACCGGACTAGGTGACCCACACTACGAAAAACCTGGTCACAGGTCCGAACCTGCCCACAAGCACATACACACAGAGAAATGATGAATTTTAAGAAGTAAAGGTCCTGAATCGAGTTCATGTTCTGTTTTTGTGGCGCCCACCTGGCCGTGTGGATCGACCAGCAACAGGTGTCGAACCGTGCTTCCGTCCATCCCACTGAGCACATATTGACCGCAAGCCGAGCTGCTCTCTCGGACCAGGAAGTCTCCATCACAAGACAGAAGTGACTCGGCCTGCTCTCTTCTTAACCTGAGTAAAAGATCACAGTATTACAAAAATACTGTCCTTAATGTAGAGCAAGTCATTTCTTGATTTTTAAATGGCCGTTGCGAAATTGAAAATCAGTATGAGATCCTTGTGAAATGTTAGCTACCCGCAAATTATCTTTCCCCCACTGAAATGAATGATAAATGTGTTTCATCCGTTCTAGCTGCCCCCCACCCAAAAAAAACACATTTATGTTTGTGTTTTTAGGAAGGAAAGATGGAACTCGCTAGCAGTCTATTTCATAAAAACACGGAGCAGTAAAATATTCTGCATCATTTGAATAGCCATTGAGCTGCTATTTCTGTTGTTCCCGCCTTAGTCACCTGGGGGCAGTAGAAGACTGTTCATTGAAACATCTCATCTCCTCTCTCAGCTCAACAGTGCGGCATTAATATTAGTCATTCTAAGCTTACAAGGAAGAATATATGAGTGGGAGTATCGTTATATTGTGTGTACATCATGATTTAATCTTGCGATCCAATTCATTGTGCTGCTTTTTCTGGTGTGACTGCCTTGACCACTAGGAGGCAGTATAATAGTCATGCAGACAACGAAAAAAACAAAATATCCACCTGCCGTGAAACCAACCCTCCTCCTGGATCAGGTTCTGGGTGTATGTTCCACAAGGAAGAGAACAATGTGTACTCCTCATCTCAGACTGTAAAGGGTCTAAAGCAGAAGGGTAGCGGATAACAATCAGTGGCGAGAAGTACTGTAATGAAGTACAAATACTTCGTTAGTCCACCTATGTATGTTTCCAGGTACCAGTACTACTCAACTTTTATTTAAGGAGAGGAATAAAATCGGTCCTTTGACCAGAATCTTTTTTACACATATACCTGGACCGAAGCAACAGATGCGTGAGATTCTTTTCCATATTAAAGTCTTGTTAGTGTACGTTTTCTTGTAATAGCTTGTGTAACCAAAAACTTGAGTCACTCATAACTCAAGGTATTGCAGCCTTCTGTAGTGAGGAGAGCGGAAGCAACACGAGCTGACAGATTTGTACATTTATCCTGAAGATTCCAAAATTCAATGACAGTCCTGGCACCCACAAAAAGATGCGAAACGTTTCAAAGAATTATGAATTAAATATTCATTGAAAGAAATATTTGTCAGGAAGTTCATGTATCTGGACTCAAAGAGGTGTACCTGTTGTGAGAGCATCTGTATCCAGTGTGATGGAACAATTCTCATAGAGTGAAACGGAAGTAGCGGAACCAACCTGAAACAACAAATGGAGAGTCATTCAAACAAAGACAAAATTATTTACTGTATATGAAAATGGCATTCGTTTAATATTCATTTTTAAAACTGTGAGTAATGTACGTTGATATGAAATAGTTTTGCATACACTTTGTGTTTTTGAAATAATGAGCATTGAAAAATCAAAATTTTTTACACACTGTCCCTTTAAGCATCAGACAGTAGTCCATTTTCCAAAATAAATTGATGACTCAATTACAACTGATATCTGCTAATTTGACTCGTACCACAAGTCTTCCTCATCAAAAGAAGTTAATTTTGTCAACAACTCCATCCGTCCAGACAGCCAAGATGAATACCATTTGTCATCATTAGAGTCACGGCGGGTAAGCTGAAGCTTATCCTAGCCGACATTGGGCAAGAGGCGAGGTACACCCTGGATTGGTTGCCAGCCAACGGCAGGGCACATATTGACAAACAACCATTCACACTCACATTGAAACCGATGGACTATTGAAAGCATTTTTACCTTGCTACAAAGGATGAATTGCAATCAATAGGGGATAGATGATTTGAGATAAAAGTGTTTTCAGATACCAGTGGTGACCAGAACTTCACGGAACAAATTTACCTTTTATCAAGGCACAGCTGCATTTGTATTGTTTAGTTATTTTAAACTCAGGCCAAAGTCACGTCTCATCAAAATTATGAGAAGTAATAAAAAGTAACGCACACCACTGAAACGTTCCTACATACACTAATGAAGCGTGCTTACTCACACTACCGAACTGCATCGGGGTCTTCTGATCCTTCAACTAGGACTTGGTTCCCTGCCGGGACTATAAAGGCAAGATCCCTCCAACATAATAAGGGGACAATAAGATATATATATTTAGATTTCAGTATGGCGTGTGTACGTGCGTGTCTGTGCAATGATGATAATTACAATTAGGTCAATGTACGAGTTACAATTGTATTTTAAAGTTTGTATTTTTTTTCTATGCCTGTCTATTGAAATATGTCTGTTGAGAACCACTGTACTGCGCTGAAAATAATTTCAGTTAATCAACTTTACTTTGACGTTCATCATATTATAGTAGTCTATTAAAAAATAAATAAATCTGTTTGTTCAAGTTCAACCATGAATGACTATCAGGTTTTTGCTCTTCGCGGTACAGCTCGCTCACTGATGCCCGCGAATAGTGTGGGTTCACTGAAATGCTAAATTGATTTTATGTGATTACCTTTTCCTTCTCTGCCCTTGTGACCCACGGGTCCTCTACTCCACCAAAGGGTGGCATCTTCCCTGGAGTCACATTGTAGTAGTGATTATGCTCGCCGTTCTCAGCATCGTCATCCTCATCGACATCTTTCGGTCCCATGAAATTGTCATCTGGGATCCATTTGTTACACATTCTTTGATTTGATCTGCATGCAGAAAATGAATTATGATCAGAATTTCTAAGAACTCATGGGGGCAAATGCAGTCCATAAATATCAAGTAATCGTTTATAATTGTTACATAACAAATACAGCATCTTATCATTTAATGTGATTCATCTGTTTGTCATTTCATTTTTCTGGAAGAAATACTTGTCTAAGTAGCATAGGATTTCGTTTTTTTTTTTTTTTTACTGCCAGGGTAAATAGACAAATTGAAAAACCAAGAAAACCAAGAAAACCAAGCAACCGTCAAGAGCAGGAAAGACAATCTTTCCTGTGACGCTGACCTGGGATCAGCAGAGACGAGTGCCGGCGCGTGACAAAGAAGCTGTTTGAAGCGAGACTCAAAGGCCCAACTAATGCTATGGATGACCTCTGCTGCTCGGCCTTGAGGACACTCCAGGATGTGACACGCTTGGAAGTAGACCAAAAGAAGTAAGGAATACAAAGAGCAACATTGTGATCGGAGACAAAAACTGAGATCCACTGTACCTCTTTGACTGACTTGATCTTTGGCTACATAGGCGATGTAGTCTTCCATGTCCTGCAAACACATCAGTGCATGAATATATTTCAATATTTTTAGTGCAGTGCTTCTTTTACACCATGAACTGCATCCAAAAATTGTTGGGACGATTATAATGACCAAGATAAAAATACAACAGTGTCGAAAGCTTATTTTATGTCGACAAAAAAGGCTATTCTTAAAAAAAGTATATTGATTATCACTGTGTTTAACCCTTTCAAGCGCCCTGTAACCTGAGAACATGAGAAGCCGTCCACTGTAGTAACCGCTGTCCCTGAATCGGTTACTATGAGAGAATAAAACACTGTACATCAATTCAAAAACATTCCCCCAAAAAAGTGTTGTCGTAAAACGACAAATGTCGCAATAAAGTTGAGTTATAACAACACGAGTTCCCAGCAACAAAGATATTGCTAGTATGAATCTTTTGAAACTAGTGGTGACCAGAACAGCTAATGCTAGCTCGGCTAACCGCTAGCTCATCCAGCACCATCTTATTTTCATATTCTCTGACCCGCGCAGATGTCGCAAGACTGTGTTGCCTTGTCGGCTGGACAGCTCGCTGCTCAACAGAGCGTTAAAGGCCGATGACGGCAGCAGTCAGGTGAGTGGAAGTCCTCTGTAAATTGGCTGATTGGAAGGCAAGATGCCAACAACACGTGATTAGTGGTTAGTGGACCTCAAGCTTTCAATGTCCATGCTCTGTAGTAAAGTGTACTCGTTCGCTAGTCGCTAGTCAGCTCAACCCTGAACATGTAAAATCATCATTCTATATTTGACTTTAGGGCTGTTTGACATTGTAGGATAACCTCTCTGAAAAATGGCCCAGTCTTCTGCACCTCTTTTCACCGGCTTCGAGAAGACTATTTTGATGGTAAATCAATAAGCAGGCTGTATTCCTGTGCTAATTTGCCTTTGACGGGTTCATCAAGAACCATTAAAGCAATAAAGGTGAGGGAAACAAAATAAACAAATACAAATCTGTTTATCAAGCGGAGTTTGAGCCACATGGCACGCTGCTGCTGGCATGAGCTGTTTTGATTCGTGCTTCCAACCATTGGCCTACAATGTAGGACAACTTATTGCCGGTAATTGCTTTAAAAACAGACTGTGAGGTGAAAACACTGAAGTTTGCACTGCTGACCTTGCAGCAACAATTAAATGCCAGGAAAAAAAATAATTCAATACTCCGCACAAAAGGCAGCAAAGCGAGCCACCGTTCATTGAATTACAGCAGCGCATAGTGTATGTCACATGAAAAAACACAAACATACTGGATCTCCCCCTGAGGCGAAGGAAATTGCCTGGATGGAGTGCTGGGTGATTCTCTAAGAAAGAACGGGAGAAAGAGAATGTTTGGATAGCTGAACGTTTCAAGTCAGCGTTGTCGTGTGTTGTGCTCAAGTGGTCACCTGCGAGGACGCCGCGAGCAGAGTGAGTGTGTCTGCGGAGACGCTGAAGATGACCCGCCTGCCCGAAAATTGCAGGTTGCTGCGTCCCAGAACGCAAGACAGCTGCTTGTGTTCAGGCTGACAATGACACAGAAAAAAAAGGCCCATTGGTGCAAAGCTCTTTGTGCTTCGACATTTGTGTGTGTGCGTGCGTGCGCTTATGTGAGAGTGGCCATCAGGGGCACAATCAAGGATGACCTCTCTCACCAACACCCGTAAAACGCCCTCAAACACTCAACTTTCTCACTCATTCGCAGTTACTAAAAACTCTCATACTACTCAAGTGTCTATACTCTCTCTCTCTCTCTCTCTCTCTCTCTCTCTCACACTTTACTGACATTCTCTCACACATTAGCACATATACTCTCATACAAACACTCATGACAAACTCTCACACTAAATACTCAACTTCAACTTCATACTTCAACGGCACTACAGAAATGCTGTCACTTACTGATACTTCCTCACACATTAGTTCCCACACACACTCGTCATTCGCTCTCACACAACCGAAAAGCTCAGAAGCAATGTGAAAACACTAATACACACCACTGAAATGTTCTCACACACTACAGAATATTTTGGGGTCACACACACGATCGAAACGCGTATTTCAGAATATGAGCATATTTCAATATATTATATGAATGTATTTCAATGGGAAGTGTGAAATGCTTCGGTGCTGGTGTGTGCCTTACACTCTTTGTTTTCACTGTGGTCTTGGCCGGAATACTCTTGCAAAGTCTGTTGATTGCCTCTCTGCACGACACACACACACACACACACACACACACACACACACACACACACACACACACACACACACACACACACACACACACACACACACACACATACATCATCCAAATTTGAAATCTGAAATACACTGTAAAATATTTTTTAGTTTTCAGAAATGAAAAAAACTCAAAAGAGATTTACCGGTACTTTTCAATGTGTCTTGTTATACATTTGATTGTGAAATTAGGAATAGAATGACATAACACAATACTACAAAATTATTTAACAGTAAACGTTTGCACAACCATTGTGTAAGCCAAACTTGTGTTGTTTCCAGATCTTTGATCTCGTTAACATTCTTGCTACGCTGTTAAAGGCCATCAGATGAGTTATCACATGTTGCTCCCATCCATCCCGAGAATCCGTCTGAGTCAAGAAGTTAAAACATTTTCACTCTCAGTTTGGATGCAAACGGTTTACCAAGCAACCCGTCATCAGATTATAGATTTAACTTCCCGCTAGTGGGCCACGTGTACAAAGCTCCACCTTTGCTTCGCTGGAAAATTCAATTGATGCTTACACGGTCATGAGTCTGCAAAAGTAACTCAATAATATCATCATAATATCGCACAGTACCTTGCATCTTGCTGTAAAATAAAATCTTTTTTTTACTACCAACGGCACAGATATTACAAGGCAATATGAAGTAATTGTTCAAAGACTACAGAAATTGGACTTGAAAGAAGGAGGAGTGGCGTGCAAAAGACAGTGGATGGACCCTAACAAAAAAGTGTCCATTTTTTATGGCCAGTAGTTACAGCCGAATTCCCCAATCGGCAACAATCACAGACGAATGTCTTCAGGTGGCCGGTGCCCCATTGACCCCACCCTCTGTGCGGCCCTGATAAGGAGAAATGTGTCTGTGTGATAAGACACTAGCTCACCCGCTTTAATGCTCTGTAATAGGGCTGGACACATGATGAATATATGTACGGTAAAAGGCAGAGATGGGCATTCTATCCTTGAGACAGATGCCCATTTTGGATGAATGAAATCTGTCCATCAAGGCACTACTGTATTGTGCCTATTATACTCAACGAAAAGAAAAATGTAAAACTGAAAAAAGGACTGTTAATTTCTTTGCGAACAAATTTACCAATCCAGCAGGGGATCGAATAATTATTATATCCCCAAAAACATATACATACGCCACAGTAGGCTTGATCATGTTGTCTGCGTCTCTGACTTTTTCTTGGAAAAGTTTTTCTTTGCCTTTAAGACAAACTGCACATAATGGGTTTAAGTCTCTCACCCTCCCTCTTCCAACTTCCTCTTTCGTAATAAGTGTATGCGAAATCATCAGGAGGAAATTCACCTAATTGGATTTTCTGGCCAATTCCCTGTGCGGTAATTTTGCAAACAGAGGTTGCCATAGTCATGTCAACTGAGTATTCTGCAGTAAGACGCCACTATCAAATGGCAAGGAGAACAATGTTACACATTCTATTTGCTGTTACTCTCGAGCAGTTTTTTTTTAGGAGTACACAGATTGAGACAAAACACATGTTATTCATATTATTCGGCATGTAGCGGTAACGGCGGAGAACCTACCGTGTTACTCGTTTCCTTGTATCAAAGTCGAGGGTTCTCATGGATTGGGTCACCTCCACACTACCCATATACTGAAAAGCACAACCGCGTTCCGGATTAAAGTGAGAAATACAATTTGAAACAAATGTACAGGATTCAAAAGAAAAACAGTGGATGTAGATAAATATATTCATTCATTCATTCATCTTCCGAACCGCTTGAACCTCACTAGGGTCGCGGGGGGTGCTAGAGCCTATCCCAGCTGTCTCCGGGCAGTAGGCGGGGGACACCCTGAATCGGTTGCCAGCCAATCGCAGGGCACACAGAGACGCACAACCATCCACGCCCACACTCATACCTAGGGACAATTTAGAGTGCTCAATTAGCCTACCATGCATGTCTTTGGAATGTGGGAGGAAACCGGAGCACCCGGAGAAAACCCACGCAAGCCCGGGGAGAACATGCAAACTCCACACAGGGAGGCCGGAGCTGGAATCGAACCCGGTACCTCTGCACTGTGAAGTCGACGTGCTAACCACTGGACTACCGGGCCGCCCTAGATAAATATACAGTACCTAAATCATGATTACATTAAAACGTATAGTACATGTTAAGAAAAAAAATAAGATTTAATTAAATTAATTTCTGAAAACAGGGCGGCCCGGTAGTCCAGTGGTTAGCACGTCGGCTTCACAGTGCAGAGGTACCGGGTTCGATTCCAGCTCCGGCCTCCCTGTGTGGAGTTTGCATGTTCTCCCCGGGCTTGCGTGGGTTTTCTCCGGGTGCTCCGATTTCCTCCCACATTCCAAAAACATGCATGGCAGGCTGATTGAGCACTTTAAATTGTCCCTAGGTGTGAGTGTGAGCGTGGTTGGTTGTTCGTCTCTGTGTGCCCTGCGATTGGCTGGCAACCGATTCAGGGTGTCCCCCGCCTACTGCCTGGAGACAGCTGGGATAGGCTCCAGCACCCCCCGCGACCCTAGTGAGGATCAAGCGGTTCGGAAGATGAATGAATGAATGAATTTCTGAAAACAAACACTCCTCAAACATTAAATGCAAATGGTTAAAAGGTTAAAGCAATGCAACAGATACAATTTAGCATTTGCATTAACCTAGAGGACTGAAAGGCTAAGCCCTGTGGCTGTTTTAAATACGCAGTGCAATTCCCTGTTTTACTAGGTTTAAGATAAGATAAGAAAACCTTTATTTGTCTCACAATGGAGAAATTCCCAATTTACAACAGCAAAATTATGAAAGGGAGAAAGTAGAAGACAAAAAGTCACTCCAAAGTCAAGTTACCACTGGATTACCTTACACTACTATATGACCTTTTCTGACATTTTCCAAACACAGACATTGAATAAATGTTCAAATGGCTTCCCATACATGTGCATTTCTATTGGCTCAATGTAGTCAAACCTATACCGCTTCACATATACATCAGAATCCAGAATTAACATGTGCAAATGTGGACGGTATGAGTAGGTGGGAATGTAAAGGACATACTGTATGTGTACTCGCTGACAGTTGTGAAGAGCTACACTTAATTGTTTGATTATGAGTTACCAGTTTCTCACGCACACACACACACACACACACACACACACACACACACACACACACACACACACACTAGCAGCTGAGATGTAGCAGCAAGCGCAAAGCCAGGATGAGTCACAACTGCATACACAGGAAGCTGTCTGAAAGGAGGGCGGGAAGTGTGTGTGATGGTGGATAGAGTATGGTGTAGTGTTAACCCCAATTGACATAAAACAAAACAATCGTACACGCACCTTGATTTGATGGTGGACCACTCTATGGACCACTGAAGAGCACTGCTTGCACTTGTGTCGAGGGCAACAAAGACAGTTGGGCATCTCGGGAAAGCTACACATGCAATGGAAGGTGATTGGTCGTTTTGGGGAATTGGGCACACTCCACTCAGGGTGCCTATCAATGCTTCCAGCCACTCTGGGCCCACTTAGCCCGTGATGGGGAATTTGCGATGGGACATCGTGTACGAAATCCCTCGGTGGATCATGGGCAAAGTCAGAGTCCAAGCAAAGAGACCAATTGTCCAGAGAGGTCCTTGAATCGTTGTGCAGGCGGCTGTATTTGGTGCGCTTCAGCATGCTGGGACTACTGGATATAGAGAGAGGTGCGTTGAAGCACATGCGGCAAGAATAGAACGTTTGATTGTATGAGCTATACCTGGTTAGCGTTCGGTTGTATGATGTCCTTATGAAAACGGTTGATGGGACACAAGGCGGAGACTACAATTAGAAAGCAGACGGGTTGCTGATCAGTTCATTGAATTAGCCTGCAATATAAATGGTACTCACCAGCATGCAACATGGGACATCCCAAATAGTTTTAAGTCCTGTTGTCTTCACTCCAAGTCAAACATCTGAAGCCAACTGTCCTTCCCTTGACAACTTTCCTTCTTTGCTGTTCTCCGCGCAGCTCTTATGAATGAACTGGAAGCTCTCGTTTGTCAATGAGGAGCTGCGTGCAGATGAGCGAGTGAATGGAACACAGAGATTGACATGAGCGCGCCCCCCCCCCTCCCGCCCCTAAAACTACCGTCCAATCACAGCAGGGCTGAGTGACTCATGCTGCACACTCACACAGGACACACGCGCTGCAGGACCTAAAAAAAAGAAACTAAACAAAAAAAAAAAACCGCTGCAGGACGTAATGCCTAATTATTATTTTGAATAACGGTGCGTCCAATATTTTTATGTAGCCGTTTGAGTCACATACGCACACGAAAAAATAATGCAACTTCTAATGTAAACAGAATACTGTACCTCTGTGAGGACGCAAGCGCACAAAATACGACGACATATGGCGCAGTGTGAAAAGTAAATAAGTGTACAGCACCACGCGTAGGTCTAATTCCTGACGCATTTGAGGCAAATGCAAGGATTTTATGATTCACCGATCCTGACCATTGACGTACTCCACTTTTTTTTTCCACGTCGTCTACTTTGGCAACTATTGTAACTTTTGTCGCTTTTTGATGACGCACAGAAGACCCAAAAATACAGAAGCATTGAACAATTGGACATGTTCGTTATGAAGTTCACCTTTAAAGCTTAAAGTACTTTCAAAATTGCCCTGTGACCGTAATAGTGCAACATGAACGTTTCTGTTGAGGGAATTCATATGATCTATTTCTGTGTGTGGTACGCAATTGCAGTATTTCAATTGAGTAGAGATTAAATGAAAAATGAAATATTGATTCAATTAGGGAACGACTGGTTAGCACATCTGCCTCACAGTGCAGAGGTGCAGGTTTAGAGTCCGGCTATGGCCTTCCTGTGTGGAGTTGGCATGTTCTCCCCGTGCCTGTGTGGCTTTTCTCCGGGTACTCCGGTTTCCTCCCACATTCCACAAACATGCATGGCAGATTAATGTAACATTCTAAATTGTCGCTTAAGTGTGATTGTGAGCCCTGCATAGACGTGTGCCCATTGACGGTCAACCAGTTCTTACCGAATACAGTTGGGAAAGACTAGCGCGCCCGCGACCCCTGTGTGGATAAGAGGATTAGAAAATTGATATTGATTCGACTAAACAGCCACCACTTACACTAGTGTTCAAAGCATTGAGACAATTTCAAAGACGAGTGAATCGGCCCCAGCGGAGTTTGGACTCCTCCTAGTGGCCGTTCATAAAACTACACAAGGCCAACCACCGACGATGCATAAGGATGATATTTAAAGTTATGAAAAAATTGACAACAAATGAATTATGTTTTCCTGTTTTTGCTAAATATAGATATTTGTTTGCGTAAAATGAACATTTGTTTTAATTTACAGTACAAACAACTGACTATGACTCCAAAATACAATTCTATTTGAAGAAAATGAAAGGATGTTGTTTTGGATTCTTCATCAGAAGAAACAAAAATCAAATGGAATTGTTATTCGCATCGCATATTCTAAAAGCGAAACTATGCACACAGTATTTTTTTATTGCAGTATTTTTTAAATGGAAAAGGCAGTTGTACATAAATGAAACATGTCCATATGAATTGTTTAACATTTTAATTATGTTAATCAGCAGTCCATATAGTTTAGGGATTTTGAGATACAGCCTCTTACAATGTTGCTAGTGATGTAGTCTACACCGTCATAAATATTCATATAAAGACAGAACACACTGAAAAAGTACTTCATTGAACCGTTTTTTGTTGTTTTGTTTTTTGCTCATTTTAAATCACAAGACCTCTTTTTTACCACTGTATATACATAGTGCAAAACAAAAAAAAAACACGCTTGTTGTCGATGAACACTTTCATGGATGTGTCAACAAAAAGGCCTACAGGGACAGAGTACCTTTTATTAAACTACAAATACTTTCAGGATCCAAATGTGTGACTTAATTGCACAACTGATTTAATTCAATTCTACTTTTTAAAAAATGGCTTTCAGAAGTGTTTTTTTAAAATAAACAACGAAAACCTCTTAGTACACTTGTCCTTAAAAGGAATAGCATTAGTAGTGTGAATGAGAGCCGTGCTTTAGTATCTTGATAGTTGTAGTTGTGGTCTGACAATTTCAACACTGGTATGACTGCTTTTTGAATGAAACATAGTTTGGAATGGATTACAAATGAGATTAACTGCGATGTATCAAAACATTACCCAGCCCCGAAAATACTTCAGTGGAAAGGCCTAAACTAAAGCATGAACTGCGACAGTTTGTATGGAACACTGACAGCAACACAGCAAGATCAATATGACAACCCAGTACTGTACACAGATGCTGTTTTGCTTCTTAGAAGTTAAATCCTCTTACATTATCTGAATGCAAAATGGGAGGGGGGGCACTTATTCAAAGATAATAAAACACTTCTTACAGACTGATCTTACGTATCTTCTTTCCTTCCTTCCAACCCCCGTGGATCAACGAGGTTAGAGGGAAGAGCTCACAAGAACCACAATATGTACAAAAAGGTAAAGCTCATGAACACAGCAAAGTAAATGTTAAGCTATGTGCCTGTAAACCAACACACCCACACCGAGACGTAAAATGGTCTGCGCTCAATTACGACGGGAGCCTAGCAGTCACATGATCTGTGAAACTTTTCAAACACTCCCAGAAATGGAGAATGTTGACTTGGGATGAGGGGAAAATGGAAAAGGTTTGTTCCAATTTCAAGTGTTGCAGGTTACAAGATGAATGCGGTTTTTTTATGAACCTGCTGCCGCCTGGTCCTCGACCCTCTCTGTGGCATGTGAGTGGTCTGCCCTGACGGATACCTGAGATTAGGGGCCTGATTTACTAAAATGCCAAATTGCCTGTTCGCTCACTCAGAATGACAAAAGGTGTCATTTTGGTGGAGAAGGCTTTCTCCCAAAATCTGTCAAAATAAAGTGGAGGTGGCAAACCAACACACTACCAAAGTGTAGGAATCTCTCGCTCTGATCATGAACTGGATGTATCTGCCATTCTGCAGAACACGGCACTTCAAACTTGGGACATCACACCATAAAACTGCTGTGGCAGCGACCAGCACCTTATTGTCACGTTGTGTTCCTCTGCATCAGAGTTTTGTCATCGGTAATATGCCGTGACTCGTTCTTGGGACTTGCTCCACATCTGCCCTTACTTTAGATCAGTGATTCTCAAAGTGTAGTAGTTAGTATGTGGGCTCCCTCTAGTGATATGGAGGGGTAAAACAAACCAAACAACCAAATTAAAAATGTTCAAATTCTGTGCTACAATTTCTTGAACCTTTTTAAAAATCCGGTACGGTTAAGTATGGTTAATTTTTTTATTTTATTACTTTTATTATCCTGTTTAGGCACAGGATAATAAGGTTCATCGATGGACTAATGTTGCAGTGGCTTAAACAAATGGAAAATATACCGTTGCTGTCAGGTGGAAGCCTCGTTTGACCAAATATGGTCCAGTTCAGATTTTTTCACAAACCAATGCTATTGTTTGTTCCCCATAGATTTGTTATTTTCATGCATTATTTACCAATTGAGCATGTGGGGAAAACTACTTTTTTGAAGCATTTTAAAACACCACTGCTTCCCCCTCTGCAGGAGTCATTTAAGATTCAGTTTATTTAGACAATAACGAGTGATGTATGAAAGGATTTTTGTCTGAGAAGTTGGTTTGAGAAGCAGACTTTGATGTGCATGCAGTTGTATTCTAGCCAAATCAAAGACAGATTGGGGTGTCAGAAAAAAGAATTTGAATCAGATAATCGGTTTTGATTTGAATGTGCGAGTGCCTCAAATGGAACCCAATTGTTCCACTTCTAAAATATGCCGAGATACGTTGTCAAATTATCTCTTATTGGAGCGATGTCTTAAGGAAATGCCAAAATGACAGTAGTGAGAAGTTCATTCATGTGTATGTAAAATTATATGCCATTAATATTCAGGTTGTCAAAATTCCAGTTTCTGTAACAGTCAAAATAACCCGGTGTAGAGGGAAACGAGGTGGTGGTGGTGTGTGTGTGTGTGTATGTGGGGGAGTTATTAATATATATATATTTGAGTTAGTGTACTTCACCCTAAGTAGCCTATCAGTTTCACAAAAATATTATTTATAAAATAAAATAAAAAAGCAGTTCACCTTTAACCTACGGTGGTGCATGACCATCATCGCCATGTTTGTTTACCCCTGCTTGTGTATTTCCGGTGCATTGCGCGCCAGACACGGTGCATAAAAATACTTCCTGTCCTCAAAAGACCCAAGATTCCTTGTGGATAAAGCATGCGAAGAACACAAACCAATGGTCCTTTCAACTGAGGTATTTCAATAGTGCGGTGATACGACCAAATATTCGGGTTAGTAAAGGAGTTACTCCAAGAGCCTTTTTCAGGTTTTAAAAAACTGGAATCTGAACATATTCATGTTTTTGCTGGTATTTACATGGCTATATTCCGGTTTTGAACGGGTTATTGACTTGACTGCATGTAAACAGGCATTGGTTTTGGTGCACAATTGTACATAATAGTGATAGTAATGTAAAATAGCAACTTGAACAGTGTGGTGTTCAGGTAAGTTTTTTGGATTTGCTGAGAAGTAATGATTTTGGAGATGCGAGGATTTTGCCCGACAGCAAAGAAACCACTGCCTCGATTTTGATGAACACTTAGGTCTGATATTCGGCGTGTATACTAATGCTGTTCTGGATGGTCATACTTGGTGTGAAAAGTTGGAGACCCACTGCCTGAGATTAAGAAGCTCCAATAGTGCATCGCTGAATAGACAATACGCCGCAATAACTTGTTTCTGGCTTCACATAAGTGGAAGAGATTGGTTATCAGTTAGTCGATCAGCTTCCATGCACACTCAAACGTGGAGTAAATCAGGCCCTAGGTAGCTGCAAGATTAGGTCTGGTGTCAGGCGGTGGAGATGCAAGAACAGCTGCTGGTTTTATGGGATGGCAGAGACCGGAGGGAAGAGGAAGACAGGGAGGAGGAGAAACAATGTCAGGCTGTGACCTCCTTGGCCTCCACCTGCTCTTTGCTCTCCAAGTTGCAATTTGCAATAGCGTCTGAAACAAGGCCTTCCTCATCCTCGCTTTGTGCTCTCTCCTCCTCGTCCTCTTCCTCATCCTCTTCTTCCTCCTCCTCCTCTTCCTCCTCCTCATCCTCCTCCTCCTCCTCTGTACTGTCTTGGCTCTTCCCCAGCTGCATGTTCTCCAGGGTCTTTGAGACCCACGACTCGATGCGGCTGTTGAGGGTGGGCACCTCCATGGAAATGGGTCCGGGCGTGTAGTCCTCCTCTTCCTCGTCCTCCTCCTCGGCCTCCTCCAACATGCCGGGGACCAGGGTGGAGGTGGTGGAGGTGATGGAGGAGTTGAGTGGGCCCCTGCAGCTGCCATCCAGCGAGCCTGTCTCTGTGCTCTGCTGGGAGGCCAGCTCCAAGCGGTCGTCGGCGCGGACCTCATCCCGCTCGCCGTGGGCCTGCGTCGGGAGCGCCGCCCTCTGTGGGACGGCGCTTGTTGGGACTGCCGGGGTCTCATTGTCTCTGTGGGGCGCAACGGAAGGGGAGGGGCCACTTCTTTCGGCCTCCGCTGGCTCCGGCATGTCAGAATTTTCAACCATACTTCTCCAATTGGTCTCTGCAGTAAGTGGGAAAGGCTTGATGAATGTTTTCTTAGGGCAAACACGCATATAAAAACAGACTGAGAAGCAAATTGAGCATGTGAAAATGTGCTCATGAAAATGCAATATGTGGTTGGGAAACACTGATACAACAACTTTTCCACCCCAACAAGCTAAAAACGACAACCGCCGTGACAACATAACGGGACAAAAGGGATCTCACCATACTCCTTCTCATTGACCTCCGAGATAGGCTCAGAGATGACGGAGCAAAAGGAGGTAGCAGACGCTGCAGAGTGGTTGCGCGAATGCCCCATGTGGTGTGGCACTTTTTTGACGTGTTTCAAAGCCTCCTCTGCCTGCTCCTGCTCCAAAGATGACACCATTTCCTTGTAGGCCTTCCTGGCCTCTTCTGTTAGCGACACGAGGTGGTCAAACAGACGCTGAAAGAGGCAGATGAGAAGATGTACAGTATTCCATTTGATGGAGAACTACCAAATGGAAAATGACTAGTACAGGTAGAAACAAAGGCAGGGTATTTGATTTCTGTTTTACCTCAGCTCCAGAATAGTTGAAGATGCCAACCACACTAACAGCCACTAGTTTGTTGACGCAGCGTCCGAGCGCTTTTCTGCCCAAAGCAAACACAAACGGGATCCCCTGCTCTCTGGCCATAGCAATTACATTGTACAGAGCTTCATCCAAACCACCTGCAACACAGCAGCATGCACGCACTGAGTACGGTTTCCAATACAGTGAGGGTACAGCATGTCCCTGCCTTAAAAGAGGTTTGTAATTGCAGGTAGAAAACAAAAATACACCAAGATGATGGCGCAAAGTAGTACATTTATTTGGTCTGAGAACATAAATAGCAAATTACAGAGGATACGTTTAAAAAAAGATCAATGAATATGCAAATTACAGTGGGGGTTCACAGTACATCCGTAGACACGGTTCAAACAATCAGATGAATGTACTGTATTACATCGGGACTGAGTACTCAGACCTCAAAGTTAAATCCAGCCTGAATAAGGCACAGAAGAAAATTTGCGGGGAGAGTAAGTTACACATGAGTAAAGAGGAGAAATAAGGGCTGTTGTCAACACAGTTCAAAGACATTTCTCACCTTTGGCTTGGATCTTTTCACAGTTGGGAGAGATAACGACGCACTTGATCTTACGCAGCTTCATGTGCTTGGTGACCTCTCGGAGGCCCATGACGAGGCGGCGTTTAGACTTGGCCTTGTTGGGGTCCTTCTGGGAGAAACGTTCTTGGAAACGGACAAGCTCCTGGAGGAGGAGCGTCACGCTCTCGTCAATCTCCTTGCTCAGCACTTGGTTACAGTACCTGTGGAGGGCAAAAAAATGACACATCAGTTTAAATGTAACAATGGCAAGGTTTGGGAAAATAGAAATCACCACTAATGTCGATAAGAAAACCTATAAAAAACCTCCGTCCCATGTCAACAAGAAACGATACAACTTCTGCACCATAATGCCTAGAAGCTGTGATGCTGATTTGCTTTTCTTTGATGTTCGGAATGATGGTTGGCAATTTGGAATGCAGTGGTACCTCTACTTATGAACGTCTCTTGATACGAAATTTTCAAGTTACGAAATGCCTCAACAGGAAAATATTGCCTCTTGTTACGAAAGAAATTTCAAGATACGAATGGTAAAAATACAGTATGGGCTGATACTCGCAGCTCCGAGTTTCCTGAACGCAACATACTTAGAGCTGCTCTGCCATTGGTTATTACTTAGCATCTTCCTGGCATCTTATTGGCTAAGAGGGACCTCTACCGTATTAGTCTGTATGTAGATAGAGATCTGTATCTATGCAGCGTCCTCCCCATTCGCCCCTCGGGGCATGAAGTGTTCCGATAGTTTGATCTAAATGTCAATCATCGAGAAAAAAGTGTTCACCAGTCTGACGATCGCCCACTAAGTCCATGATTACCTTGGACATTTTCGAAGGATTGTTAAAAGCCGATGTCCTTGGATCGGTTCTTTACAAAATGCCAGACAAAAACCACTTCTGAGAGAGAACATGAACTAAAGAGGGCAAAAAAAAGATGAGGATGCAGTTGTTTAAATGACCGTCATTTTTATACTTTTAATCGTTGTTCTTACATTGTGCACAACTCTCATTTATTGCGCAATAATCTAATTGTAACATATTTGTTTCATATTCTGATGCATTTTTAAGCTTTAGAAAACATTGTTTGAATTTGGGGGGGGGGGGGGGGCTTGGAACGGATTATGGCATTTAAATAGAAAACGCATCTCTAATTTCAAAATTTTCTATTTCAGAAATTTCTTCCAGAACCAATTAATTTTGTAAATAAAGGTCCGACTGTTGTATAAAAGAAATCAAAACACACAACCTTAGGCTTCAAGTTATTGTTCTGATGATATATCAAGCTGGTGGTCACAGCAAAGGAAGAGGGGGGAACTAGCCACGAGGGCCGTTTGGAGGATATCGATGCAAAATATGCTGGAGAAGGGTGGGCAAGGAGGACAATAGGGCTATAGCAGAAGACACAAAGAAACGTTTGTGGCTACTTGCATACATTTTTGCTGAGAAGGCACAATGTGTCAAGACATCTGTGACATCCTCTACTATTCACTACTGTACAAAGGACAGCCCTTACATTAAAAAAAAAAAAACACTAACTTGTAAATGCTTCTCCCAGTCAAGTCTATTTTTGGGTATGACAACTATTCGCCAGATTTCAGAAAGGGATCGCGAGAGTGAGTCACTTACTCTCTGAAACGACGACTGTGGATTATTGTGATTGCGTTTGAAGCCATCGGACTCCCGATGCCGGAGCTCGAAGGAGAACCCTGTGATACAGGGGTGATGCTGTATGGCGAGTTCTGGCTGGCTGGGGAGAGGGATGTGTCACTGGGTACACTCAGGCCATTTTCTGGAACATAAAGCGAAGCAAGGAAGTAAACTGACCTGTATGTATAGAGCGCTTTAAAACAACCAACGTTGTGTACAAAGTGCTGAACATGGAGCAAAAATAATTCATACAACAACAAACAATAAAACAATAAATTCATAACAAAGAGAGTAAAAAGCAGTAAAACTAACACTCAAGTCTCATGCAGAGTCAGAAGCCAAAAAATAGTTTATGATGAGTTTTAAAGATGGGCAACAAGGGACCTTGCCGAACATTCAGTGGGAGATCATTCCAATGAGAGGGACCAGCAACAAAAAAGGCTCCGCTCAGTTCTTGGTATCTCTATAATATCAAGTCCGCAGACTTGAGGTACAGGGCAGGTGCGTAGGGGCGGAGAAGCTCAAAGAGATTCAGGTGGGGCGAGGCCATTTAAAGTTTTAACTGTTGACAAGGATTTCGTATTGGAACAATAAACTATTCATATAATTTCCTCACCTTCTTGACAGACAGGCTCTTGGGAAAGATCTTCAGTAAAATCTAAACAATCATCCCCATGCTCTTCTTGGCCATGTGACTCTCGGGCCATGCTCGTTTTAACTTTTTTGTCTTCTCTCTCCTTAAGAATAATCTAAAAAAGAGAAACACAAGGCAGAAATAAACAGTGAGAGCAATTGTTGACTTTACGTCAGATGCAGTGTCCGAATGAGCGTTCATACTGCAGCCGCGTTGCCTACATATCCGGTTTGGAACGATATATGACAGAGGTTGAGGTTGGATTTGAGGAAAGAAAAAAAAATACAATTGCACTGTTCACACTGCAAAAAAAATGTGTGTTGCATATGGGCACAAAAAAAAAAATCTGCATTGAGCTACAATGAAAAAGCCTTATAGGGAAAATCTGAGCAATTAAAAACAGCCATCAGTCACATGCTCCAATACTTTGGCTCATTTGAAAAGTGTGCTCTGTCCTGAGTTATTTAACACAGCTAGATACAAATATTATCGAATAGCTGGAATTATGAATTGTGTCTCATATTCGTCTTTTGATGTCTTCAGTATACAACAAAAACAAAAAAAAAACAAAAAAAAGACCTTGCCATACTGATAGTTTTGGAGGGGACAGTATGTATATTGTAAATCTGGCCCATAGTGCCTCCACTGCTCCTGAATAATTGAATAACAAGGAATAACCTTTTTGAGAGGTGTTGGTTGCTTGACTTTAGGGATCTCCCGCTCCTTCCCTCGTTTTATACGCGGGGCAGTTGAATCCAGAATGTTAGGGGAGCCCAAGTGTGGTTGAGGATGACCCTTCAACATCGCTGCCAAGCTGCCTGTACTGTGGAATGGCATAGTTGTTCCAACTACGGGAAAATAAAACGAAGTGAGTAGACATCGGGAAAAAAAGGGCAGAATTCCAAGAGAGTCTCCTTAGTGAGCGGTGATGTTTGAATGCTAAACAATCCATTTGGGCTGGGATACCTGCGAAAGATAGCGGCTTGGTGTTGGTGATTTGCTTGGCCTTCATTGCCAGCTGCTGTTTAGCCAAATCAGCCAGCATGTCTCCTAAATCCAGCGTGACAGGAGTTTTGCTCTTCTTGCCAGCTGCTTTGGTGAGAGCCTCCTATCGAGAGGGAAAAGGAAAGGACAGAATAAGGTCACTCGACGAAAACGGGTAACTCCAGATGAGCATTGAGTTTAGAGTACATTACAATACCTGTAATTTTTGCTGCTCCATACTAATCTCGGAGTATTCCTGAGCAGTGGCCATAGCAGCAGCCAAAGCCCTCTTCCTCTGGCTCTTGGCCTTCTTGGGAACAGATGTGGTAATCGGGATTGGTGTCTGCACAATGTTCATCGGCGAGTTGTCTGCTAGGTTTTCTAGCTGTGGTAAACAAGAAATCAACAGGAATTGTTTTGTCGCTTGTGAATGGGATGCGCGTGTGTGCGCGCGTCAAGGATGACGATAGAAAACCGTCATCTTTAATTGATTTTAAAAAGCTGTTGGAGAGTTGGCTGCTGGTATTCATCCAGCAGCCAACTCGAAGGATAGCCATACCACACCCCACACCCACTCACACTTTCTGCGACCAAGATCTGATCAAAACCACTCCTGCCATCCAGTGGTGATTTATCATACCAAATTCATTCCTCCAGCCTTGAAATGTTGTAATTAAAAAAAAAAAACACACCCAAAACTTTATATTTTGGCACCAAATGATTGGGGTTTTGCAAATGTTTTTTTGTGTTTTGGCATTAAATGAGTAGAAAAAAAATCAATTGATAGTATACAATACTGCCAAAATTCCCCAGCTAAACTTTCTAGAAATTAACCAGACACCCCACTATGCCCACTGCATGGCAAAATAAACTAGACTCGACTTAACAGCTCAAAACTGGCATTATCTGTACACTGATGTTGACTTTAGACTTTCTAATAATAGTCTATAAGCACACACTTCACCTACCAGATTTCTATGCAGTTTTGGTTGCATTTGCGTTTGTGCTGGAGGTGCTCCTGCTTTGGAGCAGCGCTGGACCCCACCTCGGGTGGGTAGGTCTGGGAACTCATCCCTCTCATCTTCATCCTTGTAATACAAAATACATCTTAGGGTAAGAAATAAAAAGGTGAACCAGTGAAATTGTACATTCAAATGATATTTGTTTTCCCACTTCAAAGTAAAGGGGCTCTGGAGTGATCTCGTCACGTGTGACCAGTATTGGCTGCTGTCTTTGTTCCGACTGGTTAGGAAGACCACGCCCAGGACAGGCACTGCGAAAATCCTAAAAACAAAACAGTGTATGTTGAATTCTTTGATTTTTTTTTTTCTCCTTGCAGGTTGACAAAATTGACCTCACATTTGATTGGAAGGTTTTAGCTGCCATGATGTGTGTTTTACATACTTGGCCGATAAATCTGATTCTAATATCTACGTAGATAAAAACAGACACGATCACACACAATAATCATCCAAATTTACCTAATCTGTGATCTTATCAATGCAAACAAGGAAATCCATTGGTCTTTACTGTACCGTTGAGCTGTTACTCTGTTCGGTATTCTTCCTCTGGTCTGCTCTGTGGAAATTTACCCATGTACCTGCTAGTAGACACAAAGAATCACAATGCTGGTAACTGAATAAACTATAGTAGATTACAGATTGCATTGTAAATAACTGTTTATAATTGAGTCCATTAAAACGAGGAAGCCCCACCACTACAGACACATGGTTAATCCATCACAACAGCTGTGTTAAAAATTCCACCTCTATAAGATAAGACAACCTTTATTTGTCTCACAGTGGAGAAATTCGCAATTTACAGCAGCAAAATGTTGAAGGGAAGAACGTAGAAAAACAAAGTATTTGCATGCAGAAAATACAATTAAAAAATGAACTCTACACAGTACAGAATGTAATATAAAGATAAAATATAAAATATAAGCAGAAGGACAATGGTGTTCACTTTTCCCCTTTCATGTTGCAAAATAAATCACATTTTATATACAGACCCACCCAACCAGAAACAGTTATTTACATACAAGCTGAACATAATTATCTTGGTAACGGTAGATATTTTTTTCAACTAATGAATTGGACCTTATTAGAGGCCAAAGAAATGTAGTCATAAGAGCAGAACTTGAACTTACTTGTCATTACACCAGTCTCAACTCCCTAAAGGCAAAAAAGACAGATCATGGAATTAACATAGAATAGTTGAATTTGATCATAGTTGATTATGCTTACTTTAATAATTTTACTACACTTGCATTTGGAATACTGTACTATAAAATTGATTGATCTGAAAAAAATGTAAGGCCTGGATAAAAAAAAAAAAATAGAAATGCTACTGAACTGAAATATGCAATATGCAAATATGCCTACTAAGTCAAGTCAAAGTCAAGCCTCCAAAATCCAACATAGTTGATACAAAAAAAGAAAAGCCTGTTGCCATACTGTGGATGGTGAGGGGTTCTCTGCTGTTCGAGGTGTTACTCCTGCTGCCTGTTTGTGTTTGGGGCTACAGTATCCACTGTCGCTGTCGATGTCTGCTTCACTGGTGCTCCGATCGCTGTAGCTTTCGGCTGCATTGGATGCCACTTGCCTCTTTGTTCGGTTCTTCCACGGTAGTGGACTGGCTGGCTCCCCAAAAAAATGCCCGGATACCTCACCTGGGAAATCTTAACGATGAGGTATCAGATTAGACAAATACTGTACATTAATCCGATCCTGTCATACAAATATTATCACAACACTTCATGAGTTATTCCATCACCAATATGATATAGCTGGACAAATAGTACAGTTCAGAGTCAAAACACCACCAACTATCCAGATGGAAAGTCTGATTCATCGTCCACTAGGTGAGGCGTAGCCTGCGAATTAACAAACCTGCTATTGCTCACAGCTCATTTGCGTTTTAGAGAGTGCTCTTGTAGTTTAGCCGTCAATATGTTTAACTGGTTTGGTATCAATATAAAGTCCCTTTGGGGTCCTCATCAGAATCACTCTGTCCGTCTTCATGAAATGTAGCAGACTATAACTCCCCCCAATGGTTGTACGTGATTCTGGCATGTCCCACACACTGCTCTTCTAACTGGTGCTATGTCTCTCTCAAACGCCAGTTGAACCAAGTGGACCTTTAATTTTAGAGAGAAATGTCTCCTTCTGGTCTGAAAACTTTTTTGGGCTTTGTTTTAATCTTAATCCCACTGTTACTGTTTTGAACAGATTTACAGAGAAAAAATAGATTGATTAATCGATCGATATACTGACAAATGACATATGTTTGGGTCAAAAGTCAAGTTGTGGGAACTCATTTGGGAGCATTCATTGTGATTAAAAAAAAAAATCAAAAATCAAAATAATAATGACATTTTCATCGACATACAACAGTTGTTTACTTTCACATCATGGCTTGCACAGACGTAGATAACCAAACTGGAATTTCTACATTCCCGTTCTGTTTTGAAACCCAATTGTTTGCATCCTCAACCTGTATAACCAGATGCTGCGGTTAGTGGCAGCGAGCCAACATTCCTCACTAAAATGAAAGTAAAATGCTTCGGGTCAAAGAAAATCTTTTGTGAAACGGTACCAGCTTCCACTGCTCCTTTAAACAGGTAAAATAAAAGTTGAACATTTAGGTGACATTGTATTTTTTTCCGTCCTTAAAACACTCCAGGAGAAAGATGTGTACCTGTCTGCTGGGCTGCATCCACCAGTAGTACTTTCTTTGTCCAACCATCATGACCAATGTTGCACACTTCCTTCTGCGCAGCCAAAGTTCTGTTTGGGGGGCGGCGGCCCCTTGCTGGCTGGCAAACACCTAAATGTTGCTGTTTTACATTACAGTGAGGGGAAGACTGTTATGCTGTAATATAACCATCTTCAACATGAGAATGAAACAATACAGTGGCACAGGAACACCAAACTGCTTAGATATGGTCTAGAATTTTCTTTAGAATCTCCTGAGACAACGCTCTTCTTTGTCTCCGAAGAGCACAGTGACTATTTGTCAACCTTTAAATAGGCTGACTGAGTGCTTAGAAGTTTGAAGACACCTGTAATGCCAATTAGAGGACACATCTTTTTTTGAACATGTCCCAATAGTCAAATTAAATTCGTCAACAGCAAATTTTAATCAGAGATGGCTTTATGTCTCCCTCAACGTGTTTTTGAAGTCGATTTTAAAAAATGTCATCACTTAGTTTTTTCTAACACATCAGGCTTTTGTGATATTTTCATTTTTTTGGTTTTAAATGTGACCTACAAAAGATCCGGTTTCCTCCCACATTACAAAAACATCCACAGCAGGTTTATTGATCACTATAAATTGCCCAGAGGTGTGAATGTGAATGGTTTGTCAATGTGTGCCCTGTGATTGGCTGCCAACCAGTGCCCGCTCGTGAGGACATGAAAATGGATGGATGAATATTAGTACAGTGTCTTTCTTTCATTAACAGAGGGATACCGACACTTTTGTCTACATGCGTATGCGACGAGTGAAAGAGTAAACCAATTTTACCTTTGGTGTATTAGGTCGGAGCATGCCTCTCCCTCTGTGATTCGCTATCCCATATGCCGTCCCAAGAGGCAGAGGCCTTTCGCCAACATCTGGCGAGACTGGATTAACAACCCCAGGCTGCACTGGCCCAGCATAAGTGCCAGGAAATGGCTGGTAGAAGCCCATCATAGGGGGGCACGGGGCAGGCATTATCTGGTAGTAGGCATAGTCATTGGACACAGGTGGCTGAGGGGAAGACATGATTGGGTATGCTAAGTAAGGACCACCGGGGCCGGGGTTAGGCTGATGCCAGCGCAGGTCCCCTCCATTGTACATTGGATGATGCTGCCTGTAAAGAACAAGAGAAGAATAATTTACTCTGAAAACAGTCTGTTTACAAAACCTTGAAATCTCACTGTGACCGTTTAACTGAATTCGTTGAGCGCATATCGTATGTCCAAAAAGTTCTGATGTAAACAGAATCACGAACACAAACCTATTTTGACAACAGTTTGCAGCCAGTATACTATCATTAGTGTAACACTGCCCAGAAACCTTTCCACAAAAAAAAAAAATGTAGAGAAAAAGCAATTGGCAATGAAGCATTACAATGATGGCATAGTCAGCGATTGCAATAGGTAAAGTATATATTTGGCAATAATTCATGGCATCTTGATGGTTATGTTATATGGATTCATTCACTGATGGGGGGGTTCCTTTATGTCTGTTTTAGACAGATAGATTTCTGTCTTTTTTTGTGACGTTTCTTCAAATGCAACTTGTGCAAGGGAACGGTAATGTGGAAATACATTTTTAGACTCTCGTGAACCAGCTACTAATAGCACATGTTGTCTAACTAATTTTTTATCATTAAACTTAATAGTTGCTTTTTTTTTAAATAGAAAGGGGTCACAGAGGTGGCAAAAAAAAGACATTGCTTTTGTAAACTAGCACCTCTCTGTTCGCAGCCATGTTAAGCAGTGCATGTCGTGGGGATGCAGAAAATGTGGAAGCCACTTAAAAAAAAAAGGGAGACAAATGGTCCAGACAAATTCAGTTGAATTCATTGAAATCCATTAGTTGCACACCAAGAGGCAGCAACTATGGAACCTAGTTAAAATAAATAAATAAATAAAACAAGAATGCCAACTCCAATCGAATCAAGCAATGAAAGTGATTAATCTCCCAGCCCAAGTATATACTCTACAATTATGAGCTGATTCTGAACCTGAAAGGCACACATTAAACAACAACAAAAAATTCAACAAATTTAAGATGTTGTTCAGAGGGGAAAGGCCTCTCGAGGCATGGATGCATCTGTGGCACCAAAATGAAGTACATGATGGGTTGTTAAGATGGTGCGGTCATGCTCCAGAAAGGTTTGCCATTTTAACAACCAACCCACTATAGCAGTCAGTCATTTCCTTGAATTCAAATAGTGCGGAAGGAAACAAAGGCGCTGATGTGTGCAGGATATGGAAGATCACTAGTGTGGACATAAAAAAGGGGCCAATGGAAATTGGATGTGGTGCCATGTCCACTTGGGACCTCTGGGGCAGTGGTATCTATTTGTTATGACACGATCCTAAAATTAACCACTCTAACTCAACAAATAAATTGTTGACGCAAAGTACTGCTGTCAAACTTATTTTCAAAACGGAGTTTAGTGCAACCATATAAATGTGTAAAGTCTTTTACGTTACTGCATTAGAGGTTGCTCTGAACCCTCTCAGCAAATATTTTCTAAACAGGAAAACATACTGTCCATCCTGAAAATGGAAAAGTCACCAAAAGAGATTCCATAACAACACAGGTGCCCAAAGTTGAAGGGAAAGTCAAAAAGAAAGTTTGACACCTTATGTTTTTTTTTTTTTTTTAACACAAAAACAAATAACACACAAGAAGGCTGTTTAATGTCTTTTTCTCATGGGCGCATTTAAACTGGAGACAGCAAGGACAATGATGTTAGTGGAGAGGTCTGCTCACACACTGCAGCAGAGGCAGAACAATGACGGGAGGGGAGAAAAAGTCAGGAAACGGAGCGAGACTAGTTTTCATGAGTGGATTCTTCCCATCCAAAAGGTATTGTCTACTCCACGTGCAATTCACATTCGGCTATGAGTAAGAGCAAGATGCAAGCTCCACAAATCATGCAAATGCGGTATATTAATTAGCGGGTTCATTTCCCTGCCTGTGACACTGACGGTACCTGTTGGTTTGGTTCTCCTGAACAAAAGGGTAGCAGGTGATGAGGTAACTCGGTATAGGAGTAGTTTCCACCCCTCCGCTGGCCCCTCCTATGCCTCCGCCGCCTCCTCCTCCCAGCTCTCCAGACAAACTCATGCTGATCAGGGATCCTTCGAGACCTTTCCTCTGGGGGATGAACGGTTCCACTTCGGCGGAAAGTTTCACATCCTGAAAAAGTGAAGCAGGATTATTTTTGGAGTGTGAGCAACAGAACCAAATTAGCCATTAAATAAGGCAATTAGATGACAGTTAAAAGTTCACTGCGAAGGCTGGGTTATTCTGATCAAAACACAGTGTTTGGAGCCCAGCCCTGCCGCGAACATCAAAATTAGCCAAGTAATTGGTGCCTCCCTCAAAAGACTGATCACTATAGATGTCAGAAAACGGTAGTTAAGCGCTACTTTTCTCACAGACAGGGCTACCGGCTGACTAAATGAAGCTCCTGCCTTCACTTCAGCATAGTTCTAAGAAATCGCAAATATTGGGTGGAACACCGTTCTCTTATCAGATATAACTGCACACGTTATTAAAATAGATATTCATGAATGAATAAGTGTGCAGGTGTACTGACTGCAGTTTCAATACGCTGTCCATCTTGGGTAAAATATGTGTTTGACTTTTTTTCCTCCAAGCCATATATACATGACCTGAGAATGTTCTCGATTGGTTCAAAGAATACGCACGAATTCAAGAATGAAGATATCGATCAATCAAATATTTGTGCCGACGCAAGTTCACTGAATGAGGCCCAATGACAGCATTCATTGATGAAATCCAAACTCCGTCATGGTGCCAGAAACTTTATCCGCTCCACCAGCCAATCACCAACATGCTAACAGTTGGTTATAAATAGACCTAACATCGGCAAACATGCAATTACAGTGGAACCTCTGATAATGTTAAAAAAATCAAAAGAGATAAGTGCTACAAACGTAGGGCAAAACGCAGACGCAAGGCACAGCTTCAACATGGGATAAGAAAAAGTTAACAGCATATGCCCCAAATGCCGTCTGGGCACTTGTGGAATGATTGCACCACATCTGCAATTTATACCTGCTACATTCGCTCTGTCTTTTCCATCAAGACGTATGCCACAGATTTTTGAGTCAGGCTTCTATGATTACATCGACTGGGTGTTCAGAAAACAACTGCATTTGACATTTTCGAGAATTTTTCACAGATTTAATCAATTTATGAGTGTCCATTTCTGCCAAAGTATAATAGACAGATTGGGTTGAGTCATTTGTCTGTTAAAAAAAAATTATAAAAAAAACTTTAAAAACATCGTCCCGTGTTTTTTCTCCTCTGTCCAAGATCGACAATTAAAAAGAGGGGTGAGCGAGTTCAGCGAACAAAGAGGCTTCCTAATTTCTCTCAAACAGTGCTTGGGATTTACAGTGAAGTCTGTGCATGTAACACAGACATCTATTGTGTCTCATGACCCTTGGCGCTGGGTGGTTGATTTCCCCCTCCACTTCCCCCTTCACACATCCACAAATGTCATCTTGTCTAAATAGAAATGTAGCAGATTACGCCTGCATAGCCAATTCACCAAAACCAAACAGCAATGTTGACTCTCAAGAGGCTGCAAGTGATTGTTTTGTAGCAGTGTAAAAAAAAAAAAACGTGTAGCGTTAGTTGCTGGTTCAGTGTTGGGACACCTCTGGCAGTTGAGCATCAGATTGAGCTTGTCAAGAAAAAGAAGAAGAAAAAAAGCCCCAAACACTGAATATAAATATAAATAATATAAAAGACAAGTTGATTTCAAGTGGCTTAATATATTTTCATACATTCAGTTGCACCTAAACACTGAAATGGCACTGATCGGAAATAGGCCACCACAGCAGGTTGTGACAGGATTAAGTCTGAGGGGATACAGCAATAACGGATAAGCTAATTACACAGAAAGGAAGAGCGTATAAGACCACAGATGCGCAAGTAGCGAAACTGGAATTTAGAACTCACAGGTGATCATTGGAATGTGGCATTGTTTTGAACAGCACCAAGAGGACACAAACATTAACTGACTGTCAGTGTGTGTGCGCATGCGTGTCAGTCAGTGAGCGTGTGAAGAATAGCTGCAATTGTGAAAGTTGCATTGAGGTCACAGGCAGATGTGCATCCTCTGGGAGTGGTAGAGCCAAAGCAGACAGACGGCGATCAACTGCGGCTTTTGTTTCGTGGGAATTAAGCATCTTCGTGCTATACAAGCGTCATTTATTATTCCAATTATTAGTGAATGTCACTGTTAACACTGCACACATGCATGTCGTGTGTCTGTGCTGACTATGATGGGTGCACTGGAGCGACTATTTAAAGCGATTCAAGATATTTGTCATGTGCACGGTAAAACAGCACTGCAATGGAATTCTTACTTCCTCCGTTTATCCACAGAATATAAAAATACGAAGAAAAAAAATTACCGGTATAAACAACGAACAATAAATAATGACATAAGAACAATGTTAGCACATTATCAATATCCATGCACTAGTACATGCTCTGTCCTTAATCGTATTAGGTCAATTCAGCGCACTAGTAGAACAACATGTTGTCTCGTAGAATTTTGTGTGACTTGTAGTATTTGTACCACATTGCTGTCAACTAGTGCAATTTTCCCCTCACTAGTAGTAACACAAACAGTTATCCTGCTCGTATCCCAAAGTTATCCTACCCGTGAGCAGAAATGTCATAAAATGGTGGAAAAATAACATTACTACACTACAACAGCAACAGTAGTTGTTCTACTAGTGTGTTGAATTGAACTACTAATGAAGACAAAGAGCATACTAGAAATGATTAATTGCAGAACTCTGTACTTTTGATTGATTGCTTTGATTAATGGCCAGGTCTTAAAAACACTTAATAAGCACATTCACACATGACCTCAGTCACAATTGATGCACTCAGCAGAATGCAGACTAGCTAACAGTTAGACAGTTAACTGTCAGCTGCTAAACTCAGCTCACAACTCACTGACTCCCACATCACTGACCAGGCCAGGCCTCGCTGTTGAAAGACATACACCAAAAGTCTCAGGTACTACAGTGAGTTAGATAAGTACGTCCCACACATGCACATTGTGTTGTTTCGTCATGAAAAATTAGTTTTTATCTGATCTATTTTCAATGACAGTTTAATAAATACCCAGTACTGTTTATTGACATTGTTTCTTTATAATTATCAAAGTTTTAAAGAAAAAAGGTAAACAATATCACACAAGAGGGATTGATAAAGCTTTTGATAAAGTGACCCAACTTCTTGGGCACTTATTAAAGCAAAGACTACTACTGGTAGTTTGACATAATCTTCTGAGTTTGCTTCAGGTTCAAATACATATATGTTACAGGTCATTTGTCCAATTTCTGCAATGATTCTTTTGTCTCGATTTAAGTGGCTATTTTTTCCTCAATAAATTGATTCAAATTCAGTAACTGGTTTGATCATTATTTTCCAAAGTAAAATCTGATGTCTTAAAATGTCTTATTGTCAACCTCTTAAAATAATAGCCGGTCAAATTTTGATATCTTCATCTTCCGAACCGCTTGATCCTCATTAGGGTCGCGGGGAGTGCTGGAGCCTATCCCAGGGGGACACCCTGACTCGGTTGCCAGCCAATCGCAGGGCACACAGAGACGAAGAACCAGGGACAATTTCGAGTGCTCAATCAGCCTGCCATGCATGTCTTTGGAAAGTGGGAGGAAACCGGAGCACCCGGAGAAAACCCACGCAAGCCCGGGGAGAACATGCAAACTCCACACACAGGGAGTCCAGAGCCGGAATCGAACCCGGTACCTCTGCACTGTGAAGCCGACGTGCTAACCACTGGACTACCGGGCCGCCAAAATTTGATATCAAATATCAAATATAATCAGCATTTGGTTTAGTTTTTCCTTGTCTCTTGATTTGAAAAACAGAAACAAATGACTGAGGCCATTTATTTAGGAAAGTGACGCTATTTTGATCAAACACAATTCTAAAAGACTGTACTAAATAGGAGCATATTGACAGTCGAGAGGCGGAAATGGTTCAAAATTATTATTCACTTATTAAAACAGTTAATTTGATTAGTTCACAATTACTGGATTAATTTTGAAACCTCTAAATCAATGGCGCCATCAGTAGAATAATCAATTCTAGAAATAACTGATTGGTGGAGCCCTAGTACGAATAACAAAGTAGTAAATAGTAGCAAAGCAACATTAAGGTGCATATCCTTGATTCAGGATAAATGCTCAAATCAAAACTGTCTGCACATTTATTCCATATGAAGGATATAAAAACCGTTTAAGCGTTTATTTGATAGCATTCAAATCCATGTTAAGGTCATACTAGAAGTGCAAAAATTGTTCTCATAGTCGAAAGAACATCACTAGAAGACAGTCTTTGTTTTCATGTACCCTAGACGTTTTACCAGTGCAACAAAATGTCCTACTTGTGTGAACACAAAGACCATATTCGACGTCTTCAATTGGACATCAAAGGTTTTAAATAAATGCTCTCTTCGTAAGAAGAGGGCTTATTGTGATGTTGATACATCTGATGTCATAAGTATGACGTAAGGTAAATTATTCCACCATGTTTTGTTGTCATTCGCTCAGAAAAGCACACCACACCTTGTGACGTCCCACGCCAAAATACTGGCACGCGGAATGCCTCTGCCCTCGTCTCACTCACACGCACACGCACACAGGGCAGCGGAATGTCATCAATGCTGGAGAACCAGACATTCTTCTTCACGTTACCTATGAAACCTCAGCGCCTCACCTAAAAGCACTCAGGAATTATGGAATGGTACCATGAGAGTTCCTTCTGCGTCGATCGGGAGTGAACATGTGAATTGTCGCTCAGCTGTTGCTGCTTCTAAGCGTCGTTCAGTGACAGCTGAGATGTTTTGGCTCATGTAGCCACAAGCCGAGTTAGCGTCAACATAGACGTCGCTTCTCATCGCAGAAGGCAAAGATGAAAATGTATGGAACTTAATCCTCCAGAGGCGACAAAAAACACACTAAACTGGAGACGCGGATAAAACAAACAAACAAAAAACAACAACACGAAACAATTATCAATGGCTGATAGCCCTTACGTGACAAAAGCCGTTGCCGTTAGCTTTCCTGACGATGCTAGGCAATATCTGCTGAACTGCCCATCTCAAAACAACGTGCGCTTAAAATGCGTCTGATTACACATATCGATTAAGCAAATTGCAACATGAGAGGGCGTAATTTAGGAACGTGAATTACCTTAATGTCACTTGCATCCATGTCAGTCACCGACGCGGCGACTGTCCGTCACTGACCCCACAGTGGACGTCAGGATGTGGGCCTTTTTATCTTCTTCATGGTGATGAACAACAACAATCCCCAAAGGTTCAACAAGGTGTACACTCTGATCTGACTGAACGTACAATCGGGCTTTCAGGCGGAGAAACGTCCGTTTGCTGTGCGCTAACTCCAACCGTTGGTCACTTGCTAACAGCGACTAAAGCCCAAGCCGACTCTCCAGTGGAAACGGGAGTCACCTGAGCGGAAGGAGTTGGGGCCCAGCCACGCTCCCATTGGCTGGAATACGCTACGCGTCCGAACGCGTCATTGAGGCGTGCTCGCTTTAATACGTGACGTCAGACAAGCGAGGTATGACGATGGTTAAAGGTTCACACGCCCCCTGGCAGTTTTTTGGGATATTTAAAAAAAGGGACGAATATAAATATGTTTGAACTTTTTCCACTATTATTAACGCACATGGGGCAAGTAAAAGTGAACTCGGAGTTCAAAATGAACCAAGCACATTCAAACTCATGCTAAAGTTCAGTTGTTCTTGTAGGCTTTTCCACTGGGAATAGATACTTTATTCACCCACAGTGTAAATCCATAGTAAACTAAAACTACATTTTAAAACACTTGGATCTAGTAGAAAGGCTGCCACTTGCGATCAACATTGATTGAGGTCTGGCAAAGCCTTTTTTCAATATCCTTGATATCCTAGTTAAGGTCCATGTACTAAGAAATTCTTTGGTCCCACTCCTAAAACAAGTCAGTATCAAACAATGCTGAAACAGCTTTGTAGCAAGCCATTTGAAAATTTATTTGATATTCGACTAGAGTGCTCACAGAATGGTGAACGAAAACTAGTGCGTTGTAAATAATGATGAAACAACTTGCCATAACGCCATTTGACCATTTCTCTGATATTGAAGTGTCCTACCAGTGAGAACAAGGACTATACTAGCACATGAACGTAAACCTTTATAGCATTTATTTGATGCTTGTTATACTGTATCTATCTTAAATGGTAAATAGCCTTTCATTTGTTTTGCGCTTTTTCACCAACAAGGCACTCAAAGCCCTTCACGCCGACTTGTCTCATTTACTTTCCGATGATGCAGGAACAGGAGCAACTGAGCGTTCAGTATCTTATTCAAGGACACATCGACATGGTCACAAGAGCTGGGGATTGAACCCAGAACCTCTGGGTTGCGAGACAGCCACTTTCCACTGAGTCATACCATCCATCTTAAAATATACGTGCTACCTACTAGTCCTTATTGGTAGGAGAACTACATGTTACAAGTCAGACAAAACTGTGCACGAGTTGACAACCATATGCTACTAGTACGACTAGCGGAATGTTAAAACCATTTGTAGTACTGGTAGCATGCAAATGTACTACTCGCGAGGACAAAGTATAAAGTACATGGACCTTAAACTCGATATTGAATAAATGCCCCAAGGGCTTTCCGTAGCTAGGTTTCTTTTGTCATGATGAAAATACTCAATTTCCAAGTTCAATCTATTAAGTGCTGACAGGTGTTTATTACCAAGAGGCAACAGTATACATTAAAATACTGTTTGTCTTCTCATACACATTTGTACAACCAATATATCTGCACATGGAAGGATCTGCCAATCTGGTATATGAAAAACAACAGTGTCAGTGATTTCCTCTTGTCAGGACAAAACAACACATTCTCGGGGCTCTTCTTGAAAATCGGTGGCGTTTTTCAAAACGTGTGGCGTCTCGCTCATCTCCGAAGCACAGAAGCATACTTGCTGGATGTATTCAAACATGCCATTTTCCTTGTCTCTTGATTTTTCCTTGGCATCATGTGAGCTTGCTCACAATGGCCTGGTTGAGAGAGTTCAGCTGATTAGTCCATTTGTCTAAAGCTGTGTAGCGAGCCCCTCCCCTTTTCTGGTAGTCGAGTTCTAGTAGCTGGTTGACTTGGTCGATTCGCCCGTGGATTGTGCTGAGAACGACACAAACACACGTTAAAGAACGGCTATACGCCGCAGAAAAATGCATTCATCAAGAAATCAGTTCAGGTCAGAGCATGAAGACACTTTCACTTTGAGATACGTTCGACAGCAAAAGTCAACACCCCCCCATTCAAAACGCCAGGTTTTTGTGACATGATCAATGAGCCCAAGATAAATCCTTTCAGAACTTTCTGTTTACAATGCGAGACTCTTCTTGGGAAGAGCAGCATCATGCTTGCATGGAGGAGACAGCATCATGCTTAGGGTAGGCCTGTTTTTCTTCAGCTGGAATTGGGGCCTTTGTCAATCAAGGTCGAGGTAATAATGAACAGTTCCGTCAAACGTTTGTAAAATGATCTGAAGAGGGCTGGGCACAGGAGATGCCCTCGCAATGTGACAGATTTGAATCGTTTTTACAAAATAAAAGTCGGTAAATGTTGTCACGTCCAAAAGTGCCACTACTACCGAAAAAGATTGAGTGCTGTCACAAAAGGCATCTTTTTTTCATTTCAACAAACAAATGGCATTTGAATAGTCTAGAGTGTATAGTCTTCTGATATCCACTATACATGGAGACCAATGGGAATTCAATGTAATATTGTTTTTTAGCACATTAAGCATTTTTGAGGCATAGGTGTGGCATGTTACATGCTTCCACTCTTCTCTTGTTTCAAACTACTGGTACGCCCCCCTGGAGGAAAAATACATTCATTCTTTAAATGTGTGTTAACATGGGATTTTGTAATAGCTGGCTGGCAACCAGCTCAGGGTGTCAATCGTGATTTTTATTTTGAATTATTGCCCAGCCCTAGATGATGCAATTACATATTTATATGGCGCAGCAAGCAAAAATAGATGACGCATACTTATCCAAAATACACTGCACCAGCAGACTCTCCACATCACAAACATCGATATTCAGCTCCTGAAAAACAAAGCAAAGAGGCAGTTGTCAATCTGCAGGTTACCAAGTAGATGGAAATTAAATTTGGTTTGAATTTACAGCCATGACAGTTCCCCCCCATTGTACTGACAGCAGGCGGCTCCAATATAGCCCACATCATCACAGATGTGCGTTTGCCATCATGGCAGCAAACTGTAATGACGGCAGGAATACAAAAAGACACATGGAATGGAATAGCTTCAATCGGAATGAGGCGTCTTCCATACGTGGACACCAATGCAAATACAGCATCAACGTACAGAATGGATATAAACCGTCAAGAGGAGCAGTCACTGTTAGGAAAACACACCAACTGGTGACTGGTATTAGACCACATTGTTTTCTTCCTTTTTTTTTCATTTTAATGGTTGGTATCACTTAAGGAATATCATATGGCTAGAAGACAAAAAAAAAAGAAAACATGGGATTCCTAAAACTGCTTTTGGCCATATGGCAAACTCCGTTGCGCCATGGGGAAACCTGCACTAGACCACCGTGCTGCTATTTCTATTATTACATGGGAGAATGTTTTGATGTAGAAACATAAATACATATATAGTCATACCTCGGTTTTCGACCATTATCCATTCCAGAAGGCTGTTCGAAAAGCAACTGGTTCGAAATCGGAAACTATTTTATTAGCCCATGATTACGGGCTAACACACTATGCAGAAATAACATAAAATCAGTCATGTGCGTAAATCACAACAAACACGTCTGCTCACAATGAACGCTATATGAGGAAGCGTCACTTCCTCATGTAAGGAAGCCGAGAGGAGTCAAGTGGTGTATTCGGGTTTGGTTAGTTTGGTCGAAAACCAGTTTTCGGTCGTAATCCGAGGCGTAAAAATCTCAAATTCTCTGGTCGAAAACTGATTTGGTCATGAACAGAGACGTTCGAAAACTGAGGTTTGACTGTATATGGATGGGTAAAACACAAAATGTGATCCAATAGTCTTACCTTTGAAATAAAAGGGATGTGTATTCTTGTATATGGTTTGATGAGTTTGATAAGTACTTGAGTTCTAATATTGCGCAGCAGCTCTGCAAAAAATAAGTGGGAAAAAAGACATGACTGCATTCAAGATATTCTTAGTGCATGTGTACGGCAACCACCACCAGTCACAGTCGCCACTCACCCTCTATGTGCTCTCTGATAAAGGGGTCGTCCATTATGTTACTGTGATTTGTTTTCAAGATTTTCTCAAATTCAGTGATGTCATTGTTCTGATAGGCGCTGGAGGGACAAAGAATCAATGTTATTAAAACTCCACACACAAAATACATCTTGATAGCTGTCTATCTTGATCCAAAACTGAAATACATACTAACACTATTCATTTCACACTTTCAATGGCATTTTCTCTTACTTTTTGTTCATGCAACAGTTGCATGAATATAACATAATATATGTAGAGTATAATTTATGTATAGTAGAGTAGGTTTGTATGTATCTTTTGTTGCCACAAGATATCACCAAAGCACTATTTATGTCTAAATGGAAACTTCCAAATTCACTTCAACGTTAGACTTGGTGCCTTGATTCGTGAGTGACCCAAATTAATAGTTTTGCCAATTTGCTGTTTTTAACACGGGGTAGGACTAGATAAGTTCTTTACTTCTTCCTATTCCCTTGAACATAACTGTTTTAATGATGACTGTGCTGAATGATGACTGATTTCTCTTACCTTATTATTACTGTATATGTTTTATGTTATGTTCAAATAAAACCAAACCAAACCAAACCAAGGAGCAAAGGTTCGATATAATGTAAAAACGCTCGATGTTGGGAGCAAACTCAACTGAACTCATTTCAAAACTTCTTCAATCTTTTTATTGCCATTGCCAACTTGACTTGGGAATATATGTTTCGTTAATGCTAACACACAATGCAAAATGCCATAGATGAGTTTATGAAACTAGTATCGATGTTGCGGTGTTACACTTGAAACATCAGATATTTAAACAAACAGCGAAGCAACAAATGTTGACGATGAAAAATAATTTGGCTTACCCCCCTTTAATATTTAGTACGCAATTGTTTTTTTTTCCAAAATCCTCTTCCCTTGTTTTTAACATACACAAGCAATAAATTAATTTGCATTACAGTAAACAATAGCGGATTTATTATACAAAAAAGTCAAGTGTTATATAGTGTTGCAGTTTACTGAGTCACTTAGTTGTGAAACTCTTCTTCATTGGTGTCTGCATGTCTATATTATACTGCACCCTGGTGACCAAGCCACACACACCAGAATGTGCACAATGTGGGGCTGGTAGGGATTCATGACATTGCCATTCATTTATATGGGAAATGCGATTTGAGATACAGTATATAAGTTAAAACCAATGTGGTCACAGAATGAATTTAATTCATAAATCAAGGCACCACAGTACTTGATACTTGTCACCAATATATCACCAGATGACTTTTTCCAGCAAATTCCAAACTGCAAATATGCGTGGTGTTTCAATATGTGAACATACTGCATGTGTGTTTAAGAGATGAAGAGCATGGACTGACTCCAAATACAAAACATTCTTACCTTACTAAATTTGTCATTGCTAATATCTCTGGATCATTTTTGTATGGTTTGGCCTTTTGAGAGGTAAACAAAAGCAAACATTAGCATTTTAACAACAGGATGTACAATTCTGCTTTCAAGACAAAGTAAAAACAAACACCAAGAAAAATGATAAAAGGTTGAGTAAGTGAAACGTCACACCTCTTGCGAGTCAAAAGGGTTGATTCCAGACTTCATTAGCATGTTGGCGAGCACTAGATACTTCAGACACGTCGTCCTTCTCGGGCTTCCTGACTCATCATAGTTTTTAAAGGCCTCAAAGAAATCTGTGTGAGCTTTTTCAAACTCCCCCTCTCTCAGATGCATTTTGCCGCCGCATTCTGTTCAGGACCAATCAAGCACACATCATTCATCAGAAAGAAGCCATGTTTACATGCGATGCAGATGTTGCTGAATATACCGACTGCTTACCTCGGATAACGCCCATTATAAGTGGATGAGGAATGGCAGATTTTATGTGGAGCGATTGCTCGTACAGGGCTTTCAATTTCTTGTTGTTTTTTTGGGCTGTGTACATCTGAATTTCCAGAGCGTAGATCTCCAACAACTGTGTGCCTTTCTTGAGGTCATCCTCGCCATCGTCTGTCTGTGGCGAGCGAGAAAAGAAGAAGACTTAAAGTAAGGCTGCATCCACACTAACTCAACAAATACTCAGAACAAGAAAAATCTTAGTCCAATCAAACGGAGGACAAAGCAACATGTGTTGCTATACAGTCATGTTATCGTCTTTTAAAACCTCTTGAATTCCTTTCAAAAGGCATTGTGGGCCACAACTAGTCACCGCACTCCCCTCACTATCAACTACAATCACTAAACTAACCAAGTGACTCTCCAAATTGGCACTGTGGGGCTCTCCTTCTAGTTTCAAGCAAATAAATTACTCAATATTCATCCTACATAGCATATTACAATAACTTAAACCTTTTTTTTTTAACTCCAGTATAGTGCATTTGTTGAGTACAGTTCAGCTGCATTTAACTGTTCGGTTAAAAAAAAAAAAAAACATTCGCATGTAATCTTTTCAAAACTTTCTTTTCAAACATTGATATTGGTGCAGGTTTTATTGAGCTTTTAGGTGCATAACATTTTAACTTCATCATTACAAAAGCACAGTTTGTAAATGCTGTGTTAATGTTAGGCTGGACAAGGATTAGCGGTTCAGAGAATGGATGGACTCTCGGAGGAAATAGGATATGTATTTTTATATTACCCCGGGTTGTTGTGGACATGGATTAAGTTTGTTTATTATTATCTGCCGGTCAAAAAATATGATAACATGTTTTGGAAGATAGTTGGAAGCTGATGCAATTCTACATGCCAAAATGAATTTCTCTTCAGTGACTAAGGCTTGCAACCATGTCATAAATAGCTCATGGATGGTGAATGTTGGGTTACCTGGCAAGACTGGTGTAATTGCCTCAGGATCTTCTGCAGCTTTCCATATTCTTCTCTCTCCAGGTACAACTTCCCCAGCTACAGTGACAAAACAACACATTAAAGTTCACTTATTGTAGTACTGATGTACAGTATTATAATGTTGAGATGCAGAATAACCTGTAGGTACCTTTGTGTTGGTTTTAAACCAGAGTCTGTCGTTTTTTGCATCTTTTAAAGCTTCCAGAGTAGTTTCATAAAACTCTTGTAGTAAATCCATCTGGTAACACAAAAAACACACTTTGGAATATAACAGAGAAACATCAACAGTGTTGCCTTGAAATTTTGATTGCCTCCATGAACCCCCCCCCCCCCCCCATTTGTAACTCAAAACTTCTATCCCCATTGAAATGACTGGAAATGTCATTAATCTGTTACAGGCTCTGGAAAACACAACATACAAATTGTACATGGGTATTTTCAACAAGATAGATACGACTCTACAGTATTGTACTTAAGAAAACCATATAGGAATAGATAGAGTTAAACAGAATGGAAAGAATTAAGCAGTTTTTGAGGCTTTAATTTAATGGGACTAGTGCTTCTCCTATTGGTGTGCACACATTGGTCAACAGGGGCAATATAACACAAGCATGATATGAAAATTTAAGAGATATGAAGACATAAAATTTTACCCTTATTAGTGTATAATTCTAAAATAAATCACCATTCTGTCCAAAAATATTTACATTATATTTTTATCAAAATTCAAAAGTACGATTGAATGTGCTAATAACACCATTAGTGTTTATTGGCACAAAAATGAGAACATAGTTTGTATGCATAGTTTGCATTCAGTGATGGCCTGCCTATGTGTGTTGTATGTACCATTGTACGACAAGGTGACAGTTGGATTCAAGTGTTGTGGAGAGACTACTAGCTAGCTGACAAACTGCTGCTTGTAGTGAAGCAAGTGCTTTGCCACCATATCGCAGTCGACAAGGTCGTATTTCAAATTATGTTCATAGGTCAAAGCAAAATGAAAACAAAACAAAAAATATCCGAATTACAGCTCACATCTTGATAGAATCATTAGATGGGTCACTTATATATCAAGAAAGCATATTTAATTGTCGGATAAGCTTGTTTCGTAGTCATGAATTGCACCTGTTTGGAGGTTGAGATGTAGTCCAGAATGGAGTTGATGGACTTTTCTGAGTAGTTCCTTGTGACTGCACTTCTTATGTACGTCAGTAACTGTTTGTATCTATTCATCATCTCTGGGAAATTAGTCTGCAGTAAGACAAATCACAACAATTATTCAGAGCGGCCACAGCAATATCAACTGTATGTTACGGGTCAGTGTGATGTTATTTACCAGCTTGAAGTTTATTTTAATCATTTGTTTCAGCGCCTTGAATCCCCATTCGCCTTTCTCGCCTTCTAATTCCAACACCTGATGATGAAAACATGGCAGTAAATAGTATGAATAAAATTATGTGTGTGAAAATAGCAGACAACATTGGGTTGAGGAGCACTCCACCTTCTGGAAACTGCTGAGTGCTGCTTTGGGATCATCCTCCTTCAATGCTTTGGAGTTGTAGTACTGGTTTTCCAGGTCAACATTTGGCTCTGAATTGCTGTCTTCCGAGTATTCCTGGATGTTAGCACATGCGCACTATGACAAATCCCAACAGTTACAATTGCTACCATAGCGTTATCGTAACACAAGTTCAGGGAATCAAAGCATAACATGATCTCTTCTTGTGGTATTCTAATTCTGCTACTACAAGCGTCTGCTAAAGTTAGCCCACGTATTTGCTAATTCACCGCTGTAATGCAGAGATTTCAATCAGAGGGTCTACAGAATGCATGCAAGATTGACTAAACTACACTGCGGGGTTAGTCAACTCTCTAGCTACTAAGTGTGTGTGGCCAACTCGTACACGATATTAGCCCAACATGCTAACTACGAGGCTAACGCTAGCTAGCCCGCACTATCGCTGATTTCCAGTTCTGCCAAAGATAAAAGTCAAGGGTTAGGTCATTTTAGATGGAAATACCAGGTCATAGTCCTCTTCATCGTCACACATGAAATCGTCCTCCATATCAGACATTGTGATAGTCCTTGTTATCCTTGTTCAGAGACGAATAGTTGGCCGGCCTGTGCTGTGTTTTGCGGCGATGGGGAGGAGATGGTGTGTCAGGGTGGCAAAGAGGCGCCACAGCCCATCTTTCGTCACTAGATGTCGCTATTGGATCGCCTCTCGCCTCTCCATCGTGCTCGCTCAATGTAGTGCAGGCGTTTGTAATCATAGATATAGAGGAGAAGGCTTGATGGCTCGAGGCAGAGTCGGTAGCATCGTCAATGGTCGGCCATCTTAGGAGAGAGGTCTCTTCTGGTGCGCGTATCGTCGGACTGAATTCTTGACGGATTTACAAAACGGTTTATTACGAACCTTATTAACGTGGTGATGATGCAGGGTTTAAATCGTAGATTTTCTTGTTGAAAAACGTGGCAAACATGTTGGTATCATTGACTCCTGGCATCTCAAGACTGAGCTTACAATCAAGATTTGCAATTATCATTGGTTATCCTGATAGCAAAAACGTTTTACCACCTAATCTTTTGTCGAAATTGCTTTTTGTGTGTGTGCATGTGGTTGTGCTTATTTGCTTGTTTAGAGGCTTTGAGTCCGACCCAAAGTTGACTTGCAATTTAACATTGGTGGGAGAGGTGGAACTACTCTTTCATTTCATCCATCTATCCATTTTCTAATCTGTTTATTCTCACACGGGTCGCGGGCGTGCTGGAGCCTATCCCAGCTGCCTTTGGGCAGCAGACATTGACCTGCAACGCATGTTTTTGGAATGTGGGAGTAACCCGGAGAAACCCCACGCAGACATGGGGAGAACATGCGCACAGGAAAGCCGGAGTCAGAATCGAACCCTGCACCCCTGCACTGTGAGGCTGGCGTTCTAATTTAAGCAGTCGACCACCGTGCCACCCCCAATTTCATTTCATTTAATCACTTACGTTGAACATCCAGCCTCCCTGTGTGAAGTTTGCATGTTCTCCCCGGGCCCGCGTGGGTTTTCTCCGAGTACTCTGGTTTCCTCCCTCATTCCAAAAACATGCATGGCAGGCTGATTGAACACTCTAAATTATCCCGAGGTGAGTGTGAGCGCAGATGGTTGTTCGTCTCTGTGTGCCCTGCGATTGGCTGGCAACCAGTTCAGGGTGTCTCCTGTCTACTGCCTGAAGACAGCTGGGATAAGCTCCAGCACCCCCCGTGACCCTTGTGAGGATAAAAGCGGATCGGAACATAGATTGATGGATGGAAGTTGAACAAAATTTTTCAAAGTTAAATTTTTAGGTTCTTTATAGTGGCTTGGGATTGTCAGAAATACCACCTCATATGAATGTCTCATACCTGATTTTTCTGCCACCTATGGCGGCTCCAATGAACGTGGCCCCTAAACAAGAACCTGAGGTATCTTTTTATTAGGAATTAGGAATACTCAATACATGGAACACAAGTTCTGTTTCACAGGAACAACATGGCTTTGAGATACTGCAAGATGTCTTTTGACCTTGGCTTTTTAGAAGCTCAACTTTTGTCTCTCATTCGAAGATTTAAAACTAAATGAATATTTTATAAGCATGGTGATTGCCGTGCTGAAAAATTATACAAACAGTTGATATCATTGGTTTATTGAAAGAAAGAAAAAACAAAACTGATGAGAGAGTGAAAAATACAAGCCAATCATCCAATGAAGTGAATTCGGCCATAATATTTACAATACCCAATCACAAATTATAAACACTGGTGTGGGAGAGAAGAGTGTATCCACAGATCCCTCATCTGACTACTGGCTGAAAAGCTTTCAAAATGTCCACAGTAATATCGTTTGTATGGTTGTGAATGTATATTGACATTAGATGGCTGTCTACCGCACTCACATAAAAACCACAATATGTCTGCACACGCTGCAAACATGCTCCAGTATGTTCACGCCCTTTTGTTGTTGCATGAGTCATTGGAGCAATAGTGTGTGCTCGGTGTCTGTCAACAAATCATTAATTAAAGTAATGGATCAACATAAAGACCAAATGAACGAGCAGCTTGTCGTCGTCATAATCAACAACAGCAAAACATTGGGCCAATGGGTTCAGAACCGAATCAAATAATGTTTTTAGATCTCAGGAATGCAGATTCAGACAAAATGCGACAACGAAAATATTAACAGAAACCCGCACCGACAAAGCACAAACAGAAATGGCTGGTCACGGAGAGCCAGAGAAAACAATGCAGGAACAAAAAGCGCTTCCATCCAGCTGGAGCTGAAACACAAGCAAGACAGTCAGAACATGACAGCACATACCTGAAAATGAGTCTTATCACCGCAAATTAACCTGTCAACACACTAACAAACTCAAAAGAGAATGAATGTCCCACTTAGAACGGAAAAGATAATGTCATAATTGCTTCACAAGCAAAGCATGATGCCATTTAGTCCATAACATCACCTTCTTTGGCAGAGAGGTGAGAAAGGTACTCACACAAACTTCAATAGAAGTACAGGAATGTGAGTAAAAAAAAAAAAAAAAAAGATAAATAAGGGTTGACTGTATTATCCTATTATTAAAGGCAAATGTTTGCTTTAGGGCGGCCCGGTAGGCCAGTGGTTAGCACGCCGGCTTCACAGTGCAGAGGTACCAAGTTCGATTCCAGCTCCAGCCTCCCTGTGTGGATTTTGCATGTTCTCCCGGGCTTGCGTGGGTTTTCTCCGGGTGCTCCGGTTTCCTCCCACATTCCAAAGACATGCATGGCAGGCTGATTGAGCACTCTAAATAGTCCCTAGGTGTGAGTGTGAGCGTGGTTGGTTGGTTGTTCGTCTCTGTGTGCCCTGCGATTGGCTGGCAACCGGTTCAGGGTGTCCCCCGCCTACTGCCCGAAGACAGCTGGGATGGGCTCCAGCACCCCCCACGACCCTAGTGAGGATCAAGTGGTTCGGAAGATGAATGAATGAATGTTTGCTTTAGAATATGCTTCTTCTCATAAAAATGTTCAAGCGTACACAATATGCCTCGAAATAAATGACCCTGATTGGTATAAGCAATAGAAAGTCCCAGCTGATGAAATAATGGGATGGCAATCTACCAGCTGTCCTTTTCTTATTCTGTTCTGTTTTCAATGTGATTGTCAGAAGTAGGATGAAAGCATTGCCCCACCCATGCCCTACTTCAATGCAACTTGTAAAAACAAGCATGATGGCACCCTTCAAAACGTCTCCGTCTTTACCCTGAGGGTATCTATCATCTGTTCCTCATTTGCTCCGTCTGTTTTATTGCCACAGTGATCTGCTCATCATAAAGACAGGAGTGATTCATGATCTAAACACAACAACAGGCCCTCTTTACAATTTATTCCCAATTAGTAGTTGGTTTGATTAAATAAATATAACTTCTTGTTATTGTGCCTTTCTCTGCATGAAGTGTGCATACTCACAGCAGATAATGAGCCGTTCTTTTGCGGTCACAACAGCGGATGATCCAAAGTGAAAAGCAATTTCAGGTATAGTACAGACTTTGCCAGCTAATGATCTGCGTGTTGCCCTTGTGCCGGGTAACCTCTGATGCAAATGGAAGTGCTCAAATTCTTATACTGTATAGTGAGCAAGGGGCAAATCATTCCAACTGTGAAGACTGTCATACGTTCTTAGCCACCGACAACAAAAAGAAACAAAAAATCCAGGATTCTGAAGTGGCGAAAAAAGTTTAACCCAATACTTCCACAAATCAGTATGACATAGTTTTCAGTCTTTGCACATTTACAGCCTGTGATGTATTTAGAAACTAATATCTGAATTCACTTTCTTGGCTCTTTAAAGGATGATCTTATCTTAAATATAATAAATATAAATAATAACACCGGAGAAGAAATATAAAAATAAAAACACGATCAGAACAACAAAGCAAAGTTCAAGTATCAGCTTGAGTTGCAGTGTGTGGGTGCAATTACCAGCCAATCGCAGAGTAAATATATTTTAAAAATATGGCTTCAATATTTTCTATATTACAACATATATGAAGTGAAAAGTGATGCTTTTCATCAACACTATATGAGAAGAAATGGCCGAAACGATGAACTATATTAAAAGTTGCATAATGTTATTACTCATTTCTTTACAAGTTTTACTTGTCAGATAATAATGCTCAAGAAGGATTTGAAAGACTTGGCCTATGACAGTAGATTTTCTGGAATTTATACTATTGAGATGATTCGTATTTGGTGGTACATAGTGGGATTTTAAAAGCAGGACAAAGAGGGAGATATGACATAACTTACATTTGGTCAAAAATGAGCAAAAGCACAGTAGAGCAGGGAGGCTCGAACTATATTCGCTTTGGGCATTCAATTCGCTGCGGCCCCGGCGTGAGCCAGACAAAGTGTGCACATTCACCAGCTTGCTCAGCGGTGGAAGCCAAACGATCTGCTGCTAGCCAAACGACCTGCTGCAAGCCAAACCTGCTGCTAGCCAAACCACCCGTTGCTAGCCAAACCAAACCACCCGCTGCTAGCCAAACCACCCGCTGCTAGCCAGACCACCCACTCCTAGCCAAACCACCTGCTGCTAGCCAAAACACCAGTCGACCCACACCACATTCTACACATGCCTCCTCTTGCCTCTCCGTCCGGCTGCAGCAGCTGCATCCACCTTGCTGAGAAGATTGCTGAACTGGAGCAGAGAATCTCCACACTATACCATATCCGGGATGCTGAGCTCCAGATGGACACAGTCATCTTTGGTCCTGGACAACCAGAGTCTTCATCTTTCACTCACACAGCTGCTGCCGGCAAACCTGCTTCCCCCGCAGTTGACAAGGCCACCACTCCCGATCCCGCATCTGAAGACTCCCTGCTATTCGTCGAGCCAGATGACACCTGGACACGACTGGGTGCCAAGCCCAAGTCCATGTCCAGCTCCACCCCCCACGAGTGTGTGTCCAGGTCCCTGGTTCAGCACAGCAGGAAAGACACATTTTTCAACCACCCCCCGCAGTCCAATATCCAACTGAGGAACACCTCTGACATCCTCAATCTCCGTGACTTCCCTCCTCTTGCTGGAGCGTTGACAACTTCTCCACCATCCACCACTCAGTCCAAAATAAAACCCTCCCCTCGGATCCCTTCCTCAGAAAATCCTGTCCACACCTCCTCCACTGCTCACCGCCGCTCTATCCCTCAGTTCACTCCGGCCCCGCAGCGCACTTTCCCTGGTCTCCTCCCGTGCACTTCTCCCTCCACTTCACCGCCACTGACTCAACCTATGCCAAGATCCATTCTCCCTTCACCCACCCCTGCCTGCCCACTTCGCCCCCTTTTTCCTCCAACCACCCTGATTGTTGGCGACTCCATAACCCGAAACCTCCGGTTCTTCAACGCAACAACACACTGCTTCCCCGGAGCCACTGTTCCCATCATCCTCGCAAAACTCCCCAGCCTGCTTCATCCACTCCCACCATCTGTCAACAGAATTATTGTACATGTTGGCTGCGTTGATGCATCCCACCGGCAGTCAGAAATCACCAAAGGTCACTTCAACAAACTTCTTGAGTTCCTCAACTCGACCGGGAAATCAATTTTCATTAGCGGCCCACTCTCTCCGCACCGTGGCATGGGCATTTTCAGCCGCATCCTTAGCCTCCACACCTGGCTGCAAACTGCCTGCAGGACACACAATGTGAGCTTCATTGACAATTTTAATATATTTTGGCACCGCCCATCCCTTTTAAAGGCGGACGGTTTCACCCCAACAAACTAGGCGGCAGAATACTGGCAGCAAATGTCCAGTATGCTGTCCACCACTCCACAAGCTGACTAGTCACAAATCGCACACCTGCACTTTCCCTTCCTTCACTTTACCAACACACAGCACTAGTGCTTGCCTTCGTCCCCGTACAGGCCCCAGTTGTCACTGTCTCATCCTGCTGCCATCTACCCCATTCAATCCATCATCACAGCCAGACACCCTCACTACTACAATAACAAGAGAAAATATTTTAAAATGTCAAATACTAATCTCCGCCCACTCCCCCAATCCTCACTGTCACCCACACATCACAAAATCCTCAAACTGGCTCTATTTAACACCCGCTCACTCAACAACAAAGCACTTGTCTTACACGAATTCATAACTGACAATAACCTGGACTTCCTCTTTATCACCGAAACCTGGCACAAACACCTGGACTACTTCTCACTCAACCAAGCCACCCCACCTGGTTACACCTACATCGACAAACCCCGCCTTACTAGCCGAGGTGGTGGGGTGGCATCAGTCCATAAAACAGAGTTTAAAATCAGCACTATATCCACTTCACCCACTGAGTCCTTTGAACATATCACCTTCAGACTCCCTGGCCCCTCCCCCCTGGTCATTGCTGTCATTTACCGTCCCCCGAAATTCAACCCATCATTTTTCTCAGACTTCTCCGATTTTGTCACACAGCTCTCACCTATCTCGCTTTCACTCTGATCGTTGGCGACTTTAACTTCCATATCGACAACACCAACTGCAAACATGCCTCTGAATTTCTCGACCTTTTGGACTGCCTTAACTTCACTCAACATGTCAACTTCCCCACCCACACCCACGGTCACACTCTGGACTTGGTCTGTTCCACTGGTCTCACCATTGAAAAGCTCTCTAGCACCGACCTCAACATCTCCGATCACCTGGCTATCACTCTGGACCTCCACCTCCCTACCCCACTTCCCAAGGAAAAGCGCACCATATCATTCAGAAACCTCAAATCCATCTCCCCAACTGACTTTTCTACCACCGTCCTCAACCACCTGTCCATACAACCTCCTCCACTGTCCCATGACCCCACTGTTCTCACCAACTACTACAACAGCACCCTCTCCTCCTGTCTCAATCAACTCGCCCCATTAAAACCAAATCTGTCTCCTTCACTCGCTCAGCCCCTGGTACACCCCAGAACTCCGAAACTTAAAACCGAAACGCCAGCTAGAAAGACTCTATAAAAATCCGGTTTAACTGTTCATCTCTCGCCTACACCGATCACCTTCAGTTATACAAGACCGCACTCAACTCCAGCCGTTCCACCTACTACTCCAACCTTATCCACACCGACTCCAACAATCAAAAGGCCCTCTTCTCCACCGTCAACAAACTCCTCAAACCCAGCGACAATATTTCAACCTCTTTACCGTTGACAAATGTAATACATTTCTATCCTACTTTCAATCCAAAATCGACATCCTCTACAGTTCACTCACCACCTCACCCGTCCCCCTCCCTTCCTACCAGCACCCATCACTCAGACTACTTCACCACTCTCTGAATTCACACCTGTCTCCATAGCCGAACTCACCAATATCATCTCAACAATGAATTCCTCCACCTGCTCACTGGATCCCATCCCATCTTCCTTCGTCAAGCACTGCTTTCCCACCATCTCCCACCTCGTCATGAACATTGTCAACTCCTCCCTCAGCTTTGCCTATGTCCCTCCTCACTCAAACTGGCTGCTGTAACCCCCATCCTCAAAAACCCGGACTCAACCCTGACATCATGAGCAACTTTCGACCCATCTCCAACCTCCCTTTCTGTCCAAAGTCATAGAACGACTGCCGTCGCATCTCAAATTAAAACCTACCTAGACAATAACCAACTTTTGAACTATTTCAATCTGGATTCCGCACACAACACAGCACTGAAACAGCCCTCCTCAAAATCACCAATGACCTCCTCCTCGCTTCTGACACCGGCCTTCTCTCCATCCTCATCCTTCTTGACCTTACAGCTGCCTTCGACACCATCAAGCACTCCATCCTACTCTCTCGCCTACAATCCCTAAACATCACAGACAAAGTCCTCACCTGGCTTCACTCATACCTCACAGACAGGAAACAATTCATACACATCAACAACTGCTCTTCCTATACTGCCCCACTGTCCCAAGGTGTCCCCAGGGGTCTGTGCTTGGTCCCTTCTCTTCATTCTCTACATTCTACCCTCGGCCAAATCATTCGCCATCATGGTCTACAGTTCCACTGCTACGCTGATGACGTCCAACTGTATATATCAACCAAATCATTCACTCCAACAACCCACTCCACCCTGTCAAACTGTCTTACAGATATCAAGTCCTGGATGCAAACAAACTTTCTCACTCTTAACTGCACTAAATCTCAACTGCTAATAATCGGTCCTAGGTCCCTCACCCAAACAACCTCCAACTTTAGCCTCACATTTGACAACTGCACCCTGTTCCCCTCCTCTCACTGTCGCAACCTCGGTGTCCTTTTTGATAACAACCTCTCTTTCGACCAACACATCACCCAAATCACCAAAACTGCTTTCTTCCACCTCAAAAACATTTCTCGTCTCCGCCCTTCACTTTCTTTCAACGCGCTCAAACCCTCATCCACGCCTTCATCACCTCCCGCCTTGACTACTGCAATAGTATTCTCTATGGTACAACCTCCAAACTCCTCAATAAACTACAGTACATCCAAAATGCCGCCGCCCGCCTACTCACCCACACCCGCACTCATGATCACATCACCCCCGTCCTTAAAAACCTCCACTGGCTCCCCGTCCCCCAGCGTATTCAATTTAAACTCCTCCTTCTCACCTATAAAACCCTTCACAATCAGGCCCCTCCTACCTTTCTGACCTTCTTTACCAATACACTCCCTCCCGCAACCTCCGCTCCTTAAACACAAACCTCCTCGTCATCCCCGCGACCAAGCTCAAAACCTGGGGGGACCGAGCCTTCTCTGTCGCTGCCCCCACCCTCTGGAATGCCCTACCACAACACATCCGTAACTGTACTGACCTCCAATCCTTCAAATCCTCTCTTAAAACTCATCTGTTCCGCAATGCTTTTAACACATTTTAATCTCTTTTACCCATTATTGCTTTTTGTTCATCTAAATGTGCTTTTGTAAACTATGTATGCTTGTTTTAAGTGCACACTTTTGTCCTGTGTTTTAAGCTCTTGTGTTTTAAGCTCTTGTAAAGTGTCTTTGAGTATGATGAAAAGCGCTTTCAAATAAAATGTATTATTATTATTATTATTATTATTCATGGCTCGCGCATTGGTGACGACGCGAGCTTGGAAGTGCAATAACTCATTTGACGACACATTGACCATCGACAATGCATCTGTAGTCATGAAAATATGCTTCAATTGTGCAGAGATATTCTTAGTCAGTACCGGGGCAATTATGATTATTAGTGAGATGACGAGTGAACTGCATGAACGCAGCTGAGAGTCTCCAACTGATGGGTTGTCAAACACAACAACTAAACAATTATTTGTGTTAGTTTTCAATCTGTTTGAGCCATTTTATCTGTGATTTTCATGGATCTTTTTTTTTTAAACTTTTTTATCAGGAGCAACAAAGCATGGCATGGTGGTCGACTGGTTAGCACGCTGGCCTCACAGTGCAGAGGTGCAGGGTTTGATTCCGGTTCCGGCCTTCCTTTGTGGAGTTTGCATGTTCTCCCCGCACTTGCGTGGGTTTTCTCCGGGTACTCCGGTTTCCTCCCACATGCATGGCAGGTTAATGGAGCACTCTAAATTGTCCCTCGTGTGAGTGTGACAGTAGATGGTTGTTCGTCTATGTGTGCCCTGCGATTGGCTGGCAACCAGTTCAGGGTGTCCCCCGCCTACTGCCCGAAGACAGCTGGGATAGGCTCTAGCACGCCTGTGACCCTCGTGAGGATAAAACGGTTCCGATTATGGATGGATGGAGGAGCAATCACCATTCTAGCCACAACGGTTAGTTAACACTGCACTTTTCACCATGGTAATAAAGAATCTACAGCCAGTGTTGGGAGGTCAGGACCCAAGACTATAGGTAAAATTGACCTAGTGGGCATATTTGATGGAGAGCATGATCCGTATGACAATGATTACACGGCATGGTGCACATTTTAGCCTGAAATGCTCACACACCTTCACCATTTTCTGTATTTTATTGGTGTGTTTTTCTTCTTGCTCTGTTATTCACATGTGCCAAATAAACTTTTCAATTTCTTGAAAATTGCAAAATGCCAATGCAACTCAGGGTTGACCTTTTTTTTCAACGCGCTGGATACATTTGCTGTGTGCTGAGAGGGTGAGAACAGTGTGCAATTGCACAGTGGCTCAGTTTAGATTGAACATTGATGAGCAGGATAGAAAATGAAAGGTTTAATGTACGAGGTATTTTGGACCTTTCCTAAGGCCAAGTCAAAAGTAAATGATTCATACATATTTACCACCATAAAGTGAATGAAGATCAGTTCCGATTGTACATGAAGACTGACTAACTCTAATATCTGCATTTATATGCTCACACAACAGGCGTGTGCGTGTTTTGACTGCCTTCAAAGAAAGGGACGGATGATTACGGTGTTGTTTCTTGTGGTTAGTTTTGGATGTTGACGTGTCCTGCATAGAGAACCCAAGAACTTTAAAAGAGTAATCTAATATACAAATCCGGAGGTTTACAATCTGTAAAGAGTTAAGAGGCGATAGAGAAGAGGACTTACAAATGTCTCTGGGCACTTTTCCCACAGCGGCGGGAATTCCACTGAGCCTCATCAATCTGGAGTTGTTTACCTACAAAATGTGGGGGCATGCTGCAGTGTCTGCGTCAACGTCAGTGTACAAAAGAGAGCCTTGGGTTTTTGTGGGTTTGCTGATGATAGCAGCGGTGGGACGGAGTGGATCCGATCTGCCCCCCCCCCCCGCCCCCTTCATTTGTGTGGTCACTTTACAACTAGAAAATATCAGCACATGCAAGTGACTAGACAAACAGACACATGTACCAGGTTTTGAAAATTACAGCTAAGCATGCAAGCATTAAACAGATGGGTTGCCTAATGACTGTTTTGTACAGTGCTGGTGTGTATGTGTGTGTGCAACTTTCCCATTACATGTCCTCCATGAAACTCACTAGACCCCAAAGCGTAAGTCTGGCTTTCATTTGCTTTATGTCTTAACCGGCACTCGCTTGCAAGATGCAGGTGGTTAGACAAGGAAAATAAAATAAAGCTGTCGCGTGGTCTGCATTTGCTTTTCATGTGAAGGGAAGGGGGTTCATCACTTGTCAAAAGAGATCTAAAGTTTGTTATTCATGGTGTTAATTCCCTTTGAGAAGTATCATTACCTGCTGACACCCAAGGTTTGCATCTCTGTTTGTTCTTTAACAGAGCGTAAAGTGATGAAAGTCTTTTATTGCTGGTGATGAACAACTAAAAAAATCCCCTTAGAAGTGCTTTTGCATTACATCAGCGTGATAGCGTGAGAGTTGGAGGTAGACTGTAGAGGATCTGTTTGTGAGTGATGTCAGGGGATGATTATTTTACAATGATCTCATTTAATGACGATCTCAGATTTAAAAATATATTGCTTTATTCTCATGTCATTAGAGGGCAGTCATTTAATAATAAAATGGGAAACACTCACATTATCTAATATCTAATGACCTGACTAACCACGTGTTGAATGAAGTGTAAAAAAAACCCAAAAGATTTTTACTTAATTCTATATTTGTACAACTGTATCAAAATACATTTCACCTGCATGCAGCAGTTCTACTCCAACTGTAACGTTTCACTGAAGGAATAGCATGACTGTTCATTAGCCAATTTAGTAGTCGACCACTCTTGCATTTGTCAAACATATTGTCAAAGGTCGCGGCCCGGTGGAGGAGTGGTTAGTGTGTTGACCTCACAGTGCAGAGGTTGTGGGTTCGATCCCAGCTCCGGCCTTCCTGTGTGGTTTGCATGTTGTCCTCGTGCATGTGTGGGTTTTCTCCGGGTACACCGGTTTCCTTCCACATTCCAAAAACATGCATGACAGGCTGATTGTGAGTCTGGATGATTGTCCGTCCCTGTGTGCCCTGTGATTCGCTGGCAACCGGTTCAGGGTGTCCCCCGCCTACTGCCCGAAGACAGCTGGGATAGGCTGCGGCACCCCCGTCCCCCCCCCCCGCGACCTTTGTGAGGATAAAGCGGTTCAGATAATGGATGGATTGTCAAAGGCCATCATTTATAAAGTACCAATTTCACAAATGTTCCCTTAGCTTGTACTGTAGTTTGGCAAAATAAATTCACTTGTCGTTTCTTTTGGCTTACTCGTGGTTGCATTTGTTTTATATGATCAAAAATGACTCAGCCGACAGTTCATGTTTGGATGGGGCATAAGCAAAACATTTGAATCACAAATCCTTTTGGGATGACTTGGATATCCAACGCAGTAGCTTATTTTATTCTTCATTGTGAAAACACTGATCCACAAAAGAGCAAATCAACGGACTGCAGGAAACCGGTGTTTAGAATAGGAATAGCTCCGGAATCTTCTGAAGGCTCTGATTCACTTGATTAATTATTTTATTTTTCCATTCTTTATTTAGGGTTTATCTGGGTCCAAATAACAGCTGGCAGTGCGAGTCATCTCAAGTGTTGCCTCTCGATGTAAAGTAGGAGCAGCTCCACCCTAAGGACATTTCTCACCTCATCTTAAGGGTGAGCCCAGACACCACAAGGAGACTGCTTCTTTCCACCATTGGGAACAAGTACAACCCAAAACAAGGATGCAGATCATCTTCTGTGTGGCTCCCCACTTTTATGAAAACCACGCAATGAAAGGTCATATCTTGATGATACCATCGGGAACACATTATCAGCTAACAGCTGACATGAGATCCTAAGGCTACTACACTGAATAACCACTTTGTCCTTGCTGCACCATGGCTCAAAATCAATGAACAGAACCCGTGACAAAAGGGTAGTCCAAACGTCCAAATTTACTGCTGGCAATAGGAACCAAATTATTTCTTGTACAGGGACTTCTTAAAAAAAGGGGAGCCCTCATCATCTCTGCCCATCATCTCTTCCCGACGTCCTCGCCGTATTGACAAAATGTGTCAACCCTGACACGATCACATCCAGAGCACATTTCAGATCAAATATATTAGTCTAACTGGAAATTCACATGGATTCTAAACAAATTATAGTGTCTCATTCTTTCGCAGACAATGAGCAAATAGTTTTCCACAAAAGACTTCACTTAACTGATATCCTCACAATGGCTTCGTCTGACATGTTTCCCACATCAAGCCTAACACATGCCAAGTTAAATCCGTTTCATCCGTCCAAACCAACAATTCGAATGAAAGAGCAGATCAAGTCACACTCGCATTTATACACAATTACTTTTATTGCGGGCTTCTTTGAAGAGGCAGCAGTCAACAGCTCGCTCAGTCTACCTGTGCGTGACCAAACTTTATGCAAGCTGGTGAGTGAGTGTAGAGAAGAAAAAAGGGGGAGGCTTACGCACAAGACCTTCTTTGCCTTAATCCTTTGTTGCATGCAAAAGGCTGGTGTTTCTTGACTTTGAATGACATCACTTTGTGAGGTTGTCTTTGTTTTTGTGAAACCAAACACATCCATGTGAAAGACATATGGGGAGCTGGCTGTAATTGAGCTGTCTGTAGTGGAAGGCCTGTTGAACTTCTGTTGGTCTCAGTTGTCTCTGTCTTGCACGGTACCTCATCGATGATACAGCCCCTGCTGTTGCACCACCCCAAAAGCCTTATTACGTCGTCTTTTTGTGACGGGGACGTGCTGTGAGATGATCGACACAGAGTGCAGTTTGACCAACACAACTACAATGGTTTTCAACATTCTTCAAGATGGCCTGAATCTGTGCCAGAACTGAAAATGGAACCCAAGCATGACTGCACCACCTTCTGGTCCTACTTTTCTGCAATAAAATCTGATTTTTGATGCTCGTTTCAAATGTGTCTTCATGTCAAATACCCGGCCATTAATAGACCTTTTTATATGTTCCCGGTGGAAAAAAGTCACTCCACTAACTTGGAAATCAATAACAAAAACCTTTGGTTTGTTGTTGAGCCACAATACAACGCCCAAAAGTTCCCTTTTTTTCCGTTTTCCTTCCAAAAAGGGCGAACAAGTACTTCAACTAAATGCAAGAGTATATAAATACTGTAAGTCTTAGTCGTGTTTTAAACATTTTCACTGAGGCAGCAGCTCAAATATCCGTCGCTCGTATAGGGGTAATATGATCAAACGTTCTCATCCTTTCATTCATGCGAATATTAAAGTCACCCATAATTCATATATTATCTGCATGAGTCACCAAGTCAGCCATAAATTCAGAAAATTCATCTAACCAGCCAGAATACGGGCCAGGGGGACGGTAAATAACTGCAAGATAAAACGGCAATGAGACACTGTTTGAGCGAGGGCTAAGTTTGAGAGCAGATTCAGAAATACAGGCTCCACCTGTCTGTGCCTCGAATCCGAGCAACAGAATATGCAATTTATTTGCCAGTCTTGGAATGTTAACAATGAAATTAACGATGTTTGAATTCCCACCATGTCGATCTGGAATCAATTAACCTGTTAAATTTACAGCAGGTATTCAGTCTCCTTTCTAAGCTATTTACAAAACTTTTTTCGACTGACATGTCACACATTCAAACGATACTGGAAGAAGGCTAAAATCATCATTCTCTCTGAAAATGTCTATATTTTTAGTTTTAACATTTCTAAAAAAACAAACGGCGAGAAATAACGAAACAACCTAAATACCATGTCAGGAAGGACAAGAAAATTAAATCACGAAAGTAAAAAAATAACACTATGAATTAGAAACTTAACAAAAACTTACAAGAAGAAGAGCGATCATGAGCGTCTAGAGAGAATCGCACTTGGTACGAGAGTCACGAACAAGGCGAATAATCCGACATTGGGTTGTCGACTGACAGTCCTTAAATCGTCCACTGACACTGATTGCAATATGTGACAGGTACGCTGCTTGAGGGAACGCCCTCCACTCCAGCTGGAGCTGAAAACAAACACAAACAAATTAAAAACATAACACGATGTTTTTGCCCCGCTGAAATTTACAATAAAATAGAGTACAGTAAAAAAAATTGTTTATCTGAATACACAATAATTCTGTAGAATTTTCAGGAGGCTTCTCGAATACTGACATATTCAATAGCCGACTCATTACCTTGTCATATTTGTTTTAGTTTAATAAAACCCTTGCTTCTGTTCCCTGGGATTGTACTGTATCTTCAAATGAGTAAATTGTTCCTCAAATGAACTTAATTGTTCTCCATTCTAGAGACTTGAACACTCTTCTCTAACCTCATGTGAGTTCAGTGTGGGATGCCTGCTTCCACATGCAGTTAATTTGATTCATGTCACTTTTCTTCAGTCATGCTATTGTGAAGGAGCTGCAGCTTGTAATCAATAGTTACACGATGCTGTCCGTGCTGACTGAGCAAGCATTATAAAGAGACAATGGCTTGATGGAATATTGATCACATGCCCCTGTGGTTGCGGTTCGTGTACAACCAAGAAATGGAAATAGTTTTTTAGGATCACTCCGCAGATCTTTTAACTGAGAACTCACAAATTAAAATTTTATAATGGTAGGGTAATTGATCACGCTGAATTGTTCGGAGGCGTGATGTCATTCTGAGTGTGGATGGTTGTTTGTTTATTTGTCCCTGCGATTGGCTGGCAACTAGTTCAGGGTCTACCCCGCCTACTGCCTGAAGTCAGCTGGGATAGGCTCCAGCACGCCTGTGACCCTTGTGAGGATAAAGCGGTTCAGATAAAGGATGGATGGATAATTGCCATGTCAAAATGCATGTTTGCATGTGCTTTAAATAACATTAACAGCACTACTAAACTGCCCCAAAAATACCTCAGGCCATATACTTCCTAAACTGGGATGTGAGGTGTAATGGGCTTGCAGGTGCTTCTGCAGCCCAAAAAGTGGTCAGTCAATTTGCACCAAAGGTTGGTCTCAGAGTCTGACATTGCCTTTAATTGGAAGCAGACATACATGGGGGTTCATTCTCTGCATATCTACTGTTCAAAAATGATTTACAAGTGTGTGATATATGCAAAACTCTCACGCAACTCAGGACATGGATTAAGTAGAAGCACATTCTGAAACAGGGCTCCTTTGCTTCGAGTGGTTAAAAGTCCATCCATTTGGCGTCGACTCTTCATTTTATGGTCCCAATTTTCAGTTGCTAACAATCAAACAGAGCAACAATCTCCTCTGTGGCTTATAGAAAAATAATATTAGCAAGTTTGAGTAGACAATAAGATTGTGCTCCTGAGAGTGATGTACGGTAGTTGAAATACATAAACCTATGATTTAGGGCTTGTATGATGAACCCAGATTATTTCTCATCTATTCTAAAATATTACCTTGAAATAATTACTTGAAATTGTTGAAGTCATAGTGGCAGGAATAGATGCAATATTATGTAATTATTACAAAATCATTCGCCCACAAAATCACTAAACATGACCAGAATGCCAACGGTTATGATGAATGTCCAACTAGAGCAGGGTTGTGCAACTCTGGCCCTCGAGGGCCAGTATCTTGGATAGTTTATATGTCTCACTGCTCCAACACACCTGATTCAAATGATCAACGAAGCAAGCTCTCCAGATGCTGGATAATGATCCGGATCATTTGAATCAGGTGTGTTGGAGCAGAGAGAGAAACATTCAGGATACCGGCCGGCCCAAGAGAACCGGAGTTGCCCACCCATGAACTAGAATACCAGTCCGTACGCCCGGCCTTTCTGCCTTTTTGGGGGGGGGGGGGCTACAGCCAGTTTAAAAGCAAGAACATTGTGCTTCATGGTCGCACATCAACTTAACCTCACAAAGATGGCAAACATTTCTAAAGATTAAATTAGACTTGCAAAAATCATTACTGACAGCCAGCACTCGCGTCATATGAAGAATAGCTCCAGTGTTGGTGATTATGGGTTGTATGATTTGCTTGTTTTGTTTTCCTGCCTCTGTCACAGTTGAAATACTTTCTGCAATCCGTGCCAGAAATTGATTCAAATACATGGGCTAAAAAGGCAAAGCCAGTTGAGGAAGGGGACCTAACGTTACTCTGTCCATCAAGCCATCTATCTGTCCGTCCGTTTTCTTCCTGCTTATCCGGGATCAGGTCGCAGGGCTAGAACCTTAAGCAACAAAGCCCAGACTTCTCCCCTGCCAGCTAGTTCGTCCAGTTCTTCTGGTGGAGGATCCCGAGACACTCCCAGTCTCTTTTGAGTCATTCCAGCACTTCACCTTGACAGACCAATGCAGAATCAGCATCACGGCACAAGGACCAAACAGGCAATATTAGGGGATCTGGTACCCCAAACTGCTGGAGTCACCCTCACGGGACTTCCCAAGTGACACAGTCAAATGCCTTCTCCGAGTCCACAAAACTCAACTGTATTTCATTTTAAACCCTTGATAAACAATAGCAAATGGTTGAAATAGTGAGACACTGGGATAAGGATGGATGAAAATTCTTTTGTAACAATTCAGAATTATCCGGATAGCGGTGGATCCCACAGATATCAACAAGGATAAGATTATTGTCCAAAAATGGTTAATGAACAAACGGAAGACCGACAAAGTACAAATAATGACGCTGGTCACACACGAGGAAAAAAATGAGAGAAACAAAAAGCGCTTGCAAAAGGCAAGGAAAATACAAACGGAAATTGCTGGTCTCAAAAGGACAAGAGAATCAATTCACGACAAATACCAACTGCAAATAACTTCTCAAAGTAAATGACTACTTCCAAAAAAACGGAGAGCAATAAACAAAGAATGACGAAAACCGTGCCAAATCTGGTACATCTAGAAAATTGCAAAGAAATTAAACTCTTTTCTAATGACTTTCACCATGAAGGTCTTGTACTTTGCTCTGCGTGTGTTTGGCTTAATGCTAGAATCCATCCATCCATCCATCCATCCATTTTCTGATCTGCTTATCCTCGCAAGGGTCGCGGGGGATGCTGTAGCCCATCCGAACCGTCTTCAAGCACTAGGCGGGGGACACCCTGAACTGGTTGCCAGCCAATCACAGGGCATTATACCAGAATGATTCTACAAAAGCTACAGGGTCAATATAACTGAAATTGGAGGTAGAATAAATGAGAACCGCACCCCCCCCCCCCACGCAATCCATTTTGTGAAGGTCTGTGCGCTTTAGGCTGAATTATAGTAATATTTTGCTCCAAGAATATCACGTAAACTATTATTTCTATGTGTGCCCCAAAGCATAATGTTGCAAATGTTATATGACTAATTCTCAGTAACAGATGTCACAGGTAAACAGAAACAGATGTCTCCCTTTGTTTAAACAGATTTGGTCAGACAGACAACAGCAACACGCCTTGACTCATAAACTAAAGTGTGTTGGGTCCACAATAAAAGAAGGAGAAAGAGAAGAAAGATCGGGGTATGAACATTTTTTTTCTGAGAAAGGTAGACTCGTGCTTCATTAAACTGTTCATACCGATGATGATCTTTTCCTTTGATGTGCTTCTTTGCGGATCTTAATATGGACTCAAAAGTGTGTTTTCAACTCATGATAGTTTATTCTTGTGAAATAATATCTTTTTTTTCCTCATCAGAAGAAGACATTACAGAATGACTTTTTTCTCTGATCGGTGTAGCCCTCATGCTTTGGTATATCATCCACATTCAAAATAGGGAAATCCCTTTGACTTGTTGTGCAGTCTCTTGCAAATGCATCCTGAACACTCACACGCATGGACATTTTCAATCGAATACGCACGAACCTTTTCACCATACGGACTTCCATTTTGATCTATCTCTTATCCCAACTACAGCAGGTCTGGCTTCTCAGGTGACACTGTTGTAAATTCTCAACATTACACATGACAATTTCACATGTCGGTACAGATTTGAGCAAGGATCATGAAAGTTGATACACATGATTTGCTTTCGCGGGCCAAATAAAATGGTGTGATGGGCCGGATCTGGCCCCCGGGGCTCGAGTATGACACTTTTGTCCCTGTGAGTCACTGTGACTGCGAATGGTTGTTCATCTACGTGGGTGTAGCCCGCCTACCGCCCGATGTCAGCTGGAATAGTTTGCAGTACGCCCGCGACCTTTATTGCATCATGCCTTCTCGAGCTCAGCCATGGCATTGCGAATCAATTAATCCTCAGTGTCTGCCAATAATGAAGATGTACCCAAAACTTACAATATGACCCCCTCATGGTTAGTTGTCGTTTGTGGTGAAATGTTTGTGCGACTGGCTTGCATATAGTCAAACAGCTCCAGAAACACAGTGTAAAACAGTCGTGTCCCTCATTATCACACAGCCCACCAACGCTAGCCAACTTCATACCAGCCTCGTTAAGCGCCCCATTTAGCTAAGTGAAGCCACACGAGACTCTTTTCAAGTCAATATTGTTTCTCTTTATGTGTTTGAAGCTTGCGAGTCTTATTATCACTGCACCCCGCAGTTTGAAAGCCCACCGTGTGTTTTATGGTTGTTAAATGCGCCACCTAAATTAACGATAGCATTTTAACAGCACACTATATATTGGTCTGTTTTGAAAAGCATGTGCGAGTGGGGCCTGGATAAGGGGGGTGGTTTGTGTTACGACAAGCTACATGCCAGCTGCGTGGAGCAGCACACGGTGTGACTTAGCTGGAAGAAGACTTTCAAGAAAGAAGAGCGGGACTGAAAGGGAAACATAGCCACTCAAAAGGTCTAAGAAATTCATCTGGAAGCATTTTGTATCAAAGAGAAAGCGACATTGGTACACTAAATGCTCATGGCAGCAATCTCCTCCAGTTCAATTTCAGAGCCTTCCTTTAATGAAGCAGTCTTTGAATAAGGTAGACCACGCTGAGTCATTTACGTATATTTAACATTGGTGGTTTAAAAGACACAAAACAAAGTGGTGACTCATCTGAGCCACCACAGAAGAATAAAAGATTTTCTAAAAATATTTTCAAATAAAATACTATCCATTCATTTTCTGATCCGCTTTATCCTCACACTGGTCACGAGGCATGCTGGAGCCTATCCCAGCCGTCTTGTAGCAGTAGGCGGGGCACACATCTGAACTGGTTGCGAGCCAATCGCAGGGCACACAGAGACAAACAACCATTCACGCTCACACTCGCACCGAGGGACAATTTAGAGTGTTCAATCAGCAAATCTGGCCTTCCAGGGTGGAGTTTGCATGTTCTTCCGTGCCTGCATGGGTGTTCTCTGGGTTCTCCGGTTTCCTCTCACATTCCAAAAAGACGCATAGTAGTGTAACCGGTGGTGTCCGACTGAGTTGTGTTTAAGAATATTGATGACACACGGCAGGATTTCTTGTTTTGGTTACGTTTAAACATCTCAATCACAAAGCCTGACTAAAACAACAGAAAACAATGTCCTCCTTGTCAATTATATTGACAGTACAGTAAGTATTTCCAGGTATATTATTGGCCCTGTTACAGTAGGTTCATGGGACGCTCTAAATTGTCCTTAAGTGTGATTGTGAGTGTGAATGGTTGTATGTCTCTGTGTGCCCTACAATTGGCTAACCCCCGCGACCCTCCTGAGGATAAGCGGATCAGAAAATCGATGGATGGATATATCTTCCATTAAATATGCATTGATTTTTTTCCCCCCAACTTTTTCAGTTCATGCAGTCTATAAAAAGGCCAAGGGGGAAATAAAACAAACAAACAAAAATACGTTGAGGTCAAGGTTTGACAGGAACTGCAGGAGCTTGTAACAACAATTCAACAGGGAAAAATACTGGGAACATCTCTCAGTGAGATGCAGCGCTGCATTAAAAGCAGTAAAACCATTTGTTGATATGTAGACTATTCCTTTACTGTATTGAAAAATGATCATATTATATAACAAGGGGTAGGACTAGATACGTTTTTTACTTCTTCCTACTTCTTTGAACATATAATTGTGATGATGACTATTTTCTTTTCCTATCTTATATCTTACTTGCCTTCAATTTTTGCCAATTTATTACTGTATTGTATATTTTATATGTTCAATAAACAATAAACAAACAAAGAAATTAAACACAAACCGAGCCCATATTACTTTATTATACCCCTCAGACAATCAACCAAAACAGCATCTTGTTAAATTTGTTAAAGCAGAAATGCCCAATCCAGCTTTAGATTGCCCAGGTGAACCCAATATTGGGTCATTGTTTGGAGTCAGGGACCTCACGTTTCACTGACAATATTGCACACAAAACACCCAATCATTCACTCAATGGCAACAGTGAAAGGGGGTCAGGCTGAGGTGTGACCATGTGTTATTTTACTGCGCTAACACCCAGGAAGAGGTGCTACAAAGTGTGTTACTCTGTGTAAAAAGCCTGCTGTCACACACCGCCCTGCATTTTCGCTTTGTCGGCTACCAATAACCGGATGAGTTAAGAACTTTCTGAACACAAAAGAGTAAAACAACTGTGAGCATCTCAGAATCCTCGATCCATTAGAAATCTTCATAAGACCTCATAATATGGTTTCACATGATTGCACGACCTGTTAAAACTTTTATGTAGCTGTGTATAAAATTAACTCGTTACATTCAAACTCATTTTAAATAAAGAGTCAGCACACACCTGCCGCCAAGTAAAGCGCCAAAATACTTTTCGTGATTATGAACTTTGGTTTCATTGGACCATAATAAAATCTCCCGAACACAAAATATGTTCCGCTCCGAGTTCTTTCTGTCCAAAAGTCTAATTTCTCACATGATCTACTCTTAATCGTTTGAAAAACTGCACAACTGTGAAACTGTTTAAAACGAACAAGTAGAATAGGCGATCTAGATACAAAATAAATCCTGGAAAAATCTCCAACCTGTCCAGAGTTTTCTAAAAACTACACTTTCTTGTGATGTTAATAACAGTTTGTGTGGATGAAATGCCAAGAATACACAAATATTTGTGTGGCCTCTGCCTCTAATTTACCTTCAGCTCATTACCGACACATTTGTTTTCTCTCATCTCGTTTACTGTAAATCCCTCTTCGCTTCGCTGGCCGCAGTCAATCTGCTCTCAATCTCTTATAGTTTGTGCAAAATTTAGCTGCCAGATTCTTAACTGGAACCAGTCGTCGGTCTCATGTGAGGCCCTGGTATTTGCTTTTCTTCACTACCTGCCATTCAGGTGCAGAACTCACTTTTGTGAATCACATCGACATAAATGGACAACACTTCCCCTGGTTCTATTTCTAATCTATTCTTTCCCCTAAATGGCAGCTGTTTGTCTTGTCCATGCTGGACTAAGACAACTAAAGACTATTGTGCTTTCTAAAGCTTGGGATTGCTTTAAACAACTTTAAACAGCTATTTTTATGAGACTATTTTTCTCCTTGTAGGAGTTTATTAGTCTTTTTGGCAAACTCTTTAGTGTGTTCCCACACATGTCAAAATGTTCTTTCTCTTGCTTTGAAGCCAGCTGTAACTGTGTATTTTAAATATTTTTACTTCATTACTGACTTGTACAAGAATCAAGCGTGATCATTTACTGGGATGAGTCCGTAAACAAGAGCGCTCCTCATTTGTACAGTATTTTGATTGTCGGCCGTCTTTGTTACTTTATACAACATCCTTTGCCGCAAACGTGCTTCATTGCGTCACTGCGTGTGTGCACGCGCGTGTGTGTGTTTATAAGCCAGTTATTTTCACTTGCCGCTAATGTAATGAGGCTCCAATCCTGAGAGAGCCCCAATTATCATGGAATTTAGAAAGCAAAAGCTGAACCCAAACAACGGTCTAAAACGGTGCTAAGAATAGACATCCCCAGACATAATTCACTGTCCCAACATGAATGCACTCATATCGCTGCAAGACACAGTGAGGATACACACGCAGCGACTCTTCTCTCTTCAAGAATGCTTTTAGAGTACTGTATTGCAAGGTGACACTGCGTGGTGGCAGATGGACAGTATCTGGCAGTAAGAGGGGAAACTATCATAAATTGTGGACGAGGCATCAAGGACTAACACTCACAAATGTTCCTGTCCCGCATAGGAAACAATAAGTCTAACCTGATAGACATCGAGCCTTACGGCAATTAAGAGATTTACTGACAAGACTCAAAGGACAGAGTTGCGGTCTAAACACTGTATGCTGTTGTCCAATTAAGAAAATGTGTGTGTGGTGTTCAGCCGATGTGAAGCAAGATTCTGAGAATGCAATGGGAGCTCACTCTGAATTGGGAGTTGGGGCGGGAAAGTGAGTCTGCGTGATTGCATCTTCCATTGCAATGACCATCCGAGCTCACACTCATACCTACGGACAATTTGGAGTGTTCCATTAACCTGCCATGCATGTTTTTGGAATGCAGGAGCAAACCGGAGTTCCCGGAGAAAACCCACTCAGGCACGGGTAGAACATGCAAACTCCACACAGTAAGGCCAGAGTCGGAATCAAACCCTGCACCTCTACACTGCGAGCCTGACGCGCTCACCAGTTGATCACCCGTATTTTGAATCCAAACTCCGAAAGATCCCGAAATATTCCTCTTCGAAGTCATACACACATTTTCAGCCTTCTTAGGAAGATCGCCAGCCACTTGTGGAAGGATTCTTCTCTTTGTTGTCTCTCTCTTTGTTGTCACGGCCATCTTGATGCCGCCCACATTTGCAAAACAGGTCCCCTTGATATACTCCTTGAGCTTGGGAAAAAGGAGGGGGGTAAAATCACAGCTAATTCGGAAGGTTGCTCCAGCAAGGCAACATTTTTTAATACCTCTTGATAGCACATTTCTCATTGTGAATCATTGTTAAGTCTATGAAGACAAAACGTACAAGTGGGCAGACCGGAGTGTTATTTGGCCCAGTGGAGGTTCAAGGGGCAGACAAAAAGGCCAGGGCAACGTCTAATACATCTGATCATTACGACCATAAGAGATGCAAAGGGGACCTGCTGCTGCCAGAAGTCCAACTCTCTCAGGCCTACAAGCCTGACCTTCCGAGGGGAGCTCGCCATTCCGGGCCCATCTAAACTTTCGAAGTATATCCACTTGCAAGTGGTATGTAACGCAATAAATTGTGACGTTAAATATGAACGACCCAGGACACACAGATGAATACTGAGCAGTTATGTCTTCTATTTTCTCTTCTTGGATGGATACCTGCCAGCCATAACTTGTTTCTCCCCCACTACCACACATAATAAGAAGGGCTCGCCAGAGCTCTTCTTTGAAGCAGTTTCATGTCAGTCGCTAAATCCTTTCCAGGAATTGGGTTCAACGAAAACCAACAGTCAGTGTAGCATTTAAAATGATTCCCCAACAGTTTTATCATATTGCGGCAAATACAGCATAAATAGAAGTCCCTGTGCATGCAGTACTTGAAAGGCAAAATGTTTCTTGGGCAAGGCAGAGGTTGTATAGTGAGCGTACAAACGCACACCTGTGAGAGGCCGCTCTTGAGTTTATAGCTCCCTCTCACGTCCTGAGTGTGAGAAACAGCGGGAGGCAAGCGGAGGGTGTTGCTCGACTGCATCACAGCTGACTGGTTGGGATCTAATTGCTCTCAAGTGAGGTCAGTGGGAGGCATTTATCTCAGCGACAGTGGAGGTTCCACACGTACAGTCTCTCTGCCTGTAGCGGGCAGGCGTCCATTGGAATAGACACAAGCTCTCAACTCACTGCACTGCTGGACTTATTTTAGGTGTTACCATCCAAATTCCTGCTGAGAGGGAATTCAGCTCTGGCAAGTTCTTGCGTCACATGTAAGTCATTACGTTTTTACATTTTTCCGTCAGTGACATATTTTCTCACATGTCAGCACACGCCTGTCAAATTATACCCAAACATAGTTATTTGACAAGAAATACACCGTGTGCAACTTCAGCAAATTGTATTCAAAGGAATATATAGGATTCTGTAGCATTTCCAGACATGTGTTCTGCTGTCCTTTGATAGATTTACGGTCTCGCGGGATGGAGAAGACAATGTGTCACGTCACTGAAGACGACAAATTGCGATAAGACGTCACATCCCATTTCCTTCAGAGTATTCTGCGGCTTATTTCAACTCCAACCGACTTTGGGAACTCTTTCCTCCACAACGAGCCTGACTCAGCGTCCCGCAGGGACTCCCTCTTGCAAGAACACGGACCCTGAGTTCGCAGCTGGTGTGACAAGAGTTCAAGTGCTTGGGCTGAGGGATAGCGCCCAGATCTCGTCTCCTGTTTCACTATGTTGTTCATCGATGCGCACTGCATTGTATTATAATGCGCAAATGGATGCTGACATGGAACCTTCCAAATCTTTTCTCGGGACTCTACCTGCATGCCATCTTCCTATTGGGCAGTGTGCGTGCGGTCTACGGTGACTGCACTCCGGCGCAACTCACTGCCATTATGAACTGCTCGAGACACGAGCGTCACAGCAGGAATTATGACTACATGGAGGGAGGAGATGTGCGGATCCGACAGTTGTTCAGTCGCACCCAGTGGTTCCTGACAATTGATGATGAAGGCAACATCAGTGGGACTCAGGACCTAACCAACTGTTACAGTAAGACGACTGTTTTGTCACTTTTAAAAAAATCTCAAGGAGCACGATGTCAACCACCTGCGTTCTTGTATGTTAATGCTACTGAGCACTGAAAAACACATTCTAAATACCAACCTAGAATCGAATTATGCCTAACAGCGATATTAAGATAACAGTCCAACTTGGGCTGTCCCCAAGACAGCATGACACAAATATCTATTGACATTACGTGTGCTGAGTTCAGATAAGAGGTTGATTTCAGAAAACGTTGTCTTCCTGGAGAGGTTTACATGCTGAATGTTTACAATGTGTACATGCTAATATTAGTACATGTAATCGCTCACGATATTGCAGTGGTGTCAGAATGTCCAAACGAGTTGCTGTGGCTTTCACAGGCTTCTGACTGGCGACGTTTCCGCCATCATCTGTACATTTTGTTCAAAAGGGAAATTGTATGTGGACAGAAAGTGCTTAAAACGAATGATTAGACCAGTTCTCATCAAAAATAATAACAGACCGTTTAACAACATGAAGTATGATGATGCATGACTCAGGAATTTGAGTGAGCGTGTGACATTTTACCAGTTTAAACTGAAATGAGTCATTTCAAACTAAACCGACTCAATAAGAGTTTTTCATTCACTGGGCTTCTCTGAAAAGTTCGACATTTGTCTGCTCAGGATCCTCTGCTACTCTTCTTTGTTCAGAAATAATTATGTGCTTCACAATAAAAACAAATTCTGAAACGGTATGTTTTAAAATTCAGATATAACAACAAAAATGTCATTTTGGTGAAAGAGCTACAGAGCTTCCACATATTGGTGGATTAACTATTACAGAAACAGAACAGCTGTGGTATGAAGTCTGCACGGGGTGGTAGTCGCATAAATTTCTGAAGCACTGTTTGTCCTTTATCAAAGAACAACAGATAATTTATATACAATACAGGTGAGCTGTAACTTTTCTGAGGTCAAACTTGTTACTCTAAAGATAGAGATCATTCAGCTCCAATCCTTTAACTAAGCAGAAAATGCTTTGCGCTGGCAGCAACGTTGCTCAACATTCCTTCTTTAATTTTGTAAATGCCACAAGTTAATACGCGTTAAGATGAATGCAAGAGATATCTTACTTTAACAGTCAGTGCTGTTTATCTCTGCCACGTGAGATGAGTATGAGTGAAGTGGGTGGAAAAACGTTTTCTTGAGTTGTCGTGTGCTCGTGTAGCCAGACTGACAGCGGTAAAACCCGGCAGGTGGTGTTGGTGGCATGCCTGTCAAACCATAACAAGACTGTCAAAGGCTGCCTGACAAATGCGTGTGAACTCGCACTCACACACTCACACCGGCACGTTCGTTCTGCCTGAGTTACTCTCCCCAAAACATACTGCGATGAGAGAAGGATTTCAATAAATTACAGGCACCAAAACTGAACTAAAATAACCTCCAGACAGGACATTTCACCATGATTACCAAAATGATTTCCGTCATCTCTATTTGCGGTGGCTACAAAGCAAACTATGTGCCATCAAAAATAAATAAATAAAAAAGTCAAAAGTTGTCTGGCTATTGGTGAGTGAAGAGTTCTGAATATCAGTCAGAAATTGTATTCTGAAGATCATATTCAAGAGCTACAAGAAAAGAAAATGGTAAAGATGTTCAGTGGCAGACAATTGCGCGCAAACGCGGAGATATTTAACGCAAAAGCCTTTGATTCAACCACCAGTGTACGGTAGCCTTTTCTATATCATTCTAAACTACAGTAAAGGCATTGTTTCAAAATTTAAAAAAATAAAAAAAAGAAACCACAATGTGAAACTGAGACTACCACTCTTGTAAATTCCGACATTCCCGAGTGGAAGCATGCCTGCGGTACGTGTTTTACAACTTTTTTGACATTTCAAAAAGCACCGATTGTTACCCGAGAGGCAACTTTGCTCTTTGCTGTCTATTTTGGGTATTTCTGGAAAAATACAGGCGCACTGCAGCAATCAATATAAACAAATTTACATATACATTAATCACTCTCTCTCTCTCTCTATATATATATGACACACTTTGATCCTGTCATTTCCCAGGCTACAAATCATGTTTAATTTGGTTTGCATATTCCAAAAAAACAAAAACAAAAAAAGTAGTGGTGTCAGGGGTAACTACATATATAATGCATATTGAAATATGGACTAATGTAGGCAGTTAATCATGTCGTTTCAGGATGGGGGGGGGCTACAGCGAATGAATAAAGACCATGCCAGCAAATTCAATTTTAACATAGTGTTGCAGCAAATCCAGTCCAATTACCATTTGAAAATGGAATTCTAGATCTTTTTTAATAAGAACACAAGACCAAGTCATTTAAATTAAAGACAAATGTATACAGTACCAGCGTTGAAATGTGTGCAGTATACTGTACAAGTTTTCCATCTATGCACAGTAGACCAAACAACTCTTTAACTGTCTCATATATCAGTGTAAGAGCACTTTCATGCTCTGAGAGACATGATGCTTTTGCACGATACAAATAAACACAGTGAAGCTATCCCGCTTGTCCTCGTTAGGGTCAAGTATAGTTTGCGCTAATAAATTAATGAAAATTCTAAACTTAAAAGTGTTTGAAAGGTCTACAAATTTTGGGACTGCCGACATGACATGTCGCAGCTCATCAGGCACCCAATGGCTGGCAATGGTGAGTCTGAGAGTGCTGAGCATAAACAACATTCCAAGATTGGGATCCTCTCATCTGTTTGTGATCTAGCAAGTGAGATTAGCACCGCATGCTCAATGTCAGTGTGGAAAACAGCTCTAATAGAGGTCTTCCCTCTTTCCTCCAATGGTCAGGTGCCAAGAGTTTGGAGGTGTCATATCAAATGGTGGTGGGAAAATAAATGCTTTGTGTCATGTTTATGATGTATTGCTGCCACACAGATGTTGCTAGTATGTTTTTATAAAATAATAAAGTTTCAAATTGACTATTTTTTTATTGTTGTGCATGCACATTAGGGACAGGTGAGGTAAGCCTGTAACCTGATAACATGATCAACTGTGCAATGTTGGAACCGCTCTCCCTGAAAGGGTTAAATATGCTTTTGTTCTACTTCAAAATTTCCAAACAATTGAAATTCCCACCTGCCCACACTGTAACACCACCACCACCAAAAGCTAGTTTGGTGACAACAGTGTCGAATGCATAGCGCGCTCCTTGACATCTCCGAGATCGTTGGCGGCCGTCATTTCTGCTCAACATGAATCGACTTTCATCAGAGAACAGCACTGAGGCCCACTGGTCCCTCATCTGGCGGAAATGCTCCCTGGTCCACGCAATACAATGGTACCTGTGCCTGGTGGTATAGTCAGGTACCCTTGAGGGTCATCTAACACACAGACCACACTGATGTAAACAATTTCAAATGGCCTAATGTGACACTTGGGTGCCTCTCACCTTCCTTAAATGTCCCTGGAATTGAGTGGCTGTCATCCGGCATTGTTGACAATGTAGCAGTCATAAGCATGAGATGTGGCCAAAGAACGTCCACGTCTACATCTTTCTGTGACTCTTCCAGTCTCTCTGTATTTCTGTTAGAAACTGCTGATACTCTGTTACACTATAAGCTCAGTGGCCACTTCCGTCTGAGAACATCCTGTTTGAAGCATTGCAATGGCAAGGTACTGTTGATCAATTCTTAGGTGTCATCTTGGTTTCATGATACATTCATACATTCCAAGATGGCGCCCGAGTAGGCAGCCTTCAGCAAGTGCCTTGCTTTTTTTGGTTCTTTTTTGTTGTTTTTGTCTTTTTGTTTTGTCACGTTTGTTGTTTCGTCGTGTGGACCTGATGTGGACGGTTTTCAGCGTTTTTTGGCCACGACATTCGTCAAAGGAGAAGAATCTGTGCTTGGTGGTGGTTGCGCCTTCTCGGCAGCACGCCTGTACTAGCACAAATTTTGATTGTGAGGAATGTCGGCGCCATTGACTGTCGGTGCTGGACAGCCCCGGGGCGCTTGTGTTTTTTGCGCCTGTAATGGGCAGCATTTTTCACAGCCCCGTTTTGTTCAGTGAAGATGTCGGCGCTGCTGGACAGTCTGCGTTGGTGCGGCTGGATGGATGGCTGCTGAAGTTGAGGATTAGGAGAGAGGAGCGTCGGCGCGGAGCGCAGATGCGTATTTGGAACTGAGAGTCACCGCTTGGAATTGGAATGGATTTACATGGGACAGGAGAAGTGAACCAATCTCTTTTTTCGTCAATGGATGCTACAGCTTCTTGTTGACTTTGAAACTTAGCTTGTAGCCGACGTGTGCACATTTTGAGCATGACTTCTCTGATCCACTGGTGAAAGGACACTTTGATTCTCTCCTCTTTCATCTCAAACTGCTTTAAACAACAAAGTGTATGAGGGGAAAAGTGTTTAGGACTGCACGACTGTCCGTGTTTTATGTTATGTGTTGTGTTTATTATTTTACTTTATGTGAACTGTTTTGTTAAGCGCTTTGTTACAGCTTCCGCTGTTGTGAAAGCGCTATATAAATCAGCATGTATTGTATTGTATTGTATGATGTCAAAATCTGAACAGTATGATAAGGATGACTGTTTAAAACATCAGCTCTAATCCAACCACGACATTTATTGGTCGAGTGAAGGATCAAACAGCTGTTGTGAATTTTGCAGTTACGCTCCTCTTTAGAGAACAGCAACTTGTGTACTGAAAACATTTAACAGTTGGACGTGTGCATTCAAAAGCTTTGAGAAGGTCACATTAAGTTTACCTTTGAATGCATTTTAGGCTCGTCCTGAAATTTCACCCAAAAGCTGAATATCCCTAACCTTATGTGAGGAGTTTATATCCGACTCCAGAGGGATCCGTGCCTCACCACTCATGAACCTCACGGCACTTCACTGACTTGGGACGCTAAGTATTTTTTGGAGGTAGCACTCGGTGCGAAATGTTTAAATAAATAAAAAACATGTGGAAAGAAAATGGATGGAGTGGAGGCATTAGAATTAGCAGAGCACAGTGTGATAATGCTTCATCACTCTTCATCACCCTTTTGAAACAACAAGCACAACAATAAATATTGTTACATTGATACCTCTATGACAGTATCAATCAAAACTGATCATTATTATCTTGGTAAAGGCAGAATTGTTGGTATAGCTCTAATCGGTTCCATGTCCCTGTTCAGAAATTCATATTGTGTTCTGTGAGTGTACAACTATTTCGGTCTGAATATCATCAAAGCTGCAATTTGGCTTGTTGTTCCACCTTACTTTCAAGTCCATCATGCTTTGCTTTAATACTGAGCAAACATTCAAGGCACTGCTGTCAACAAAGCCCCCGGGTGTACTGCATGCAAATGCACTGACATTCATCACTCGCTGTTTACATGAAAATACAAACCGCTTTTGCAATGCATTTATGCGCGTACTCTCTCGGTTTTCAAGCGCAGACTATGACTATCGCGTGCAAGGCTCGCACAGGCAGGTCATTTTCTCAGTCCCTGGGGGAACGAGCCCTAATCTGTCTCCCATATGTGCTACGGCATATAAATTGGGGCTTGTGCAAGGGCCAGGCAGGTCAACTAACAAGTTTGAATGAAGCCAGAGAGGCCACTTTCTCATTACCCACAGGAACTTCCATTTCGTTCTGTTAATGAAGACAAATGGGGGGGGGGTTCTGGAGTGAAGGCTGGATGTCAACAGCATCTTACCTGTTCTCTTCTATGTCTTTACTTGTCTGATAGGCATCCTAGAGATCAGGACAGTGTCAGAGGGGGGCATACTGGCCATCAAAGGTATAAAGAGTCAGCATTACATCTCCATGAACAGAGCTGGACAGCTGCAGGGAAAGGTAAATGTCAATGGCAAACCATACAATTGCTTATCACAACAACACGTGGCTGAGTTTAAACTGCCCTTCTTGTGACCCTTTTCAGAGGACCTACACCGAAAACTGCAACTTCAAGGAGGTTTTCCTAGAAAACTACTTCAATGCTTACTCCTCTGCAAAGTGGACTAAAAATGGCAAAGAAATGTTCATCGCGCTGTCTCAGAAGGGGCGGCCCATGCGAGGGAAGAAGACGAGGAGGGAGCACGTTGCGTCGCACTTCATCCCCATGAAATGCAGGGAGGAGGAGAGGAGGGCGAACTGAGACAGACCACTAACTATGTGTATGAATTCACTTAGCAAATATGTTAACAGACATATAAACTCATCACCAGCTACACACCACTTTCTGCAAGACTGTAATCAGCATTTGACAGCTTATAATTTGCAGTTTCAGCATTTCCTTGGCCGTGGCACGCCGATGCCAATCCTGTTGCAAACGTTTCTCTCTCCCCAACAGCAGTTTGGCGCCAATTTGAGACGCTTTAAGGCCGTCACCCTGCTCCAACATTTACAATTTACAATACACCAACAGATCCGGTTTCAAGAAACCCGACATGAATTATGGAAATTAATACATGTCATTTGAGCAGGTGAATGATAAGCTTTGAAAAACTGCACAACCTAAGCTGTCAAATGCTGATGGCCTCATGTCTGGCTGAACGATACCTGAAACAAAATGGGAAAAAGGAAGTATAGAGTGACTTTTGGGTCATCCTGTATACGCTACTATTATACACAGCAAGGACAAGGGTCTTAAGAAACACCTCCTAATTACATAATCAGCGGTTGGACTATGCCCTGAGTTCCCCTGAATCTCCATTACTTCAGTTTACTGATACAGTATGGACAATTCTGTGTGCAACTACTTGCAGAAAGCATTTTCTGGTCCACTAAGGCATGGTTGGATATGTTTTGTGTAGGAGAACATTTCTTCAAAGCCACCAAACCCCTTTGGAATGATGTGGACAGCCTTCTTAGAATGGGGATCAAATCTATATTTGCTCCTTTTTTCACTTCCTGTTAATTCATCCGTCCCTCCACGTTCTAATCCGCTTATCCTCACAAGAACCTATCCAAGCTGTCTTTAGGTGGTAGGCGGGTACACCCTGAACCGGTTGCCAGGCAATCAATCGCAAGGCACACAGAGACGAACAACTATCCATGCTTACAGTCCAACCTATGGACAATGTACAGTGTTCCATTAACCTGCCATGCATGTTTTTGGAATGTGGACGGAAACCAGAGTACCCGGAGAAAACCCACACAGGCACGGGGAGAACATGCAAACTCCACACAGGAAGGCCAGAGCTGGAATCGAACCCTGCACCTCTGCACTGTGAGGCGGCGTGCTAACCACTGCCCCTTCCTGTTAATGTGATGGCCAAATAGCGAAAACAACAAACCAATACATTATAATATTTTGTCTACAGATGACACTACTTGAAGACAAGCAAGTAGTTTGACTTGCGACACCAGCTTTTAAACCACTATTCAATGTTATTGTTTTATTATTAAATATTATATTTCTTTATAAGAGTTTCCTGTTTGTTTATTTTCTTCATAGTAACACACACACACACACACACACACACACACGCACACAAAATCACACATGAAACAGATGAACAAATAAAAGTGGTAATGAAACACATGGCAAAGTCCAAATTATAACGTCACATTAACATTTTGGGTCAAATTCAAGACAACACCCTAATTAAACCAAATAAGTGAACAATATGTTTATATTTGAAAAACAAGTTACTAATTCTCATTCCAGTTTGACACTGTCCTAACCTACAATACTTCATCCAGGAGTGAAGAGCCACTTTTATGAAAATCTTCCAGTGGGCAAACTAGATTTCAATTTGAAAAGCAATTGATCATGATTTCATTTTACATTATTAACACTTGTGAGTTCAATAATTTGGGACATTTTAATACCACCTGAAGGATTGCTGTGTTTTTCATGTCATAATTGTCCTCCAAACAATTCGCGTGAATTCTTTAGTTTTGTCCCAAACTGTAAAACTGGAAGGATTAAACAAAGGTGCAACTTAATTTGAAAGTGGCATGGGAAGATAGGTGATAGTAAACAAATCTTTTGTTATCTCCCTATTTCCAAAATTGGGTCTGTCAACGAGTCGTAATTTTCTTCCACATCAGTGCAACTAATTTGCATGGGGTCACCACATCAAATTTGTACAGCCATCATTTGACAGTTAGGTGAGGCAAAGTTCCGCAATTTCCAAGTGACAACCAAAACGCTATCATGCCAAAAGGTAAGTGTAATTTGACGGCGGGGCGATAAGTGCTGCCTCCTGTAGGGCCTGCTTTTCTCTTGAGACTCTGGATTTAAGAACCAGCCACTTTCCCAGTTATAATGTTAATCAAAGGCCATTGGCCGAATAGAACGGTAAAACGTTGAAAGCCCACTGAAACGTAAAGCAGCTGCATTCAATTTACGACAGGTAGTCGAATAAATATTTTAAGCGTTGTGTATAAGAGCTTTTCACCTCTGAACATTTTTTTCAGGGGACACATTCACTGAAATTGGAGATATGAATAGTTGTTTGTGAAAACTGTACAGATGGTATACAGTGGATCCCCAATTGCATGACAAAATGTGGGCAAACTTTTGACTAGTAGACTTGAAATTTTAAAGAGGTTTGAAGCTGATCATTCACTGGTCTGTAAAATATATTTTATTATTTGCACACCATGATAAAATACAGAGCCAAACTCATATTTCTATTTCTTCCGCGCAACATATGTTTGTTATTATGTATACACGCTCTGCGGCCTGGTGCACGGTTCAATTCTGGCTCCGGCCTTCCTGTGTGGAGTTTGCATGTTCTCCCCGTGCCTGAGTGGGTTTTCTCCGGGTACTCCGGTTTCCTCCCATATTAAAAAAAACATTCATGGCAGGTTAATGGAGCACTCCAAATTGTCCCCAGGTGTGATTGTGAACGTGGATGGTTGTATAATCTATGTGTGCCTTGCAATGGGCTGGCAACCGGTTCACGGTGTACCCCGCCTACTGCCCGAAGTCAGCTGGAATAGGCTCCAGCAGGCCCTGCGACCCCGTGTGAGGATAAAGCAGATCGGAAAATGGATGGATGGTCATACATTCTTAAGTATTCCCATGTACATAAGTAACAAGTTACTTGATGATGTTAAAGAGAAAGGGAAAATTTTGATTCCCATCCAACGCCTTTTTATGATTCGATCACTTGTGTCCCTACAAAAATAAAATTCTCCTGGAGAGGTGAAAGAACTTTGACTCAGATTAGTCAAGATAATGCAACAGGTATGATGCCGTTAATTTTAGAAAACATTTCAGTTGCTGAATTAGCAAAGAAACATTAGGGAAATATTTTTGCCTGTGGACAGACGACATGACCCAAAAAGATTAATTGATAAACCGATTAGAGTACAATCTAAACATGTGACGTTTTAATGTAAATTTTATTCCATTTTGTTTCGACGACAGTGACCACAATATCACACTGGCAGAATTCCCAAACTGTCCAGCCTCATTCATGCACACACACACACACACACACACACACACACACACACACACACACACACACACACACACACACACACACACACACACACACACACACACACACAAATGATCACACACACACACACACACACACACACACACACACACACACACACAAACAAACACACAGAGTTTTACCTCTGTGGGCTGGGTTCACATCTGGGCCCTTGTCAGATACAGACAGTCAAATTGGAAGAGCAAACCCCTGAAATACAGTACATTTGACCCAAACAACATGTGAGCAAGGTAAAGCCGTCTGCCAAGTCACGCAAAGTTATTCTCAGCTGATAATTTGTAACATACTTGTAAACTCACTTTGCATTCAAGCTTGTGTGTTCCCAGCGCACCCAAGGCTCCAGCGCCGAGAGAAAGAACTGTCAGGAGAGAGCACGCAAAGTGGCATCAGTTATACAAAAATTGCAACACCTACACATGTACTTACTTCATTGGAACTATTGCACACTTTTATAGAACAAAAGAGAGCCTAATATTACCTACTCAATTTAGATAACAGCATAAATGCTGAAAAGGTCTAACCATAACCATAACAGGATATCTATCAAATTGATGCTCAAAGTGTGTTATGGGCTGTCTCTATCCATCCATCCATTTTCTAATCCGCTTAGCCTCACCGGGGTCACGGTTGTGCTATCCTAGCTGTCTTCGGATACACCCTGAACTGGTTGCCAACCAATCGCAGGGGCACACATAGACGAACAACTATCCGCGCTCACATTCATACCTATGGACACTTCAGACTCGAGTGTTCAATCAGCCTGCCATGCATGTTTTTGGAATGTGGGAGGAAACCACAAGACCCGGAGAAAACCCAATACTTTGTTTCAACTGATCGATTGTCAAATATCTCTAAATATTATGACAATCAACAATTAATGATTTTCACTAAATATTTTGACAATCAACAATTAATGATTTTCAGACCGAGTCGAACTTAAAATTGTCCACATCTTCGGAATTGCAGTCTCTCAAGATTAACCGTTTTGTGTAGTCCGCCATGAAAGCAGAATGATATCCTTTATGTGGAATGAAAAATAAAACATTTGCAAACATCTGTTTTTACTTTGGAAAACAATGACCAACATTTTCTGAAATGTCATTCATCAACGGGTAATTGAATGATAATCACTTTCTGTCTATCTAAAATAATCGTTAGTAGCAGGCCTAATAATAGATAATAGTTGAAAACAATGTTAAAGAAAAGTTGTATAAAGTGCTTTGCTTTTTCTTTTTTTTTTAAGGCTCTTTTCCATGACTCAACCTATTTAAAGAAAATGTCTCCATCATGCACAGCTTGGTACGAGACCTCAAAATGCCTCACAAGGATTTGCGTGTTTGCTTCTTCTTTGGATTATTGTTTTGATTCATTTCACAAGAAGAATGAGTCCCAGGAACAGAGGTTAAATGAGTACAACTTACACATCAACCTTACATGACATCTCTTGCTATGAAACACTGAGGGAGAGCTTTATAGTGAGAATTGAAAAAAATAAAGTTGGAAAAATTAATGTGCCAAGCATTACGCCTTAGTATAGCTTATTGAAATTTAATCTGCTTTATTGTTCCTTGTGGTTAGATTTTTTTTTGTTGAAATATTACCGCCCAAATTTAATAACGATTACATGAGTCTGGAACAGATGATCTCAATCTTTACTATTTCTCACGGGAAAAAAATGTTTCAAAATAAAAAGAAATCCAAGATCAACGATTGTCCTGGAAGTGTGTTTACACCAATAACGGTTCCACTGTGTTTGTTTCCGTGACTCTTGCATTGCCTTTGTGTTACCTGCAACAAAACAAATCAACTAAAGAATGCTTCCGCGGTTCAATTGGGTTTTGTGGTTATAAAATGATGCTGGGACAAAAACACATTTGTTTAAGTCTTTTGGGATCCATTTGATATTCGTGTGGAGGCATAAATGCAGACAACCACATGTGGTCCATATTACCAACTGCATGTGCAGACATCGGCAGTCTGACAATACGAGCAGCACCTTTGGGAAAAGGCTGGAGGTGAATGAGGTGGGGAATGAACCTGGTGGCTGGGGTTGAAAGTATTGGCGAGTGAAAATCACCTGAAAGAAAGGCCATAGGGTCTTGTGCGATATGGAGATGCCCAATAGGAGGAGGTCAACCACCAAAAACCGTATTTAAAAAAATCGATAGTTATGCAACTCTGGGGATTTTGTGTCTGCAAAGCACCAAAGCAATGTGAAAGCAACACGCAACGCACTACAAAAATCACATGTTCGGCGACGGCAGACGACTGCCTCTTTGTATGGAAAACCCTGAACCCTACGAGCAAGTCATGCAAGCATTTGCAATTGTGGAGGATAACATGGCATCTGTGTAGGATGGCTGGAATTACAGGAACCCAAAGAGGTGGGTTCAATTCAGGCTCCGGCCTCCCTGTGTAGAGTTTGCATGTTCTCCCCGGGCCTGCGTGGGTTTTCTTCGGGTACTCCGGTTTCCTCCCACATTCCAAAAACATGCATGGCAAGTTAATGAAACACTCAAAATTTTCCCTAGGTGTGACTGTGAGTGTGAATGGTTGTTTGTCACCAAGAGACCATCAAGTAAAAAATAACACTGTGCATTGTCCTTCACAACTGAACTACCTTACCAAACAGATGAGCCAAAAAATGCGTCAGATTTCTGTTCCGCCAGAGCGCATCTCCAAAAAACGCAGACTGCTCTACCTGGAGTGTAACTGGCAACTCAAGACCTTCGACTTGGACTCACCTTCTTTGCAGCAAGAAGCTGCTTGAGTGACTGCACAGCCAGGAAAATCTCAAGAGACACATCACTAAAGGCCCTGTCACACCTTGACGATTCAGCCAGCGTATGCCGACGTTTCAGAATTTCCCTAAAACGCTGGCATACGCTGAATTATCGAATTTTTTTTCAATTTTGGGCGTATACATAGCGAATTCATAACGGGTTGGACGTATACATAACGTATCAGTAAATTATATAGAACGTTTCGATAACTTATAGATAACTTATTCCAACGAATGCCTAGCGTGTTGCCGGCGTACACAACTTATGCCCAACGATAGTCTAATTTATGCATAGCGTGCAGCAGCGTATTGCCGACGATCACGTGACGTAGTCTATAAAAAGGCTGGCGTTCGACGTTTCAAATCATAACTGCACTAGACATTGCAGTACCAACATCTGTTTGGGGACTATCTCCCCCCCGGTCTAGTTAAAATGGTATAACCCAAGAGGCAAGGTGCGGCTTGCCATCGTTACTGTGAGTTGCTATTCACGCTAATAAAGCAGCAATCGAACGCCATTATGACTTGTGTCATTAATAAACCAAACAACATCAGCGTCATGCCAAAGAAAAGTCTGGGGAGCTCATCAAAGGTCTCGCACAGCCTCAGCCCATCACAGCCACTGCAGCCTTCGCCAACTACGTGCGTGACAGCCTGGTCAGCATGTCCAAGCGCAAGTTCCGAAAGGCACGGATGTTGGAGAACAGCTAGTAGGTATTCTCGACGTATTTGGACTTATGAGTAGCCTACACTTAACGTGTTTGAACGTGTGCAACGATCGCATAACTTACCTATTACTTATGGCCTCGATACGGGACGATAGCCATACGCTGACATACGCCGAGAAATTTTTAGCATGCATAAAATTTTTCGACGACCTCGACGTACTTCGACGTATACCAACGTGCTTCAGCGTGCTGTTACGTATACAAAACTTACCCATAACTTATTCGACGTACGCCATCGTATTTGCCAAATTTTTCCTACGTCGGCATACGCTGGCTAAATCGTCAAGGTGTGACAGGGGCTTTAAATCTGGAGACAAATCCCTTGGTGGTGCTAAAGGCTACCTCTAAAACCGATGTGTTTTCCCATGAGCCCACACCTTCGCCCCTGCTAGGTCATTTCCCGAAATTATGTGAACTTCCCTCCCTGTTGTGGGTACCAGCACCTGACAGGTTTGAGAAAGGCAAACCAGATTCCAAAATGAGCAATGACAGTGACTATAGGCTGAGGCTCCATCTTAGTCTCAAGTTGGGAAAACTCACCCTTGCGGCCCCACGCTGGATATGTCCCTTTGATTTTTTGGGGGGGGCGAGGGGGTGAAGGTTAAGACATTTATAATGGGCAACAGTTATAGACGAATATTTCCATTTGCAGACTGGTCTATGACATGCTTGATTTGCGTTTGTGGCCTGCATAAAATGATGTGGCAGGCCATATCTGGCCTTGACTGACACCTGTGATGTAAGGAACACCCAAGAGGTAGCTTGCATAAGCACAGAAAACTAACATTACTTTCTACATTTTGCAAAGCTGCCTCTAGACCTAAAACTTTTACATTACTTTCTACATTTTGCAAAGCTCCCTCTAGACCTAAAACTTTTGACGGCACAAAACTGAAAAACTAAAGACATTGAAATACATGTCATCATAAAGGTAAGCTGAACAACACTGGGTGTTCCGATACAGTTCTGTGATAATGCTGCATCTACCGTGATGAAACCTCGGAATGATAGTCCCGAGTACCAAGCCAAAATTTCTAAAAAGGCGACTCACACTGTCTGCCGTCGGTCTATCTTACACTGTTCGAGCGTCATATTGGCATCAAGCTATGGAGTTTAATTACATACGAAGACACGTATCCTTGCTTTAAAATAACAGCCACGACGGCAGGTAAACGTGGTTTGTATGTACAGTACTGTACACTGATTGTAAAGCCAATATCCAGTGTAGTGTTTGGCACCTCCGGTCCCCCGTAGTCACAAGCTTCAATTACAAACACAGGCATACTCCACTTGGGACACGTTAAAACGTTCGCCATATTGAATGTGCCTTTAAAAAAATGCAAGTCTTGAACTAAAAAAAAACTAAACCGACATCCTACAAAGTTAATACTATTCAAAAATGTTCTATACCGTAGTTGGAAAACAGATACGCAGCAAAACTACCCAACCAAACAAACTAACAAAGACGTGTATAAGTTGTAACGTGACGATTACAAATATATATTGTAATACTGTATTTATTTCGATGTTATTTAGTCGTGGAACTAAGCAAAAAGTCAGCAAAACGTATTAGCAAAAATGAAAGTTTTCAGTTGTAATTCCACGAACTTTGCTTCAAGTGTTAAACGAGTGCTACATTTCCAAGCAAACAAATGAATAAGGCATCTTCACCAATCACTCCACATTCAATATGGCGGCGCCATTTACGAACGATACCGCTCCAAGGAGGCTCTATTTACGATCGTTGCAAACCGGAAAACGTTGCTGTAACAGAAGCAGCTGAGATAAACATCGTGGGCCACAATTTCTTGACTTGACCTCGTAATTGAGTGGTATGTGTGACCAGTAAGTGAAACGCACTTGACAGAGCAGTGATATCACGCACAGATCAACATAAACGCGTGTTTCCATGCATCAGCTAACAACCTGTTTGGCGTGTATCCACACATTCCACGTTGTATTTTGAGCAACATTCACACGGTATACGTACGTTGACTGTATACGTACGGTTATTCGAAACACTGGTTGGTTTTGGTTTGCAAAACTACCGGGAGTCGAATTTTACGTCACCAGGAGTACCAGTTGTCAACTCGTGCACAGTTTTGCCGCACTTCTAACATGTAGTTGTTCTACTAGTATGCCTCGTGTCTTAGTGTGGACAAAGAGCTTACTAGTACGCGAACCCTTAGATGGATACTTTAGATACCCATTTGATCATTTGTACAGTATACGGACTAGTAGGACGACCAGACTGCAAAAGTGTCTCCACTATTGCCTATCCACGACCTAACCTTTCTTCAGATTGGTACATTTTACTATTGAGAAAACTACTTGTGCGCATTCCTGTTGTAGAAAAAAATATTTTTGCTGATTTTTCTCTTTTGTAAAGTTAAGAGAAGATTGAAGAACAAATTATTGTAAAACACTCAAATAATCTGCCTGTGATTAATATCCCTTATTGTTGTGAGCATTAAGGGACCAAAACATTGGTTATCTTATTCAAAATGTGAAAAATACAAATCTCTTAACATAAGCCAAAATTTGTCCCTTTTACGCAGCTATCAATATCTGGTCCACATTCTCTCATCTGGACTGTCAACGTTAAACACGAGCAAGCATGAGCAGCTTGGACGAAGGCTCCAGCGATTCAGCACACACTCTCGAGCTGTCCAAGCAGCCACTTCAAGGACTGAAATTGGCATCGCACACCGTGCTGGAGAAAGCGCAACAGAGGGGCAGGTCGAAATGTGTTAAATGCGGTGGATCAAGGATGTTCTTCTGCTACACATGCTGCTTATTAGTGGACGTCAGTCTGCAAGAAATCCCCATCGTCAAGGTCAGTATAAAGGTTTGAGTTTGTTTGTTCTTTTCGGCCTTGGGTTCAAGTCTTTGTGATGGCTATGCCAGTTTCATTAAGTTTTCTGTTTGATGTGTTTTGTTTTCTGCATATAGCTTCCAGTAAAGATAGACATCATCAAACATCCCAATGAGACAGATGGCAAGAGCACTGCAGTTCATGCGAAAATCCTAGCGCCCAGTGACATCACCATTTACATGTACCCTAGCATTCCCGAGTATGATCAAGACAAGGTTAGCTGAAGTGTCTTTTGATTGAATGCACTTGAACCTTCATGATGGTGGTCCATGATCTGACATAAGCTGACGTTCCAAATATCGTCTTTTTAGTCACACTTATTCAAGCTACGCATTACATGTTTGCTGATCCTCGTAGGTCTGTGATGGTTTATATTTTCTCAGATTGATGTTTAAATGATAGGGCTGAATGAAAAAGAATGTACTCATGAATTTGGGACCCCCCCTGCATTAGGTCATGGTCATGTATTTTCTTGTGTGCCGTACAAAAAAACCCAAACAAACAAAATATCTGCATTGTTTGCAGATTAGGAAAGATTTGAAACTTTTACCAGTCTGTGCAATACTCGGTGTCATTTCATACATTCTGCTTTCAAGTGATCTCACTTCTTCTGCCACCAGGTTGTGTTGGTGTTCCCTGGTCCAGGCGCTGTCACAGTACAAGACATGATACAGCGTTTGCATGAGAGGACTGACAGCAGGTCACGTGGCCCCTGGGTAAAGAGACAGAAAATAGAGAACTCGTCCGCCGCCACACATTCTACAGAGGATCCGGGGTCAGGGACCTCAGATGAACTAAAGGGCTGCAAATCCAGGGCGCATCCCCTCCAGAGGGTGGTCTTCATCGACAGCACATGGAACCAGACCAACAAAATCAGCACAGATGAGAGACTACAAGGTGCTCCTCGATTTGTTTATTTATTCATTTTATTTTAATGGTCCTGGAAAGTTCACTCAACAATTTGATATGGCCACTCTATGCTGTGACATTTCAGACCTGCTCCAGGTTGAGCTGAGGACTAGGAAAACGTGCTTCTGGCGCTCTCAGAAGGGAAAACCAGAGACTTACCTGGCAACGATCGAAGCCATTTATTATTTCCTCAAGGACTTCCATGAGCAGTGTCTCGCTCAAGAGTACAGCGGAGAGTATGACAACCTTCTCTTCTTCTACTCTTACCTGCACACAGTCGTCAACAAATCGAAGGAGGCTGGAAGGAAGCAAGCCCAGGAGAGAAAAAAACAGCAGGAGACTGAAAGGCGGCTGTAAATCCAAATAGAATTACATTTTTAAGTATGATTTTGTAAGGGGGAATTGAACATTTGTTTGAGCATTTAGGATCATTTGTTAAATGCATACAAGGTGAAACGCAAATTTGTTAAGTGTAAAAAAAAAAAAGTCGTAACTAAGCAAATGCTAATATGTTAGCTGACAGTCACAAAACATATAAAAGTCTGAAAGTCTCTGGAAAGTGAAAATGAATGTCTTGTCAACAATACTGTACTGCTGAATTTGAATGATTAAAAAGATTTCCAAGTATCTACAATAAGGCATCTGAAAAAGCTGTTCTTGCCACTCACAAACGCTGTGGGCGTGTCCACTCAATGTGCTGAAACCATGCCCTGCTTAACTGTCAACTGTCAATTAAATAGCTCGACTACGCCCTGGAAAAATGTTTGTCTTTTCCTCTAGCATATTTCTTATTCCAACACATTTGAGCTGCAAAAACATATCAGTTTGGCCAGAATATCTCCCATCACGTCATTGCAGGGCGTGACAACTAAAGCAGCAGTGGCAGCACAAAACCCCAGTTGACACGTTTGGACCAAGCCTCACCGTCACACACTAATGGTCAAGAATGACGTGCTTTAAACAGCGGCCTAAAGACCCACTCCACATACGGGCTGGCTGTCAAGTTGGCCTTAAATAATAAATAAAACCCCCTACTCAATGTGTGTTTTTCATCCTTCAAGTGAAAACACCAAAAGCAGAATGATAGTCGCGGTAGTATAGCTCCCTGAAAAGGATTGGTTATTTCACTTGAAAAAGCAGTACAATTAGGAGTCATACGGTACATTTAAATAGCTTTATTTACAAACCAGTACACAAGGCTTTACTTTTTCTCCATTCATTAAATATCATCTACTATTGTACATCTTAGCTCATCCATTTCATTTGATGCAGACTCAATTATCCTAAGCCAATGCCGGGGATGGAAACTACGACGTATTTTGTACCAAGATCTTACATGTGGTCAGTCAGGTGGTGGTGGGGGGCCTAGTAGAACGTCTCCCTAATCTTTGCTTGAAGGCTGTCACATGTCTTCTTGGCGTCTCCCAGCAACATGGATGTGTTGGCCTTGTAGAAAATGGGGTTATCCACTGCAGCATAGCCGACACCCAAGGTCCGCTTCATCACGATCACCTACAGAAAAGTTTTTAAAAGTTGTCTGACGAGTGTCAAATATAGTCAAAATCTATACACTCGTGTCTTTAGAAATGAGGATTCGTTTGTTTTATGACCACGGCTATAGCTGTAAAGCACCTAAAATCATCTTTTCTCACTGAAATCAATACAATATTGTACTGTATGAAAACATACAGAAATGGCAGGATTAAATAGATTGCAAATAATTGCCACGTTTAGCTTCAGTCTCATGTGACCAGGGGGCAGAATACAGCCATATGGTTATTCTGTACAAGGAGCTGATCTCGGCTTCTCAAAAAGCTGTTGTAATGTTAATTAATCCTCATCGCGGATAAAGAATATATGCCTATGTATAGTTATGTCCATGTGTTGGTCCATTGTGTGTGTTCAAATATCCATTGCTTAAAGGTTTATATCACCAAACAAAGATGCTATCCGTTTGCTGGATTTTCCCATTACGTGTCCGAGTTTAGCAAGCAAACTTTAGGAGAACGTTATGTGGCTGTTTTCAATACAGAACATGTACCGTATTTTCCTCACTTTAAGGCCGCACCTTCAATGAATGGCCTATTTTAAAACTGTTTCCACAATAGTGGCAACGGTAGCATTATGCATGCACTAGATGGAGCTACACTAAAGGGAATACAGAACAATACAGCTTTATTAATAGAGAGCTTTCACAACCGCTGCAGCTGTAACAAAGCGCTTTTAACAACATTTAAAATACTACGTCCAAGAAATCAGAATATTGATCAACATATAAAGCGCATCGGATTATAAGGAATGCTTATAGTGTGGAAAATACGATAATTCACATAGGTTAGTTTGTTTGCTCTTTTTAATTACCTGTAATATTAAGGATTCAATGTATCATTCTAATCTAAAGATGGACGAACCTGTTTGGACTTCCAAACTTCCAGGACAGGCATGCCGGCAATTATAGAGTTCGGATCCTCTTGAGCAGCAGAATTCACTGTGTCGTTGGCACCGATCACCAGCGTCAGGTCGGTCTCTGTGGGCCGCAGACATATAAACGTGATCACACGAGACCAGAAAAAAAAATCCTCAAAAAAAACACTTGCTTTGAAAAGCCCTAATAAAGAATTCCGCAGCATCACAATGTGTCATCATAAATACAAGCATGTGTTTCAGAGTGTATGCCAGATTATTGCGTGTCACGTCAACAGCAGGCTGATGAAAGTGAAGTAAGCGTATGGCGTGAGAGTTAATTTCTTGTAATTTTCCTCAACACCTCGTGGCTAAAGTGACAATCTCCCCTTTTTGTATTCCAGGAAAATGCTTACCTGGAAAGTCTTCATTGATCTCATCCATCTCCAATACGACATCATACGGTACACCAGCTTCAGCCAAGAGCACGTTCAGCTGGCCTGGCATACGTCCAGCTACTGGATGGATACCAAACCTGAGTGGGGGGGGACAAAAAAATTAATTCACAATGTATCATTTATTTTTCAATTTCAAGAGAACTTTCGAGCAAATGCGCTGACAGTTACCGGACAGTCTTGCCTTGTTCCTTCAGCATCTTCACCATGTCTGCAATCGGATACTGGGCTTTTGCTGCGCACAACCCCCAACCTACATACATGCAAAAAGGCAAGCATGAAGCCAAAGTAGATGAAGAATAATTAATAATAATAATCTTGACTTCATCCATCCTATTGCGGGGTGTATTTAATTCACAGTGGTCACAGCTGAAATGTGTTTGTCGGAGTGCGAATGTCAACACGGGCAGAAATTACCACCTTTGAATTAGAGCATTCATTTTCCTCACAATCATTTATCTTCCGGCCTCGACTTTGTCAGTACGTTCGGCATCAGTTTGACTTGACACTGTTTCTCCAAATCAAAATCGTATGTGGGGACCACACATCTGTCCATGGTTTGTGTGCAAAAAAAAAACTAAAAAAAAAAATAATAATGAAGCAAATAGTAACCATGTGTATCCAAAGTTACTCTTTGTGATAGATAGATATAAAAATTGGGTTGTTCTTAGCATAATAAATTCTACTGCATTACTTAATGCCTGGAGAAATATGACCTTGAGTATGTGCAAATCATTTTAACGGAATCATATCGCTTGTGTGTCTTGTGCCTATGACAAAAAAGAACCAAATAGATCTGCGGCGAGCGCTAAAAACTGAATGCAAGAACCAAAAACAAAATTTAAGAGCAAGTAAACAGTGGTTGTTTACACTCATAAAGGTCTTGTACCTGGCGTGATGATGATGTTGTTAGCTTCCTTGATCATGTCGATGGTCTGGTCCACGTTGACTTCCGTGTGGGTGCCAACAATCTCCATGGGTTTGCCACCCGCTGTAGAGGTGGTGCCATAGCCACCCAGGATCACATTGGGCAGGGAGCGGTTCATCGCCTTGGAAGAGGCGACAAACGTAATCACCGGGATTTCAACAGTGGTGGGAAGTATACAGGGTACTAGTACATTTTTTCCTTCCGTCCATTTTACAGCACAGCTGTACTTTCTACTCCTTACTCTGTCAATTTTGGCTCATTACTTTTTTATGCTTTTAAGTCCAGAAGCAGAATCAGTACTTGTACTTTTGTTAGGCCGGTATGTATATGTATTTAAAGTACAGAGTATGAGTATTTTTGTGTACTCACCACACACATGATGTAAGAGAGGATTGCGCCAGAGGAGCCGATCAAAGCGCCAACGATGGTCATGAGATTGTTGTCCAGGAGGAAGCCTTCAGCACACAGGGCCCAGCCAGAGTAGCTGTTCAATACCGTGATGACCACTGGCATGTCTGCACCTCCGATGGCTGCCGTCAGAGTGACACCCTGTCATGACGAAGCACAATAGAAATTATGCTAAGACCAACCCAACTTGGCGATGTTTCCAAGATTGCTGAAGGAAGGAATGCTGAAGAAAGTGTGTGTGTATCATATATGAAAAACTTTTTCAAAATGTCCTTAGTAAACCGCACATATATACATACTGTACATATGATGCAACATTCAGTTTGTGTGCTCCGGCCAAAGCAGGAAAAACGTTTTGCAGCTCAATGAAAGGAATGCTTTATTTCGTGAGTAATGGACGCCCCTCCTAAAAATATTTCAAATTGTTTTTAGATGCCAGCAAAGCACTACTTTTGACTAAATGAAGCTCCTTGACTCGTCAGAGTTCTGTATCACCAAGATGCCAAAAGATCATTACAAAGCACTACTTTTGTCTAAATCCGATTCAGAATCCTCTTTACTGGCCTAGTATGTTGAAAACACACAAGAAATTTGACTCTGGTGGAATCAAGCTCTTCAATTCGCTTCACAATATGACTGCAAAACACTTTTTGTCGAAATGCAACTCCTCAATTCTCTTCACTATTGGCATATCACCTTGGCACAAAAATGCTCCAAGATTGTGGAAAAGCAACAATGTTGTCAAAATGAAACACTTTAAGATTGTTCTGTGGCCCCAAGGTGCCATCATTTGGCTGCCGCTGCTCAACCCGTATTGTTTTGTGTTTTTGTTATTGTAAAGTGTCCTTGGGTGTCTTGAAAGGTGCTTATAAATAAAATGTATTATTATTATTATAAGATGGAAGAATAGCACTTTTTTTTTGTCTAAATGAAACTTCTCACCTCCCTTCAACATCATTTTTGATACCAAGATGCCACAAGATGGCATTGTAGCCATCTTGTTGCCAAGCAACTATGTTGGAGTGAGTTGAGGAGCTTCAGTTAGACAAAAGTAATGCTTTGCTACAATCTTGTTCCTAAGGGACTACATTGAGGTGAGCTGAAGAGCTTCAATTTGACAACAGCAGTTCTTTGCCACCATCTTGTGTGTATGAGCAATTCTAAACCTTTTTTTGGGAGGTGGGGTGTCAGGGCCATCAAATATGCGTGGATTTTTGCTATTCCTGTCAAGGCTCGGTCCCACCAACTCTACTTTTTCACTATTTCATTAGAATGTGTTCATTATCTTTCTTTTTTGATTGGCTCTGAGACATACGGAGACTTAAAGTTAAAGTGCCTGTAAAAGGGTTAAACTTGTCTAATAGCTTTACTTAAAAAAAACAACAAAAAAACGCACAGATAATTTTCACCATTGTGTGTCTCAAAAAGATTCTCTTATCTGAGAAGAAAGCTATTATTTTCCCAATTTACACGATTCCAAGTGCATGCGCGCACACACACACACACACACACCTGTTTCCTCATTTGGGTTATGTGTTCATAATTTGTGGCACTGCATCATGCCACTGGCTTATATCAGTTATCTTGCTCTCTCTCTCCCATTTGGTTAGATTCTGAAGGACTAGAAGAACAATACAGCGTAATTAACCCAACATGCATGTTTCTGGAATGACTACAAAGAGAATACTGATGCCAGCACATGCAAACTCCACGATGAAGGGTCACAGAAGAAAATTGAACAAAGAACCGTTGACTGTGAGGCAGACATGCAAAACACATGATAACAGATAATACTTGAAAAAAAAGGACAAGTACAGTATTTAAAATGACAAAGACCTGAAACAGATGTGCAATGGCTGATATTAGGATTGTGATGTCACAAATCACACCATTCTGTATTAACTAGCATGAGAATATTTGTCAACGTTTATATTTGAATGAGTACTTTTCAATACAGTACTAATGATCACAGTACTGCCTTTTTGTGGAAACTCACCATAACAGTGGACAACCCAGATACTCCGAGTAGACATCCCATTCCAGTACCGTAGCTGGAACTAAGCATGAAGGGCACCATGCCTCCCATTGACGCCGCCATAAGACCGGCGTTCAACATGTGACGCCCAGGCAACAGAAGAGGTGCAGAGTTCAGGATGCCTTAAAAAAAAAAAGTCACACACATTTAAGAAAGTTTCTCTCTCTGTCTGTCTGTGTCTCATAAGAATGCGTGTCACACAGACTCTTCTCTTCAGTGTCTACAAACATGACTAATCAACTACACCATGGGTGTCAAACTCATTTTTGTCGTGGGCCACATTTTAGTTACCATTTCCCTTGGAGGGCCGTTATGACTGAAACAACAAGAAAAAAGTCAGTAATAACAATTTTACAGCTATTGTTTACGTTATTGTAATGAGGGGTTTGGTGACAACAAAATGCTTACAATATGTCTCTTGTTTATTACATATGAAAAATTTAAATGTTGGTCGAGATTTTAGCAAGCATCATGCAAGTTGACATGCTTGATTTTTCTTCCGCAGGCCACATAATATGACATGGCGGGCCGGATCTGGCCCCTGGGCCTTGGGTTTGACACGTGTGAACTACACCATTCCAGAAATCAGATAGACACTGTGCTTTCTGAGACATGAGATGGCTTCCCGTGTATTATTCTTAACCCTTACATACCGTTTTGACCAGTTTTAGCATTTGTCAGCAGTTATAACAAATAAATACATACATAAATGCCATTTGATGACATTGACAAAACTGACCTGAAAATATCAAAATGTCATTCTTTTGTACCGGTGCTACAAAGTTTGCATACATGGTGGCTGTTCCGCAACTTCTTCAAAACGGGATGTTAGTTTTACCAGTACTGTATGTGTTAAATCAAGAAAAATGGTGGAAATCTTGAAACTGGACATGCCATGAATGTGAATAGGTTTTATGGGATAGTGATAAGTATTCAAGAGGGAGCGTGTTCAGTGCCAAGAACAGTCTGTGTGACCGCTATATTTGCACATATTCCAGCAGAAGCATGCACTCAATGGCCTTTGAAGGCTCATGGGTGAATCTTGAAATGTTAAAAGAGCCCAAGCATACAACATGTGCATCTTTACAGTCTAGTATGAAAGGCGTTCATGTTGGAGTTTGAAACCTTCCCGAGAACTGTTCGTCCAGATTCCCACAGAAACGTACGTACTAGACATCAGTGCCGTACTTCCGATGTAGCATCAATTTTTTTTTAATGGCTTAAAGCAAAAAGAAAAACAGACTGCCTTTTCTCTGAAACATTGATCAATTTAACTTATCCATTTATTAATGTAAAAAAATATATTTCAGGTAGAGACTTGGGAAGATATTCTTTGGTGGTAAAGATTCCCCTGAAACATGTGTGTGCATAGACAATGAATAGAATGTACGGGTTAAAATCGACCATCCAACAATAAATAAATGTGATTGCCGCGACCAAGTCCAAATCCAAGGCTGGATTTCCTTGGGGATCATTTTGGTTTTAGAATGATCAAAGACGCAATCAGGAACTGAAAAAGGTTGAAACGATTATGATGATTCTTGAATGTCAAAAATCCAAAGCAGTAATCAGACATGTAACATAAGATCTTCAAAACATGCGCCTGTATTCTCCAAATGCCACAGTCACGCCAAGTTAAGTACCTTGCAGCTTGCCATAGGCGACCAGCGAGCCGCTGAAGGTGACACCTCCGATGTACGTGCCCAAATAGGCCACCGTCTTGAGCACGCCGGCGGACGGGTGAGCATCGAGGTGGGGGAACTCGATCATGTACTCCGCCACGCAGGTGAGAACTGCCGCCAGGCCCACAAGGCTGTGGAACGCCGCCACCAACTGAGGCAAATCGGAGATTTCGATCCGCTTGGCGATGGTCAAACCTGCACGCGGGCGGAGAGATTCCTGTAAATGGAGGCCGTGGGGCTGAACAATTTTGAAAAATATTCCAATTGCATTTATCCTCCCTCAAGATTGCGATTGCATTATAATGATAATAATGTAATTTTTTTTCAAGGTTCTCTTCCCATGTATTTTTGTACAAACACAAGAAATGTATTCCTTTGCATTAACACTAAACAATATCATTTATTATTTAAAAATGCTTTGGATTCATAGGTCAGGCTTATGGGAAAATGTTTCACGAAACAACCATGTGGAAACATGGACTGCACTTCCGAAGCACTGAATTTAGCTAGACACTATATAAATCCCGGTGCATAAATGAAATCTACATACAAAATAAATGAAGCCGTCTTTCTTTTCCTTCTGCAATTTGAAAATTGCATTCTACTGCATTGCAATATTGATTTAAAATGAATCACATGTTCAGCTTTAATGTCGAGTGTCGAATGCCGTTAACACAAACCTTCTCATGCAAGTGTGACAATATTTAGAGTGTACAAAGAAGAAGAAGAAAAAAAAGGAAAAACACCAGTCACCTGTTTTTTGTTTCTTCTACTCTTCGCAATTGACCCTGATCTTCAAAGGGCAAAACAACAGTCAAAAATGCTAGTCGCCTTTCCTCCACTTCCCCTCCGGAAAAAAACAAAACAAAACAGGAACGCCAAGAGGGGTTGTGCTGAACATCACTTTTCATCCCCGTGTTTGAAATGACCATTAGAACACGAGTATGATGGGTGTTCTGTTGGAATATTTGCACTCTCACAGCTAGAGAGACAGATGCCAAGTCGAAACTCAAATTTCCTTCGTCGTCTTCGCGGAAAAGTAAAAATTGTTAAAAAATAAAAACTTAGTTGAACATCAAGAATTGTGTTCAACTAAGGGAAGTGGGACATTGTTGAAGAGAAGCATAGACATGATCAACATCAGAGAAATAGGGGTTGTCCTAAATGACATCATTTAGTGTCGTTCAATTTTGCCCATTGTGCTTCAGTCTCTCTCGTGAAATGCTCATGAATTTATTTGTCAATTTTTTTTTACATGACATTCTTTTTGACCAGTCTTGGCCCATTGTTCCTATTGGACTTCCGCCGTCCATCGGAAAATTGTTCTTTATGAGTTACAAATCTATCTTTGTTCGATTGCCAACGATGTAAACTAGCAGGCATACTAATTCAATGCTCTTCCATTAGATGGCAGAGGATACAATAAACCTGTGTATACACGCGTTGCCATTAATACAACAAAATAAGCCATGGCTGCCGGTGAGGATATCAGCTTCGTGTTTAATTAAACAGGCCAAGATTACAAACTGAGCAAGGGAATTTGTTTGAAATGAGCTCATCATTATTTAAGTAGTCATACTGTTTGTGACATTTTTGTTTGGTGTTGTGCCCGTAGCTTTTTCTAACGTGAAACGGGTGCCTCGGACTAAATATAGATTGCAAAAGTTGTGTGAATTCAGTTTGGGGCAGTTGTCTCAGGAGGGACATTTGGGGCATGTGTGAATTATTACAATTATTGGCGGGGAAGCATGATGATGCAGAGCTTTTACTAATCTTGTTTTCCATATTTCTCTCTATTTTTGTCCATAATCCTTACTTTAGGCATCAAACATCTGCTCCCTTTTCTCAAATAAAAATCAGGCCATGCCTTCTGGAACAACATCACAAAAGCAGTCGTCATGCAACGTTTGTAGACGGCTTGTAGCACACACTCAGCAGAACGTGCTTTCTAAAAGGTAGGAAGCCACCTACCCAATGTCCCTCCAGTGGCCATGGCCAATGACATCTGAGACAATAGCTCCGGGGAAGGCTTGAGTGCACCTAGCGTGGCGGCGATACCCCCTGCAACTCCCATCATGCCCAGCGCGTTTCCAAGGCGACTGGTGCCCTGAGCGGAAAGGCCTGCCAGCGCACCAACGCAGCACAAGCCGGAGCCCAAGTACATCATCTGAGGAACACCGCAAAGAAACAAGTTTCTCAAACTTTGTGAGGACCATAATCATTTAAAGTTTTTCGAGGCAAACTGGAGAGAACATGAAGCTGGAAATGCCACTTTATTCAAGGTGGAGGTCATGTTAAACAGTTCCAAAGTGGGAAAGAAAGGACAAATGTGGCCTCTACAAATCAGATCCTATTGCCTTATACATATCACAAGATGATGGCAAAGCACTATTTTTCTCTGAATTAAACTCCTCAACTGACGTCAACGGAGTTCATTCACATTAAGATGCCATAAGATCGCGGCAAACGATACTTTGGTCTGAATGAAACTCTTTTTCTCACTTCAACATATTTCCCATAATTTTGGGGGCTAAAGGAAACTCCTCAACTCATTTGAACATAGTTCCTTGGCACCAACATGCCACAAAAAGGCCGCCAAAGTACCGTAAATTCCGGACTATAAGCCGCTACATTTTCCCCAAACTTTCAACCCTGCGGCTTATACAGTGATGCGGCCAATGTATGTAATTTTTCTAATGGCCACCAGGGGCGCTCAAGTAGAAAAGGTAAGATTAAGACCGGTCTTTATGACACTGTTTAATTCCGACACTGACGACAGTGACTTCGATGGCTTCAGTTCACAGGAGGAAGATGAAGACGGCTCACCGTGATTTTTACAAGTACCGGTATGTTCTTTTACCAGACCTGTTATACTGTGTTGCTATTCTGTTGCTAGCGTGTTGTTACCATGTTGCTACAGTTTTACTGCCGCGTCACAGGCACCGTTTGGGAAGAAAGTTATATTATTATTATTGTTAAGTTATATTATTAAAACTTTAAAACTCTCTGTGTACCGTCTTTCTTTGTAAATACGTTTACATGTTTTAATGTGGGCACATGCGGCTTATATACAGGTGCGGCTTGTGTATGTACAAAATTGGTTTTCCTCTAAAAATGTAGTGGGTGCGGCTTATAATCAGGTGCGCTCTATAGTGCGGAAATTACGGTAATATCTATTTTTCGCTTTGCCCTGGCCTATACTATTCGAATTCCAGTGTCCCTCCAACCGAGACCACTCGTAATATAAATTTTAAAAGTCTTTCAGTAATTGACTCCCCTCCTAATAAGATTTGAAATTTCCTATGGCTGTCACAAGATGGCAAAAAAAGCAATATTTTGTCTACATCAAGCTCCTCAAGTCACTTTAATAGATGACACAAGATTGTGGCAAAGGCATGATTTTGGTGAAATCAAACTTCTCAACTCATTTCAACGCAGTTCATTGACATCAAAATGGAGGCATTGCACAGCTTCGGTCTAAATGAAACTCCTCAGCTCACTTCAACATAGTTCTTTGGCACAAAGGTGCCACAAGATGGCAGTACAGCCTGATTTGTATCCAAATGAAACTCCTCAACTCAATATGGGTCATTGGCACCAAGATGCTGGTATCTGGTGGTCTTACTCGTGATTAATGATTGCCCATTCACCTGTTCAATGCTGTAACCAGCAGCCACGGATGCGCCGTATCCACCAACAAATGCAGCTCCAGGTAACATGTACAGGTAGTTGTACTCCGGTGGGTCAGTGGGGCGCTTGAACATGTCCAACATCCGCTGGGTGATCAGGAAACCACCTGAAGATAGAACAGACGCGCTTATTTATTCAGTTGGTTTGATAAAAGGCAAAAGTGATTGATAAAAGTGACATTTATTTGTGTTCAAATCTGAAAAGGGTCAGACCAGCAATGTTGATGGAGGAAATAAAAGCAGCAGCGAGGGCGAGACTCTCGGGAAGCGAAGATGGTGTGAGACCCCCTCCCATCAGAACCAGACCACCAACTGCTGTCAGACCTGTTCAAAAGCACACACGATAAGCGCTGAAATCAACCAACCAAATCAAAATTTGGCCAATTCTTTTATATTGAGTGCCGAGGCTAAAATTGGGACCTGAGATGGCGTTTGTCACGGACATTAAAGGCGAGTGTAGCGCGGGTGTCACTCCCCACACAGTGTGGTAGCCCACAATCCCGGCCAGGCCGAAGGTCGTCACCATTTGCGTGAACGCTGCGTTAGGAGAGATGAGGCCCAGAGCCAGACAGGTGGACAAACCTGCAGGGGTCAGGAAAGAACAATCAGAGTCAATTACTGACCGTTAGCTCTTCACTTCATTTTAGACAAAGTCACTGGTCTATAATGAAACTCGCTATTTGCAAGCAACAGGGACCGAGGCCTGCTGCGAAAAGCGAAAATTTGTGAGTAATTGACACCCACCCTAAGAGATTTGTAATTGCTTGATGGTGGCAAAGCACTTTTTTTCTCTTTGACAAATCTGTGGCCTGACCAAATCAAGTACTGTATTAGCACTCCATTCAACATGGTTGCTCGGGCAGATGGCGTCAAAGTAATACGGTTAGCAAAACATCATCAAAAAGTTCCCAAAATACATTCTGAAAAAGACAAATTCAGTAATGCTGAACTGAATATGCAAGGGTTCGCTATGAAGTTAAGAAGGATTGGCGCAAGGCATCGGCATAATCAATTCACTGAACGTAAGAATTGAATTGTTTGTGTGGAAGTGAATGTTGATCACCCTGAAGCAACCAAGACATGGCTGCAATCTCTGGAATGTGTTTATTTAATATCCATCTTAAGGTCCATGTGCTTGTATGCACTATTCTGACTAAGAAGACAAATCAGCGCACTGAGGGGCATATTCGCCCGTGTGTTCCAAATTAAAATGAATAACTTCATAAATTATAACATTTCCGCACACTAGTATAGACAACTAGAATATTTTTTAATGTCACTAGTAAAACCCCTTTGTAGGATCACACAGTTATCAACTACAGCAGTATTGCCTAACTAGTAAATGTAATTGGTGTACTAGTACAACCTAGTAATCCTACTAGTGAGGAGCAAGAGCATACTAGTACCTTAGTAGCGAATAAATGCACAAATGGAATTGCACTGCATTATTGTGAGAATATCCTCGAATATACTTTCAGGCCTCTATCAAGTAAGTGAATGACAAAGCATCATAGGTAAGTGTGAGAAGAATAAGTATCGGCCTTTAGGCTTTGCCTGTCCTTTTCCCAACCTGAAGTGTAGACGCCAGCGTTGGTCATTGTGCGTTTAAAGGGTGAAATTGCAGCCACTTTCTCAGCCTTCAATTCTGCCACGGATTTCTGTTTCACGGGTGTTGGCGGGACAGTCTTTGGGAGTGGCGCCGGGAACATATTCTGTCCATCCTGATGACGCACCAAAAACATGCAATAGTGTGAGAATGGATGACAGAATTACAACAACAAAATAGTGAGCGCAGTAGTTTTGCGTGAGAAACATGCTTTGTGGTAGACCTCGCCAGAAGGGTGAAGGCACTCCAAACACAAACTGGAAGATTAGCGTGAACAAACAGCAATCAAGAACTACTTACCAGCTGGTTTGAAAAACAAATTGTCTCTGTAACGCAGCCTGAGCAATGCTTAGTTTAACGAGGGAGGAATCGATATGCAACTTTGAGGTTGCACGCTTTGCTTTCAAGAAACAATGTGTCAGAGCTAAAGATTCCTGGAAAAGCCAATTATGAGGCCTTGTTAACATTCTTACTGGTGGGCTATTCAAAGCTGGGCATGGAGTTTTATACTCATTTGGCAAACTACACTCGCATGAGATGGTCTGATAGCCGAGAGGAGGAAATGAATGCCAGCAGAGCTATAGATTACAAATCAAATCCACCTTCATTACGAGCGTCCCGCGGATGACGTGGTCCATTGTTCCGTAGTCAAAGTCCTCTTTGGGTTCATAGTAGAAGTACTCCTTGTCGGGGCTGATGGCCTTCAGAAGCTTCAGGACGTTGTTGGAGTAGAGCGTGCTGGCTTGGGTGGCCAAGCGGCTGGGCAGGTCTGTGTAGCCAATGTGGGTCACGTTCTTGTTCAGGAAAACAAAATCAGAGTATTTAATGGAGGTGCCAAAATCACTCGCAATCTGTACTTAAGTACAAGTACAGATACTTGAGCTAAAAGGAAAAAAAAGTTGAAGTACTCATTCAACTCGTTTACCTGGACAAGTACACAATACCTTCATAAAGATCATTTTTCTTCCAGTAGAGAGCAACAAATTACATTTGTAACTGGTGTTTGATGTAAATTGTAATTATGACCTAGCAATTTTTTTTTAATGAACTATTCCTCATTCATTCATTCATCTTCCGAACCACTTGATCCTCACTAGGGTCACGGGGGGTGCTGGAGCCTATCCCAGCTGTGTCCGGGCAGTAGGCGGGGAACACCCTGAATCGGTTGCCAGCCAATCGCAGGGCAGACAGAAACAAACAACCATCCACGCCCACACTCATACCTAGGGACAATTTCGAGTGCTCAATCAGGATGCCATGCATGTTTTTGGAATGTGGGAGGAAACCGGAGCACCCGGAGAAAACCCACGCAGGCCCGGGGAGAACATGCAAGCTCCACACAGGGAGGCCGGAGCTGGAATTGAACCCGGTACCTCTGCACTGTGAAGCCGACGTGCTAACCACTGGACTACCAGGCCGCCCTGAACTATTCCTGCTTTTCTATTTTTTCTTTTCTTTTTTAAATTTACCGGTAGAAATACGGAAGCCCATAATAATGTGAATTGTGCTGTTACTGCCAGTATTAAGAAACACGCTTTGCTTTTTTACACTGGTAAAAATATATGAATAATGAGATACCATCTCATAGACTATGTCATTCATTATAATGCTAGTTTGAAATTGTAGTCCCCAATAAATCAGTAAAGACCAAAAGTAAAATGTCGTATGGGAAAATAAGTAAAAATGAGGTAAAATAATGTGTATAGTTCTGTTCGCGAGTAAAAGAAAATGTGTTTTGTGCTAATTTCGACAGAAAAAAAACATGTACAGGTATGTGTTTCTTCAAATTAGATTAGAGAAGATGGTGCTTTTGAGGCTGGCACAAGTCAATGCATTCGACACAAATCATTTTGGAGCCAACATCAAACTCAAAATACAGTAAGTTGGATGCGGAATAGCTTGCTTGTTGCAGTTTTAGTTAACACTCCCTGGTTCATGTTCCTCCGTGTCGCTTCTATCATGAGTATGACTGATGTAAAAAAAAAAAAAAGCACAAACTCACCTTGTGAATGTGCAGCTCTCCAGGCCTGGTGGTCTCAATGTTACCCCCCGCCTCTGCAGCCAGGTCCACCACCACAGAACCATCCTTCATGGACTCCACAAATTCCTTCTTGATCAGAATGGGAGCCCTCTTTCCTGAACAAAAGACAAGAATAATAAGACAATGAAAAGCTTCACTGCAAACCAAAGTATGGACGACTTTTTGGCAAGCCAGCCATGACGGATGGAAAACAAAATGCAGTGCCAGGGTCAGAGTGACTGACCTGGAATCAGGGCGGTGCTGATAACAATGTCGACTTCTTTGCACTGCTTTGCGAACAGCGCCATCTCAGCTTCAATGAACTCCTTTGACATTTCTTTGGCATAACCACCAACCCCATCTCCAGACTCTTTGACGTGCACTTCTAAAGGCTCCGCCCCAAACGACTTGAACTGTTCCAAAGCTGCTGGTCTGATAGACACCAAACACTATTATGGAAAGCCGACTGGGCATTAATTCGATATCCTTGCTATTCATTTTAAGGTCCACGTACTGTACTAGATTACGGTACTGTTTTTTTTTTTCTTACGAGGCAAAGTCATCATGTTAGCGCACCCTAGCCATTCTACGAGTATGCCAATGTTGTCCTCCAAGCCAGGACAAAGACCGTACTAGTACATGGAACGTAAGCTGGATATCAAATAAATGCCCAAACGGCTTTATTAAAAGCAGTCTGAATATTTATTCGATATCCTTTATCTTACAATAACAAGGCAGTGAACTAGTCGAACCACCAAGGCTCACTTGTAGAACAACTGTCTCTTAACTAGTAATGTCTTTTCCAGTACACCTGGTGTACTCTGTAGTCTAATAGTACAAGTTAATAACGTACTCTTAGGCTGAAAGTGGCCTTAATGGTGAAAAAGGTTAGTAGTGAGATACAATTGTTCAACTAGTACATCTTAGTCATTCTACTAGTGCGATGAATTGGTTTACTGGTGTGGACAAAGAGCGTCTACCTTGTGTCAAATCCTCGCACTATCGCCCCCATTGATTTGGCTGCCCCCGCGGCTGCTAAACCAGCTACACCTCCTCCAATTACCAGAACCTGAAGACAGCACATTTTAGCTTTGAGAGCTGGAATAAGAAACGCACACAAACACACAAATCAACACTTGAATGTGGAATTTACCTTAGCTGGTGGTACTTTTCCAGCCGCTGTGATCTGACCAGTAAAAAATCGACCAAAGTGGTTGGCAGCCAGAACTACAGCCTTGTACCTACAAACCAAGACACTCAGGTCACTGATAAAACCTCTTGAACAACACAGTTGATTCATTTTACAATCATAGGCCACAAAATTAGGCACACCTGTGCAGAAACGCAGTACAATATAAAAAAATGTTGAAGTTGAGACATTTCATTTAGACGAAATTAGTGCCTTGCCACAATCATGTGGTATCTTGGTGCCAACGCACTCCGTTGAAGTGAGTTGAGGGGTTTCATTTAGCCAAAAGTGGTGTAATGGACCAGTTTTGTGCCGAGAAATTACATTGAAGTGAGTTGAGGAACTTCATTTACACAAATGTAGAGCTTTGCCACCATCTGTTGTGAAAGCGCTATATAAATCAGCATGTATTGTATTGTAGCATCTTGGTGCCAAGGAACTATGTAAAGGTGAGTTAAGGAGTTTAATTTTAGACAAAACTAATGCTTCACCACCATCTTGTGGCATCTTGGTGCCAAGGAATTCTGTTTAAGTGTGTTGAGGAGCTTCCTTTAGACAAAAGTAATGCTTTAGTTACATCTTGGTGACAAGGTTTTCTGCTGAAGTGGGTTGAGGAGCTTCAGTCGACAAAGATAGTGCTTTGCTGCCACCTTGTGGCATCTTGGTGTCATGGAACTATGCTGAAATTGGTTGCATTGCAATTTTAAACCTTTTTATGCTGTGTCAGTTGCAGGTTTTCATGATTTATGGCAGGGCTGAAGGGGACCACTGAAACTAGAATGGAACATAGCAGCCAGTAGGTGGCAGTAATGGCCTTTATTTTCACAAGGGTAAATTTTAAAATGCCATTTCAAGCAGATAACTATCTAAGCTGACTTTAGACAAGAGGCGGGTTACACCCTGGACTGGCAATTGTAGGGCACAATTAGTCAAACAATCAATTTTCACATAACGTGCCTAAAAGCATTATAATCTTTGTCACTCTATTGGCCCAAATTGCATTGTGCAGATGTATCAAATAACATCGATCAGATTTCTCTCGGGTCTCACCCGGCAATGTTGGCCATGGAGCTGAGTGCATCATAGCCTTGTGCGATGGTGACTCTTGGCACTTGATCCATCGCCAACACTGTGCTCTTCCGCTCTGACAACTTCTTCATCAGGTCCGGATTCTGAGCTGGATATATGAAGCTCACCAGGGTGGACATTGGCTTCAGAAGGTCTGCCTCACTCATACTGGGTGCTCGAACCTACAGCAAAACATAGGCGCTTGAATTATGACCAAAAAAGAACGTAAGGGTTCATATAGATGCAACTGTGCTGTATGAACCTTGAGGACCAAGTCAGATCCGAGGGCCCCTTTGACATCAGTGATGCTTGCGCCTGCATCTTTGTACTGCTGGTCAGAGAACTTGGAGTCCTCACCAGCTCCACTCTCCACCTTCACGTTGAAGCCTTGCTTGACCAGTGCCTGCACCCCAGCAGGTGACAGCGCCACACGCCGCTCATTCTGGAAGGTCTCCTTGGGAACGCCAACCACCAGTTCCTTGTAGAGAACACCTCAAAACCAGATATAAATTTTTTAAAACTTTGATATAGATTGTCTCAGGTTTCAGGGTGTAGATTAATACCAGCATTTTCTAAAACGAACACGTCCATAACTTTTACAATGAGGGTCACACATACCCCAAAATACTTGAAAAGGATGGGGGAGGGTGGTCACTTCTGCTTGTGTTTAAGACCTGCTTGAACAATTCAACATGCTGCAGGCATATGCAAAGCGGTTTAAAGAAAAACGTGTAAAGCTCAGTTTCGGTTGATCTGTATCAAAGCAAAAGTGTTTGTAGTATTAGTGTGATATCTTTTTTGTACTAAATATTGCATAATGCCTTCCTTTCAACATTTACAATTTAAATGAAACAAAATCAAATTAAAAAGTTTCATAACATTGTAATTAATCTACGAAACATGTGACAAATTTTCATTTTGCTTTTTTATAACATTATTTTTTTCTAATACAGTGTGATCGTGTAACACAGCTTTTGTTGCATTTTTTTTCCAATTGTGATATCTCATGAGTTGTGACAGTCACATTTTTCATCAATTTTGCTGTAAATAAGTGTGATTTTTCAAACATTATTTTATACATTAAAATTGTATTTAAAATAGTGATATCTTGAATTGTTCAAGTATTGTTAATTTTTTTCATATATTATTATTTTTGAATGGGGTTATCTTGGGACATTCAAATGTATTTACAATTTTACAGCAATTAAAGTGTGAACATTTTTCATGAAACTTTTTTTACATTAAAAATGATTTAAAATAAAAGTTTGATATCTTAAAACATTCAATTGTATTTTTAATTTTAAAAAAAGCCACTCTCACTCGCTCTAAACATGCCAACTTTTTTTTGTAACCCTTTCATGCGGCTCTTACACCTAATTTTATTATTATAATATTCCAATAATAAAACGTGGCTGGACTTTGTACACCTTTGTTCCAGATGCTCCGCCACTTTTTTTTCACAGATGTGTTTCCTTCCTTCTGTGGCACTTTTTTATTAGGTCCAAACTCATCTCTATGCGTGTTAATTCGTCAACGACAGTCATCATTTAAAACTTAGTGAGCAACAAGCAATCTTTTTTTTTGGGGGGGGGGGCTGGCAATGCCAATATTACTAAATAAATAAATAAATGCATGGCTATAAGGATTGATGATTCCTAAAACACATATGTCAAAAATACTAACCTTTGATTTTTTTTTTTAGGTACCACTTGGGAAAAAGTTTGAGAGATTCTGATGTACAGTGGGTGACACTTTTTAACAACAATACAGTACACTGTTGCTTTTTTTTTTGGGGGGGGGGGTTGTTTCTCCAAGCACTGGAGTAGAGCCGCGTGTGAATGGCAAAGACTAAGTGTCAGGTTAACATTTCTCTCCATAAATGGCGCCGTGACCTCGCTGCCATGGCGGCGCTATTAGCAGGTGATTGGCTCTCAGCCAGCGTGGCTCAGGCCTACACCACTCCAATGCAGATAGCGGCGCAGAGTAGCTTTGAAAAGTAGTCATGGAAAACTTGTGCAACTCTACTTTAAATATTGAGTTACAAACATTTTGAGAGCGCCCACATCGGATCCTCACTTTATTTTTAGGTGAGAATTGTCCAGAGCGCAAAGTTTGTACAGGTCACCTTTATCTGACCTCTTACATGTTAGCAGTACAGAAAGCATGGCAGCAAAGTTTCCATTTATGACGTTTTCTTTTCTCCACTTGTAGCATGATAGTCAGTGGCTTTGCCTTTCCTGCTAAAATCAGATTCAACACACAGGCCTCTTTTCTATAAAAGCTACAGTTGTCCTACCTTTGTTGACCTTTTGGTCCCATAATGCAGGATAAGTCCTAAAATTCCTCCTTGCTGGTATCCTCTGTCGGACCCCTCGCTGGAGCAAAGTGAGAGATGAGCAGGAGATGCAGTGCAGGAGGGACGACATGGCCACGGTGCGTCCGCCCGGAGACTCCTTCTGGGTCTGGCAAGCAAAGTTAAGAGTTAACACTTTGCTGATAAGTAATAGGAACAGGCCTTGATGCAACTGACACACACCTTGGCTGTGTGTTCCAAGAGACCTAGCAGACGTAGCAGAGTGACATTTCAGCTCAACAGGACACGCGCGCGCACACACACGCACACACACACACACACACACACACACACACACACACACACACACACACACACACACACACACACACACACACACACACACACACACACACACACACACACACACACACTGTCCCGGGCTTGATCTCTCACACACTGTGGCTCGTTCGAGAGATCTGGAATTATGACGGCATAGATGGAAAGTGTGCCAAATGCGTTCTGGCTGGTGTGAGGGCAGGAAGGGAAGAGTTAGGCGGGGATCTCAAATGTTTAGAGCAGAGGTGTCAAACCCATTTTGGTCGCATGCCACATTGTAGTTATGCTTTCCCTTGGAGGGCGGTTATGAGTTTAGGGAAAGCATATAAATGTTTAATTCATTCATTCATTTATTCATTCATTTTCGGAAGGGCTTTATCCTCACTAGGGTCGCGGGAGGTGCTGGACCCTATCCCAGCTGTTTTCGGGCAGTAGGCAAAGACCGGTTGCCAGCCAATCGCAGGGCACACAGAAACAAACAACCATTCGCGCTCACCTAGAGACAATTTGGAGTGTTCAATCAGCCTGCCATGCATGTTTTTTGGAATGTGGGAGGAAACCGGAGGACCCGGAGAAAACCCACGCAAGCACCAGAGAGAACATGCAAATTCCACACAGGAAGGCCAAAGCTGGAATTGAACCTCTGCATTGTGAAGTCAACGTGCTAACCACTAAACTACCGGGCCGCTTAAATGTTTACTCCCCTCCACATATTACATACACGGCGCACAAAAAAATGGATGAATAAACTAACTGAAGTCAAGAAAAATGACTGTTATTGCGGATTACATATGACAATTTGAAATTTTGGTTCAGACTTTAGCAAGCACCATGGAAGTTGACATGCTTGATTTGCTTTCGCCGGCCACATCGTAAAATGATGTGGTGGGCCAGATCTGGCCCCCTGGCCTTGACTTTGACACCTAGACTTTAGAGTATTAAATGGGGACAACTGAGGACAAAGAGGTTTCAACACAAACATGCAATGTTTGCAGATAGTGAATTCTGAGAATATAGAGCGATGTAAAACCAGTGGAGAAGGCGGCATGATTTGAAAGGCCTTTTAATGAGATTAAATGTGTTGTATGATCATGCACTCATTCCCTTTACAACCCTTTCACAGCTTGTTCTTTTACTGTGTCAAGTTTTTAAACTAAAATCAGTTTGCAGCAAGGCTTTAAATGTCTTTTATAAACCAAGACTATCCCATGAAATGTCTCCCTTTGCTAGCTGGTAGAAAACATAACAAAAAGTCAAGTACAGTATTGAATTGAGAATGAAACCAATTATTACCCAAATTTTGTTTCAATCCAGTAAATGAGGTCTTAATGGTGACAGTGCCAAAAATGTATTTGTAGGAAGCAGTTTAACTGCATTAGATATACAGTATTTACAGAGCTTAAGATTTACATTGTCAAATCAGACCAAAATCCACATCCTTGGGGAGTTATTAGTTATTTTGTATTTGCATTCACACAGGATTCATGCAAATGGCCAGCATAGGTCCAGAAGGTTAAACCACCGAATGACATAACCAGGTTCCATTGTGTTGCATTGATTCACCCACAAACTGAAGTAGGTCTTCACCGTGTTGTTGCCAGACTTGCCTTTTTTTAGGATTTCCGCCCTTGTCAAAAGCTCTACTTTAGCCTCAGAAGCAGATACAGCCCGGCAACTGTCCACGACTCGACTCGACCACTTGCCACCTGCACGTCCAGGCACAAATACGCACGACTCCGTGAACGACCTTCCGCTGTCTAGATCATGCTGCGCCTGCACTATTTGTGGATAAATAGCAAACCACGTGACTCGTACTCATGACCACCCGAGGAGCAGAGCTAAGCACGTCGCCGACGCCACTTAAATACTGCGGGGAGAATCGAATTAAAGGTTTAGCGTCAGTCAATGCCCAGAGAAAACGATCATTTTTAATGACACACACATCTCTTAAATGTAAGCAAATATTTCTGCATATTTTTTTATAAAGGGCATGCAGCTGTGTTGTCACTTTTTGAAGACTTCATTCATGCATTTCCTTTTCATCACACGTGGAGGCGCCAGTTACGTGGCAACAATGTTGGCCAACGATAAGTACGTCATGGGTTTCAACATGAAAAATTATTGGAAGATACTGTGGGAAGATGGATGGATGGATGGATGGATAGATGGATAGATGGATAGATGGATGGATGGATGGATGGATGGATAGATAGATAGATAGATAGATAGATAGATAGATAGATAGATAGATAGATAGATAGATAGATAGATAGATAGATAGATAGATAGATAGATAGATAGATAGATATTATTAAACATTACGAAAGTGGCCTAAAACATACTCAGCATATTTGAGGTTTGGTTCCGCAGAAAAAAAGGAAATAAGAAAATAGTTCGATACGACGTGCTAGGAAAAAAAAGCTTTTTTTTTTTAGAATCAGTCGAAACAATAGGTTAGATACACATAAAACCATTTTGGATTGCTTTTGACAAATGTTATAATGGTGGTGACTATTATTATTTAATTAGGCATGCATTTTTTTCGCAACACAACGCATGTCAGCACAACGCACGATGGTTAATTAATTCTAAAGCCGTAAATAAAAGTAGCAATGGACGCATGCTCAATGAGGATACTATAATCGTATTTCCACAATTTCATGTTTTCGGCGCCTATATTGTTTTATTCTCATGGTCACAAACGGAAGTCAATGAGAGGAAAACGTCTTGCTTGACCAACTCATTTTCAGACCATATGGATATTGTAAACATTACTAATTCACCTACTCGCCGCGTGTACCTTGGTCATAAATACGATACGGAAACGTGTATGTGTGTTTTTTCATGGAGCGGACTGGTTGCTTTTAATTCACTTGGTCGCTGGTGACTTTTAATTCGTAGCTGCTAGCTAATAGCATAGCAAACACCGGAGTTCCTTCTGTACGAGCGTCATGGACTTTATCAATGGACCGTAAAACAGGACGGAAAGTAATATCAACTTGATGATGACGTCTCTGAAGCTTTTATCAGTTGACCCATCAGATCGAGGCTCGCAAAGATGCAGGCTGGGTCCAGGTTTGATGACAGCGCTGGGCTTGAGTGTGGGCTCCCCGGTGCTGGTGTCCCTTCCTGGGGGTAGCTGCCTGTGCATCGCGTGGCCAAGGCCTGACCTGGCTGAAGGCTTCCTGCAGGTGGACATTAAGTGCTGCTCCCCATATCTCGTCAGGCATCCCCCTTCACGCCTCACCTTGGATCATGAGCAAGTCACACTCGTCCCGTGTCCCAAACTGAAAGGAATGAAGATAAGCGTGGTTGTCCAAAGTGTTGAATTCAAGAGAAACAATTCACCTCGTTTTGTTCATGAGCTTGTGAAAGACATGCTGAAAGGTGCCTTCGTGCATAAGGAGCATGTCATAAACATGGAAGACTTTGATATGGACATTCGATATGTTGTCATTAAAAACATCTATCCAGATTCTAACACAGCTGGACTTGTCACTTCCAAAACGAATGTGGAGATTGCTGACATCCAAACTGTCAGGCACTTCAAGAGCCATCTGCAGGGGCAAGTCACTGTGCCTCTAGGAGGTCTGGAGGAGGTCAGTGTGCATGCATTTGAATGAGCAATGTTTCTTCACAGCCAAGACAAATGATTTCAAAGCATCTAAAGTCAAAACAAAATTGTGCAATTCATTGAAACACAAACTAAAATCTATGGTCTTCTGCAATGCACCCTAGGAGTGCGCATCGCTCAGAGAGATGCTGCAGCTGCCGCTTCTCTATCCAGGCACCCTGGGTTCTCTTGGGGTGTCATGTCCCAAAGGTGTGCTACTAGTGGGCCCTCCAGGCGTCGGAAAGACACAGCTGGTTCGCAAAGTGGTTGGAGAAGTGGGAGCCAGCCTTGTTGTGGTCGCAGGACCTGAGGTAAACTGCTTTCAAACTCTATCTACGGTATCTCCTATCTACCTATGGATTTGGATGTTCCAGGTTGTGCGTTCCCGCCCAGGGGAGAGTGAGGAGATGTTGCGAGGTGTGTTCACCCAGGCTAGTGCCGCAGCAGAGGAGGGTCCATGCGTACTCTTTTTGGACGAGTTGGACTCTCTTTTCCCAAGAAGAAGTGGCTCATCCGCACCTGAGAACCGCCTGGTGGCTCAGCTCCTCACGCTGATGGACGGGGTGGACCGATCGGATCGCTTCCTCGTCATCGGTGCTACCAACCGGCCGGACAGCTTGGACCCTGCCCTGCGCAGGCCTGGAAGATTTGACAGAGAAGTAAAAAAAAGAAAAATATGAAACATTAATGTGGGCATTGTCACAAACGTCAAAAAAAAATTTGCTATCTTCAGGTTATCATTGGGCCTCCGACCTCGAGCCAGAGAGCAGCTATCTTGTCTGTTCTATGTGAAAAGATGCCGGTGTGTTCCAGTGTGGATTTGATGGAGCTGGCACAGAGAACCACAGGTTATGTCGGGTCAGACCTCGGCGCACTCTGCAGGGAGGCCGCCATGCACGCTATGCGGGAAAACGCAAAGGTGAATCCAGCAAGGCGTCATATAAAACAGATTATAGTTGTTTATGTCACCTGGCTTCATTATTGTGTTCAGGCTCGATGTATGGCGTTGTTTTTGGTGCTCTCCGTTTTAGTGGTTTGTTGCTATCTTTTGGCATCCGTACACAATTACAAACTCCTTTGAAGGGGTGGGGGGGTCAATTAATTTTTGATTTTCCCTATTTTGGCAAGGCTCAGTCCTTGTGCCATTATGCAAATGTATTTGATGCACCCCTCTCTTCTATTTGCCTTTCCATGGATATTTGTAAAGTAGTGTTATCATGACCCAAAAAATTAATTGTTCGCTCATTAACTAAATCTTCTTAAATGTTAGCAAAGTGAAGTTAAATGTTGAGCTGCCTTGTCATCTTTTCACACAGGGTTCAGGGGAGCAGACGGTGGCACTGAAACATTTCCTTGTGGCTCTCAAGTTGGTACGGCCGTCCTGCCTACGAAGCAGCCTGGGCCGGACGGACCTTGCTCCCGTGGCCTGGGAGCAGATAGGAGGTCTAGATGACATCAAACTGAAACTGAGACAGGTGAAATAATAACCTTGTCATAATGGTGATACTGATATTTAGACTATGCAGTTGTTTACACACTCGCCAAGCACTTCCAATACAGGAGCCTCATTGAAAAGTTTACCTTTAAATACATGGCACTGCTCAAATAGCTCTTCAAATCTTTCTTGAGGATTATTATGTAACACGTAAAGAATCTCAACTCTTTCAGTATAATTGGTAATAGAATTAATCCACAGTTAATGTAGTTGACCATTTTGATCAGTACTCCTCATTTTGATGATGAAAAGTGTCACTCGTGTCACTCTTCACTTCATCTCTACTGCTTCTGCCGTGGCTGCAACAACTGGGAAGAGTGTCCAGCTCTCGTGCTTGTTTGTAACACATAATCAGTGTCACCCTCAGAAAGGTTGAAACCTGTGTTAGTTTTGATCAAAAACAGATTCAGAATCTGGTCTGCAATGCACAGTTAAGAAGATGGACAAGTCCATTGCGGGTGAGGGGAACAGAAGTGCTCAAAACAATTGATGTGTGTGAATGAAGTACACGGTAAATTAAGTTTTACTTTAAAGTATAAATTGTGTTTTCAGAGTTTAAGAGATGTTTAGGTTGCCCCAGGCTTAGCATGTCCTGGGAAAATTTTGAGGCAACTGGAGGATCATTCATTCCCGCCTTCTCTGAGCACTTTCTACAAAGTAAAATGTGGGTTGCCTTAGTTTAGCTGTGTGTGGGATAAAGTGAATGAAAGTGATTTATGCCAATTCAGTATTAACTAAGGACTAGATGAGCAATACCAGTTTAGTACCGGTACTTCAAAGTTAAATTGTACCATGTCACTGTTCCACTCTAGTTTAGTTTAATCTAAATAAGGTCAGCAAAATTTCAGAAACTGCTCTTCCTTCCATCCTTCATTGCTCTGTTGAGGAAGCCATCCTTGCCACCCCAAAGAGGACAAGTGGTCTAGAAAATGGGGCGGATGGATCGTTTGTGTTCTTATACTTGACATCAATTGGGTATTTTGACACATTTTGTGCTGTAATGTTTCCATAAGAGAGAACAATATCACTCTATTTTTACTTTGATCCAAATTTGCATCGGAATTGGTGAGGAAATCCAAGAGCATCACAGTTGTCAACAAATTGTCTTGAAATTTTTGAGTATCATGGGGAAAAGTTACTACTTGAGGCCATCAGATTCTAAATTGAGCAATACAGTGACCCCTGCTGCATCAACGTGCTACACAATGCTGGCAAACCACTACTTCTGTCTAAATGAAGCTCCTCCACTCACTTCAACGTAGTTCCTAGGCACCTAGATGCCAGAACATCTGCTTATTGCTTTGGCCTGAGCACAAAAATGAAATGTTAATCATGATGGACAGGGGTTCACTGTATTAGCTCCTTTTAGTGGTTTTTTTTCTTTCCATTCACTGTGTTCCTCTGTGTGTGTTTGTGCATGCCTGTGTGTTTATGTTTAAAGAGTATCGAGTGGCCACTGATGTACCCTGAAGCCTTCTCCCGCCTGGGTCTGTGTCGCCCCCGTGGCGTCCTTCTCTACGGGCCCCCAGGTTGTGCCAAGACGACACTGGTCCGAGCGGCAGCCTCGGCCTCAGATTGTACCTTCCTGTCTGTCAGTGGCGCTGACCTCTATTCGCCCTACGTGGGAGACTCGGAGAAGGCTTTGTCACAGGTGCTTTGTCTCATCTATTCGTGTCCTCTTTTTTGGAGTTTCATCTGCAAACTCCCCTCTGTTGCCCAGCTGTTTCGTCAAGCGCGGGCCTGCGCTCCATGCGTCCTTTTCCTGGATGAGATCGACTCTGTAATCGGCTCGCGTCGCAACGGCCAGGCGCCTAGCAGCGTTCAGACTCGACTCTTGTCCGTACTTCTCAATGAGATGGACGGCGTCGGCCTGAAGACGCTGGAAAGGAGGGGGACGCAGAAGATCCTCCAGGTCGAGGGAGCAGAGGAAAATCAGACTGCAGAACAGGTTAGACCACATGTCAAACATGAGGCCACGCCTCTTAAAGACACTCATTAACGCACAAATACTCCAATGTGCGTGTGACTTTTGCTTTAATTACACCTTATAAAACCAGTTTATTTCTCAACAGTAATGTCATCCAATCTGTTCCTGTTTCCCCAAAACTGTTTATTCAGCGTTTTCTTCTTTCATTAGTGTAGAGTAACAAATTGCTGCTCAGTATACATTTGTGCTCCTTGACAGATGAGCAGCCAGGAAGTGTGCAACAAAGACGTGATGGTCGTAGCAGCCACAAACCGACCCGACTGTCTGGACAGTGCCCTTCTGAGGCCTGGCAGACTAGACCACATTCTTTATGTGCCACCACCAGATCAGCAGGTTAGTTAGTTAGTTGTCTCCACTCAGTAAAAACATGTTGTATAAACTACCTCAATTTCAGAGAGAAAAAGTCAGAATGCCTGTGTCTGGGCTCTCATCAAATTCATTGTTATCTTTCTGATTATCCAAAGCCACCTGTGACAATTGAAAATCCGCTACTTAGAGATAATATACCAAATACTTTTTTTTTTATGGTTTTACCCACCCTCACACAAAACAAAAACCATAACACATTCTTGAGACCCTGTTTGTTACTCTTTCACTGTCAAGAAATGGAATCACTATTGTCACTTTGAGGAAGTAAAAGAAGACACCACTTGTTCACACAGTGCCAAGCCAAAGTTCCCTAGTTTAATGCTAATGTAAAATGCTAAACGCCATAGACAGGCTAACGGAAATTGGCATAGCTGTTAGTTACAGTAACTTTTTGGAGTTATTGAGAATAAGCTTCATTTTTTTTCCCCAAACATTTTGGGGGAGGATTTTTTAAAAAAAAAGAACATTTATAATTTTATCATCCTGAACTCTTTTTTATGGAGGGCGGGGGCCATTTTGGCTTTCTTTGCAGATTTTCAAAGTTGTGGGTTGATAAATGTGACTTGTCTTGTGTTTAGGCTCGTCTCGCCATCCTGAAGGTTTGCACAAAGTCCATGCCTGTGGCTCCTGATGTGTGTTTGGAGGAGCTGGTTGCTGGGACCGATCTTTACTCTGGGGCCGACCTGGAAAACCTTTGTAAAGAGGTAATGGAGTGCATTTCTTGAGTCTCAGATAAGGATAGAAATGTCAGAATTTCTCTTTTTCTCAGAAGCGTTTGGTATATGAAAACTTGTGTTTTGGTATTGCAGGCTGCTCTGCTGGCGTTAGAAGAAAACATGGAGGCGTCTAGCATCAAACATGTGCACTTCCTGCAGTCTCTCAAGAAAACCAAGCCGTCCCTCACGGTCCAGCAAATCCAAACATACCAAATAGCATCTTGTAAGAAAATGTAAAGTTCCACCAACAATTCTTTTTAATAAAACAACCCCTCAAAAATGATCTTTATTTAGTGTCTTGTTATTGCCTCCTCTCAAAGTGCATTCTCACGTTAGGATGCAAGGGGGCGCTGTATGCTATTGAATGTATTGATCCGCTACTTTAATGGTTGGCCAATTCTCCATTGGTGAATAGCAGAGCAGGAAGCTGTGTGTGTCTACGTGCCAGTCACCTCGTCCTCACTGCCTATCTCAGCCGGGAGTAGTCGGAAGCGATGCTTCACTGACTCTCACGCCGAGAGCTACTCGACGACTAAAGGTGAGAGCTGCTCCACGCAGATGACACTTTTAGAAACTGCCAGAGTGGTGCCAAGTTGTGGATATTCATGGGAATAACCTTGGAAATTACAAAAGAGAAAATTGGCTCTTAAAATATAGGTGGGTGAAATAATTTTGGATGGAATTATATTCTGACTAAGGCATATTTCATGCAAGTACAGTTGACTGATGAAGAGCTCATTGCTCAAAAGGGTTCAATAAAAATGCAGTAGCTTGAGAAGTGTGAGATAAATTTGCATTGTGAATGGGACTTCATTGTTATTCATTGATAATTTTTGAAAAAGGTTGGGGTAGGGAGCTGCTTCATATTTCACCCAGCATTCGTGTTTTTGTTATTCGGTCAAATAATTCCTTTTTTGATTAAATGTTTAAAACTTGATATTGTTCTTACAAATAAAGCAGTTGAAATGTCAGGCTTTTTCATCGCTTTATTTTGCATGGATGCCTAACAAAAGAAAATATTTGTATTTATGTTTGAATATAATAGTTTCCATTACATTAATTCCCATAAATAAATCCCATGGAAAGATCCCAATCTGGAAAGTACTGCCTTGCGATATGAGGGACCAGATTTGGATTTTTTTAGATTTAAAAGCTTATTTATTCATTTGACTTGTGAGCAAAAATTTCAACAGTGAACTCACTTCACAGCAGTTTGGCAATTTTGAACAATCCTTCAAAAAGAGCCTTTCATTTGTTTTTGTTTTTTACACTCTCACTTGAAGGTTACTGTGAAGTTAATGAAGGAAAATTACATGTTGTGTACAACCAGAACTTTGCCTTACAGTCTGCTAGCTCAATGCTAAAAACAATGCAAAACGCTGTAGGCAGGCTAAGGAGTAGCATCCTTGTCATGGTATTATAACCCTTTAAGCAAGAGATATTTGAACACAAATGGTGGAGCAACACACGTTGACAGATAACAATACTTACAGGCAAACTGTATATTTTTACCATTCATTTAATTTCCATCTTTCATAGAAGAAACGTGATGCGAGTCACAAGCGTGGCGAGTCACAAGCGTGGTCATGGAAAAAAATTTATCTCAAGGCATGACTGAATTTTCAAAAATATCCATTTTACCTTCCAATGAAAAGTTAAAGGAAACTTTTGGGAAATCTTTGACGGGGCTAATGTACAGCAATGGCCTGTTTCTCATCAGGTATCAAAGGACTTGCAAAATGAGGGGATTTTTCCAAATGTTGAAGAAGAAAAAAGAGGTGAGTCTGAATTGGATGATGTTTTGTGAGTGATCAAAGCTGAGTTTGGCTTCATTTATTCACTTTTTTGAAATACTTATTTTCCAATTCCGATTGCATGCAGCTGATCCCGCTGATTGGGTTCATGGCTTTCGCCGCGACAGGAGCCACCACAGCATCCATCTACTTTCTTCTCACCAAATCTGATGTCATGTGAGTGGCACGAGAGTTGTTGTTGTCAACTGTTTTGTTTTTGTGCTTTCACGTCAGAGGTTTAATTGTGTTGTTGCATCTGTATTGTTTTCAGTTTGAATAAGACCTCCAATCCAGAACCATGGGAGAGAGTGGATCCATCACAGCCCCAAAAGGTGAAAAACTTTCAGCCCATTTTGTTTTATTGGTGTACACTACTTCATTCGAATTTGAGCTGAGATGAGAGCAGAAGTTTCCCGAGTGCTAGTGAAAGCTGCTGAGTCATAGAGGAAGCAATGTTATTGAATAAGTACACACAGTCCAGCCTGCTTTCCAGACAAATTGATATTAATGTCTATGCCTGCATACTAATGAGTAGCTCTGCTTCTGTAGCCTTTTTTCGAACCATGGCCAAACTCTGAAATGGATTAGAAATGTCATTCATTTGTTCTTGTAAATTTTTTTGGGGTGGCGGGGGTAGCATTCTACAGTAGTGTACTTCATGCAAAAAAAAACATGTAATTGAATGTACAAAATGAAACAAAATTTTCATCATGATTAATTCACTATACTGCAATTGTGTGGCTCCTTTTGATGTGCGAGCTATGACCACTAGGGGACAGTATAATATAGGTACAGTATACAGATATACACAATGACGGACGGTCACAACTCCTCAGTAAGCCGCAGGAATGTTTGTCGTTGTTCACTGAGGACAAAGAATATATGCCTGTGAATATTGTTACAGTATCTGTCCACATGTTTCGCCACCATTCACATATCCCCTGCTTAATGGTTATACGGCGGTGACACTGATGATATTCATTATTTATTTTGCATTGCGTGTAAGCTCAGGTAGTGGACAATAAGGGCAAAGTTTTGGTACAATTTGCAGTTCTTTTTCTTATTTAATTTGACAATAGACTTCAAGTGGATATTGGAATGAACAGCTTCTAGCCGATTTTTGGCGGGTTTTTCATTTGGCCAGTTCGCTACCATTGTTTCGTGCTTGCAAATTAAAGCAAGTCTCACAACTTGAATACTGTATTCGTAAAGTTGCGCCACTCAATCAAATCACCTCTGTACTGAAATTTTGGCAAATGAAAAGATACAGCTACTAAAACTACTGTGCCAGGTGGATATTAAATAATTTATTATTTGTTGTAGAGCCTGTTTACCGCCCAAAGGCCACTGGGATAGGCTCCAGCACACCCACGACTCTCGTGAGGATAAGCGGATTCGAAAATGGATCAATGGATGGATGGATGTTTGACCGTCTAGAAGAAAGATTAAATAGTCATTTGGGAATTGTAGTTTACTTTCATAGACACTTGGTGACTTTTTTTTTTAATCTTGCACATGAAAAATACCCCATACACACCAAAAAAAAAGTCAAATACAAAAACTACTAAAAACTTAACCAAATGCAACATTAAAAAAAATGAAACTAATAAAAGCTAGCAAACTTTTGCTATAAATGAATTAAAGCTATGGTAATTGAATTTTAAAAAACTAAAGTCAAAACAAAATAAAAACTAACTTTATTGGAAAATCCAAAACTATTATAACCCAGGTACAATTTAATGTAATCATTCTTCAAGTGAAGTTTACTTTCCTTTCTTTAAGCGCAGCGTTATATTACATCTCTGCTTTATGTTACAATGGCTCACAAAAGTCCTGTGAAGTAGAAATTAATGTCATGTAAATTTGACACAACACTTCCAAGAGTGTTTCACACAACCTGGACACATTTGAATGACTGCAACAATCAGCAAGTAGAATTAGACTCTATCAAATTCAAATCGTGAATCGTGATCCATTTTCTTTCTGACCCCCTTGCAGCTCATCACCATCAACCAGCAGTGGAAGCCAGTGAAGGAGCTGGAGTTGGTGAAAAGTCTCAGCAAGTGAAAGGCACTCTGACCAACCCTGACCTCGCCTGCCGTCCTCCTTCCCCCACCCACCAGTTGAACAGAATCCTTTGCGCACCAACTCATTTTTGGAGATAGTGTGCGGAAACGCTTCTGTTCCGCCGGTGGAGTTTCTGTCTGCTCTTTAGCTGCGCGGTTGTTAGCTAGGTCGACCGCAAGAATCGCCCGCAAATCATGCTGACAAGAAGTAGCTCACACAGTAAATGTGGCTGTACAAACTAGTCAAAATGGGACACCTGCAGTGAATAATGTACTGTACTGTATTAACGTGCTCATAAATTATGTGTTCAATGAACTGTTGACTATTACTGGTCAGCTATGTCAACCACTACACTCTACCAATGCCTGGTTAATAATGTATTGATCTTGCTGCTTCGTCGTCATTGCCACCATCCAAAGATACTCTTCAACCAGTTTATGGATAAGTGAGCTGCCAAAATCCACACAAAACTATTTGCTTAATGATGGAGGACGATCATCACGTTGCCTAAGCCGGAACTGTTGCCTCATCAATGATTCATCGCATCACAACAGAGCATTCAGGATATCACTTTCATTTCTGCCTTGTATTTTCCCTCTTTGCCGTCAAGCGTTGCGTTGAGTAGCTGTCTCCAGGCATGTCACGTCATGTTGTAAAAAGAGGAAGTGTTGAAGGTTCCAAAGGTATTGGAAAGATTTCTGTATCTACTTTGTAGGTACATCCATCAAGCTACACCAGCTGCAGCTGAAATGTTATTTAGGGAAACAATAGCAGAGGAGGAAGGATGTAAAGTGCTGGAAGGAATTTGCAGCCTTGTTGAGCGTGTCACACGTAAGGTGGCTTGATCATGACAGGTATTGACTATTGGTCAGCTATTTGAACAACATTACCAAGGTTGAGCTAACAATTTTAGACCTTATTATTCAACGTTGTGAAACACCGCACAGTTTCCAGATAGTCATCTATGTGAACCACTATACAAAACATATTTATATAACAGACTTTATTATTCATCTACATGAACCACCACACTACCCATATTTGGATATCAGTGAGTATTAATTGGCTATGTGAACCACTATACTAACAATTTCTAGATAATAGTTTTAATGAATCACCGATGTGAACCACTATAGTCACATCCTCCGGATAATATAGGCTTTACTCGCCATCTATGTGAACCATTACTACCTTTTTAGATCGTTGTAGAAAGTCATCTGTGTGCACTACTAATTTCTAGATAAACATGGACTTTATTAATCAGCCATGTGAATTCTTATAGGACATATTTCCAGGCAATATAAACTATGAATCAGCTGCCAACCACTACACTAGAAATTTCTTGATACAAATAGTATATCTTTTATTGGCTATGTGAACATTACACTGCTAATTATAGACTATCAGCCATCAACAGGCACCACTCCACAAGCACTTTCCAGTTAATATAAATTGAGCTATGTGAACCACTATATTACCATTTTCTTGATAATTAACTTTACTGTATATGTATTATCCTATATACGTCATGAGTAAACTGTGATAATACAGTACTTCAACTGGACCTGTGGCTCCTTTTGAATTTAGGCGTGCGAATACTGTCTTTCATGCTCACAACGTGACTTGTCACGTTTGTTTTGTTAAGTCACGTGGGTGTGTGCAAACACTTTCGGTTTATGGTCACACAAACTGGAAACCCCGACACACACCTTTAACGCCTCACTTGTAAAGGGAAACTTAAGGATGAGGACATATTTAATGTGTTTTACGTTCCTTATGGCAAATATTGTGCGATGATTTCTGCACACATTACATATTGTCTATTGAAAATTATTCAGATGGAATAATCGATTGTTTCATCATTTTACCAAGGTGTGGATTCTTGCACTGCCTTACAGCGATAACAGTCTCAGCAGCCATTCCTAAGCTAGTTCCAGTTCCGCAAGTGCACCACCAAGCGGACGTTAAAGGACATGACAGCCGATATACTGTATGTATAGCGTGTTTGTAGTTTGCGCTTGTAAAAGGCAAAACCTGACACTGTCAAATAAGCATTAGTTTTGCTGCAGCTGGTTTCCTTTTTTGTGTGTATTGTTAAAGTGTGGCAGTAGAATACGTGACTATACTGTATTAGCAGCACGTGTGCGTTTCTCGTGTGTCTATGTATTATGCAAGGTATATATTAGACATTAAAATACAAGTTCGTCACACCCCGAAAAAAATAAATACAAATAAAACACATACTTGAAGCACTGTGGGTGGAACAAACATCAAAGGTTTTATTACAAAACAGCTGATCCTGCTTTGTGTTCCAATAATTAGTACGAGCAATTTGAATGAAATTATAATTCGCGAATTCCAAGTCACACTTTCCTTTCAAAACACAGAAATACTGGAGGAGTTGAGTCAATGCTATAATACTGTCAGTCACCACCGAAGTACAGCAACTTTCATGGCACTTAAACACGCCAACTCCTGCCACCAGCAACTTTAAAGAGACTCCAATGTCAAGTGTTGATGGAAATTAATTTGAATGCTAGTGGATAACTCTTGCAGTCTTACTGTTGAATATACAGTGACTTTGATTAGTACAGTGAGGTGTCTTAGCTGATTCAGTCAGCTTACTGGCCACAGCTGTACATTGCTGCGAAACAAAGGAAAGCGGTTTGAGCTTTTGTTCCATGTCCTTGCTGTCCGGCTAAAGGTCCATGTATGAGTAAACCCTTTGACCTCTTACCAAAGACAATTAAGTGCAATACTAATATCACTTACTAGCACACAATTAATTACTGGTTAAGGTCTGTGGTGCACTAGTAACGCTACTGGCAATACCAACATGCCCACCAGTAGTTTTGTCTCACTATTGGCATGTAGTTGTAATGCTAGCATACCAAAATTAAAATACAAGTGAGGACAAAGAGCATACTAGCACATGGAGCTTGCCAGATATTAAGGTTAAATGCTTAAACAGTGCAATAGAGAGAGTGAAGCGAAACTCAGTCTGCACTAGTAGATACCTACATGACCACTGAGGTAAAAGTCCACAGTATTTAACATCTGCATGCTACAAGTGCTATATGTTCACTGGTAGCGTGCAGTAACCAAAGTTGTCCCAATACTGTAGTGTGCATAAATGTCATAGATTAGTACAAAGCAGCCGTGGGGAAAAAAATGCCAAATAACACACAGTTCTGGTGTGCCGAGTTGTCTACTTCTAACAAACCAGCAAAGTAGTTCATGGACCTTAAAATGGAGAGCAAAGAATAGATGAAAGGAAGAAGACAATTTCAAACGGCTTTATGGAAAAGTGTTTACTCAATATCCTATCTAGCTTAAGGTTGATGTACTGGTATACCCTGTCCTTACTAGTCAGAAAACTATTTGTTACTATTAATCATTCAGTTGGTAACCACATGCAAATAGTACTACTCGGAACATAGTTCTACCAACTATTGAGGGCTTTACTAGTAGCACCGATAATATACAGATCTCAACTTGTGCACAGTTGTAGTCTTACTAGTGTGCAAAAATGAAGTCATGACCCCCTCCTCCAAAAAAGTATATATTATATATTAGTGAGACACAGCTGTTCTACTTGCTATGTTGTTTCAGTGGATGAGTAAAATAGTGTACTAGTACAGGGACCTTAAAGCTGGATTTCAAGGCTATTGACTAAACGCTCAAACGGCTTTCCATAGTTTTAGTAACGCAGGCTAAAGAAGACACAGTAACAAAAAATATTCACCTGTTGCCAAACACCAAGATGTAAAATAGATAAATAGGCCGCAACGGTGAATTAAGAGAATGTGCTGAAGGTTCAGATCCTTTAACTGAACATTTCAATGGTCAGCCAACATTGCCTGAAGAACAGTCAGTCTTCACAGGCCGCAGTATTCCTTTCATTAGACGTGCTCGACTCCTATTGTTCCACGTCATTTTCGGGCGGTGCAACAGGTGGCCTGGTTCTTCCTGAACTTGCCAACACGTGGCTCAGCAGAGATGCACAAAGAGGAAGAAGTGAAAGTAGTTGAAAGCGGAGAGTGTCTTTAAGTGCTGGGCTGCTCACAGTGTGCACAGATGCGCACGGGCCTCTGTCTGTGTGTCTGGACCTGAACCGTGCATCTGGTCAGGCCGTAGGTGTGGAGCAACAGGTGGCGGGCCTTTGCCTGGACGTCCTCCCACTTGTTGGCACTTAAAGGTGCTGGAAGCACAACAATGCGACATGAGATTGGAAAAGCGGTCATGAAATTTGCAATGGTGAGAAGTCACAAAGTACATGGCTATTTCGACTTCACAACAATCATCAGGCTGCACTTAATGGAGCATGGAGGCATAAAACACGAACACAAAATAAAAATAATACAAAAGAACACGTAACATCAAACACTGAATATAATACAATGATAACAAGCATTCCTACATGTTCCATTACATATTTTTAAATTCTGTGATGTTATCGAAATATGAATCGGAGAAAAAAAAGTATTTTCAGTTGAGGTTGGTGGATAGGGAAAAAAATGAACACCAAACAATAACCTCTGGTGCTCATTTGAGAACCACACCTACATTTTTATGTGCACACCTGCTAGAAATATATGAATAGCTGCATGTTGCGCTGAAGCGACTCACTTAGCTGAAGATGCACAAGTGCTGCGGTCTTGTCCGCAGTCAGCGCCCAAACATTCAGCTCATCCACCGACTGCACGTCCTCCAACTTCAAGAGATCCTCTCTGATCTGCACTGTGTCCAGGTGCCGGGGCACGCCTGCCGTAGCCCAAAAAGGGGAGAAGCACGGACATGAGACCGCAATGTCGCACATTTGGGAACAATCTGATACTTGCCTTCCAGCACGATGACTGTTGTGTCACGTATGATGCGGACTGTGGTGAAGAGAACCAGAAGGGAGAAGATATAGGTGCAGATGGGATCTGCAAGTTTATACTCTGGCTGCGGAGATAGAGAGCGCCAGAGTGTGGCAGTCAAAGCTGAGCCTTAAGTAACTGCCAATGAAATTGTGAAAGATTTATCATGTTGATGAAAGGACTGCATTTACATGTGTTATCTCACAAAAGCGGTACTGCTGTCACAATTCTGTATGTATTATATATTTTCAGGGGACAACATACCCAGTCTTTTGCACCACTTTTTTTTCCGTTTCTCAAATAGTTTTTTGCCAAAGACTTGATTTCTGATGAGCATGAACAGATGCAAGCGAGGCGTCAAGGCACCTTGAAGCGGACGATGTAGGCAGCTATGAGAACCCCGAAGCTCTGGAGGAGATCGCCCAAAGCGTGGATGAAGGCGGCTCGGACAGCCAGGCTGCCGTGCGGCCTCTGGTTCTGTGCTGACCCTGTGGATTGTGACCCCGAAGCGGCTGCCGTGCCATGTGAGTGACTGTGGCCGTGAGAGTGACTGTGGCCATGAGAGTGCATGTGACCACCTTGGTTTAATAAGAAACCCATTCTGAATAGGGAAAAAAAGGAGCATCTTTTATGTCCAACTTATTACTGTAATCACAACTCTCATTGAGTGAGAAACACACATTCAGACTCACATGAGGTTGACAGCCACACCCACAGCTGCTGTGATGATCATGACATCGCCATCGATGTTGAAGTCTTGCTGTACCGTCCGCTGAACGGCCTCAAAGAGCAGTATCGCCGTCAGGATGTAGATGAGCGCCACACTAAGGACAGCTGATATTACCTCTGCCGCAGAAACAGTTCAGTGTCACAGTAGAAGCATTTTTTTGGGATGAGGCCCTCTTGGGGTCTGAATCGCAAATAGACTATAAAAATAACTACAACAACTTTCATCATGAAGATCTATGTATTTGATTACTCTCTGACAAATCAAGGAAAATGTCAAAAATTGGCTTCTCAATTCAAACTTTATGGATGGTTATTGAAAGGTACAGTAATTGTTTTATTCTCATTTGTGCCCCACCCCTTAAGTTTTCATCCCATCACCAAATTATGCTATATTGGTTATAGAATTTCCACAAAATGGCATACTTCAACCTCTTGGGTGGAGGAAACCACTTAGTAAAGGAATGTAATTACTGTATTTTTTAAACTACGCAAGTCACACCTTTTTTTCTCCATAGTTTGGCTGATCCTGCAACTGCTACTCGAGTGCGACTTGTACCGGTAAATGAAATTAGAGCTCAGACTGGCACCTGCTCCCCAACCATGTTGACTTTCTTTTGCTGGTTGATTCATACTTTTGAATCACCACCAATGGCGAGAAGGTGACAGTAATGCACCAAAGGTACCCCCCAAAAATAAGTTGTAGTCAAAGAAGAAGACACTGCCCCATGAATCAATCCACAGCTTTTCGTCACATCTCCGCTTGGAATTGTCAGACATCAGTTCAGGATCTTGGAAGAAGAGCCTTACCGAGGCGATGCAGTCCAAAAGTGAATCTCTTGGTGGGCGGTTTAGTGGACAGCCACAGAGCCAGCAGAGAGAACAGGATCCCCACCACATCGGCCAACATGTGCACAGCGTCAGTCATGATCGCTAAGCTATTTGAAACATAGCCACCTGAAAGAACCATACAATGAAATCCATGGTACTCGAGGACAAGTACAGAACCCTGACATGACATTGGGTAACACAATACTTACATAAATTCATTAAATTAATCAAGTGTTTATTGTGGTGACCGTTTTTCATGTTTTAATCTAGAGTGACTGCCTGCAGCACAGTGGTGTAATGGATAGCACGTTTATGTATCACAGCTGAAAAGTTGGGGAACAGTATCATATTATAAATAATACAATTACATGACAATATTTATAAGAGAACTATTTAATGAAATTATTATTTTAAAATAACACTTTCATTAAATATATCTGCAAAATATCATTGTGTTGTTTTAACATTATTATTTCCAATAAATTTATTACACATTTAATATATATATACACACACACACACACACACACACACACACACACACACACACACACACACACACCTTGATAATGTTGGTGGGCCTAATTAAAGAACGCAGTGGGCTGTGTGTAGCTATACATACTGCTTACCTATAATTTCAGCCACCATAAAGAAAAAGTAGAGCACAGCTGCAATGACCAGCCTCTTCATCACCTTCCTCTGCTTCATGGTCTCCCTCTTCCTGGTGCAGCTGTCGCATGGGTCCATGTTCAAGCCCGGGCTGCCCAGGCTGGAGGAAGAGTCCAGCAAGGAGTCATCATCTTCGTCTCGCCCCGCCACCACCAGCGTATTGACCGCCACCCCATTGGATGGAGCCCCTGCGGCGTAGTCCGACATCTCGCCGGAGACCACCACCTTCATATGCAAAGACATTTGGGCATTTATTTAACACCTAAAAGGTCCATTGGTACACCCTTTGTCCTCACTAGTGTCCCAGAGTGTGACTGTGAGCGCGGTTGGTTGTTTATGTGTGTCTTACGATTGGCTGCCAACCAAGTCAGGGTATACCCTGCCTACTGTCCGATGACAGCTGGGATAGACTCCAGCACACCTTGTGACCCTTGTGAGGTTAGGCGGATCAGAAAATGCATGTGTGGATGTATTCTGTTTTTATTTGTTTAACACAATGTCCCAACTTCATTGGAATTCATTTTGCAAAATGACCCTGTGGTAAAAAAAAACTGTTGACCTAGTCAAGTTTTTTTTCCATTATTGCATGACATACTGTATCTGCATACTAGAAGGACAACTACATGTTCCAAGTGAGGCAAAACTATCAGTGGGCAATTTGGGTCCAGGGGGATTATAGTCCATGACACATTATGAATAGTTGGGCTTAGTAGTGTTGCAGCACAACAGTAAGGTTTAACTGTGTATTACTCAGACAAGAGTGGCAGTAATAGTGGGGGGAAAAAACATTACTAGTAACAAACAATCATTCTACTGGTGCACGACTATCAGAAGTGAGGGACTGAAGTCACACAACTTGACTTGAATCATCAATTTTAGCGCTTGAGAAATGCTTCACTAAAATTTATCAAAGCCCCGCTTTGATGAAATTACATAACTTGATAAGTTTTGCCTGTTTACATTTGGAATATGTACCTTACTATGGTATTTGTTTTGCGTCTGTTAAGCTTTTATTTGAGAAGACAATAAAAAGACAATTCTGAGGCTTGTTTACTACAGTGAGTTCTAAGCGTCAAATGTGAGAATACATGTGACTGAGCAAGATTTTATGACTTGACTTATTGTTTAAGGGCTTGCATGAATGTTTCCTCAGTAACTTGGGACTTCCTTGACTGTTTAGACTTGAGACTTTGACATGCTAGCACGTGGGCGAAAACTCCTAAAATTTCACGTTTTCACAAAACTATACATAATATACATATTTGTCAGTCTCCACGTTTTTTTTTAATGATGAACTAATGCAAAGTATTAAGAATGGCTTGCTCTCTTTGACAAAGCAAAGTTAATGGCTCAACAAGTGTGCATTTTTTCTTCTTTTTTAAAAATTTTCTAAAAAAGATGCGATTTTTGGAGATGATTCACACAACACCATGTACATCTCCCACCTCCGCTTACTAGTGAGGACAAAGAAGGTACTATTGCCAAGGTACTATTGCATGCATCTTGGGCTGGATATCGAGGATACTGAATAAATGGATTGTCATACCTTCAGTTTGCTGAATTTGGGCGCTTCGTCTTCCACAAGCTCGTCTGAGAAGTCGAAGGGTGCCGTGTCGCTGCTCATGTCCCATTCGTTACGCTCTCTCCTGAAGGCGGAGCGCACCTTGCTCAACAGGCTACTGCCGGACATCTTTAAAAGTATCCAAGGCTGACTGTGCATACAGGACACTTTCCTCCCGGGTCAATTATTCACATTGCATAACTGCTATGAACACGCACATTTATTTCACTGGGACCTGGAAGAGATGAAAACAAGAGCTACTGAACAGCATGTACATTCTTACCACAGTTTGTATCTTTAACCTTCAGGCCTTATTCTATTTTACCCTCCCTTTCAGTTTGTGTTGTAAGCTCAGAAAAAAATTAATCTGTTCAGGACTCGGTATTCGCAGATACTTAAAACTAAAGACTCAGATTAAGAGTCGGGATAAAAAAAAAGTGTGATCAGGACATCCTTAGTGCAATTCAAATTAGAAATCACACTTTGCAGCCACCAATTAAGCCATTTAAGTAGGTTTAATTGGCTGCTGCATGGTGGCCAGCTGTCTTCAAATCCGGAAATGTATTTGATTATATTGTGTGCACATGAAAGGTAAATTTTATGTGAATTTTATGGAGAAATGTGAGTGTTTTTTGGGGGGGCGGGGGACTTCGTTGCAGCCCAGGAGCGGACGAAAACTGTCTGTATGTCCAATTGGTGATCTGTTTGATGTTTCCTCTTCAGAGGGAGGTGTCCCATCTCTCATTCACCAAGTGCATGCTCATGTGGGTTTAGTTCTGACATGTATTGTAGGCCTTTTCGGAAAGTCAATTCTTCTAACCTTGTACCCCTTGTCCTTAACCTTTGTGGAAAATGCAATCAGGTGAAGTACATTGGATGGCACTGTAATTAAACTCTACTTTTCCTAAATGTGAGTATCACTGATGTAGTCTCTAGTGCCAAACAAAAGTTAAAAGTGCCATTGAGGCACCTTTCCTCAGCATTTTTCGAATTCAAATCACCTTTCCTAAAGTGTTTTATTTAAGATAATTTCTGTTGTGAATTGTTGCTCTGAGAATAAAACTCAATGGCTTGTTCCAAAATTGGAGAAAAGGAAAACAAATGATAACAACGTTTTCAATGGTTCACTATTGGACACAAGTGGTCAGAATAGAACAATATGATCCATTTTATTGTTAACCTCAGTGATATTGATGTACAGTACATAAAATCCGACGATCAACCATCACATTTGGACTAAACGGCGAAAAAAATTAAAAGGATGTGAAGGGGATACTAATGGCCTGTATTTCATTCCCGAGAATTAAACACATCCTGGTATGTAAATAGACAAGAAAGAGATCGAAAGTCGCCTTTAATGAAGCATCTGTGGCTAAACAGTAACAGGACAGCTCGTAACTGGGAGATTTTGGTCGTGTCAGCAGGTGACAACCGACTTTGCATAAAAATCATTTGACGTAAACAGGGCTAAACTCACCTGGCGAAATATTTTCGTGAGATGCCTTCCGGCCAGGCTGGTACATCTTTTGAGTCGTCCGAACTAACAGTCCCGACAACTAGGAAAGAAAAGCTGAGAACATTTACCTAGCAAGTTTGGTGGAGAAGTCTAGAGTCACGTGACCAGCCGAGTCACATGACGCCTGTCGGCCGTAAACTGCTCAATATGTAAATCTCGCCGATGTCTTAACAGCAACTGTTCTCACCAAATAAACGCCCGAAGTCGTCGCGGAAAATACATTCTAACGGGTAATGTGTTGTAAACGTGTTTTTAACGCTCATTCGTGGGATGTGTGGCTCGTAAGAGAAAACCAAGTCCGGTTGGACTCGCTGTAGAAGCAAATAGCTAGTTATACTTCTTCCGTCTGTTCTTTTTGCAGCGACATGTGACGCACGCAACGCTGTCTGATTAATTTGTTAAAACATCTGATTTCCTGCGGTCTTTTACAAGTTGTCGAGTTAACGAGTAGCCATGTGTCGCGCACCATTAGTCGACGTCAACCTACGAATAGCACCAAACTACTTGGTCGCAGCCTGGCCTTAGTTGTGACATGTTGTCCTCCTAGTGTTCAGAAATGTCATACACTTGTGAAATAAATCCAACTAGCAAAATATAGTCATTCAACTAATGCACCGAACTCTCTAGCTAGCTAGTTCGAGGAAGGACAATGGACCAGCAGTATAACGCTTTTTGCCATCACTCGTGAGACAGTTGGGCGCACTGGGACATATTGTTATCTTATGTAGTCTAGTTTGCCGTATGTCCTTACATTCATTATCGTGTTTGAATGCTAATAGATGAGTTAATGTATACTGTACTGTATTCGTTTGTCAGTGTGAGCACAGGGGTGGGCAACTCTCGCCCGTAGAGAGCAGGAGTCCTGCTTGTTTTAGAAATTCCCTCTTCCAACACACCTGATTCAAATGATCAGGATCGCTATCAATCTTTTACAGAGCTTGCTGAAGAGCATTGGAAGAGGGGAAACGAAAACAAGCAGGACTGCGCCTCTCTAGGACTGGATTTGTCTACATCTGTACTCGCAAATGTTTTAAGCTGGAATGGTAGCTAATATGATTGATGAGCCTCGTGTGGGGTTTTTCGGTGTCAAATAATTATCCTACTGAATACAGTGATTTTTGTAACATGGTCTCATAATTGTGTACATACTTAAAGCGTGACGTTGATTCTGAGCCTCGCCGTTTTAAACGCATTGTCGTCATGTAGTGGAAACTATGCACAATTGCAATTCATTTTTGAGGGAGCGTCAATTATTAGCATTTCACTGTAGTCGGAACTTGAATAAAACATCTGATTTCCTGTCACCTTTTTCAGGTTGCTGAGTCTTGTAGTCTATGGAGGGAATGAAGGATGAAGGACCCTCATCTCAGGATGAACATCCACATATCGAAGGTGTGTAATTTGATACCTAACCTGCACACACACTACATGTTGTTGACTAGACAACAGTTTACTGCTCTTCCTTGCAAGTGGTCCAAATCTGTCTGATTGGGAGGCATCTCTATGTCCCAATTTTTTAATTGGAATTAAGTCTGGACTTGAGCTTGGACTTCCGAGTTTTTACGTGTGAAGCCTTCTTCAATTTTTTCAGATATAATAATAATAATAGTAATCATCATCGTCATTCAGTTATTGAGAGAGTATTTTAGTAACATTGCTGTACAGATCACAAAAATCAAGTGCAGATATAAATACAAACGCTATAAAAACATTTCAAAAAGACAAAAGAACAGTTTTGTAAATAAAAGCACAGAGACAAGCCAAATACATGCCATTAAAGCAGAGCAACAACTATAAGATAAATATCACAGTACAAAGGCTTTAAAAACTGAATAGGCTTGCTTGGTGTCAAGGGGGGACAGCATTCCAAAAGAGAAAGCACAAGCTTGAAATCAAATGTCCAAATGTTAGTCATACTAGACACATTTTCTGTCAGAGTCGCCCCACATTAGTTTATTTTGTTTGTAATGGAGGTAAATGTCTGACTAGCAATGCAAATTTGAACATTTGACGTCATCTTTCAGATGCACAGCTGTCGGCGGAGGACCACATTTCTGTGGAGAGCTCAGTCCCTGTAGAAAATGTGTTTATAGACAAGGAAGCTGTGTACAAGCTGACAGAGGGCTTGCTTTCCCACTACCTGCCTGGCCTGCAGAACTCAAAACGCACCCTCCAAGAGCTCACGTGAGTTGATTGATGACCCCAGATCATCGACTCATTCTTCATAGAGTACAGTGGAATCTTCTAAGTTGAACACAGTCCATTCCATGATGTAGATGGAGTTTCAAATTGTTCTTATTGAAACAAATGTTTGCACAGGAAGAAATGTTAAGTGGAATCGTTTGTTTTTTTCCGGTTTAAACTGGCACCATTATAAAACCTTAATCATACAGATGCGCTTTCAGTTAGACATTTTTAAGTGTCATACAAGTAAGGAGACCGTTTAGCCTTTGTAATATCTGAACTCTTCCATTGAAAGCAGCAGTAACAGGATGTTCTTTGGATAGCAATCCTGTTACATAGGTGTTGTTTACTGTAAATGTATGTGGCACGGTGGTTCTCAAACGTTTTACATCAAGTCCCACCAATCCTCTTTACATTACTATGTTCTATGCAGCCCCACTAGTCTAACCACAACATTCTGATTAATATTGCATTTGTGGAATAGGAGTTCCGCAGTAAAATCAGGTAAAAAAACAATCACGGCTCACCTGTTCACTGAAGCCTGAGCAGCTGTGATGTCATTTTCAGTTGACAGCAAGCGGCAAGATGGCCGCTCCTTGAGATGGCTAAAAATGTGTGGATTTTTGCTGCCTAACTCATATTCCACAAACACACTATTAATCATAATACTATGTTAAGACTAGTGGAGCTGCATAGAACATATTATTGTCAAGAAAAATTTGGGTTGACTTCCCTCTTTAAAAAGTGTGTTTTATATTGTGTAATTGTGCACAGTTTGAACATCAACAACTCTGCACTTAAATATCGGATGATGAAAGCTATTGAATAATGACTATTCAAATATATTGCACAAAAGTAATAACTGCCTAAATAAAAGATGAAAGGGTAAATATAACTGAACTGTACGTGTTGAACCGTTGCGGCTAGACAGACAGATAACTCCTTCTATGACCACACCCATTGATGTTTCTTGCTATTTATTCAACGTTGAGGCGAGTCAAGAAGGTGTAAAACCGAAACAGACACACATAAAACACTTAGACGTTGTCGCAAATAAAACGTGGTAAAACAATGTGCCCCACTTGTCTGACACATGACGAACACGTGGTTACGCCAGTGTTGTTAACGAGCTCATGCGCTAATCGCTATGCGTAAATGCTAACCGTAAACAATTACAATGTCCCTCAAATGTAAATATACGGCAAACACTCCCCACTAATTAATAAAGTTGCATAAATCTACAGAATAAACATACCGGTACATACAGGCTGTGCAACAACATCCGGTGTGCCCTTCACAATAATAATTGGTCTTACAAAATAATGCAGCTCTGTAGCTATAGAAATAAAAAACAAATGTTACATGGCTTTTCAGGAGCCAGAATAGTACTGAACGAACAAATGTTTTCTTCTGGATTAAGACCAAGTTGAAGCCATTGTCACAAGTGGACTTGGCCACATATATTTTTACATGCTCTTCCAGACAAAATCAGCTCATATTGTTGGACACACTGGACCAAGAAGTCACCAAGTTCCGAGAATGCAACGCCTTACTTGACCTGAATTCACTGGTACGTTTGACCCTCACTTGCACCAGTTCCTCCATCTCAACAGGTCAGCAGACGTGTTCCTCATTCAGTTTATTGGCTCTTACAGTTTACAGAGGCCAAGGTTTACCACAACAAACTGGTCAATATCAGGAAAGAGATGATTTTGATCCATGAACGGACAACAAAACTAAAGGTAATTCTTTGTCTTTGAATTTTCCTTTAAAACATCTTCTTTTACTCCTCAAAGACCGTGCGTGCTTCTTGTATGACTTGCCTCACCGCTTGTGCATGTGCATGTATACATTTTAGAATTACTTATTGTACTTAGCTATTTTGTAGTACCCCCCCCCCCCCCACCTCAATTATGGTTGATCTTCTCCTTGTGTCGATGGCGAGCCACCGATTGTTTCCATGTGGTTTCAGAAAAGAGCTTTAAAGCTGCAGCAGCACAAGCAGAAGGAGGCGCTGGAGAGGGAGCACCAGCGTGAGAAGGAGCTGGAGAGAGAACGACAGCTAATTGCCAAACCAGCTAAAAGAACTTAAGCAGTATGGTGTTTTTCATGTTTTCAGCCCATTTTTTACAACGCAACAATAATGTACATAGCTGCTAACCAATGACACTTATTTAATTTTTATTACTTTAGGGACATTTTTGCTTGTACTTTGAGACAATCAATAACATGTAAGGAAACTCATTAAGAGGCCAAAGTGACCATTTCAAAGTGAGTGAATTTTTGTATCCAATGTTCTGCCTACTACCCAGCCTTTTTGTTTCTCTGTATTAAAATCTACCACTCTTTTAGTTTTCAGAAAAACCTCAAAAAAATAAAATGAATAAATATCAAACGCTAATGTACTGTGAAAAGTTAAAAAAATAAGTATTATACTGTATAAAAAAAAGAGGCAGTGTGCATAGCTACAAGCTTTAATCTATGTTCGATTGTAATGGATGTTTTTAAATGTTGTAAATTGGGTATTTATTCTGATTCCTCATAATACTAGAGATAAACCATGTCCCACAAGAGGTACTGTACTTCATACCACACTTTGAGAATGACCGTTCCATTTAATTAAATATGTTTTTTAAGTACCGGTACTATATTACGATCCAGTACTCTCGCACGGATTGACTGTTACTCATGTTATATGCAGCTGTGCATAATGCAAAAATGTTCTATAACTTTTTTTTTTTAGACCCATCTTTTTTATTACCGTAATGAACAAACAGCAGTAAAAATCAAAGTCTCGTACTTAAAAGACCCCCCCCCAAATATATATATATTTCCCCCACCACATATTTTATTTTTTAAGACACTAACAGGCTACTCCTGGGTCATTTTCCTAAAACAGTGAACATTGCACTTGTGAGTGATCTTAACTAAACCAGTACAATTTGTTGCTGTTTGTGGAAGAGCCAGGTAGTTTCATTAGAACACTATCCCAACTGCCTGAGTCCCATTTTTAAGATGCTTGTGTCCACATGTTCAACACCTCTCTCTCCTGTGGTTGAGAGGAAAGGGGTTTGAAATCTAAATTGGATAAAAAACAAACAAACATTTTTTTCTCAGACAGACAGAGAGACATGCAGTTTAAAATGCATGAATTCTTCAATACGTGCAAAACAGTGATGGATTCAACGAAAGACGTTGAGTGGCTAATCATTTATTGGTAGTCTCAACTGTCAACTGACCTAATGATAGATTCAATAACTATCCTTTCTGCTTTTGTTGTGTCGAGATAAATTGTTACTGGGAATATAATTTTTACTGGCCATTGAACCCCTCACATTATAAAGTCTTTGTTTAAAAATGACTGTTGTGTCTCATGTTTGACTGCCAATAGTAAAATTACAATATAAGTACGCTACTCACAAAAAGTTAGGGATATTTGGCTTTCAGGTGATATTTATGGAAAATGTAAAAAGTTCACGTGACTGATATATAATGAAAGTAGGACATTTAAGTAGAGGGGATGCACTGGTGATTTCCTCATCTCAGACAATTCATTGAAATAAATGTTAACAACAATGATGTGTGCATCACAACAACAAAAATCATGTCTCAAATGTCTCAATAACTCGTCATGTGGCCTTGAGCATCAATTACAGCTTGACAACAACGTCTCATGCTGTTCACAAGTCAACCTATTGTCTGCTGAGGCATAGCATCCCATCTTCTTGAAGGCGGGCCTCAGGTCAGTGAGGTTCTGGGGTGCAGAGTTTCGAGCCTCTACAACATAGGTGTCAAACTCAGGTCCTGGAGGGCCAATGCCCTGCATGTTTTCCAACTCTCCCAGTTGCAACACACCTGATTTAAATGAACAGGTTCAATGTCAGGCTTCAGCAGAGCTTGCTGATGATCTGATCATTTGAATCAGGTGTGTTGCAGCAGGGAGACTTGGAAAACATGCAGGGCATTGGCCCTCCGGGACCTGAGTTTGACACCTATGCTCTACAAGGTGACTCAGCTGATCCCAAAGGTTTTCATTTGGATCATGCGGTTTCTCAGGGCATTGTTGACAATGTAGCGTTCAGCAGCATGGGATGTGACCAACGGACGTCCACTTCTATATCTTTCTGTGACCCTTCCAGTCTCTATCTCTGTTGCAACCTGCTGATGACAGTCTGTGACACTCTGAGCTCTGTGGCCACTTCCGTCAGAGAAGGTACTGTTGATCCATTATTAGGTGTCATCTTGGTCTCGCGGTGTCAAAATGTGAATAGCATGATGAGGTCGACTGTTTAAACACCAGCTCTAATTGAACCAGGACATTTATTGGTCAGTTCCAGGATTGCCATTAAGCTCCGCTTAAGAGAACAGCAACTTGTGCAAAAAGTACTGAAACATTTAACAGTTGGACATGTGCATTCAAAAGCTTCGAGAAGGTCACATGAAGTTCACCTGAAAAGGTTTGAAAGCGTTTTATTCTCGTCCTGAAATTTCACCTGAAAGCCAAATATCACTAACTTTTTGTGAGTAGCGTTTACATTTCCTTATTTCTTGTATCATTCAGGCAGATAATGTGAGGCAATCAGCATTTGACAGTTGAGGCGTTGCAAGTTTTGTTTGCAGGTTGATCCATTGGTTAATTGTGCCATCTAGTGGAAGAACATTTAATTGTTTGGCAGAAAAAATGAAAGATTGTGGACAGTATATTACAGTATTTGTGTGTGTGTGTGTGTGTGTGTGTGTGTGTGTGTGTGTGTGTGTGTGTGTGTGTGTGTGTGTGTGTGTGTGTGTGTGTGTGTGTGTCTCCATACTTGCATTCATTTGATTGTTTAATCCAATCGCAAAAGGAAGTCTGTTCTTTTTGGACGTACACAAGTGCTGTTGGATGCAATGACAATGTCAGGACAGAAGATGTCAGCATGGGCATTTAAGAGTTCCTCAACGGCAGCTCAGGTCTGAGCGCTGAAGTAATTTCTTCTACCGTGTTGGTTATTTTTTTTCGAGTAGAACGCTTGCTCATTAAATGCCTGATTTTACACAACTTCACTGATACAGTCAACTCAAGTGCTGATAAGTATGTGCTCCTTTTAGGCTTATAGCCTTGCCCTTTTCACCTGATCAGTGGCATGCTTTGTTTTTTTTCTGTTGCAGTGGTGGGAAGTAACGGATTTTTTCTTTTCTTTTTTTTTTTTAGAAACGTACTTATTTAGATTTTTCAGGTATCTGAACTTGAGTATTTTTCTGACAACTTTTTACTTATTATTTTGGAAAACACATCTGTATAACCTAGTTCTTACTCTGTCATACTAGGCACCTTACTTTTGTCAACATCCTGAACATGACATAAAAATACATAGAGAGGTCCATATGACCTTGTTTAACAAAAGAGAAAAACTATACCCAGCAGTGTAATTTTCATTGTCAAGTTTACAAAACCAATATTATGATTATTTAATTCAGTCTGTAATTTTTCCTTTTCTGTCACTACAAGGATTGAATTTGCTTTGACCTTTCATCGCAGAAAGTGTCTGGATTTCTACTACCGGTACTTAAAGTACGGAGCTGGAGCGCTTTGCCCCCACACACACACACACACACTCGTCAAAGACAGCGGTTTTCAAAATGGTCAACTAATTTCTGCCACCATTGTTTTGTACTGGCTAAAAAAATGTTTTTCTTCTGTTGACAGAAAAGTAGGTTACATTCCTATGCGTCCCAACATAACCACGTGTCTACTGGAGCCCTGCCAATTTACATAAAGCTCCAATTTTCTACCCCACTGCTACTGCTAGAAACCAATACTGCACGGTTCACCCCCGCCCCGCCTTACTTGGAGCTAAAAGTGCCCCACAGAGTGGTCATGGAGGGGTTCAGACTAGGGATGTATCAGCCTTAACTCTGTGCCGGCGAAGGCAAGATGCTGAAGTGAAAACCGTCCCTTTCAATGTGGCCACTTATCAAAACACATCTGTATTTGTTTGTGTGTTTTTAAATGCACTTCCTTAGCATATGGATTCCAGAAAGCTGACCAGCAGTACAGGAGCTGTTGCATTTGTGAAACTGTGTCAGGAGAATATGAATATTCATTTTAAATATAGGACAGCCATTCAGTTTCACATCCAGATCACACACATGCAACATTGTCATGCAATTCCAAATATGGAATCACCTTTTTAGACGCTTTAACATAAACGCAATTGGGTTGCAGGGTAGCTACTGAAAAAGTAGCGCATTCCCGCAACATAAAAAAATTAATCGGTACAACGCATTTTCAGTGCTGGTACTGATGCAGTTTGGCCAATAGTGATCACTTCTTAACAAAAAGAGTTAACACTCCTTGCTTCAAGTGGTTTATTAGTCACTCCAGTAAAATATGGACAGTATTTTACTCTGTGGACAGAACGAAATTCAAACTGCACCTGCTCTATTCAGCCTTTGGCCCCACACAACAAAACAGCAACCGTGAGGAGATAACACTTGAAGCACCTTTGAAAAACAACAGTCAAATCCAAAATACTCTGACACCCAACGGACGTTTACTCAAACTGACACAGAAAAAAGAATTAAAATATGATGCAATATATTTAAAGTGTTAATCGGAAGGAAAAATATAGATGGTTTATCAAGAAAAATTGCATTTTGGTTACACCTGTTGTATGAAAGCATGTTTAGAATACTGTAGCTCAGTGATTCCTAATTAGTGTGCTGAGCAATTTTTATATAAAATGACCATAAATTAGCATTTTCTGCATGTTATTTTTATATTAATAATATATATTTTTTAAGTTCCATGTGCTTCCTTTTCAAATAATCAAAAAAGGTCCTACACTATATGCTTCCTTTTCAACTTTGTGCATCTGCTCCTCAAGGGTTTCTGCACACTCTTGGCATCGGTGCCATAACCCTTTAAGCTATTTGAACATATCCAGGGAGCAACAAAAGTCGATGGAAAATATAACAATACTCACAAGCCTATTCTTTAGCCTCTGTGAAGAATGACTACCATTATTATGGCTTATTGAGCAACTGGTACTGTCTCCTTTATGTATGTCTGCATTATCTATTGCTGCCTCTATGTGGCTACGGTATTAATTTGGCCAAAAACTTTTAATTCTTTACATTCTATTTAATTATGTCATTACTGTTTGTTTTCACAAATAGGTTCAATATTTAAGGGTGTGGTTTTTTTTTCAAATAAAAAACACATTACAAATATGTTTTTGGCGGGGAGTGAAGGCTGGAACAGATTAATTACATTTCCTTTCGTGTCATTGTGGGAACATGATTTGAGAGTCTTTTGAGTTATTAGCATGGTCACGGAACATAATTTACAGTAAAAGACGGACACTAGGTGTCATGGTATGTGTACTATTCTGAAAGGTTGTTTTTTTTCTCCCCCATATAAAAACACCACTGTCTAGAATGAGTCAATTAGACACTCTTCCTGCAGGCATGGGTGGATGGCATCCTGAAAGGTAGACAGTCTGGGTTGCGCTCCTCCACGTGTTTGGTTTTAACCCGTCTCCACTTTTAGAAAGTTGGCTGTCAGAAAAAAAAAATCACAAGCCCCCTCGTTTCACGAAGCCACAGACATGGAGCAGGAGGAGATGATGAAGTTGTAGCGGCAAGGGTTTCCTGTCTCTGTAAACAGTGATTCAGACAAACGGCTGAGGAGTGGGAGGCTGTGGTCTGCTTCAGACTGGCAGCGCCAAGCCTCTCCCAGAGGCACCATAACAGGATATGGTCCTCGGGCCCACACTGATGACGGCTGCGTGGTGTAATTATTTCCCTCAGGTTTTTACCATTCGGTCGGTGCGGCGGTATTTGCGCACGCTGTTGTTTGGCCTTGTGTAGAGTTTAACCGATGTCTCTGGAAAACATATCGCTTTATGGTGTTTTTGACCGACGTGACAGCGAATGAGGTTACTTACCCTCTCTCTTCCTCACCGCGCCTTATATAACTTCATACGCACGTCTGGCTTAGAGGACAGGGAGAACATTAGTAATTCAGTGTCTGCGACTCAACAGATGCTTCAAAAATAGCTTTTTCATCAAAACAGTTTGCTAAGTGACCAATGGGATTTTTCAAAACAGTAGAAGTAATCTATAACCAAAAACACTGCACCTGTAGTGCAGTAAAATTGTGTTTGTTTTTGTTTTGGTGGACCGCAATTAGCATTCATATCCTAAGTTACACGTTTAATACCTTCTTTAATTATACCCTTATGCTTTCATAGCGCATAAAGCACTTTTTTTTTACTGTCTTCAAACGCATTTTTAAAGTACAGTAATACAAAGACATTTAACAACATCATATACAGTATTGAGAAACAGCAAAAGCAATGGATAAGACGAAGCTTTACAGTGTACCGGTTCCTCTATGTTTACAGTGAACATCCATTTTCACAAACAAATAACTTTACCATCTCACAATATACATGAATAAGTACGCCAAACGATGTACGTCACATAACAAACCTACAAGCATCCCTTTGCTCTGGCGTAAAGCAGGACCGCCGGCAATTTAACAATGAATAATCTTGAAAAAGCTGGGTTTACTCGTCTTCTTTTAAATATCAAAGTAGAAATCAACAATGGGATCATAAACTGGCAGGCAGAACAAAACATAGTTATAAAACTGGGAAAAAAAAGCTAAATTACAATACGTGAACCTGGAAACCACGATGGTGGGGGGTTTACTGTAATCAAATATAATTTTAAAATACAGTTTTTCTCACTGCATCAATTGAAAGCCGACTGCTACTGGTGCGCACTTTTGCATCCGGGGGAGTGGCAGGAGGTTCATCCCCCCCCAGGTTTTAATATATATAATATATGTATGTGTGTATGTATGTATGTAAAATAAAAGGTCTAACCTTGATACATTGATGTCGATGGTTAAGATGGACAAATCAAATTGGGTTTTTTTCTTGAAAACATAAAATATGATCAAATAAAGGTCCCCATTTCAAATACTTTGGTGCCCAAATTGTTCTCCAATCCAGGAATGACCCATAAACATTGCATAGAATAATAATGGTGAAATCAATCGGATTTAGTCTGGTGTTATTTGACGTAGTTTAAACGGCTGAAGAATTTATCTAGAAAGCGTGTTTGGATATCTGATCCATTGCCTTGTGTCGGTATAGTGGCCTATTTTCTCCCAAAGGCAGACGAATTCAGTGTAAACACAGACATTTGTGGTCAACCACGGGAGGTAAAGAGTTGTTTTCCCCCACCAATCCCACAGGTGCAACACTCAGTGGCTCAAAAGCACGGCGGCCTTACCACGGTCCATGTTTTCAAAACAAGCCTGTGCAACAACTCCGGTCATGGCTCAAGTTTTTACTGCGCAAATCAGTGGTTTTGTCAGCTTCTCATGGACTCTAGTAAAAGACAAATATAGAAGCTAAGCAACTAAGTAAGCTGTGTGGATTAATCAAACACATATGTCTTGTACACTTTGAGGTTACGGCAGTCATCTTGCTGTAAGTCTGGTGCTATTTCTGAATTGCAGCCTCTCTTTCAACGGCCACGTTATTATACAGACAACAGAAAAGATTTTGTTACACAACTGAAATCAGAGAACAGCACACAGGTTTATTTAGATACAGTAATAGCATTACTTAAGAATTGAATTAGTTCTGTGACCAAGCTCATAAAACTTATCAATATTCATCATTGAACTCAACGGAAATGCCATTGATCCATTCCAGCCCTCACCACCACAAAGTTTTTGTTCTGTATTTTTCAACAATACCGTTCTGTTGTATTTAAAAAAAAAAAAAAAAAAGGCATCATGATGAGACTCGAGAAATAAAGGGTTTCATAAACTTTTGGGAAAATGATTGGAAGTGAATATAGAAATATATAATATACAATCATGACGTCACAGCTATGGTGTTGTATGGGTGCCTTTAAGGGGCGTGGCCTAGTACGTGACAGAAACAAGGCCGTTTCAAGAGTTTTGGCCTACTGTAACTGCAAGAAAGTGTTTAAAGTTTGTATTTGTGTGTTTGACTGTTGACGAAGGCCAACTGAGCGGTTGTGTATGTCGTGTGTGACTTGAGATGTCAGCAAACCTTACTAGATAAAGCTCAGTTCAGCCAGCATTGTATGATTTGCTTTTTCTTTGGCGTGTAGAAGGATCAACATGATACAATTATGCTTAACTCATTAGACACATTGACTGTACACTTTTTTTTCCTGTGAAGCATATGAATTGTATCATTCATTCACTATTATGCAATATACATACGTACAATATAAGCGAAGTAGATGTATGAAGTAGATGGATGTATCCATCGCTGCTTTAGTAACAAGGAAAGAGGACAACAAAAAAAGGATGCAACTTCCTGATGTGCCAAGACAAGTCAGTGTTTGCAAAGTCTGACCTGAGGTGAAGATGTGAGGTCCGGAGGGTGGATTTATGTTGTTGTTTATATGCTCTATTTGAGTGAGTCCACCACAGCAGGCTGTTGCTTTCTTGGCTCCTTGGATCCTTTGTGCCGAGCGAGGTGTGTAGACCGAGTGGATAGAGAAAGTAGTGCACCCGGAGAAAAACAAAAAATCCCTCAAATATCCAAACAAGATCTAGTAAGATCCAGTACTGGAGGCCTCCTAACCTCAGAATGACAGTTGCAGTGGTTTGAGGAACTGCAGGCTTTGTTATTGTCCACAGACATCAGCGGTGTCAAAAGACCACAGGTGGCTCAAATACTCACACTCTACAAAGTACGGTAGATGTTCGGATACTTCTGTAAAACAATACAGTGGTGCCTTGAGATACCCCAAAAACACCGAAAAATCTCCCCCCCCCACCCCGCCCCCATTAAATAACTTGCATTCCAGTGTATTGTACAGTATAAAACACAGTCATAACATTTGCTCGGCACATAACCAGCAAACACAAAAGATGACTGTAATCAATGTATTGTCCTTCCTTGTTCTTCATCTTATATGGGGTCTATTTGTGGCGCAGCGGCATCACTGCCATCAACTGATGCTGTCCCACCACTGCAATGGAGCCGATGTGATTGGATGGTGGTGGGATGTTGGGAACTTGGCGCCATTTTACGGCCGGGGGCGGGTCTGACACGCACTTGTATCGAAAATGTTTGCTTGTATCTCAAGACAAAAATCAGATGCACGCTGGCCACCTCGGTACGTAAAAGTAGTGATTGTGAACACCTTTACTTAAGTAAAAATAAAAAAGACAAATAATGAGTGTCAGTTATATACAAGACCATTTTTTTGTAACTTGTCGCAACCAATATTTGGTTTTCTTCTCTCTCTTTTTTTATTCATGTTTTTTCATGAGAAAGCTATATCAGAATTTTTCAACACCAGGGGCATGTGGCTTCCAGGTTGGCAGAAGACAAAAAACACCAAGACTCATTCGTGGAGCAAACAACAGCAAACAATATTCTTAAATAAGTCAGTGGCTGGGGTTCTTGAGTCTTCAAATAGTTTGCATTTTTGCGGTTTAAGTCTCCCATAAAAAAAGTTGTCAACAAACTAAATACATAGGTACAGATACCTGAAAAATGAACAGCAGTACCAAAGTATTGTACTTTGTTACTTCCCACCACGGCAAAAGACAAAGCCTTCTGTCACCACCGATACGCAAGCATTCACACAATATCCAAGGACAATAAGTTCACAATCGCCCACACTTTCAGCGAACTAGCACAATTCTAGAAATGTGAACTCAAATGGCTTCTGTTTTTGGAACTTTTACTGTCTATTGCAACATGTTGTGTCAACTCCCACACAAACGCACAAGGAGGTCAGTTATTTAGGATTGGATGGCTACACTGCAGTGCAAATGTGGGACAGTCAAGCCTTTTTTTTCTCTCCTTCTCACAGGGGGCAGCCAGCAGCAGCAATGGAGTTATGCAACCACTTATCTCACACATTCAAGTTTACTCTGACCAGCTGGCAAGCTGTGTGCACTTGCACCCATGTTAAAATAAACTAGCTGGCCTTTGCGAAAAGCTGCTAAATGTTTGTCACAGATGCAAAGCATTTTTTGCTACAGTGAATAACGGAAGGAAAGTTGTGACACTCAGGGGCAGAGTCAAAAGTAGAATGTTTTATTTTGCCAATATAACCGGCTGAACCCTCACACACAGTTTGGGTCCATTTGACCTCTTTAGACAGCAACAAATACACCCTGAAAGATTTTATTTCAACCGGGAATTGGATGACTTAAAAGTGACCCAAAATACACAAGAATGACATTTAGGCTGTTCCATGTCTTATGTAATTAATTTTTAGGGTTACCACTGTGTGTGTTTTTTTTAATGCTACAGGTCACAAGCATGAAGTAGTCCCGGGAACTGTCTGTGTCTCCACTACATTTACACAGATACATGCACCTGTTGGTCTTTGAAGAGTCACGGGGAAGAGAAACGGTCAAAGAGACCCGCAAGCTGTACAAGTAACTACCACATTTTCACAGAAACACGCACCTGTTCAATTGATTGGGTGTTCATACATAAACAGGACATGTTATTATTTGATCATTTTAAAAAAAAATCTAAATCATGAACAATTAATCATCTCTTTGTCAATGTCAGACCATGGCTATAGTTAATGAAAACTAAAAAAAATAAACTAAAATTGAGAAAAACATTTTCATTAGAGAAAATGGGTAGAATCTTGCATTCTACCCATACTCCACACAAGAAACCTACAACTAATACTAAAACTAATCTAAAAAACAAACTAAAATCAACCATTTTCAAAATAATAAAAACTAACAAACCTACTGTAAATCTAATTCAAATGAACTACATTTTAAAAAAACAAGTAAAGCTAAATACAAACTTAACTACAAAAAAAATCAAAAACCATTGTAACGCTTTCATTTTCATTTACTTTTTTACACACTAGTGACCGTTTTAAAATCTTGCATTCTACCAATACTCCACGTAAAAAAACTAATACTAAAACATTTAAAAAATAAATTAAAATCAACCATTTTCAAAATAATAAAAACTAACAAACCTACTGTAAATCTAATTCAAATGAACTGAATTTGAAAAAAAAAAAAAAAAGTCAAAACTAAATAAAAACGTAACTACCAATAAATAAATAAATAAAATAATCAAAAACAATGGTAACTCTGTGTCAGACACACTATAATCACATTTCGACCTGATCTGTCTTTCATAATTTAGGCAGTTATCAGGATATTCTTGGACCAGGTCAATTGACATACTATGTTCGCATGGAAAATGAACAGTATGTAAGCATTAAACTTGAAGAGCACAATAAATAGATGAGAGCAAACATTTGAATGTTTGTTCTGGAGGAAACTAAAGTAGGTTGCAGGACATTCCCCCGATGAATGGCGTTGTAATGTGATCTCTGACTCACTCTCTGCTCCCTCACTCCCAAGTCCAGCTCACGCCAACCTCCATAGAATAACTACAAACCCAGTAAACCTGCCTGTCTATTTTTTTTTGCGAGTCGAAATGTAAAAATTGTGGACAGCTTTAAAGTTTCCACATGGCCGAGGGCTCCGACAGCAGCTAGGCTGTCATGTGCAGTACTACAGAGGAACACAACTGGCATATCTTTAGGCCCAGTCACGTGACCACATTTGAAGTAAAAGTCAACCTGCCAAGAGTTATATAATGCTGCTCAGGATCGAATTTCATTGGTCATACTGTAGTGGGAAATTATAGCTTTTTGCGCCATATGTGGGCTTTCTAACACACATTTGTTAAGTATTGACCTACTTTGGTGTCATCACACGACCAAAAAGGATGCTTGCACTATCTAATGAAAACAAATTCTAGAACTGTCTGAACTGCATTATTGTTAAATTCACATATTTTTAGTTTTTTATCTAAGCATATCGTTTCCAGTAGTTTTTTTAGTTTGTCCAGTAGTGTTGAACAGGGTATGTTATTCAACATAAGGGGAAGAAAAATGAAATACTGTAAGTCACTCCCTCAAAGGCACCTCGCAGGGTTGTAACTTGCATTGCAAGTCCCTTCAGTCATGTTTACAATTTATCAAGTCAAAATGTCTGCTATAACAGATAACAAGCCTCCACACAGACTCTAATCAATCAATGATGTTGCAATCTACGAGCTACTCACCCCCCCCCCAAAAAAATCAATATATAATTGTATGACATCAAAGTGATGGTCTGTCATTGAGATGATGCTTCTTCACCGTAAGAATGTGCACAGCTTCATCACCCATTGTAATTTCCCTGCCAAAACTGTGTATACAGTATAGTGTAACTGGGATTTATCATTCATAAACAAACTGCTCTGGATACAAACGAAGGAACCCAAGACAGACTGGACCTTTTTTGTTGTTAATTTTAGTTTCATATAAAAGATAAGATTGAACAGTAACGTTTTTCCATTACTTGCCAAACAGTTTAGCAATGTCGGGTGCCTTTTATTGTCATTAATGTGACAGGTTATCTCCAAAGGGGGAAGCACCATGTCTACATTCTCCAACTTGCCATTTCAGACGTCATCCTTGGGCAACTGGCATCATCGTGGCGTATTTGGTACTTATTCTGAGAAACCTGGGGACACTGTCTAAATACAGATAAGACCCGCACTTCTAATTGGAAGTGAAGAGGGAGGGGCTCAAACTCGTGACAACACTTATCACTTGCACCAAGAGCAGCGTGGCCCCCCGATAGTGGGCATCACATGCTCAGAGTGGTACATAATGGGTAGCATTTTGAGAATGTCTTATGAGATAGTGTCATTTGCATTGACAAGTAACTTTCCACTCATCACAACAACACAAAGTTGGCTTGAGGATTTTATTGACGTATGCATCCATCCTCTGAATATATTCATCCACTCTCTGTGGAGTGTAGGCCGTACAAAGCAATAAATACGCTTGATATAAAATCATGCCAGCATTTGATGCCGCCAGTTACATATTTATACAATTTTTTGAAGTTTAGAAATAATAGCAGTCAGCTAAATAAGCTGCCAGGTAGAAACTTAAGGCGAGCTGGACTTCAAGCAGGCTGGGTTGAATTTGTCCTCCATTTTAGCTGATCAAGTGACCTGAAGTGCAGAAAAATAATGCAAATATTGACTTCCAGAAAAACATTGACATAAAGATAGGCAGTCTTTGATGATACCTTTGTTAATTAAAGAGAATGTTGGATATTATTCAGGATGGTCCCATAGACAGAGTTGAACAGTTGTTCCTTTGACTTGGTTCCATCTAGCTGCACTGTAGTGACAAACAAACAAAAAATATGCACCATTTTATGATTATTGCTATTATTTTTTTTTCTTTTAACAAGTAAATTCAGTTTAAGAGGGACATGATTGTGAACACTTACAAACATCAACGCCTGTCCTCTCCATGATGTTCTTGTGTTTCAAGTACATGGGCCAGACATGGCCGTCAAAGAGGCCGGGGGGGTCTGGCACCGTGTAGTTCCTTGAGCTGTAGTAAAACAAAACAAACACAAAAAGTATATATAGGGAAACAAGAAAATGCAATTTCTGTAGAGGCATGTTGATGCTGAAAGCGGAACTGAAATGATGTAAAATTGCTTCACTTGTTGAAATTGAGGATCAGAGACTTTAAGTTGGAGTGCTTTGAAATCAGTGAAGAAATATGGAAGGAATTTGGGAGTGGTAATAGTCCCCTAGGTGTCCTGCCTGAGATGAACGTTTGGAGTTCAGTTTGAATCTCTCTACAAATGTGGAAGGGAGTTATAAAGATGTAACTATAGTATGTAAAACATATTTCCATTTCAACTTTTTCCAACATATTCAATTTAGCTGAACATTCTGAAATGGTTTGAATTGGCCAAGATATTTGGCAGGAAGAGGTCAATATATCTTCATTGTGGAGCCTTACATTTGAAAATTAGGGAATAGTGCCTAACTGACTGACTGGCTTGGATGTGTTCGGATACTTACCACCTCCTCTTTTTGCATTCTTCATAGGGGATGGAAATAAAGAACCGCTGGTTCAGCACGTCGATCAAAGGTCTGCAAAAGAACAAGTCAAATGATTGTCTCTTTCTCGCCAAAAGACGTCACAGGACAGGAAATGTCAGGGAGGAATGCGTCCTTACTGGTAAGTGTAAAGCAGGAAGCCCTCCACAATGAGGATGTGAGTCTCCTCTTTCTGGTCGGACTTGGGAAGAATCTCCGTATCCAGGGTGTTATTGACGCCGTGAGACTTTTCAAACTTCACCGGGTTCTCCAGCCATGCGTAGATGGTGCTCATCATGGCATCCATGTCCAGGGCAGTAATGACTGGAGACGAGATAGGAAAGTCGGAAGGCGGGAGAGAAGGAAGAAGGGGGGGGGCAACTATGAGAACTTGACTTTTATACAGCCAACAAAGCATGCATGTTACAAATGAGAAGACACCCAGATCCTTCCATATAAACACAGGCTTACCATCATACTGCTTAAAGCCATCTTCAACTGCAATCTGATCTTGGGGCTGAAACATACATTGATAAGATGTACCAAGGTACATACACTAATGCTCCATGCTAGATGGAAGGCTCTAGAATTGGGATTTATTGGCATTACTAGTAATGATATGGTAATAGCCAACCAACCAGCCCCGGTAATCCTGATCTTAAGGCCTAACATTTGAAGAAGAAGAAAAAGAAGAAGAAAAACAATTTGGATGCTCACCTTGAAGAAGTCATCCTGGTGTACGACACAGCAGTTGGGAAGGTTCTTGATCAGCCGGTTGGTGAGGGTGGTTTTCCCTCCATTTGTTACGCTGAAAGGAGTAAAAATAAATAAATAAATAATAAATAAAATAACTTTTGAGGAATTATTAACATGAGAACTATTATACTGACAGTAATGCCCTCTATTATACAAATATGAACTCTGTTCATCATTACGCTCATTCTCGTTTAAAAAATATACATAGGATGAGCAACATTTCGCACTCACCATAGTCAATTTAAACAGCATGCATCCTTATTTTCAGTTTTATCTGACTATGCTGAGCACTATTAGCATTAGCTCGAGATCAAAACGTATAACCAAGGCTCGTTTCCACGCGGGGCCATCACTTCAAACCCGGAAAAGTCCTGTCAAGACAAATGTGATCAAACATGTACACTGAATGAGCTGCGCTGCGCTTGATCCAGAAGACACGAGAAGAGCGCGCATGTCACGACCGCTCCTCCACGTGTCACGGCCTCTTTCATGCCTAGCAGCTCGGCCTACCGCAGCTAGCTTAGCAAACCGCCCCGCTCCATTCATTTGTGTTACTCACCCTCCGATGCCGATGATGTACTTCATGATTTCCGCTGGTGGTTTGCAGGTGGTAAAAAAAAGCGTCGCGAAGTCAAAAACGCCAATAGACAGGTGCTATATGATCGGACGGAAGAAAGCTTAAAAAGAGAAGGTTACAGGAAACGTCAACTACTCGACTCATCCATGGTACGTGGTTTTTGAGTGTGTAAGGTCAGCGAGATGTCGCGCGTACGCGGTCTTCCACCGAGAGAGGATCGAGAGCTCTTGACACTTCCACACATACGCCACAGAGCCACGCGATTGGCTATTTAAACACTTGCTCCGTGGTGACCAAAGGAAGCAGGGCCAATCAGAGGCTTCCATCGACCGGAGACCCCCCCTCCCTCTCTAACCCCGCCTTCATTCATACCGGGTGGTGGTGAAAACCTCGAGTACTAGACCAAGACATTTTTCAGGATTTCGGCATTGAAAGCATTGTCATTATTTGAACTCCTCACGGTTAACAACTACATGATAACTAATGCGTTTATTACGTTTCGCCCCTTTGTTTGTCTCCTTCCTGGTTAATTTCTCCTGGTACACATTTACTATCCAGCTTGACGTCCTTGTCCTAGTAAGCTAGTTGACCTGATTCATAAGACCTTTCAGCACACTCGTAGAACGACGGTGTCTAACTAGGAACTGCCCCGCCCCACCACCACTACTACCACCACCACCATTGTATGACATTGAAGACAACTATGGCATACAGACAACTACTAGGGCAAAATTGCGCACTAGTGTGTTCTGTGCAGTAGATATTCAATAAATGCTCAAACAACTTTCCATAAGCCATTAGTTGACTTGTGAACAATGCAAAGCCGTTTGAGCATTTACTGGATACCCTTTTGGCCATTTATTCAATATCTTTGGTAACCAGCTTTAATTCCATGTACTGGTAAACTCTTTGTCATGCACTCGTAAGACACTCGTAAGTCTGTGTCTTAGTGGGTCCATGAACTAGTACACTTGACAATCAATTACGTTGATTTTTTTTTCTTCAATGATGTGATGAATTCTGAAAGAAAGATTCTTAAAATGTCCATTCCTTTATTCAGATACAGGTCATTACATCAAATTAACAATGCAGAATTTGCCTAACATAACATGACTTGGTTACTGGTTTGGTCTGTAACATGTCCATGTAAAAGCAGACGTTTGCAATTTTCTAATTTGATTAAGCACAAAGATAATAATTCTGCTTTCATGGACAGCTACTGAAATTGGAGAATATTTGCTCTTGAGAGGTGGAATTTTTTTTGGGGTTAAACAATGGTTTGGAACGATTTATCAATGACAAAAATAGTTGGTGGTGGCCTGGTGGTCCAGAGGTTAGCGCGTCGACCTCACAGTGCAGAGGTTGTGGGTTCAATCCTAGCTCCGGCCTTCCTTCGTGGAGTTAACATCTTCTCTCCGTACCTGCATGGGGGTACTCCGGTTTCCTCCCACATTCCAAAAACATGCATGGTAGGCTGATTGAACACTCAAAATTGCCCCTAGGTATGCGTGTGAGCGCGGATGGTTGTTTGTCTCTGTGTGCTCTGCAATTGGCTGGCAACCGGTTCAGGGTGTCCTCCGCCTACTGCCCGAAGAAAGCTGGGATAGGCCCCAGCACCCCCCACGACCCTTGTGAGGATGAAGCGGTTCAGAAAAGGAATGGATGGATGGAAAATAGTTGCTAGTTGTCGATTAATCGGTTAGTTGTTGCACCTCTACTGGTAACAGTTTTTCCGACAAAACCTTCCACTACTGTATGGCATTTTATCACACTAGTAGGGACATATTTGATATACATCTTGGACAACTACATTTTACTAGTGAGAGAAAAAAAGGGGGCATTTTGGTGCAACCTGTAGGTTCCAAGAGCATACTAATGCATGACACCTGCCTGCCTATACCAGTTGGGCCTAGGAGTGGTACAATTTTTTTTTCTCAAGATGGCGCCCGAGTAGGCAGCCTTCAGCAAGTGCTCTTCAAGAGCCTTGCTTTTTTTGTTCTTTTTTGTTGTTTTTGTCTTTTTGTTTTGTCACATGTTTGTTGTTTCGTCGTGTGGACCTGATGTGGACTGTTTTCAGCGTTTTTTGGCCACGACATTCGTCAAAGGAGAAGAATCTGTACTTGGTGGTTGCGCCTTCTCGGCAGCACGCCTGTACTAGCACAGATTTTGATTGGGAGGAATGTCGGCGCCATTGACTGTCGGTGCTGGACAGCCCCAGGGTGCTTGTGTTTTTTGCGCCTGTAATGGGCAGCATTTTTCACAGCCCCGTTTTGTTCAGTGAAGATGTCGGCGCTGCTGGACAGTCTGCGTTGGTGCGGCTGGATGGATGGCTGCTGAAGTTGAGGATTAGGAGAGAGGAGCGTCGGCGCGGAGCGCAGATGCGTATTTGGAACTGAGAGTCACCGCTTGGAATTGGAATGGATTTACATGGGACAGGAGAAGTGAACCAATCTCTTTTTTTCGTCAATGGATGCTACAGCTTCTTGTTGACTTTGAAACTTAGCTTGTAGCCGACGTGTGCACATTTTCAGCATGACGTCTCTGATCCACTGGTGAAAGGACACTTTGATTCTCTCCTCTTTCATCTCCAACTGCTTTAAACAAAGCATATGAGGGGAAAAGTGGTTAGGACTGCACGACTATCCGTGTTTCATGTTATTGGTGTTTATTATTTTACTTTATGTTTACTGTTTTGTTAAGCGCTTTGTTACAGCTGCCGCTGTTGTGAAAGCGCTATATAAATCAGCATGTATTGTATTGTATTGTATTGTAAATGCAACACAGTAGTTTACTTGCGTCTCACCAGTGAGGACAGACTGTACCTGGACATGGACCTCAAGCTGTCAAGGATATCGAATTAATCCTCAAACGGCTTTCCATACCGGCCTCTCTCACCTACCATTATAACATTACACCCAACCATTAACTCTGTCCCTTGAGAACAAATCACACCAGTGTGAAAATATGCGTGATGACGATGTGACACAGCTCATACAATTATTTGGATGAACTCTCATGCACACAGTAGCCGCCAAAGGTTTTTTTGTCACGCTACTGAAAGAGAACATTGCTCATTTTGTGAAATGAAAATGAGAACCAATATTCCACTCAATATTGTCTTCTTTGTTGTTTTCCTGGAAATATCAGGTCAATTTACTCATTTCACAACGCTTTGGACTTTTATGTTTCATTGTATTGTGCAGTAGTTTAGGTAGAATAAGCTAAATAGATTGTAACTTTTTTGGGGGGTTTGTTTTTGTTCATAATAAGCGCTCTGCTTTTTGCCGCTCAGGATGGCATTTTTGTACACTTGATCACTCACCTCAAACGATATCGGCATTGCACGCATACGATTTTGTTGAAATTAATGAATTTCAGATACAGCATTGGTGTGCCCACAAAATTCATTCAGTATCTTTCAGAATACTATATACTGTATATCTCAACCCCAGTTGTGCCAGAAAAAGCAGAAATGGAAACACAATACATGTACGTTTTTAGAAATAAAAACAGGAGTCAGACAAGGCTGCATTCTGTCTCGCCTTCTGTTCTCAGTGGCAAAAGATTTGGTCATGATGACTGCAATTTACAATAAAAACTTTGGAATCACCTGGAAAAGGAAATCAAATAAACAGATCTTGACCTTGCGGATGACATTACATAACCATTTATTCAGTTATATTCTACAGCCTGAATAAGGAACAAATGTTCACGGTGTTTTATTATCCAGGAAAATATTCCTGACAATATGCAGATGCATTCATAGTATTCGGTAAAGATAAAAAAAGAAGGAGGAGGAAAAAAAAGTTTCCCCATTGCCACCAGCCCACAGCTAACCTCCCGTTGGAAAAGTATGTGTCAAAGTCATGACACCATACTTGGAGGTTTAGCTCTTGCCCTCCAGAGCTACAAGCCAAGTTGCCAAGTGCAGCATGCGAGACTTGTACTTGTAGCATGAGTCATTTGCCCATCTGGAGTCCAAGAATATGTTGTGGATTTTTGCAGAAAAAAAGTGCCTCCAGTTGAAAGGGTTAGATTCGACAAGTGACTTTCAGATTTTTGTTTTCATAACCATGTCATATACTGACGGTGATGTGTGAAAGTGACTGAAAGCACAACACTCATCCGATTTGACATATTTGGCACATGGCATCCTCCAAAGATTTAACCAGTCAAAACAAGATAGTCTTTGCATGGGACAGGAGAAGTGAACCAATCTCTTTTTTCGTCAATGGATGCTACAGCTTCTTGTTGACTTTGAAACTTAGCTTGTAGCCGAGGTGTGCACATTTTGAGCATGACGTCTCTGATCCACTGGTGAAAGGACACTTTGATTCTCTCCTCTTTCATCTCAAACTGCTTTAACAACAAAGCGTACGAGGGGAACCGTGTTTTATGTTATGTGTTGTGTTTATTATTTTACTTTATGTTAACTGTTTTGTTAAGCGCTTTGTTACAGATTCCGCTGTTGTGAAAGCGCTATATAAATCAGCATGTATTGTATTGTATTGTATTGTATGCAATTTTATGCTTGGATTTGTGGAATCTAAAGACAAACATAAGCATTTGCTTTGAATCTGTTATTGTGCGCCAAAGTTCTCTGCAAAACCATGTCAAATATGTTCTCTGTTACACAATCCTTTGTTTCATGTCTCAGTTTGTAGGTTTGGATTAAGCTGAATCTAAATGGACCACTGTAAGCTAGTCATTTGGATAACGATGGCAAATATGCTCGGAAACATCGCCAGCTCCCCCCCACACATGTGACTCTTACACATTTGAACTTTTCACATTACATGTCATCTATCGCATTGTCCTTTTTTACTTGGGGGTATGGGGGGTACTATCAAGATCTGTGCCATGTAATGATTTCAAGTGTTGCATCTTACATCACATGTCAGACGTACTTGAGAGATACTACAGGCACTATTAACCCACTTGACAGACTGTACATTGAGTTCACTTATCATTCTGTGCTACTTGGCAGTGGCATTTCACCCCAGACTACAAGTTTTTCACATCACATAGTCAACCTTCAGCCTTGGTATTTAAATACTCAGTTTGAATGTGTGGTGCAGGTTTGAAGTCTCATGTGCTCTCCAAGCACAGCATTTGACAGATCCATTGGTGGTGGTTCTTTGCACATTGACATGTACACGCTGAGATGTTTGTAAAAATAGCAAGTTATCATGAGGGGCTGTGTGATGTGAGCCGGCCACATCCCATGCAACGCAAATTAGCAAATGGATTGAAGAAACCAGTTTAATCAGACACATAGTCGATATGTTGACGATTGAACCATCTCTTGTATGGAGGCACACAACTTTACTTTGACAATTCCCAGACCTACTGTGTGCCTTGATTTACAGAAGTGGCCATCTGACCATCTCACGTGAATTGAAAAGATTAGACATTTTACTAAACGGCTCAGTAACATTGTGACACCCATACAATGAAGCATTAAGGACGATTGCAGTCATTATTTCTCTGAATGGTTTTTACTGCCATCTAGCGGACATCTAGTAACATCATTTTTAGGTTGTGTATGCTCCAGTTTGCCACAGCAAAGTACATTGTCTCGCTTGTCAGTACTGTTCTCACTAAGAAACTAAAACTTTCATGTTAATTCATGTTAATTGCGTGTTTTTTAAACATTCTTGACAGACACAGATTGTCTAAAAAACAACCTCCCCTCCCAAAAACCCATAAGCTATTATTTTAGGAATTTGATGATCTGCCTTCTGTCACTATCAAATGAAAATATGTACAGTCAAAGGGAATTATGGGAAACAGATTTTTCAATCGCCCACCTGTGAAGTATGGAATTAAATGACCAGGTAAAGTGTGGCCCAGTTAAATTGTAAGCCGTTCATCCACAGAGACTTAACAGCACACACATTGCTGTTCAATTGGGCAAAGATCCAGAGCCACATTCAAGACATCACCTGTCTCAAACACTTTTATGTCAAAGCTAAAAGATGAGAAAATCCGCATTTAGTAGGCTGAACAGATTAGTTGTCTAACACAATTAAGCTTCTAATAAGATGCAATATTAGACCGCTCAGTGAAGCTTTTGACGTAGTGGGGCTTAGGGAGGATATCTGTGTTTGGCAATGTGTCCACTGCATGTGCCCCATACACAGTTCTGCACAGTACTTAACAATTGTAGTTCAGGGCTTGGCGATGAAGTGCTGGAAAAGCCATGCTGTCTTTGAGGGGGCTTGGTTTAGGTTGCTCTTCCTTTTATTTTACCTTCACTTCAGGCTCATTTTGGATGGATCAAAAATAGGTTTAAAATGTTATGAAATTTTTCAGGTGCGGCACGGTGGGCGATTGGTTAGCACGTCTGTCTCACAGTGCAGAATTCCCTTGTTCGATTCCGGCTCCGGCCTTCCTGTGTGGAATGTACATGTTCTCCCTGTGCCTGCGTGGGTTTTTTCCAGGCACTCCGTCATCCTCCCACATTTCAAAAACATGCATGACAGGTTAGCGGAGCACTCTAAATTGTCCCTAGGTGTGAGTGTGAGCGCAGCGCAAATGGTTGTTCGTCTCTGTATACCCTGCAATTGGCTGGCAACCGGTTCAGGGTGCCCCCCAATCCGCCTGCTGTCCGAAGACAGCTGGGATAGGCTCCAGCATGCCCCGCGACCCTCGTGAGGATACGGAGATTAGACAATGGATTGATATAATTTTTAACCCTTGGGATTTTTTTCCAGATATATTACAACACTTGGCAACTGTTTTAAATCGCAATTTTTTTTTTTTAATGGATGCCTCTTGATAGTCTTACGGCTTTGAATGCGAGTTTGCTTCGGCTATTTAGTCTAATTTGTGTTGTATATGCGCATCCTCAAGTCCGTTCTTTTAAACGCATCGAACAGTCTATAGATTAATTAAATTAATAGCTTTTTCGACTTCATGAAAATGTCAGTCGATTTCAATATTTTATTAATTCAAATCAGGGGCACGAGACTTTAAGTTTCCATCGACTGTAATTTTGTTCCATTGGCCAACTTGGCTATTATTAGTCGTGGAAATCAATTTCTCCAGCAGGGGGCCCCCGTGTTGTCTGCTTGAGAAGCTCAGACTGGCTATAATTGGAGTTCCAAGAACTAGAAGTTGAATCTCGACTCTGGCCTTCCCATGTGGAGCTACATGTTGTCCCAGTTGAGTAAGTTTTTTTTTGCAGGCGTTGCAATTTCATTTCATATTCCCAAAACAAGCATGATTGTTTAATGCAACACTAAATTTAGATTTTGCGTGCCCTGCGTTTGGCCCTAATGAGAACAAGCGCTATAAAAATCGATCCATGATTTTACTGACAGCATGTATGAAGAGCACAGTCATTTAAAAAAGAATCCCCGAAAATGATTCATTTTACAAGAAGGAATGCTGTATTCTCCATTTAAAGATGAGGCTTTATCTAAATGTTCCCTTTTATGCCTTTTAGCACACGCAGCATGAGGAAGGTTTTGGAGGAAAAGACAGTATCATTGTGTCACCTTGCTGAACCTCTGGCCATCCAGAGGCAGGAATCCAGCGGAGATTACCGTATATACAGTACTACAGAGCTGCACTTAACTGCGCATACATACAGAGGGTGTATTCAGTTCTATGGCTAAGTGAGTGTGTGCATGAGTGCTGCTGTTGATGACAAATCATGTCAAGGTCAAAAAATGAAATTGATGAAGTGGAAGATCAGATGGTTTTCCTGTAGCGTGTACAATGTCACAATATTGAGTCTGTTTAAAGGCGGGTTAAAAGAGGGCATAACTGATGAAGACAAATATGAATGAACATCATCTTTATTAATGTTGCACAATTATACTTGATCTTACACACAACACTGTCTGACTGTTAGGTTAGGTTGCAGAAATATCAGCACATGAGATTGGATGCGTAGCCTGTGAATACCGTGACAGCTTACAGGATTCAACAAGAGCAGTTATCTTGCTTTTCCCTGCACTGAGATGCCCTTTGCACTATTTACTATTTCTCCATACAAAGGATACACCGTAAACTGCGCTCTGTCAGGATATATTGTAGATGCTGTGCTCGACACTTACAAAGACTAAAGTAAAATGAAGGGGCAGCTCTGGTAAATTACACTGTTTGATGCAGTGTAAGCAAATGTCAGGAAAGGCTCTCTCCTCCAAACAACACTACAGAGAAGATGAGGCAGCCAAAAGCTTCACTCACTGTCTGGTACCCACTCATTCTCTTCCTGTTGATGCATATGTTCATATTTTTTTTGAGAAAGTCACTACGTCGAATGTCACTATGTCCAATGGTTAGCGCGTCGACCTCACAGTTCCGAGGTCGTGGGTTCGATCCCGGCTCTGGCCTTCCTGTGTGGAGTTTGCATGTTTTCCCCGGGCCTGCGTGGGTTTTCTCCGAGTACTCCGGTTTCCTCCCACATTCCAAAAACATGATTGGCAGGCTGATTGAACACTCTAAATTGTCCTGAGGTGTGAGTGTGAGTGCGGTCTGTGTGCCCTGTGATTGGTGGGCAACCGGTTCAGGGTTTCCACCGCCTACTGTCTGAAGGCGGCTGGGATGGGCTCTAGCACCCCTGCAATCCTTGTGATGATACAGCGGATCGGAAAATAGATGCATGGACTACGTCGAAAATAAATAAAGTCGAACCTCTAAGGTAGAACATTTCTGTTCTTTTGATTCCAACACAAGTTTGGCAAATCAAAGTACTGTATTGTGTTTTGGGACCAAACTGCCCTGATTATAAAATCTTTCCATCAGAGATTTTATGTCATTCTTAACTGTCCTGTTAAACCACCACACGGTCTGCGCTACCAGGCTGCAGTTCCGTTTAAGGGTCTGGGCAATCTTTATAGGATAGCCCTTCTTTCTGTAGAGCAATTATTTTCTATTTTTCAGATCACCCACTCCCAAAAGAGTTCTTCCAGTGACCAGTATGTGTCAGCAAAAATACCTAATTTAACACACTTGCTCAGTTGTTTCCCATAGGCACCTGCAGCCGAGTAAAAGTTATGGGTCGCATGACACTAGGAGGGTAAATGACTGATTAGGCCAAAAGTACTTTTACATTTTCACCTGGTATTGGTTTTTCCTCGCCACGAGTAGGATTTCTCCCAAAATCTGTGTGTGGGTGTGTATTCTACTTTCCAGGCACATTTAATCTTACGATTGGCCACATGCTGGTGTTAAGTGCCAACACAGCATCACATAAATCCACTGCACCCGTTCAGAGTTCTATGCTACATCTTTCCTGTGGAGTAGTTAATTGACTATTCAATTGCTAGCTGCAGGTCAGAACTTCAGCTGGACGCCACATATCAGCCCCCAGACACATGCTTGAAGGGGGAGCATGTCTCAGTAGTAGAGTTGTCGTCTCTCAACCCAGAGGTTGGGGGTTCAATCCCCGCCCATTGCAACCTTGTCGAAGTGTCCTTGAGGAAGATACAGAATCCCCAGTTGCTCCCGATGCTGCATCATTAGCAGATAAATGGGGAAACAGTATAAAGCGCTTTGAGTACCAAAGGTAAAAAAAAAACGCTATGTAAGTGACAGCCCATTGTACCATTGAGGGTTCTTTGCAGGAGCTCAGCTGTTCCCAGAATTGTGCTCTTTCGGACAGAGATTTCATATGTTGTTCCTGGTATCTGCTGAAGCCATCCACCCAGCTCGGGGGTTACTGCCCACAGTGCCTTGATCACGACTGCCATCACAATTGCCTTCACCTGTTACATTTTTCTTGTTTTTCACCATGCTCCATGAATGTCTTGCACTTTTTCCAGAATGTCCTGGTTCACAATCACCTGACACCTTGTTGAAGCAGGCGAAGTCTGATCTGGTATGACTCTCACTTGATTTTATGATCCAATACTTCAGGAATGTAATAAGGAGAAAAAAAGAGCACATCCAAATTGCCTTTATTTATTTGTAAATAAAACTATCCCAACATGACACCTTTTATGGACAGTGAAGCAGTGGTGTAAACCAAGTGAAACAGTGGAAACCTTTTTCTTCTTTTTTGTTGGGTCACATCAGTTTTTCAGATGACATATTGATGTTCAATAGCTCTATCTTTTCTACCATGCAAAACACTCAATTTGCACACATTGCAAGTCGTCGTTGGACTGTTTACGCTTTTCACATTAAATATTTTCATCCTGCAGACATTATCATTGTTACGTGACGTTAGCTTCACCTTAGCTTCCCACAACATCAACCAGAACGTTCCTCCTGGCTGTGTTGATTTCCGCTGTTTCCAGCTGTGGTATGGTGGTTAGCATATCCTCACATTACAGAGGTCCAGGATTCGATTCCAGCCTCCGGCCTTCCTGTGTTCAGTTCCCATATTCTTTTTGTGCTTGCGTGGGTTTTCTCCGGTAATTCCAGTATCCTGTCACATTTCAAAAGCATGCATGGTAGGTTAACGAATATACCTGACACCTTTTTATATATATATGTGTGTGTGTGCGCACACACACGTCTAGTCTGTTTCAAAATGAAATAAATGGCTAAATTAAAAAAAACAACAATCTTTTCGGTTTTGATTATCTGAAATTACGGATTTGAGATTATTTTTGATCAGGACATCCCTGATTGAAATCCTTCAATTTATTTAGAATTACCCCCATAAATACAAATAAATTGAAGTTCCGTCTAGATTCAAGAGCTGTTCGAGATATTTGATATTTTATCCATGGTTTCAGGGTACTTTTGGTATCGCATAAATCACGACACATGTACTAGTAGTCTAAAAGTAGCACTAGTAGTTGAAAAACGTTACTTTAAGGCACAGTCCGTCGACTAGTGTAAAACATTGTTTTGCCAGAATGGACAAAGAGCGGACTAAAGCACACGATGGAAGTTAAGGATAAAGAATAATGCTCTTAGGGCTTTCCATAACACACAACAAACGCTGCAGTGGCAGAGCGAGGTCGATGGCACGTTCGCCTTTCGGCCCCTTTAAAAGTGTGCAGCTTTAGCGGTGGGATTATTGGAGCTTCGTAGACAAGTCGGCGGAGCGAGAAGGGACGAACAGCTCGAGAGAAAGAGAGAGGGACGGCGAGGGGCAAGGGGTGGCGGGAAGAAGGAGGGGTGGGGGGAAGAAGTCGAACCGGACGACTGGAAGAATCATGGCGGCACCGCTCGGACGGGACACCCTACCTGACCACTGGTCCTACGGAGTTTGTAGGGATGGCCGGGTGTTTTTTATCAAGTGAGCCACTTTTCATGCAGTCACCCGTCGGTATTTGTTGGAATACTCAACGGGAGTTTTGTTCAAACACCGTCCACAAAGTAACAGGTGTCTTTTTTTCCAGTGACAAAACTCGCAGTACCACTTGGCTTCACCCGCGAACAGGCGAACCTGTTAATTCCGGACACATGATACGTTCAGGTACGCCGCAGATCGTCCGAATCGAAGAGTGCTCTCTCGGCTGTGGCGCATGGCTCGGCGTAGTTTTGATTTGGTGTCCTGCTTCTCTTCCAGATTTGCCGAGAGGATGGGAAGAGGGATTCACGGACGAAGGAGCCAGCTACTTCATCAAGTGAGTGGCTCATCATTGCATTGTTTGCTGGTCGAAATGCGATACCATTCGTATGTTAAATGTTTGCCGTGTGTAGTTCAGGCACGTGTGGAATGCCAGATTTGTCCGCAATCGCTGATGCTGCAAACATGTCAAGCAATCAGTTTCAGTTTGAGTTGAGAAACAAATAACACAGTAAGGAGTGCCACTGGGTTGGTGACCAAAATAAATGTGCTTGCGGTGTGTGTAAAAGTGGCAGCCTAAGCAGAGCAGGAAGGAGGAAATTAAAATTCTCCTCACATCATGCTCCATGCAGGACCTCTACTCTCTCCATTAGGTAGGCGAGTGTGTGTGTGTGTGTGTGTGTGTGTGTGTGAGAGAGAGCGAGAGAGAAAGAGAGAGAGGGGGCTGTGACCTTGTGGTGACAGAGATGTATACCAAGATTGCATTATTGAAGCAGGGAGGACAGATTTTCCCAAAGTCACAAACTACAGTGTGATTTGTGTCTTTTTTCAGTCCAAGTGTTGATAGCTGACAAAATCATCAATAGTGCAATGACATGTACCCTTTTCAGATTTTGGAAGTCAATGATCCTGCTGTACATCTGGTTTTATAACACAAACCCGTTGAAGCCTTCAACTTGAGCAAACAGTGCATTGCTGTACATTAGAACAGTGTTTCCCTTTTTATTCAGCCAAAGGATATATTTGATAAGAGAAAAAAATGTCACAAAAAGGGGATACACAGGTTAAAGTATGTATTTCTTACCATCTAATGGAATGGGATTACATTGTTCTGCCCATCACTCTCCATTGCTGACATACCCGTTGATACTGTAGTTGAACACATATGCATTCTTAAAAAAACAAATTAAAAAAAAAAAAAAAACCTCGGACCATTAGTTACATGAGTGAAATTTGTTAATTTCCCACTGCACACCTGATGATCTTTTAAGGTTAATGTGGAACTACACAATGGTTGGGAGTCTCTGGATTACAATAATGAACCATCGCTAAAATCTGACCAAATACTACTCTTAGCAATTCTTTGTCACACATCAAGCAGTTGAGCATTGCACATTTACCGGCACAATGCAATGGAAGAATTGCGACCCTGTACCTGTATTAGGTTTTGATGCTCCACATGCAACGTACTCAACTATATTATTTTTTGAATGAATTACAAAAACATGCTGTGATTGTCAACAAATAATCTGATCGCCATGAGTCAGAGTGGCACCGAGTAAGTGTGGATATTTTTAGAGGCTATTAGCAATGATTGATCACCTCACTCAATAAGTGATGGTTGCCACTTATGACCGGCACACTGCATGACAGTTCTGTCCGTTTTGGCCGCGTGACTTCAGAGTGGTCCTAACATTGTGTAATATTGCAAGCCTTTGGTCTTTTTGCCTTTTGTCACCATTATCAATCACTTTTATGTAATTAATTTGCAGTTTATTGTGTCCACTTGTGAGCAAGTCACCATTTTGCTGAGTTTAACCATGACAGCAAAAGATCAGTGTGCTCATCATGAAGAATAATCAATGTGTCCACCATTATGAATGATAAATATGTCCACTGTGACATAGGTTCAATATGTCCAACTGTACTGTATTTTTACGTTATGCTCATTCAACATCATGTGATACCGTGGTATCCAGTTAAAAACACTTAATCCATTTCAGCTCCCCAAACACCCACCCCAACTGTTTTGTTAGGTGTTAAAAAAGCACCCTATTGAACAAAAACATAAGAAATGGTTTGGCAAAATGTCATTACTGTATGCTGGGTCAAGGCGAGTCTCAACAACAACTGACGTCTTGTATCTGTGCCTTTAAGGAGTGTGGTCGAGAGCGGTGTTTCCCAACCTTTATTGACCCATGGCACATATTTCACATTGGAGAAAAATACAAGGCACACTACTTTGCAAAACAATTGACCAAAAATTGGGTACAGAGGTTGAAAATGTATCTTCTGTCATCTAGTGGAAGAACTTTTGATTGTAGCTGCTTGCAAATGTTCTGTCATTTTGTATTTGTGTGTTTGGCTGTTTGCCCCATTCAAGAAGTGATTTTCAAAAAGACGGCCATCACAATTGGCCAGCATTGTGAAACTTGTATTCCTCCCCGACTCCCATATAGAGAGACCTAGCAGCAAACCTCCTTCATGCACTGTCTTGCTTCTTGGTACAAAATCAAACCCGATTTCAGAAAACAAACACATACAAAAAAACACCTTACTCATGACCCAGCCCAGAACGGAACCCATTTTCTGCAGTTCTATCCTCATGAACAATATCTACCATATGCCCCATCCTGTGTTCCAGCCCCCCGCACCCCCATTAATAATTATCACTGCAGACATCACAAAGAAGGATCAGAGTGTCCAGCCCTATACCCTCTCCCATGCGCTGCATCTCGATGAAATTATGTTTATTCTCGAAAAATTACCACTGTGTCTGCAGTGGCAGCAGAGAGCTCACTGCTTTGGGGACCAACGTAGATTCTCTGCTGCTGGGTATGCTGCAGACAGACATGGCTGCAGTAAAATCACATCTAGGCAAGGGAAACTAGGCAAACTGAGACCTTGATACTTGTATAAAAAGACTGATCAAAGTACAGACTTAAGTGCAAAAGTAGAAATGAAATTTGACTGTCACTTATAATACAATACCTATCGAAGCCCATTTCAATTAAACATTTTTGTTTACTAGTGGAAACTGTACGTTTAGCAAAATTTTAACAAATTAAAAGGTCTACCCGTGTGTAGAGCCAAAACTAGAGTGGTTAGAAGGGGTGAGGGAAAGCTTTGCTGATCTTAATGTCCATTTTGTTATGTTCAACTACATAATACTTTACATGAAGCCAACTTCTTTTCGAGTGTAGCATCTACATATCACCCATGTAACGCCAATAAGCTAGTGTTTCAAACGTCGCTTACACTTGAACGTGGTCTGTTGGAAACACCCCGGTAAAATTTCATTTGAATTTTTATTGTGGTAAACAGGCTTCACAACCCTTTATTTCTTTTTTTACTGGAGGAAACAGGCTCCCTGTCCTGTAGAGTTTTTATTTTCCCCATTAGCTCGCGTCATTGGCGTGAACGCTTCCTGGTTGACATTCCTCCTTTTGACTGCTGTCCCTGATTTTCAACATTGTAACAAAATATCCCAATCGCTTAATCACTTAATCAATCAAGATCTAAAAGCAGTAGATGTTCTCAACTCAACTCAACTCAACTGTGTTTATAGAGCACTTTCAAACAGCCGTTGTTGCATACAAAGTGCTGTACATGGAGCAACTAACATATACAACAATAATAATTCTATTGTCCTATTTAAGTTTTTTTTTTTTGGGAGGTCTTGTTGTCATTCACAGAGGTTGACAAAAGTAACAAACCTATTTTAACGAAGGAGTAGAAACTGCAGATATATTTGTTCAAATGTGGGAGTCAAGTGTAAAAATACACAAATTACACAGACCCATGAAAATCCCCCACTAAAGTATAGTAACAGAGTACAGGACTTTTGTATTTTTTTACCTCAATACTTCCCACCACTGCTTCTCTGTTATATCTGGGAAATTAAATGGTTTTGTGTTTATTGCTAGATTCTCTGGTGACAAACTGATGAAAAAGTAAGTCTGGGCTGTCAGCCGCAGCAGACAAGGCTCTGTCACTGCCATCTACGAAATAATGCCATATGCAATCCAGGTACCTGCTAGTCGGACATGCTTTAGAAGGCCGTGTATTTTAAAATTACTTGTTCAAGGTTAGCTTGTTGCATCACCCTTAATCTTGTCATGACCCAGTTTTATATACACTGAGATGTGTCTGTCTGGTTGTCTGTGGGTGATAAGAGGTTTGTAGTCTGCTGCTACGTACTTCACTATACACATCACAAGATACTGTCAGGATGGAATTGCTTGATAACAATTGGATTTGTTGTTGTGAAGACATTCATTGTGTGCAGAATACAGATGCCTTCTGCGCTGCAAAAAGACTGCTGGATTAATAAATGGTAGCTTGAATGTCAAGCCTATCAATTCAGTAGTACCCAGTAGTATTTGTTTAAGTTTGTTTCTCAGGCTAGATTTACATTGCAGGTCCAAGTGCTAATTCAATGTATTTATATATATTGAGCGACCATACGTGAGGGTCTGCACTGTTTATTTATTTTGGTCAGGTCGATGCAGATGTGAATACTGTACATCACAGAGCAACATTTTCCAATGATGTTAACCAGACTCAAATTGATCATGGATATCCAATCTGTTATGTATGCTGCAATCACATTGGCAGATGTCTTCTACACATTGTATTTTTATCCGTATCAGGAAAGAGATCTGATTCTCATATCACAATCATCTTTCGTGTTTTTTTCTTCTTTACACTGTTACAAGTGAATACAGTCACACGTCAATACATATTCAATCTGTGCCACTTGGGAACAGAGTAATTAATCACTGACTGGTACGGTACTAGGCTGTCACACGTCGAAACGCAAGAGACAATCGGGGTGGGAGGAGCGTACAGCGTCGTGGGAGGGATGGTGCGAACGGCGGCCGTTATGCGTCGAAACGTAATAGATGATGGGGCCGGGGATGTTGGGGTTCGTACGGTGGACATTCACTATGAAAGATAATTGGTGACTGGGGGGGTGGTGAGGCCATCACGCACAAATTCCCGATGACCAGCATGCCCGCGCATCTGACCAATGAAATGAACAAACATATAACAGTGGAGCAATGAAATGGTCCGTGTCTGCCCTCTTAATGAATATCCATTAGCTATATACTGTATGAGAGACTGAGAGGTTCTGAAAGACTACTGTGTAACTAGCTGAGATCTGAATTGTTTATGAAATAAAGGAAAACCAATGTTTAAGGTAAATACAAGTTTTAAAAATTAATCCGTGTTGCTTCCTTCTTTGCAAATATCCCATGTCGTAACATAGAGACCTGCCACCGTTAATACAAAGTAGCCAATATATGTACAAATGTGTTTTTAATGGTTACAGGTAGATGTTTTCGCGGCTTTTAATCAGATGCCTTTTGTAGTCTGGAAATTACAATAACATAACTGCAGGGTCGCACACCATATTTGTGTTCATCTCTCTGTGATGCCTGGTTTCAAATTTTGCTGACATATTGCTCTTTACAATGTGTGCATGTTCGTATAGTAAGTAAGGTTGGAGGGAGCTTTCCTTTGTTGTCTATTTACTTAGTAGTGAACGACATTGCAAACATGATTAATGAGTCCCTTTTTTGATGAGACATTGGCCAGACTCCAGTGGCTATGTAGCTGCAGTCATAGTGAGCTGAAGCCATGCCAAAGACTTCAGTCGGGTTGTGTTCACTAAAACAAAAAAGACACTTAAGCTACCTTTAACACCAATGTTTGTTTTATTAAACACAGTTTTCCACCTTCCATAAGGGTCCAGAAAACATCACTATCATTTTATTTCAATTCATTTTCAAATGTGTGATAGTTATGGTGACAGGCAAAAGATAAATCACGCTGGGCCAGAGGTCAAATAAAAATGTATATGTTTTTAAACTTTGTGCTGTAGTTAAATCAGGGGAGACACTTTGCTATGTTTAAAGCATTTTAACAGCTACATTCCAAAACATGCACAAAAGAAGAATTTCAGTGTTGTAATTTTGTCTCAGTAATTCAAGGTGTTGATTAAGTGTATTTACCCACTGGCAGGTCGACAGTTTGCACAGTGAATGCATCCAAAGCTTCTGCAATATGAGTAGTAACACACAAGCCCCAAAGTGTGCATTTAAGCTTTGTAGATTTATTTGCACATTTCACACATGACAGTAAGAGTAAATTACATTTCATTTAGCATGATGAGCAAAAGGGGAGCCCACACAAAGAGAATTCCAGGAGCCCATGACAACTTCAACACACCACTGACCAGCACTCTCATTCTTTTAGCCACCATTCATTCAAAGGTTGTGACTAGGGGATACGGCTGGAACTTGAATCAACTGCAAATTCAAGAGCTCAGCTTAGGAAATTGAAATGATTTTTTCTGCCAACCAATATAAAAATGTGATAGTAACAATTTAAGATGACATTAAAACATTTGATGTTGATTGACCGAGTAGATGTGGAAAAACAGATTTAGCTGTCTTTATTTCATGGGACACTTGAGAAATGGTGATGAGTGTAAGCTGAGTTTGACCTTTAACTTGCAACTCTTTTGGGAGACATTTTCTTTTGATGTGACAACTTATTATTCGCGAGTGGCAACAGAGTACAGCGCTTCTGAAGTTTAGCTCCTTGATTAACTGTAGATGTGAAGGATGCCAGGTTTCTCCATTTGTCCCATGTGTATCTTGGCTAATTAGACATCTGTGTCACTTGATTAAGAGTGCTGTATGTTTTGAACTGCTGCACTTAGCCAATTAAAGTTTACAAGGGAATAATGGTACATTTTTACTACTTTGCTCTTAAAATGTGTATTTGATTGGACAGCTTAATGATTAAGATCAGTAAACCTTCAAGGTATATTTAACAACATTTGTCACACATGGACACACGATCAGGGGTAGAAGGCCGTCCAAGTGCCGAGCCACAGCGGCCAACTTTACATCATCTGCAAGTTGAGAACTTCTTGCAGTTACTTTTAAATGTACTTTGCACGCGGCAATCTCCTGCATCTACATGCTATGGAAACCGTGTGTCTCTCTCTGCGCTCAATTTAAAATGAATGAGGGGAGCCGCTTCGATTGGCCAGGAGTCATCTGCGTTCTCCCTCGCAAACGACATACAACAGCGTGAACACCCACTACTACCACACCTTGCATGAATTTTAAAACTGTTTTCACATAAGGCGCACTGCATTATAAGGCGCATATAATAGAAGCTACAATAGTGGCTGCGGTTGTGTTATGCATCCACTAGATGGAGCTACGCTAAAGGAATACAAAACAATACATCTGTATTTATATAGAGATTTCACAACCGCTGCAGCTGTAACAAAGTGCTTTATAGAACATTTATCATACGATGTCCAAAAATCTGAATATTGATCCATATATAAGGCGCAACGGATTATAAGGTGCACTGCTGGCTTTTGAGAAAATTGAATGCTTTTAGGTGCGCGTTATAGTGCGGAAAATTTACAGACTCGGGTCTTTTTGAATATAATGCTACAAGTTTGGCACACCTGCAGTATGTTTTGGCCAGTTTTGCTCGTTGCTATTTGCAGCGCCGCTTAGGCTCCATCAATACATTTATATCACAGTGCTCTTCTGTCATCAGCTGCACTATTCGATTGCCTTTCACATGTAAACATTCATCCATCCATCCATTTTCTAATCCGCTTATCCTCACGAGGGTCGAGGGCGGGCTGGAGCCTATCCCAGCTGTCTTTGGGCAGTAGGCAGGGTACACCCTGAACCGGTTGCCTGCTGTAGGGCACAGATTGACGAACAACAACTCACATTCACAACCACACCTCGGGACAATTAGTGTTCCATTATATGGTCATAGATTGCCTAACAAGAATTACCAGGGTATTTTTCTCTGCAGCCCCAAGGAAGTATCCTTGAGGAAGATACTGAGCCCTCAGTTGTTTTGTATGTCGTCAGGTTGTGAATGAAGCAGTGGGAGCATACATTATCATCATCGTGATTTTGATGTGGACGGCTGACTGAGTTGACGTCAGAAAATTGCACCTTGAAAGGATTGAGTCGCTATATAAATGAAGGCTGTTTACCATCATCTCCAGCAGTCAGACCAGACTTATGTCAAATCTCTGAGAAGTATAAATGACTCCTATTTCATTCCTACATGGATGATATGATCTTCATAATACTATTCATTAAGTTTAGCGAGAGGAAAGCATCCATCACGAGTTCCAGGTTCACGGTCCTGCTATTTCACAGATTTAATTATTTAATTTTTGTCCAATGAATAACTATATTTTGATCTAATGCGCCTGTATATTCGTTGCACTGTAATTTCGCTTTTGACTATGAGATAATGGCACACTGTGTAAATTTGAAATAAGAAGAATGAAACAGAAAGTACTGTCTTTTAGCGCAGCTTTGTTTTTGTTGAATGTTATCGACTGTAGTCCTGCTTTTTACGCCTACATAAAGCAACGGCTGTATGTTCGTTTTATAATGAACATCTTTGGACATGATTATTCTGAGATGATTGGTTCAGATTGTTAATTTGGAAAAACAGGATTTGACACTGTAACACTGTCCAATATTTTTGTTATCCAATGTTCTTGTGCTCTTTCTCTTAGTTTTTTTTTCTAATGGCTTCAGCACATTTTTTGGTAACTTTTGGATCGTTTTTCAAAACTCTTCACACAAATGAGAAATGCTTTCACCAAAAAGGCAAATCATCAAGTTATCTTACAAAAGCAAATAAGTCTTGTTCAATTATTAAAATCTTTGTAAAAATGTTATTTTTGTATCAAACAATTAACCCACGCCGTCATATTACGAAGCAAAAAATGTGCCAACTACACACGATGAGAAGAATGACAACTGCATCTGGCTTTTGCTTTCTCTGTGCGCAAGGTAGGCTATGTAAGCAATATAAGAATGTTTATTCAAGGTGTTTGCTATACAGTATTTACTGGAAATACAAAACTGTGGTTTTCCATGTCAAAACACCTCACTCAATAATTCCGCTGAGAAATAGAGAGGGAAAAAAAATATTTCCATGGTTCATTACATGGTGTATTCTCATAGGTCTGATGTAATCAGTAATTCTACTTCTTACTTCCATCTACTATCTTTCTTCCATCTTCACCTTCTTGTCCATCTCCTTCCCTCCCTCTTGCTTATTCACCTCCATGTCTTCTTCCTCTGCACTCCGTAATTCTCACTCTTTCTGCTCTCTCCGTTGTCCTCCACACCGACAGCTGACCTGTGGTTTATTTATAGTACTTAGGCTGATTGCAAAGTGAGCTAATTATCTAAAACAGTTTTCTCATGTGACAATGAGGCCAGACGATTGGCAGAATAGTGTAAATAATAGCCATAAATATGTATCCTTTGTGTCTTTGGAAATTGGATGTAAAGCAGTGAGTTGTGTGTGACATGCTGAGAAATTTATTAGGAAGCAGTGTGTGTGTGTTTTGAGTTTAGCAAACTCTGTAAGTGGTTTTGCAATAGATATTCATAGTTTTAGAAATTGTGCTATAAAAAAAATCACAATGCCCCATCAGTTGAGAGCTACATTATTTTTGGAGCAGGCCCCTACTTCTGTGGTCATGGGGGCTACCTGGTGCCCAACCTGGTGCCCACGGGCACCACGTTGGCGATGCCTGCTTTTAAGTCACAAGTTATGCGACTATTCTTTTTGATTAAATATGACACAAAATTGTTCTGTGGGACACAGTTCATTTTGTGGAATGGGCCAACAATGGTGTGCGGCAGTGCAGAAGGAAGTTTTTGTTAACCACAATGAAAGCTAAAGCTACCAATGCTCTGTCTATCCATCCATCCATCCATCCATCCATCCATCCATCCATCCATCCATCCATCCATCCATCCATCCATCCATCCATCCATCCATCCATCCATCCATCCATCCATCCATCCATCCATCCATCCATCCATCCATCCATCCATCCATCCATCCATCCATCCATTTTCTAATCCGCTTATCCTCACGAGGGTCGCGGGTGTGCTGGAGTCTATCCCAGCTAACTTTGGGCAGTGGGCCTCCGTCTAAACCTCATCAAATTCATTTTCTCTCTGTAGCATCCCCGTAGGCACTTATCTTCATCCCCGTTTAATGAAGCTGTCTCCTCATGCAAACACAGCATTCTATCTATTCCAATCACTCCGCTCAGAAAACGTAGTTGTTCACATATGCACCAAATTACTTTTGTCTCTCTTTGAGCTACTTCTGAAACAACTTTAATGTTCCCAATCAAGGGGAAGGAAAATAAATGACATTTCAATACTGTATACTTTATATTACATTTGCTTTTATCTTCATATGAAACACTGTGTAAGCCATTGAAAAGGAAGGCCCCTGGAAGTTTTTTTTTCCTTTCGTTTACTGTAAAGCGTTTTCTTTCTTCGATTGACTCAGCCCAATTCACACTCAAGTTTGACTTTTAAACTTTTAAAAGCAGAGTAAAACATGTCAGTATGTGATTCCCTTTTTGAAGTTTCTCTCATCTCAAATTCCTTTGTGAACAGGCAGGAAGAAGCCCGATAAAAGATTTCAAACAAAAACTTGAATGGCATGTCAGGGATTGTTGTCAGCAGAAGAAATACACTCACAGTATCACATTGTTGTCAGTGTGTCAATGTACGGTCCTGCCAAATATTTTAGTGACATTAATCACAAATTATGTTTACGAATGACCACTGTTTGAGTGTCCTACGAAAAAAAATCTGTGTTGAAAACAAGGTAAAATTGCTGGATATCAATCAGATCCCATTACAGCAGACTGGAGAAGCATCAATGTACTTCCCCTGCAGTGCGAGGCACCCTCTCTTGACAGCACAGTTAATTTAAACTTTCATTATAAAAGCATACATCTTGTTTCAGATTCATTTCAGATTATGAATTGCCCAATAGCTTTTAGACCCCATATATTTGCTAACAGGAAACATGGCGCAGCAGTTGGCCATATTTTTGTAATTTTTCATTAAAATGAATAGAGTGCCTGGTTGGATATGGGCAGTTTTTGATGAGAGTCCGAACTCTGACAAAATCCCATGTAGTCCCGTGTCTTAGTGTACCAAAAACCATGCTGTCGTTTATGTGGAAATGTATTTGCGGATGGAATAAAGAGCAGCTTCGTCAACATTTTCTGCAAATGAGGCCTTTTGACTATGCAGTTAAGTTGCAATTGAAGTCTCGAGCCAAGAACGAAATGGATTATGAGACGAACTATTTCTGACAGGACCATTAAGACGTTGCTTCCTAGTTTGAAACTCGCAAGTTGATGCACTACCGGTAGTTGCCAAATTCCAATCGCGGCCCCATGTGTTCTGAAGGTGAAACACATCTAAAGGTCAACACACTTGCGTGCTTCCACCATCTTTATTTGCAATGCACAGACACTGTGGAAAATGTCTCACACATAGGTGCATACCCGGCCTTGACGCATGAGTTATGAATCAAATAAGGCTAGAAACCATGTGCACACTAAGGCTAACTGCCTTGATGTCACTATTCATGACCACTGAATTGCCTGATGGTGATGTAATCCGTCCTCTTTCACATTTACGTTGAGTTATTGCCCATTTATCTAGCCATCCACACCTAAACCACGTTCAAATACGTGCTAGTAATGACAAATATAGCCAAGCAAGAAAGAAGTTCTGCACTTGAATTTATCCTGCTGCCTCTTGACCGTGTGTGTGGGTGTGTGTGTGTGTGTGTGTGTGTGTGTGTGTGTGTGTGTGTGTGTGTGTGTGTGTGTGTGCGCGCGCGCCTGCTCCTACCCTCTGATTTAATTCAGATGAAAGTTGCCGCATTCTGTCAGAGCCCAGTGTGACTGGAGCCACTGCAGAGAGAGAGAAGGTGCATTTTTCTTGTCTCACCTCACACGTAAGAACCGCAGGGATTAGTTAGAGGCCACAAAATTATTTCTGAGATAATATCTCTGAGAGTAGGTGTTATTTAGTGGTACCAAGTGACTGTGGAGGTTTTGGCATTGGATTAAAAGAAATGTTTAGGTTGATAATTCTGAAGCAATTTACAAAACACACAATACATTATTTTGTGGCAAACGCACAATAACGTACAGTAAGATTTCAACACATATATATGATATAAATTAAATAGGTCAGCCAGTAAAAAATCAACTCAAGTCCAACTGTAATCTGGGAACTCACTCTTCCTTACCTCGGTGAAAGGAGAAACGAGCGGTAGACTGGAGAGGAAGTGTTGCCAGCCTATGAGCCAGTCAGACTCGCCAGGTTCTACAATACAGTCGAAAAGGGCCTTACACCGATGCCTGGAGTATTGACAAGAGAGGACAGTGTTACGTTGCCGCTGCTGCTGAGTCGAGCCCTCCGGAACCATCATTCACCCCGACGAGAATTGATCAGGGAATCGTTCACACGATCAAGGATGTCAAGGAATTGAAATTCTGGGAATTGGTTCTCAACAATCTCTATTGTTGTTCGGCTGCAATGTCAAAATTTACACGCTCTACTGATGACATCATTGATCGGCTCCCCGAAATAAAACATTAGAGCAAACCAGTGGCATGTCATCCGGGCCTTCAATGCCTTCTGCAAACACGATCAGAAACGCAGACCGAAATTTACAACTTCTGTTTAAAATGTTACTCCAGATACTTCGTAAGTGATGTAACTATGAACTATGAATGATTGTACATCCAAGTGAGTATGGAGTTCTATAAAAATACGAGGAAAAAAATGCTCTTATATTTGTTTTTTCAAACGGCATGTTACTGATACAGTATCAGCATTAGTCAGTACTGCAAAGCTGGGTGTTGGAATTGGTTATGTTCCTATATGTACCTGATTCAGTGTTGTTCTGGAACGGAATGGAATATTGAGTATAAAGATGAATGAAGAGATTTATCTGACTGACGACAGCTGGCTTTTGGGTTTGTGCAATCCGTGCAGGATTTGTTGAAATCAAAATAGTCAATTCTTATAAATGGATCCAGATGCAATTTGTGAAGGGCTGCAAGTGCCAGCCTCATTTCTTATTCATGAACCAACAAATAATCGATGGATGCTTTTGAACTCTTGATCAGCCTCCAATCTGATACAATGCTCTTTATTTCCAAGTCACTGCAGCGCTGGTGTGAATAAGTGATGATGTAGATCAGCGGCAGATGGGATCTCTCAGAGACCAATAGGCGAGCCAGATGCTTTTCTGCATCCTGCCACTAGATATTGCTCTCGAGGCTGCGAAGATTTTTATTTCTCACTTCTTTTGGATCTTGGGACCTCCGCTATTTTAAAATAGAACACACTGAAAGTGGTTGTCAGTGTAGAATATGAAAATTGACCCGGTGGTCCGGTTGATGGATGGAAGCACAACCAGCCTCATCCATGCCCTTTTAGCCCTTACCCATCCGTATGTCTGTGGATTATTGACTTTTGTGGCACATCGAACCGAATTTGCCACTCTGCTGTAGTCTGTCTGCCATCCCTGTCTCCCTGGCCCATTGGTGTCATCCGATAAGGAGAGATCAGGCGCAGACACAACGTTTTGGTTGCAGACAGAGACCATCGTCAGCACTTTACACAGAGGTGAAAGCTGCTCATCTTCAGTGACCAATAAGAATGACGGCGCCTGATGGGACTTCCTCTCCCTTTTATCTTTAAACAGAGGAAGTGGACACTGTTATCGTTTTATTCCACCCTGGAGAGGCTTGAGCGGGCTGTACAATTACAAGAGAGAGAGAGAGAGAGAGAGAGAGAGAGAGAGAGAGAGAGAGAGAGAGAGAGAGAGAGAGAGAGAGAGAGAGAGAGAAGAGAGAGAGAGAGAGAGAGAGAGAGAGAGAGAGAGAGAGAGAGAGAGAGAGAGAGAGAGAGAGAGAGAGAGAGAGAGAGAGAGAGAGAGAGAGAGAGAGAGAGAGAGAGAGAGAGAGAGAGAGAGAGAGAGAGAGAGAGAGAGAGAGAGAGAGAGAGAGAGAGAGAGAGAGAGAGAGAGAGAGAGAGAGAGAGAGAGAGAGAGATCTGAAGCGTCAACTATAGAGGATATTCCCATCTTGCGTTACTCTTAGTCTTTACTGAGGACATGAGAGGAGCTTTTTACTTGAGTTGGATTGACTTTTTCTAACTTTGATGAAGGGTGAGTCGCAAGCGCTACATATCTTGTTATCACATGTACTTAAGGTATGCAGCCCTTAACTTTTATGCACTTGGTTTTATGTAAAAAAACAAACAAACAAAAAAATTGGCTAAGATGGATTTTTACTGAATGTGAACAATACTGTACGGCGTGTTTATTTTGAAGGGGTGTATCAGTCATGAATTTACCTCGGAATTACGACAAGCGTTGTTTTATTACATTATTCACCTTCATTCATGTCATGCTGAACTGAACAAAAGTTGCCACAATGCTGATAGCTATGTAAATGTTGTGCAAATTCAACACAATGCTACAGAATTGGAGCTGACTCACCTGAATGGAATGCAGCCATCATTATGTCCACAGTTGAATCTCGGACTCGAGCAAGAACCCCGGTATTAAATTCAAGTTACAGTTGTAGTTGTACAAAGTTATATTTTGGTTGTCTTGTGACAGACTGGGCAAGCAATATTAGCAAAGCCCCTGTTCTCAAGAGAATTTAGAACGATTTTGGATGAAAAGAAATGCAGACAAATTCATCCAGAATAGACGTCATTTTATTTGTGTTGAATACTGAAAACAATATGTCCCAGACGTTTTGAAATACATAATATGATATTGTGTGCGACAGCATGGTGGGTTATCAGATGTGTTTTTTTCCTTTTAAAAGAGGTTCATCTTTGATTGTCATCACTCATTGCTTACTAAGGCAAAAATGTGGATTCAGGGATACAAATTATCGTGACAACATAGTGGAGGAGGTCTCACTATGTGCGGATCTTAATTTTGTCTAAGGTAGTGACCGATACAAGTTTCTGTTAGAAGCTTCTAGCATTGGCTGACTCAGTGTCATCTGCAAGCAGTCATCCACCCAATGGATGAGGAATGCACCGCTTTTAAGAAAACACCATCAGAACTTAAATAACCTTTGTACGTATTTTTGTGTGCAGGGGTTTCTTTTATGACTGTTTTACGTTAATTATTATACAGCGTGCATTATCTTCCCTTTTGACATATTTTGCGAAGGGCTGTTTTGTTTGCTCTTATGATTTATTCTGTACTGTTTACATTCTGCAAAGCACTTTATGACCATTGTAACCACTCCTTCAAGGCAAGGGCTGGAAAACATTGAGGTTACATATACAGTACATCAATATTATCTTGCACTGCTACAAAATGGTACTGTTTGGATATCTGGAATGCATGAAAAAAGAAGTGGAACTCTAGAACTCTAGAGTCCATTCCAAATGACTGTGTGACCTTTAGCTCTTTTGGATGCGAAAAACATTTTTTCCCCCTCCGCTACACATTCTTATCATTCTTAGTCTTACATGTGTATACATAAATTAAAAAACAGCTCCTGGTTATGTTTTAATCTGGGTATCAAACTCATTTTTGTCAAGGACCAATCCGTGGTTGATTTCTCTCAGAGAGCTATTGAGACTGTGAAAATCATCATCCTCCCATCATATTATTAGCACATTCTTTGTCACCACGCCTGGTTCTTCATTTGGGGAAAGAAAGCATAAACGTGCAGCATTCTTTCTGCTCAGTGCTATCTGAGCAGAGCTTGAGTGATGTGCACACTTTGAGACGTATTTAAACAACAAATTATGGTTAAATGCTATATTGTCTGACCCCAGGTGCATTTGACTTCAGAGTTTACTTGTGCTCTAATCTGGCTTTATTGCCAGAAACTGTATCCTTTCCCATCAGGACTCCTACATCCTCTGCTTTCGGCCAAGCAAGTTGTTTCTGGATGACTGCAGAGAGAATGGAGCAGAGAGGGCGTCCTGCTCTGGGAACCGTTGTGTTAAGGAGGCACAGTTCTGATGAGATGGGGGGTGTGAAAGAATATGGCTACAGGGAGGGAATGTGAGGCAGTAGAGAGGAAGATTATGGCTTATGCCTAAAAGCTTTGTACCGGTGGTTTTAACTCTACTCTTTGGGGGCCTCTTAAAAGATACCTTGCTGAGGTTGACTGATCTTAATAATACCCATCACAAGTGTAATGTCCTCGCAAGACCGAGCAATTCAGTGATTGCGTGTAATTGTAGCTGCACCTTAGCAGCCTCACACGGGAGCAGTGGGAAGGAGGATGTTTTGAATGAATCAATGCCAGCGTGTTCAGCAGAGGACGTCAGCAGCTGTAGCGGCAGGAGCGGCGGAGTCAGCCGAGCGAGTAGGCGCGCAGCCACCATTGAGGAGAGTGCAGCAAATCACAGACCTGCCGCTAACATGTTGGGCCAACCAGGACGGTCCGCTCAAGTCGGGTATGAGAGGCGGCCGGTGTACCGCGCGGCTTCCAGGTGTGTATCTCACGCCCTTGATTCACATGTAATTTATGGCAATAGCTTTGCAGCTAAAGTGCTTTGGACCGCACACCGTGAAATGATAGTGTGAGGGCAGGAGTGGGAATTTAGCGTGCATGCAAGCTGATGTATCATCTGATTGTGTGGGCGAGAGCACAGCAAGAGGTCCTCCCTGCGGTGACTCGTAAACACAGGTCACTGACCGTTTGGCCATGTCAGAAGAACTACAGTATCGTCTCAAGGGATCGAGGCATGGGCGCTTGCTTTTGTGGCTATACGGTGGCATCTCTGCAGGTAAAGTGCGCTGCAGTCCCGAGTGCCCCTGGGGGAAAACAAAATTGAATGTTTACATCCATCCTGAGCACAGACGCTATTAAAGCCCAACCTACAGACAGATATACATTACAGTGATGTATTGTATACACTCAAGGGATTGGCACACAAATACCCAACTCAACTATAGATTTGGAAAATTAAACGTCAACGATGGTTGTGTTCTATGAAGTAGAAATGACTAATGAAAGTGTTTCTTTGCTCAAAATGAAATCTACTGCAAGAATTTCTTTTAAAAAAATTGTCATATTCAAATCAGCTGTAACAACATGGCGTAAATGCTGCATATTGCTTCACGGTGAGAAATCAGCTTGCCGACATGAGTGCATACTAGTGGCAGTCAGTCCAGTATATGAAGAATGTATATGAAGTCGTAGTCATGGTTGATGTTTGAGATAGATCTACATGACTGCAATATTTATAGTGATGTTCCTTTACTAAAGTTCCCATTGTCATTATTTACCGTAATTTCCGCACTATAGAGCGCACCTGATTATAAGCCGCACCCACTACATTTTTAGATGAAAACCAATTTTGTACATACACAAGCCGCACCCGTATATAAGCCGCATGTGCCCACATTAAAACATGTAAACGTATTTACAAAGAAAGACGGTACACAGAGAGAGTTTTCAAAGTTTTAATAATATAACTTAACAATAATAATAATACAACTTTCTTCCCAAACGGTGCCTGTGACGCGGCAGTAAAACGGTAGCAACATGGTAACAACACGCTAGCAACAGAATAGCAACACAGTATAACAGGTCTGGTAAAAGAACATACCGGTACTTGTAAAAATCACGGTGAGCCGTCGTTTATGCCAAGTTTACGTGCAGCAGCTCTGTTTCCTTCTTTATCGGACAGCTCGATTGCTTTTAGTTTGAAAGCTGCGTCATATGCCTTTCTTTTTGCATTTTCCATGATGAGGGTATGTTCACGCTAATTTAATTTATGCACAAGACAAAAAGTTGCAGTCTTCCTCGACGCATATATTCCACCGGTCTTAATCTTACCTTTTCTACTCGAGCGCCCCCCGGCGGCCGTTAGAAAGATTACACAAATTGGCCGCATCACTGTATAAGCCGCAGGGTTGAAAGTTTGGGAAAAAAGTAGCGGCTTATAGTCCGGAATTTATGGTACGTTTAGGATTGCATGCTATTTGAATGGTAAATTCACATTCTTTTTGACTATTTGGGGAACCAGACTTGAAACTAGAGTACACAGTGGTGCCTTGAGCGTCGAGTGACCCAATTTACAAGTTCTGCGAGGTATGAGCTGTGGTTAGTTTTTTTTCTTCTCAACTCACATCACAACAAGCAGCAGTTTGGCAGATTGTGTTAGCAAAAATTCTTCACGTCAAGCTGTTTTTTGTGGACACTTACCAAACTGCACATCAAAGTACTTACCGGTACCTGTAATTTGTACTAGATACACTTTCATTCATATAAGTTAATGCTTCATTTTCCTTCATCTTAGTATTATATAAAGCATAATGAGCTGATATTGTTTGTTGTAATAAAGATTGTTTTTGAAAATCATCCTAGAAAAGGACCTTGAAAAAAAGAATCGGAAATTAAATCAAAATCGCAATTCAGAGGAAAACAAAAATCATAATTATATTATTTTTCATAATCGATCCATAATGTATACAGACAACTCAACTCAACTGTATTTATAGAGCACTTTCAAACAGCTCAAACAACGGCATAACTTCTTTATACTCTTCTAAAAACGACCAATATTATTGATGAGGAATTGTGTAGTACTGTACAGCCATCTGCTTCCGAGGTGTACACACCAGAAAGTGCGAACACCAGAATGGGCAGCACAATGTGCATTGAATTACTGTAATGTGCCAACCCTTTTGGTCTATTATGGATCAAGGCACGTTTATGATGGATCTCGGTGTCATCTGGGCGCTGAGGTTTCTGTACCCATTTATAAGTCATCTCGCAGTGGCCAGTGGTCAGTGATAAATGTCACCCAAGAGCAGCAGGTAATTAGGGTATCGTATCCATTTCTGTGGCATGTGATTGATGCAGCGTGATTGAGTAATATCTGCTTTGATGTTGGGATCTTGTGGCCAGCAGCCATGGTGCCTCATATAGCTGCTACAGGTCATGGCTTTGTTAACTGCAATTTTGAGTGTCCCGACTTGAAAAATGACATTCCTAAAATTGGTTCATGGGACATTACACCCAGAAGTAAGGAGGACATTTCCTGGGAGACACCTTAGAAGAAAAGACATAATGGTGGGTGCTGAGCAGAAGGTTGCGGTATTTAAAAATGAGGACTTCCTTCTCTGCTTATTAAAACTGTGACCTTTTAAATTCCCAAGATCGTGACAAACGCAAATCACCCTCTGTCAAGCCAATTGCAGCAAAGGGGATTGTTTAGCGAAAATCTCACTTCTGCTAGCAGGTCTATTTTGGAGCGGTTCGACTGTAGACCTTCTTCCACTTTACTGACTTAATGAGCCTCAACAGTCTTCCACTCTCACTATACAGAGATCTAAAAATAACCATTGAATTCAGTTATCCGCTCTCAGCCAAGTAAGCCAAACTCCCCCAATGTATTTAATTAATCTATTTCAATTGATTGTGTGATAGCTTGCCAGCGTCTGTGAGGAGAGTAAGGCAACGATGTGGCTAAACTGCAGCCAAATGTGTCTTGTTAATATCTGACGATGAGATGCAGACTCGGATTGTAACTACAGTTCACTGTTAGATAGATGGGAGACACATCTGCTTCTTTTGTCCAGGCATATGTTCTTAATATTCTGTGAAAAACAAATAATATTACTAAAGTTTACAGAGCATTCGCGACTGTTTCAATACACATCTATTACAAGTGTTTTATACTGCCGCCCTGGGGGCGAAGGATTGCACCCTCGAGGGATCCACACAATGATGATCTTTTTTGTGCTTGAACTATTTGTGTTCAAAGAGTTGACAACCAATTCACCTGCAACTTGAACAACTCCAAAGGACGAATGGAATTATCAATCTGCATAATTTTTGGTTATGCGTGGTGCATTTTTCATCTTAATTTGACACACCTTGCCACTTCCATCTGTCTTTCAATAGTTTTCGCTCTAATTAACAAAACCTTGACAGGATTTTATGAGGAGTTATTAGGTTTTTGATAGTGGTGTTAAATGAATCTAACTTTGGGAGTGAGTCTACATCTGTCCCTTTTCTTGAACTAAGCAGTGGCAACTGGGTTATATTAACCGATAGCTATACATACAATACACATATACATTGTCCAATAGCTCACTTACTAGTTAATTCTGTATGCTTGAAAGGACAAAAGTACAGCAGTATTTTATCTTTGGTTGGTTGTCTCATAATTGTGTAAAGTGCTGCGCTAAGAGCTAATTGAGTTTAATTAGTCTGATGTCCAGACTCAGAGGGGGTTTAATGATGCACTAAAATGAGAAAACAAGAGGTCCTACAGAACCCAGAGTATTTTGTGTGTGTGTGTGTGTGTGTGTGATTTGTTTCGGATGTTGAGGGATTATGGAGATCAGAGATCAGAAAGATAATCTTACCACGAACATATGCAATTTGTGTGAGCGTGTGTGCCCGTTGACAGGAGTCTGTATGTCAAATAAGAGCTTGTCTCGATTAGTCAAATCAGACGGGGTCATGTTGCAGACGAGTGTGGAGAGGAAAAGGCGAGATGACAGACCTTTGCATGAAAGCAGCACTGGCAACCTGCAGGTAGGCCACCTTTGTTTATTTTAGCATATGTGCCTGATCTAAAACCAAAAATGTAACCCATTGTGGTGCACAAAATGCAGTGGAATTCCAAGGTTGAAGACTATCTACAGTGAGAAAAGCTTTTGTTAAATGTACGTACTCCATTTTATTTCGGCAAGTGGTTGCTCGAAATAAAAGTAGACTGCATTTATTTGGAGACTCTACATCTACTGTACTTAAAAAACCCAGTAAAATTATATAGTAAATAATCCATTACAGGGTCAATCGGAATTCTCTCAATTTTAAAATGTTATGAGACGCATGCCCACTCAGAGATTACGACTGATATAGACAATTGTCAACAAATCATATGAAATTCTGAATAACATTAAGCATTATCATAAACCGCTGCAGAGATATTGTATATAGTCTACTGGCTTGGCTTGGCAGCATTTGGCTGGTGGGATCTCGCTTGGTCCCCGGAAACATAATTTTTGTTGTGCGAAATCATGTGATGCAACATGGCATTTTTGATTGGCCATGACATCTGTGACGCGACGCCACCATTCTGCAAAAAAGCAGCTGCAGAAACCGTGCACCTTGCGTGACGGTTCTGCCGCGTTGTTGGCTCGGAGGTGTATTTTATTGCGTTATCCCAGTGTTGTTTCAACTTGTATTACGACCACTCTACGAATTAAATAAGCCAATCAAAGTCTATGTATCGTCAGTAGTTAATTCATAACATCTGTGACCTTTCTGTGAGTGTACATTTTTGGTTGATTCAAATAACAGAGCCTTTGTCTCTGCTGCACAGTGGACTGCACGACAGTAAAACTCAAACAGCCTGTCCATCAATTCTGTTAAAAGCTTGTTTTCCGTCTTCATAACATTTTGATTCCCTGTTTTAATCTCATAACTCGTCACAATTACGTATGATGCTCGTTGACCATATCATGAAACTTGCTGCAATGCTCTTTTTCACAGTACTGTTTGTCCAGCTTCATAGTTTCGTTTTTAATTCTGCTGACAGTAGAGTGATTGCTCGCTCTTTAAGCCTCCTACACATGGGTGGAGCTCTCCTGAAAGGAGTCAAGGCTGCATAGGTCAAATTCAAGTGAAATTCTCCTTGGGTGTATTCCTTGAGGATGTTATCTCGCATGCTTTCCATCATGTCACACCACAAGTTCCTCAATGCTTTGTTGGATATTAAGTGTTTTAAAATTGACCGTTTTTAAATAACGACGGCATTGTCACCCTAAGGTATTTTTAATAATAGTATAGTAAGTGTTTTATGACTCTCATGAAGGGTTGCTGACAGAATTGGATTTGTTTACAATGCTTTCACATTTAGTTACCTCACCTAACACCCTGCCTTGTCTCTCTTTCTTTTCTTGGGCTTAGCCGATTGTGTTGAAGCCCACTGTTTATTTGCTGCTGCTGGAAATTTTGAGCATTCCCTTTTTTTCCGAGCACCTAGCATCCCCTTCTGTCCTACATTGCACGCCTAAGCGATTAGCTGTGTTTGGCTTTGCAGTGCACTTGGATTGTTTTGTGGCAACAGATGTTCTGGATCGGATTTTTGCAGCAGACGAAAAGGAAACAGTGTGGAAATAAAACAATTCTGACTTGTACTACGGTACACATAGTAACACAAGCAAAGGCATATTTAACTGCAGAGTGGAACAGCATTTTATCCATCTACAGTATTCTGTCCATTAATGTCTCATTTGCATATGCAAAGAGGTCCCTTAAATCCTTCATCAGGCTTGCTCTTTTTCCCCTCATCAACCCCTGTCTCCCATCAAATAGTTTGCTGTATGATCCAATTTGTGACCTCCAATTTTTCAGTGAGAAGAGCCATTCTGATAAAGTCAATATACGGGGTCTAACTAAGACATGAAAAACCATGCTGCAAAAATACATAAATAAATAATTTATCAGAAACATATTTTAAGTTAGCTAATGAGTGCATTCAATAGACATTAGAATTATTATTAACGTAACACTTAATTGCTCTGTTAAAAATGAAAAAAGCTGAACACCCTGATTGCTTAATCAATCACCTAATTGGTTGTAATTTGCTTGATGACAAGGAGTTGTTTGAGTCTAATGAATCTTAATTATGTCTTGAAGCAACTGCGACAAAATGAGTGCGTTACAAAGGTGATATAGCTTAACTACTTTATGGAGTCTTAAAGGACAAATATGGAATGTTGAGCTCCATCAATTATGTCGATCAGTGATCGTTAAAGTGTGGTACTAGTACCACTAGTGTCTAACATTAAAATACAGCGGTTAGCTGGTCTAAGTGTTCATGAAACTAACATTATTGCAATTCACTGTCACATTATGCACAATTTGAATATGAACACTGTGCCAAAATACAGGAAAACAATACAAAAAAAGTTAAATACAACCGAACTATCAGAGCAGTGATTCTTTCAAGTACCACGAAAGTGGAGCCCGAATAAAACCTTTGTAATATTTGGAGGACATATTTTTTCGGTGGTGCATGTTGTACAAGGTTTGCGAAAGACTGATGTAGTTTATCTCCTGCAGTCCTTGGTATGGAAAAAAACACACCAGAACATCCAAAAAGAATGTTTTATCCCATTAAACAATAAAAAACACACCTCATTAACTGACTGTTAACTCTCCCATTGGCTTTGGTTGAAATTTACTCTCGTGGCAATTCCTGTGATACTTAATTAAATGTATTTAAAATATATGTAGTAGTCTTTGCATACTTCTATCTGTTCTGGCAGTATTAAAAACAGAACGAGAAGAGATGACAAATGTTTTCTGTCTCTATTGTTCAGTTTATCCACCTTTAGCGGACCAAAAACCAGTCATGCATTACAGTCACTGTGTTTTTGTCATCGTGAAATGGAATTCAGATACAAAATAGAACATCCGTTGTTGCTGTTGCCCTATTAACTTTCAATGAGATAATGTACATAGGCTTTCCCCTCTGTTCTCATTGAAGTGCCATCAATTGAAATGAGTACATTGTGACCTACACTATATCACAGCTGAATGCTTTGCATGCTCGGTGCGGCCCCTTGGAGCATGGAGGTGAAAAGTCAGGCTGTTACTCTTAATTAACCTGGGATTTCCTGAGGCCAATGGCCCTTTACGTTCGCGGGGGCTCGTCATCTGAGACGGGCCCTGACCTTTATAGGGCCTGACACACTTGCTGTGGTCGTGTGTCGATACAGTATGTTTGTGTTTCAGAGCGGTGTGCCCTTGAACCTCCTTAATATGACTTGCTCATCACAGGAAGGAGGAAGACCGCGGAGGGGGAAGGTTGGCAAGAAGAGGCATTTTGTGTCAGTTCACTATATAGAACAAAGCTTCAAATTTGTGAAAAATTGAGCCTCCTACCTCGTTCTTCTGCTTTCGGAGGCACCTGAATGCAGCCCCGCCAACCCCCTTTCTGTATAGCGTGCACGCACTTAAAGATGACTACAAGGCACTCTCAAGTGTCTACGCCAGTGGACAGTCCAGAGGGAAGATGTAATTTTGGGACCCAGGCATAGCCAACCAGCTACTAAGCCTGTCTGGGCCGCATTCTCCCCTCTGGGGCTGGTGCTGTACTGCTGGAAAAATGCCCTTAATCTTTATTTTTTTCTCGAAGACTTTTTCAGTTGCTCTCTGAAAGTGAAGAGTCATTTGCCAAATGCAATGTTAATCTTCCGTCACAACTAGCATTTTCCCGTAGACATGCCTGATCTTATCAATGCGGGTGAGACGTAACATCGAAAAGAGGAGAAGATGGATTAAAAAACAAATCCAATCAGCAGGCAAAAAAATAAAATAAAATAAAATTATTTTGCACATACATTGAAGTCCAGTCTATATTAAGACAACGAAAGTCTTGGTACTCTATATTTTTTTACGCCAACACAACACCATGTTTGATTGTTTTCATATATTTTTGCGGCTTCATAGAAAGTGGGTGGGTGGTTTTAGTTGTTACAAAAATGGGATCACTCATTCATTCATTCATCTTCCGAACCGCTTGATCCTCACTAGGGTCGCGGGGGGTGCTGGAGCCTACCCCAGCTGTCTCCGGGCAGTAGGCGGGGGACACCCTGAATCGGTTGCCAGCCAATTGCAGGGCACACAGAAACGAACAACCATCCATGACCACATTCATACCTAGGGACAATTTAGAGTGCTCAATCAGCCTGCCACGCATGTCTTTGGAATGTGGGAGGAAACCGGAGCACCCGGAGAAAACCCACGAAGACCCGGGGAGAACTCCACACAGGGAGGCCGCAGCTGGAATCGAACCCGGTACCTTTGCACTGTGAAGCCGACGTGCTAACCACTGGACTACCGGGCCGCCTATGGGATCACTCAAAGAGGTTTAATTTTTTTTTTTGTATTGTTCATGATTTTATAAAATACAAGCCTTTTTCAGGGAATCCCACACTCACAAAGTGTACTCTTTTCGATGGTTCTCGGGCTGTACTTTGCTGCACTTAGTACCTATGCATGAGAAAACCACAAACTGTATTTTCAACAGAGTGTGTACATGTAATTAAAATGTGTATTGTGAATAAGAACTAGAACGAATATCACACTGAGCCTGAGGCTCGTAATATTCATAATTTGCTGTGAGGACGAACTGGCAACTTTACAGCTCTTCATAAAGTGGAAGCAGTTAGCTGGCTGCCTAGCTTGTGTTTCTGATTGCTTGTGTTTTTGAGCACACCACCGGGACGACAATAAAATGTGATGTGTCAGAAGGGTGGGTGTGCCTTGAATGTTAACGACGTGGTAGCCAGCACCAGTCTTTCAAATTGTGCCAAACTCTCTCACCGACTGTTTTTAAGACACTGGCAAGCCTTGGCGCACGTTTTGGCCTCTCCGCCTTTCACTGCAGTCCCACTGCTTTGCTGCAAATTCCCTCAAGTGTTTTATACCCCCACCAAGGTTGTCACATTATCATTTTTCATGTGGTATTGATGCCGTCTCAGATTGCATATATTCGCAGAAAGATGACTGTCATCTGTAATGGTCATAAATGGCTACTGCATACACTCATGTAGATATGCTGCTAATGGTGATAATGATCGTTGTGAGTGACAATGACGAGGACTGGCGGGTCAGTGTTTGATTTGCAGTAGAACTAACCAGTAAGGATGACTGGAAAGGCTTAAATATAAGGCTGCTGCGAAACCGATAGAGGTCGGTCAGCATGTGCAAATCATGCTGCGGAATGCTTATCTGCTTAATGGCTCGCTGAGAGAACGCGTGCGCTATTATTAAGGCTTATTTCATTCAGCTTGCTTGACTGGATGCTGCTGCATGACGCTTCTGGGTATTTCTCTTGCACACTCCTCCACACTCGCTCTGGGTGGGCTGATTGACTAGAACGTTGATGTGTGTGTGTGTGTGTGTGTGTGTGTGTGTGTGTGTGTGTGTTTGTAGTGCAGCCTTGTTTTCTCTTATTTAGTGTTAACATCTGTTTGCTATTTCTGACAGTTCAAAACAAGTGCGCAGCTTGACCGCATAAAATATCTGCTTTTGGGTACAAACAACATTGATGTCTGATTTGACTCATTGCAAACTGCAACAATAACATTGTCTTGTTAAGCAACATTGAGCTACATTTATCCATTGATGAAAATTCACGATTGATGAATTTGACGCACCCTCTAAAATGTTTTTTTCATTTTTATTTCCAATACATACCAACAATATGGTGACAAAACCTCAACCCCCTTCAACATAATTCTTTACCACCATCATGACGTATTGATGACAAAGAACAACAAAAGTGTTGTGTGTATACTTTTACTTTATGTTAATGTATTGTATGTAAAGCACTATATAAATCAGGATGCATTGTATTGTATTTTATTGTACAAATAAAACTCCTCAGCTCACTTCAACACAGTTCATTGGTACCGGGATGGCAGTGAAGGACTCCTTTTGTCTAAATGAAGTTCCTCAACTCAGTTCAACACAGTTTATTGGCACCAAAGTAAAACTTTTGTCGATAAGAAGCTCCTCAACTCAGTTCCACATAGACTGGCACAAAGATTCCACAAGATCGGGTCAAATTAAAACTTTAATTGCTTTGCCACGAGCATAAAAACTGTCCCCCTAGTTTTTCAGCAAATAACAAAGTATACCGATATTCCTTCCAAATGTCTGCAAATAGATGAAAATGTGAACGCCCAACTTAGAATGTGAGTTAATTGAACTGTACATTTAAATATGAACTATGATTGTGAATTTATGGATAAAATTCATTCGAGCTTTCAGTCATTCATTTATGCCTCTGTATCTTGGCATATTTGATCTGTCCGATTGTGAACGTGACAACTCAATGCACTGAAGAAATTTCACCATTTGGACCGATTACACATTTCTTGTTTGGTGTCATCCATCCATCCATCCATTTTCCGATCCACTTTATCCTCACAAGGGTCACGGGGGTGTGCTGGAGCCTATCCCAGCCGTCTTTGGGCATTAGGCGGGGGACTCCCTGAACCGGTTGCCAGCCAATCGCAGTGCACACACAGACGAACAAGCACCCGCGCTCACACTCACATCAAGGGAATTTAGAGTGTCCTTTTGGAATGTGGGAAATATATAATGTATAAAGTGGTGATGATGGTTCATGAGAAACATTCTATTTATTTATTATTTATGGTTTCACATCCGTATAGAAGTGAGAAAACTACAGGCAACATATTTTAAGGGATCAAAGCAATAACATTGGCGTACATTTGGCAACCCCCCTCTAAATTTCCAACATTTGATTACATGAGCCACAAAAAAACCTGAAACCCTATGCAATTACAACGCATGCCATTCAATATTTTCTGAAATCTTGTGTTGGTACTGCGCCCTCCACTCGCATACCTCTGGATTAGTTTGGAATTCCTTATTGGCATAGATCATAGGTCAATGTGCCTTATAAACCAGTTCATACGGGGAGTCGGAGGTGTGGTGAACTTGTAAGTTTATTCCTGGGTCACTGGACTGTATAGTCAACTGCATCTTGAGCAGATTTCTGATCATTTAGCCAATTAAAGATCAATGTCTGATTGATTTAAGTGACCCATTTTCTCTCGTTGAGTTCACCTTGTTAATTCTTATTCTGACACCGCTCAAGAAACGCAAGAAACTTTTCCTGACACTATTTTGACGACTGATACAGTACAGAACAGAAAATCCTATACGTATCCTGGTTTTTTCTTAGAGAATTCCGATAAGCTGTTGCAAAACAGCTGATTCACCATGCCTCTGTGTCCGACATCAGCTCAGATGGTCTCCACTGAGTGCATGAGATACTGCATCTGTATCTGTGCTATTATGTGGTATGATGACAGATACAGTGCTGTGGCCAAGGCTCACGTCATGTTTGTGGTTGACATGAGGACTCTCAATTTGTGTTAATGTAAGTTGGATGTGCTCAAACCGCCACTACTTTGGTTTACACATCTATGCAGCACAGCAATCGCAGTCGTGAAGTCTGATGTGAGATATGGGATGCAAGTTGTATGCAAACAGGAAGTATTTCATCTCAGATTAGTTTGGGCTGAAGTTTATTGAACTTCACATTCTCTTGGATCCTTTTTCGCCGACAGAAAGCTGTCGGTTCATTTTATAATGTATATTTTTGGGAAAGATTATTGCTGTTACGCTTTTGCACAATACTTTTGTTATCCTTTTGTTCTTGCGCTCTTTCAATATATTATGTGTTTGAATGTGTTTGTGTTATCCTAAACGTGTGCTTAAAAACCTTTTAAAATGTAAAGAAATTAATTGGTTTGATAAAGTGTAATCTATCCCAAAGATACACACACACACACAGTGTGGTATTCGTGTTTTGACATGTGCCTTTAAGGGACAAGCGAGTAACGTCTGCATCGAGCTCTTGTTGCCCATTTGCTATTGCTATATATATTGGCCATATCCATTGACGCTGTTAAGACAGTGTAGCACATTCTCCATGATCCTTATGAGTGTTTTCATTTTGTAATTGCATGTTTGACTGTTTGTTAAGATCACTAAGCAGCTGAAAGTGCCTCAGCTACTCCTTACGCTATCACTCTATATGGGAGGACACATTCCTTTTTTCTTATGCACTGCACAGCCACTACAGTGCACGGTGCACTTCTGTTGGGTATGTTATCTGCAAGCAGGAGTTTATTTGGCCTTTCTGGATGACAGTGCCATGAGCACTGATGAAGTTGGCTGCAAACAAATAGATGTACTGTGCTGCAGTGTTGCCGCACTAACTGGGGATGCTGCAAATTCCGTGACAAATAGTTCAGAAGTAATGTGGCTGCAACAAAAGCCTCAAAGAATGCAGCTTTCTAATGAACGGGGGATGTGCTGGTGGTGCAGTGCTCTACAGCAGTGTTTTTCAAACCCCGTGCCACTGAGACATTGTCAGCTGTGGCGCGGGAGAATATCCAATTTGTATGCCTGTGTGGTCTATCGCCTGGCAAAGTAATCATGTAGTACCTTTTCATACCGCTAGGGCGCAGCAACAGCTAGCCTCGCATTTAGACTAGAAGAGACAAGCGAATTTGTAACGCACGAATGCAGGGCGACAGTGAAACAATAAATATGATAGATTATAAAATACTTTTTTCTTTGTGTTTATTTGATTATAATTCAAGCTGTTATAACGTCATTCTTCAATGTTAAAAAAACAGTTATAGTAACAATATAACATATTAATTGTTAAAATAAGCTTTTTTTCTCCTCACTTTTTCAGCTAGTGGTGTGCCGTGAGATTTTTTTCAATGAAAGAAGTGTGCCTTGGCTCAAAAAAGTTTGAAAAACACTGCTCTACAGTGTGTTCGGTGCAGATCAGCCCAAGATGAGTTGGTACCAGGAACAAGCCTGGCCCAGTGCCTGGGCATCTGGGTTTAGAATTGTGCATATAGTATATGGCTGTGGCAATTTTGTACTGTACTTGTACTGGTAATGTTTATGTGTGATGTTGTTTGTATGCGCTGAATCTCTTGACATCAATACTGTTCAATCTGTTGTCTGAAAATTTCCAGAACGTCAAGTCATAAATCTCGACGCAGTGAGAAATTATGTTTGAATCGTTCAGCATTGCTGTTGCTGTAGCCCATCATCGCAACAGTAATACAATCACCCTCAGTGCACCTAAAGCGATGAGTGTGTGAACATGCTTATTGCAGATATTTTGTATGTGGAGCATGTTTTTAGAACATCTGCAGAAGTATTTGTTCACTCTATTTTTAGTCCAAGCTTATATAATAAAAGTTATGATTGGGAATGAAATATTTCCCTTGGCTGATGGTGATTAAAGATTAAATGGTTGGGGCGCTGAGCAGAGCGAACAGAAAGCTGCACTGCTTCAATTTGGTGGCATCAAATTGTGCATACTGAAAAATAGTTTAGTCCTAATCCAAAGCAAAAGAACCTTGAATGATTTCGTGAGTCAAAGAGGGTTGTCATGACCAGCCTGCATGCAGCCGTTATCTTCTGTTCTCTCGACCAATTTGAAAGATACCCATGTGGGAATTTGGTGTTAGCTTGAACAATAACTTCACTCCATTTCGTGTTGGGCAATACTGCTCACTGCTATCAACGTAAATTAACGTCGCAACTGCTGCTGTTGTGTTTGCGTTGCAAGTATCATGTGACCAAACCCAGGTTAGCGGCCCCTCGTGTATGCTGCGATAACGAGTTTAACTACGGGGTGATGACATGACGATTTTAACAAAATTTTAGCAGGTTTGGGTTCAACCCATCACGTCATATCTGTATGTTGGCTGTGCAAGAACCTGATTCCTTCCCTGATAAACAACTTCTTTTTCCCTTCTCCTGCAGCCACAACGTGAGGTGTACATCATTTCGGCACCCTGTTACCGGGCAGATTTCACCAGAAAACACGGAATACACGCTACAGGACAAGTGAGTTTGCTTTACATTTTTTTTCAGTTCAAGGTCAGGAAATAGGAGTGCCAAATTATACTGGGGAAAGTGCCTAGTCAAAGTTTAATCATGCGGAACTAGCGCAGGAGAAGCTTTCAATTAAGACTTAATGAGAAAATGAGTTCAGCCACAGAACACTTACAGCAGTGGTTGTCAAGCTTTTTACATAAAATACACTTAAATGTAGGAAAATATTAAATACATAATTTAAATAATGATCCACTTGTATGTATTACGTCACGTCAGTCTCATAGTGTGAAGGTGCACGGTTCAATTCAGGGCTCCGACATTCTTCTGTGGCGTTTGCATGCTCTCCCTGTGCCTGTGTGTTTTTTCTCTGGGTACTCTGATTTCCTCCGACATTCCAAAAACATGCACGGTAGGTTAATTGAACACTCTATATTGTCCCTAGGTGTGATTGTGAGTGTGAATGGTTGTTCATCTATGTGTGCCCTGCGATTGGCCGGCAACCAGTTTGGGGTGTAGCCCGCCTACTGCCCGAAGTCAGCTGGGATCGGCTCCAGCAGGCTCGCAACTCTCGTGAGGATAAGCGGCTCTGATGATGGATGCATGGATGGATACATGTGACATTTTATAAAAAAAATACTGAAATTACACTTTAAAAAGTAGAGTTCATAAAGATTAAATGTAAATGTGCTGTACTCAAGCAGCGGCAAACTGGAGGGAGCCCACATGCCTCTGGATCCCACACTGTGTGAAAATGACCAACTTGGAAGACATATATTTGCTCAAAGATGGGTTGTGTTCATAACCCGAATGACATTTAAAGTTGACAGCATATCAATCATAGAGTATTTTTACGATGATGCCTGAATCCAATCTCCACTCAGATACAAGATGTACTCCAATCCATTTTCGACTTTGTTCGTGTCACGTCTTAGTAAAACTCATCAGTCTGCTTTTATAGCATATTTCCTCCCAGGCTATTTATTTCAATGTCAGTAAAGTCATACAGCAAATGCAATAAAACATTGTGTTTTTTGTTGCCTGACTCAGTACCACAACAGAGTAGCCATCCTTGATGAGTAGTGTTGTTGTTTTTTAACCTTTCCTTTACCTCAGTACGGAACATGGTGTTGTGTGACAGCTGGTTTTACCTCCTTTCATTTTATGACATTGTCAACACATCGTGCTTGCAAACCCATCAAAGCCGCTTGACGGCTTTACAGCATAATTAAAGCCATTTTTAGTGCGATTATGTTCCAGCCGGAAGGTGGCGCATGACACGTTTGCAAGATGATCAAATATTGTCTGCTCGGAGAAGCACAAAAGTGACGTTGATTTATTTGCATTCTCCAGTTTGTAACCAAGAATAGTGTCAGGCGAATGCCCCTCGTGGATAAATAAGTGGGAAGTTTCGGAGAGAATTTTCAGCAAGTCTACATTCACACAGTAAGTGCAGAATAAATGAAGGCAAGCTAAACTAGACTTTACACCTCACTTTGGTTTGTATTAAATGTTGTTCTGATAGAATCCCATATCGCCTGACATGCATAATCTTAAAGTTGTAGTAGGCTGATATCCAAATCGTAGGTGAAGTTCCCAAGTTTCTACATTATGTTCCAGCCTTATTCCAAAATGGAAGTGAATTCGCCCCCGCCCCCAATTCAACACACAACTCCCCATACATATTTCACCATGTGTGTGGAAGATTTTGTTAAGAAACCCTGCTCTTGACCAGAAGAACATGATATTTATACAGTCAAGCATGGTTGTTGGCAGCAGCAAACTTTGAGGCTGTTTTTCTTCCTCTGCACCGGGGCCCAAGTAAGGACGAAGGGAATGATGAATCGGGCCAAATAGCAAAATCAGTTTTCACACAAAACCTTCAGGCTTCTGCTAGACAACAAAAAATGCTACCAGAACATCTAACAGAGGCACTTTAAATGGTGGCATGACTGTGCTGACTCCCATTTAACATGAATTTGAATAGTTAGTTATGAGGCTGGACACATATGCAACCATATTATTTCAGTTGGTTATTTTTTCCTCCCGGGCGGCAAGGTGACCGACTGATGAACAGGTCCGCCTCACAGTACAGAGGTCCAGCGTTCCAATCTGGGCTCTGGCATTCCTGTGTCGCGTTTGCATGTTCTCCCCGTAGCTGTGTGAGTTTTTTTTCCAGGTACTATGATTTATTCCCACATTTCAAAAACATGCACAGTAGGTTGACAGAACACTCTAAATAGTCCCTCAGTGTAATTGTGATTGTGAATGGTTGTTGATGACGGCGAGGATAGGCTCCAGCACACCCATGATCCTCATGAGGAGAAGCGGTTCAGATAATGAATGAATGGATGCATTTTTACTTCCCCTTTCAAAGTTTTTTTTTTTTGTATTGAGTTGTACAGGGTATTGGCAACATTAATGGTGGATAAAGTTTTGCTCAAAATTTTTTTACATCACAACAACAGGATTAGCTTTTTGGCTTATTTTTTTTTCCTCCTAATATATTTTTATAATGTCATTTAAAAATATATAAAGGGATGCCAACCCCATTTTTCATTGAAAATCCTTATTGATTCTATATTCCCGCTTATTCAAAAGTTTATTTGGGTTAAAAAATGTCCCAGTCTCCTAATTCCCAGGAGTGCCCCCTCCCTCCCAAAAAAAATTATAATGAAAGGAGGTATTATTGAAGACTAATTGTCCAGAGGTGTGAACATGAGTGTGAAGGGTTGTTTGTTCATATGCCGTATACCCTGCAATTGACTGACAAGCAATTGAAGGCATACGCCCTCCTCTTGCACAGTAGCACTGTCTTTCTTGAGAATCCCACAGGAACCCGGCAGTTCTTAATACTACTGAGTAGAAAGTGGCTTTCTCCAGGGATTAAATGACTTTGTGTCATAGGAAAAAAAAAAGTTTCCCACGAGAACAGGTATTGGCTTATGTACCAGTCACCAGTCTATATTTTGGCCTTTTGAAATTGGACTCCCATATTAATCATCACCCAGATAATCAGCTAGCTAAACACTCTATCCATCCAGTCTCTGAACCGCTTGTCCTCATAAGGTTCTTATGGCGCAGAAAGGACAGACATTTAACATGATCCAATTCCCATTATTGTCGTTAGAAAGCCAGCCTTGACACTCTCACAAATGTGAAATATGTCCCCTCCTCAGCGCACATACCGCAACAAATCTCCTGGGAAACCACTGCAATGACTGTCATGGTAAACACGAGTGAGTGTCACATAAAACAGCCCCCTTGATATGACAAGAAACATCCTGGAAGAGATGACTGCTGCAGTATGCGTTTTTCAGCAAAGAAGAGTTATGTTGACTTTGTTATCTTGTTTTCTCCACTCATTCACTCGTACTTCTCCAGCTCAATCGTTAGTGCTGCACACCCGAGCAGGAAGAGGAGAGAGTTTATTTTCCCCTCGCTGTGAAACAATGCAGGAGCGGCAGTGGCAGAAATGTCACGGAAACGGGTCGCACATTGTTTTCTATCATGAGCCCAGTCAGATTGGGAAGTAGATTTCGAAGCACTGGACCGTTGCATGTCAGCAGTGTTGAAAGTATTAAGTACAAATATTTTGCTACTGTACTTAAGCACATTGAAATCTTGGATTTGAGTAAAGCATGATGGTGGCCACATCGTGTTTTGACACTTTTTTTGTCTTCAGCAGAACATCTTTGACAAGGGGGAGGGAATTATGAACAGTGTGAAGAAGGGTTAGGGTTGTTTTGCAGTAATTGCTTTACAAATAAAGATAAAAGATAAATCAGAACTAAGTTGATAAATAGAGAAAGGTATGGAAATATCCATTATGAATACAAGAGAAAATTGACACAAGAGTGCCAGGGTGTGTATGTATAAAATCCCGATACAAACCAAAAGTTGTAAAAATATCATGGTTAAGGGTAAAGCATGAGCCTTAATGGAGACTTCTTTCTTCTTACTCACTTTCTTTTCTGATTGATATAAAAATGATTTGTTAGATACAAACACATAACACGGGGTAGGACTAGATAAGTTCTTGACTTCTTCCTACTCCCTTGAACATAATAACTGTGTTGAATGATGACTGATTTCTCTTTCCTTTTTACTATTCTACTTACCTTATTTTCTGTCAAATTATTATATGTTTTATGTTCAATAAATAAACAAACAAACAAATGCAAAAGCCTACTACTAAAACTAGGACAGATTAATCAGAGGCATTTTCAAGTTTGAATGTGATTGGCTCAATCTGAACACAGCAACATCCCCAGTTATGAGGGTGTGCACACTTGTGCAACCACAATATTTCAGTAATTTTAAATTTTTCATTACTTGAAGAATTTAGATGTTCGATTCCAGCTCCGGCCTCCCTGTGTGGAGTTTGCATGTTCTCCCCGGGCTTGCGTGGGTTTTCTCCGGGTGCTCCGGTTTCCTCCCACATTCCAAGGACATGCGTGGCAGGCTGATTGAGCACTCGAAATTGTCCCTAGGTGTGAGTGTGAGCGCAGATGGTTGTTCGTCTCTGTGTGCCCTGCGATTGACTGGCAACCGATTCAGGGTGTCCCCCGCCTACTGCCCGGAGACAGCTGGGATAGGCTCCAGCACCCCCCGCGGCCCTAGTGAGGATGAAGCGGTTCGGAAGATGAATGAATGAATGAATGTATGTTACATTGGTGGTGCAAAAAAAGTTTTGAAATGACTCATTGATCTTTTTTATATCACAAAAACCCTGCATTTGAAAGAGTACACCGTAGAATTTTTATATCCATGGTACACATACTGTTATCTAGACAGCAAACTAACTTGAGACTTGCAGAACCTACAGGGTTACATTTTCTGATTGCAGCCAAGCGTTGCACTCTATTTAGCCTTAATCTCACTTATGTCAAATGAATCCAAAATCAGTTTCGCACAATCAATCAATTCCCAAGACTTCATCAAGTAGCCTGCCCTTATCTAGTATCAACACTGTGAGATACCATATGATACATTTCCATGTTGATATTTCTCATTTCATATTGATTTTATATCTATGTATTTTTATTGAGTAAATGTGACCCACAGTTGCATGTCAGTCACAAATGTGACGTTCTCTTTCAAAAACACTGATGCAGTATTATGTGACAGCTTCAACTCCTAAGTATCTATTTAATCTTAACACGAGTGTGTTTGTGTCAAAATACATTAGCATTTGCATAATCAATGCGCATGATAAGACCACTGTTGTAAGAAATCAATAAGGCATGGGACAATGTCATGCAAACACCACCACAAATCAATAATATGTCCGCAAAACAGTCAGCAGTATTTGAAAATGCAGTTTAACGACTCAATCTGAATATCGGATTAAAAAAAAAAACTGTTTCTTTTGTGAGGAGATACTTTGAATTGTAACACAATGTATGATATATTTTCTTTCTGAAGACCGTGCTGTTTGTTCTTACTGCATGTCCATTGTCCTCTCTGGACTCTGTGTGCCAGCACAAGTGTGACTGGTGTCGGTCGGGACAGAGGGTGTTGGTAATTCCAGAAAATTGTCACATCTGTTTTAACCAGAAATCTGTGTTTCAATTCACTAGGTGAGAGGAAATGAGCAGAGGTGGCAAAAGTCCTTGCAGTCTGTGCTATAGTGGAGGGACAGATCCTTAAAAAAAGAACTCTGGTAAAAGTAGAAGTACTGATTCACCTCAGGTACTTAGGTAAGGGAAAATAATTTTAAATGTAATCTAATCAATATACAGCTGGACACAGTGTAAATTTACTGTCACCTCAAACACACAACATAGAGGGCCCTATTTTCATGTTCAGCGCAAGACTACCACAATGCGCAGTCTCAATGAACGCATGGCTCAAGTTGTCTTTCTTTCAATATACTGTATTGCGAGTCTTTTGCACAGCCAACTCCGAACAATTGAAGCGTCTCCTTTGCACTCTCGATCGTGGCTGCGTCCGTGTGGTTCAAGACATTGATGTACAAGATGTGCACTGACTGCATTATAGCAAAGTGTGATTTCTTCTGCATTGTCCAATGACAAGATATAATAAGCAAAGGGGTCAACACCCTTTTGTGACTCCTTCCAATAGCTCAGTATTTAAAGAGTAGTAGAAAGTACAGCTGTTTTCACGTGGAGGGAGTAGAGTCAAAATAAATAAGAAAAAAATGTAAGTAAAGTACAGATCGTGGAATAACATACGGGTACTCAAGTCCAGTAATAGTATTATATTTGTACCACTGGAAGTGAGAATGAACATTAGAGTGCAGCTGTGCTCTCATGTTGACTTTTGTCTACCGTAGGATCGAGTCCCGCATGTCCAATCACCGATCACCCAGGATGGTCACAGAGTCCTCCAAGAAAGTGACCACAGTTGCAATGGATTCCACTTCGGCGTCAAAGGTGAGAAGATTTGTCCCAAAAAGTAACTCTTTCCCATTTGCTGATTCTCAATTTTTTTCTCGACTCTGTTTGACAAGAAACACTAATGTTGATAAAGTGGTTTAATCAGCTTGAGATGACACTGTCTTCATTCTGATTAATGACCACAATGTGTAATAATTTAGTCAATATTTTCATGTTAAAACTGGATTGCAACTTAGCAAAATGCAAAACTTGTAGATTTTGTTTTTCATGTCGCAAAAGTCACACCATAAAAATGCAGAATGAGTATGTGGTCAAGTTGTCTTTGATTTTTTGCGGTCTCGCTGCAGCGCAGATGTGTAAAATTTTGCAGTTGTCATTTTTGTCACATAGACAAATGTGACTGCAGGCTCCCGCAGCAATAACTGCTAGCCAGGAGTATAGACTGCATAAAAGACATAAAATGCCCAAAGTTTGGCATCATTTCACACTTAGAAAAAGAAGACCAATGTGTCCACTGAATAGAACTCGCCCTGCGATTGGCTGGCAACCAATTCAAGGTGTCCCCCGCCTACTGCCCGAAGACGGCTGGGATAGGCTCCAGCACCCCCCGTGACCCTAGTGAGGATAAAGCGGTTCGGAAGATGAATGAATGAATGAATGAATCGAACTCTCGAACACAACTGCCCATCTAAGGTAGAAAAAACAAAACATCTCTACCTAATTAAATATAGGACACATTGTAATCCCTCCACAGCTGGTCACGGTCAGACACATCCGCTGGTACACTTGCAATCGCTTTATTTAACAAATAGTAACAGAATGAACATACAACAAACACCTTCATACACTAACTGCATAGCCACAAATGACGGCCGGGTGTTTAACACGCAGAGTGATGAACAGGTTAGCCAGTTAATAGCAAGCCAACACTCTTTCGCTGACTCCCACGGCACTCACCAGGCCAGGCCACACCTTTTAAAGGCACACACATTGCTATTGACATAGTTGACATTTTTTTCATTCAGATTTATTTGTAAATCAGTTCAAAGTTGTGTCACTTTAATACATATCAATTTTTCAACACATACAAAAAAATATGTCTCCTTTTAGTGAGCCTTTCAAGTGGACAACAGGTATCTCTGCAGAAAGAGTACTTGTGAAAAATAGTTACACAGTATTACAAACTCGAGAATGACCTTGTATGTTTATAACATTATTAAAAACATCTTTGGTTGGTTCTATATTTTACATCTTGTCGTAAGGCTGTGACCTTTTATTTGCCATGGTTTTGACAATTTGAAGGTCAATACATCTCTCCAACAGGTAAGCATACTATTGTTTTTTTTTCTTTTGTTTGTTAGGTTTTTTTTTGTTTTAATGTAGGCAAAACAACTTAGTTCATCCTTGTGTCGTTGCAGGGATCGAGAGGTTCGAGTAAATGTCATAGTTTTGGCAAGAGGGATCAAGCCATTAAACGAAACCTCAACATCCCGGTGGTGGTGAGGGGCTGGCTCTATAAACAGGTGACTCATGTTTGCAATGCAACAGGTTTGGTTTTTAATAAGTGTGAACATGATTATTTGTGACAAAATTAAAGTCAACCTGGTGAATTATGGCAGGATCAACCTTTAACACCCCAAGCATAATTTACAAATGTTTGCTGTTTATGGTTTTCTGTCATACACACGTCGACTTAGGGGCCTCCGAAAACATTGCCAAACCTTTTTGAATGGGACAAGACTGCCTGAAGGCCACTTAGAATTCTCAACAGTATGTACAAATGTTGCATCTACATAAACAAAATGTTTGCAATGTTAAATACTAAAGCTAATTATTTGGAAGAGTGGTTCTAAAACCTTTGATACCCAATGTACCACCCACCAAAAAACCTCTCCAAGTAACATAATTATGACCAACTTTAGTGTAATAGCATGGTAGGCCCAAGTGTCCTTCAAAAACGAGGATGAGGTTTTATCCCTAAAAAGTGCATCTACTCCATTGTAGGACACTGTCACTTTAAGCACAGTTTGAACACAAACACCTGCGCTTGAAAATAGGCAAACAACAAAGCAAAACAGTACTTTAATAATTCAGTTAAAATGTATTGCACATAAAAGTGAAATAAAAAAACATACTTCAATATTTTTAAAACTAACAGCTATTAGAGTAAATGCAAATGCATTTTGCTTAAAATTCAAAAGGGATACTTCAGGTATGTATGCCACTTGCAGCAGAAAAAAGTAAATGTTTTGCCGAAAATTAATTTGATAATTTCATTATTCTTCATGTGTAGTTCATAACTTCAAAAACGATTTAAAAAATAATATAGCTTGACACGTAGAGACAACCGTCACATGTATGCAAACCTTGGACTAGACTGCATAATGATATACACGCACAGCTACACCAAATGGATAACGTTAATCCCGAAAGAGTGAAGCCATATCGTTTCCATCCAGCGTGGGTTCGGTTCTCCAATTAGTGATGGTGTGGATTTCGATGTGTGTGGTTGTTTGTCTCTATGTGTGATCTGTGACTGGCTGGTGACCTGTTCAGTGTGTAGTACGTCTTTCCCCCCAAGTCTGCTGAGATAGGCTCCAGCATGTGTCCGCGACCTTGCTCAAGATAAGCGGTGTCGCATATGACATGACGTGACGTTTCATCGTTTGAATGCCGATGAAACTGTTATTTTATTGTGTTCCTAACCACACGTGCGTTTTACTATGAACTTTCAGGACAGCTCCGGAATGCGACTGTGGAAACGAAAGTGGTTTGTTTTGTCCGACTTCTGCTTGTTTTACTACAAAGGTGAGCGTGAGTGATGCAATTGTCCAAGGTTCAAGAAAATACATCGAAACGATTTGTGATGTTAGAGTACGTCTGTTTGTAAGGGAAGCTAATTTTTCCAATAATGTTTTTTTTTTCTATACAATGAAACTTCCGTTTTTCAATTACCTCATTTACAAACAACTCGGTTACACACTATTTTCAGTTTCCGAATGCTCTTGGCATGGCTCTTTCTCGCGCAGAATAAACATTCATTGGCTGACCATACTTGACCAATCCTGTCTAACTTTGCGTCCTTAATGGTGTCGTAAGAAGGGCTAATATTGTTTGTCACCTGTTTTTTTTTATTGCATCCTGTCTAGAGTTTTATTTGATGTCTGCGGTTTTCTCTTACCTTTCTTCTTGTGGTTCAACCGAGGTTCATTTGATTATGTTGGAATCTAGGATCCGAATAACTTGATTTCTTTGAAAACACATTTATGAGTTCACACATTTATTCAAAAGCCAAAGAATTACCGGTAATGCAAGGATAGAAAAAAAAGACATCAATTTAACTCGATTGTTCCCTCATTGAGATTGGTTGGAGATTATCATGACGTGGCGCACCATTCCTCTATTAATAGATCAACCAAAATGCCTCCGAGTACCACATGGCCTCGCTCAAACAGTTGTCACCCGCAAATTATTGCACACTTCCCTGCGACTCTGAACTATCAAATGTCTTGTAAACATCATAAAACATCTTGGCAGGACTCAGTGTTTTGGGTGCAATTACATGCTTGTGTGTGTTTGTTATTGTCGTTGCTTTAGACAGCCGCGAAGAGACGGTCCTTGGTAGCATTCCTCTGCCCAGCTATCTCATCGCACCAGTTGCACCTGAGGACCATGTCAACCGCAAATATGCTTTCAAGGTAGCAATATTCCTTAATTGGTGACAAGATGATGAACACACATAATTAGTTTCGGGCCCATGATACAGCCTTTCATCATCTGTTGTTTGAGCTACAGTAGTAATTGAGCCATTTCATTTGGATTCCTTGCTAAAACACAATTCATGTATAGTAAGGTAATGAGAAGCTAGAGGCTAACAAATATGGAAAGCCGTTTGAGCATCGATATCGTTGAGCGTCTAATCAGAATGCTTGATATCCAACTTTAGGTAGATATATCAAACGGCTTTTAAGACCAGCCCACATCAATAAGTCAACAAGGAGGGAAAATGGCAATCAGCTGAATATCAAGTCAAAATGATCTTCTAATGGCAAGCCCAACTTTTCCCAAATGTACCACGCAGTTTAAAAAATATATATTTTTCTAGTGATTTGAAGTCAGATGCCCCGGGATAGCTGAATAATAAATCTTAACATTGCACATTATTATACAGCATTATTGAACAGTACACCTGATAGAGGTGAACCTACAACGTCTAATACTAAAAAGTGGACTAGTGAGTCCTCAATATTTGCGATGGTTGGGGACCATAAATCTATTAAAACAGAGCATCATTGCTTTTGATGGTGCTGAATGTCAAAAAAGAAATGATCAAACAGTCAACCCTTTCTACTAACTACAGTATGTTTACATGCTGCAAGAAGAATTATTTTGCCAGCACATCAGTGAACGAGCTCTGAGGAGTTCTTCCAGATGGCCGAGGTCTGGTTCTTAACCTTTTTTTAATAACCCCCAGTGATGGCTGCCTCTGCTGCAGTGAATCTTTTCCGTATTCCAGGCACGATTCCTGCACGAATTAGCATATGTATAGTACGTCAAGCACGACAGACTTTTCTATGATCTGATTGATAGACTGATGGTTGGCGGGGGGAGTTGGCAAAAGCTTTTGGGTTTCATTTTCATTCATTGTGCTAAAAATATAACAATGCAGTTATTGTGAACTTGAGCAAAATCCCTCCGATTTTGCAGCGATCCCACTGGCTACATAAGTGTAACTAGCAGTAATACTACAGCAAACCAGTGGTCAAGTTTGAACAGGTGACTCCAAAGGATAACATTTAAATGCACGTTTTCTTCTGTGAATTCTCCCAGAGGGCGGGAAATGCACTCATTTATTTCCGCCCCAGTGACAATGTGCTATACTGTAGTCCGCCATCTGTGGAAATATAGTGCTTGAATATTTGATGTAGCGCTGCAGCTGGTGGGAATTCTGTTGCAATCACCCAGGATCCTAGAATCTACTTGTACTTCCTGTTGTTGGATTTACATCTACAGTATATGCCCGTAAACTTCTGAAGGAGTCGCATGTGCCTTTAAATGTCATTCTGCAATGTAAGTTAATTGTGCAGCTGGGAATATAAATGATGGATTGTGCTTGCACCCTGCAGTTAACTGTGGCTTACTGTATATGCACAGAGGAGTGGAAAGAGCTTCTTAACTTTTTTTCCACACCTGTGAGAAATTGTCCGTTTCATGTGGAATAATTCATGAGCTGACAACAACTCACCTGTACATGCCTGTGTTGGACTTAGTAAATGTTGAATGGAGACAATAACTAGAAGTAATGTCTTAGCATTGCAATCATCGTTGTTAAGACCGTTCATCCACCTTGTGATTTTGTCACAAAAATGGGTAACAGTTTACGATGTTCACATATTCATATTTGGTATGTTTTGTGTGTGGGAAGGGGCTGCTGAAAGTGTAATTTACCGGAATGTCCAAAATGTTTAGCAACTGCAGTGGACCCCCTGAAGGTGACCACGTATTGTTTCGTAAAGCTGTTTGAACATTTATTTGTCAAGTTTTTTTTAACACAAAAAAATAGTTGAAATATGAATTCAAGTTTTTTTTAAAGTAAGTTTATAGCGTGGTCAATGTCATGAAAATGTGAAAATAAGTAACACGATGTCGTTAAAAATTGTGTAGAAATTTTTTTTTATGTCAGTTGTTTTGGTGCTTTTGCCATTTCGTTGTTTTCAAATCAGTTTTACCTGAGGGGGAAAAATAACTGAGGGAATTTCTGGCAGAGCTGCACTAAACAACACATTTTGTTTTTTTTCTTCAGTTGAGTTCAGTGGCAGTCAAACCCTTTCCTGTCCCCTCAAAGTATCATGGTGCCTATTATTTACCGGTACAAATATGAAATAGTCAACACCAGGGTTTTGAGCCTTCTTTTTTTTGCAACTGAGAGCTACTTCTTGAGTACTGATTAATGTGAAGGGCTACCAGTTTGATTAGCATTTCAGAAGTAACAAATGTGCTCAAATTATTTCAGGGCAAGTCATCTCCTAATGAGCTATTTTTAGAATACTCTCGCGGGCTACTCAAGTGGACCACATTGGTGACACCTCGTCGGTACAGACTTGAAAACAAACCTAAAAACTGCTTTGCACATCCAAGCTCTCTGAAATTGAACATCAACTCGCTTGTGTTCTAAAGGGCAAACGGGCTTTCATCCACTTGGGTTATTGGATTGCATGAGGAAATTTAAAAAATGGTTATCAACAACCATGTACTGTATTACTAGTATTACTTTTAGATAATATGGTAACTTTTGTTTTGATGACATCGGTAAACATATACTGACTGACCATGTTCCCTGTAATGACCTGTCAAGGCAAGTTTACAGTCTGAGCCATTTGTTGTTCTTCATGTCTTCTGCTCTGATCTTCTTGTTCTTCTCTTTTTTTTCTTCTTTTTTTTTTTTTTTTTAACCCATCTCGATATGTCTCTCTCATTTCCTGTTGGTCAATTGCCTTCCATTGTGACCGGGTGTGTGTGCTCGGGCGGCGTGAGTACTGTTCTCTCTGCAAGCGGCCGTCCTGACTCGCACAAGCTTCCTGTCTTGCATGAATACTTGTAGGTATTTGATTTCACTTACATCATCACCAGTGATCATCATCGTCAATGTCACCTCACTCTTCCTGGTGTACAATGCGCATTCCTAAATGTGCATTGGTACCGTGTTTTCATTCATGAACCAGCAACATATGGTGGATCGATACCAGAGCCCTTAGAGGTGCTCTTAATTTTAACAAATTGTTTTTGTTTATTTGGATGGTGACACATTTGATATTGGAGCTGCACTTAGGGAAATTGAATCAGCAGGAAACTGCAGTGTCAGTGCCGGAGTGACATGCACAGTGTTTGCACAATTGACCAAATATGCTAATGAGTTGATGTCAAAATCGGTTCGTGCTTGCAATTCTGGTTTTGTTACCATGCATAGCAACAAATGTCGAATTGGGTTGGCTAGCCAGCACCAACAAATAGTACTCCCATCGGCTCTGGTATTTGTCCTGTCATGCTCTTCATAAGCCATCATGTTGTCATTGTCATCATGGAAAAGACGAGTGGCGGGAAGTACAAATATTTTATAACTGTACTAAACTCAGTCAGTACCAGCCATTTTAACAAAAGACGACCCCTAGAGCGCCAGCCATTTTGGTGTATTTTAATTGATATTTCAAGAGAGACAGAATATTGTGTTCTATCCTCAGTTACGCATTGAACCTACCAAATGAAAGAATAGACCGTCTTCTTTCCAACGGGAAAAAGATTGTGGATTCTACCTGTTCTATTTCTCTACTAACCAGCAGATGAACATAGCTAAATTTTACGAAACTGAGCAGCTCCTCACATAATCCGGGGAAAAAGAACAACTTTTTGAGTAAACAAATATATAAAGCAGAACAAAGGCTATGATGCAAATATATTTTTTTCTTTTTTGACACCAATAACAGTGGTTTCATTCTATCAAGAAGGTAAACATTTAGGAATGGTTTTCAAGAGCAAAACATGACCAAAAACAAAACAAACAACCCCCTAAAAATGACATTTAACATTGGCCGTAAAGTTAGTTAAAAAATGTGAAGCTGGGTAGAGTGAGTAGGGACGGTGTCCGAAATATAAGTGTCATTGCTAGTGATACATTTGAGTATATATATCTTTTAAAACTCTTTAGCGAATAAAGATAATTCAAAAATAGTTTCTTCCACTATGTGCTCTCTGGCTGATTTATGAAGCCATCCTATTAATGATCCTCAATTATTTGAAAAATGGTCATACAGCAAAAATGGTCAAACAGGTGATTTTATATCCAAAATGGCGCATCACTAACCTCTACTGGCGATTTTGCCTCATTACCACTCCTCGATTGCTTGGAATTCAATGGGGAGTACAATCCAAAACCCCTTCACTACGCCTCCGATTTAAAATAAATAAATACATAAATAAAAACTCATTCTTGGCAATGAATGTTTTGATTGTAATGAACGACTTAATTCATTCTTGCCATTCAGTGTTACTCTAAATAGATTATTTACTTGTGACTTTTGTGTATTAATTTTTCTTACTTCTTTACACTTTACTCCCAATATTTCCATCCCGAATTCAGTTGTTTTACTTTTACCAAAGTCTTTTTTATTTTTATTTTTACAGAAGTATCTTTACTTCTATGCACTTTTAAATATAGAATGTGAATACATTTGTCACCTCTGGAAAAAACACAGTTCACATTCTACAACCCCCCCCTCCCCCCAAGTATTGTTAATACTTGTCTCCACGAATAGCTTGTAGTCTGGAGTCTGAATGAGCTTCAGGATATAGCAACTAGTCAGTGCACTTTATTGCACTGTATCTCTCACATTATAACCCAGAGCTGTTTTTATAACAGAATTGTGAAATTGCCTCATTGGGTTTTATGTGTATTATCAAATGCAAAACGATATTAAGACAATATGGGATTCATTGTACCAGTCAAAAGCTGTACACCCTTTACACTGATGGTTGAACTTCATCGTACAGTCGAACCTCGTTAGAACATAGAGTACCTCGAAGGCCTTTTCACTATTTTGTGGGAAAAATCTGGTGGTCATAATGAAGTTTACGATATAAAGGTGTTCATTGAAAGCAAAATCAGCAAATGGAAAATGAATTAGGTGAAATCAGGACTTTGAAATGTGAATATTGTAGGGGTGAAAACATTGTAAATGGGCGATGTCGAAACGAGGTTTGACTGTACATCTGTTTTTGTGGGTGCAGATGATCCAACTCAGAATTGTATTGCTAAAATTTGCATCTAATTTTCTCAAACATTTGCTGATTTCTTAATACTAAGATGCATAATGACGATGACAATAATTTGATGCGCTCTGATCATATGGAGCTTTTTTCTCAAAAATGTCAGTAGATGTCTTTTTATGTTGATGGTGCAAATGACCTGGTGTCATTTTGTGAATAATGATAAATCAGCATGATTACATGTTTCTCATACAAAACTAACACCACAGAAATACTTAGCTCTCCATTCCCCACGATCACGACCAACATTGAAATAGATGGAAGTGTTATTGCTAAAAATATATTTAATAATATTGTAAGTCACGATGACAGAACGCAAATTTGAACATTAACACGGTGTTTAAATACATAGGAAAACTGTACTAAAACAATGATTCAATTAAAATGATACACTTCAAATTATTTCACAGACAAATCGAACAAAAAATATTACAATATTTTACCCCATATAAATTTAAAAACAATTGTGAGTACAAGTGTATTGTAAGTTGAATACAATGGAACTTCACTTAGGCGGTGATGCTTTGGTTTACCAATAGTTGTACGGATAGGATGGGTAAAATTAGGAGATGAGTTGTTTTAGTATGGACAGTTATGCAGATTTATTTCTCTTGATTATAATGAAAAACTACAAGGACTATCCAGTATTTACAGTAGTAATTTGCAAATCTCCCATACCTAATTGTATCTTACATTGTGTGATTGGTAGCTCGTTGTCATAAACTGATTAAAGCTTTTGTTTATAATGCACCACTACCCCCACCCCCCTGGAAAATTGTATTTATTAATTTTTTTTATTTGACTTTTTACGACTTTTTTATTCTTTAGTTGACATCTGTCACTGTTTCGTTTTAGTGCTCACATCTACATTCACTTTGTCTCCCTCTGACAGGCGATCCACACGGGAATGCGCTCCTACATCTACAATAAGAACTCTGTGATTGGCTCACAGGCGGAACACTGCGGGATGCGGACGTATTTCTTCAGCGCAGACACACAGGAGGACATGAACGGCTGGATAAGGGCCATGAACCAGGCGGCGCTGATGCAGCACACTCACACCATTAAGAGGTTGGTTTCGTCTCACGGGATAGGTCTCTCCCCTCCCATTGGATGGGCTTCCATCTGTATAACTAAAGTCCTGCCCCCTTCATAAAGCACGGCAATCTGTGTGAAATGAACTGGTGTCGTTTTAAGGAAAAAAAAAAAAAACTGGATGCACCATTTCGACACAAGTTCTACTTACATTTGCATGACCAAAGTATATGATCTATAGTCAGCTTGCCTTCTGAAGCTTCATTTTAGCAGGTCAGGCTGTGGCCATCTGTTCAGGGCCATGATCATTTCTGAGGTGCATCTAAATAAGGACTGAAGCTCTTTGCCAGCTGGACATAAGCCCCAGTGAAGACAGGTGCTTCTGTCGTTGGTCTTCTTGCACCTCAAAACAATGTCAACTGTCTCTGTATGTATTAATCAATCAGTCAAATTTGATTTGTATAGCACTTTTCACACATCAATTTTCATACATAGAAATCCAAAGTGCTGTGCTATAAAATCATCCAAAATGCAACATAAAAAGACCTTCCGCCTCCATCTTAACATACACAAAAACACAAAAGTATATCACCATAAGCACACCATGTGCTCGCACGCATATGCACACACACACTCACACACACACATATGCACACACGCACACACAGAACCTGATAACCAGTTAAAAAAACATGGCAAAGTACAGAGAAACCATACGAGGAAAAAGCACCCAGGGGAGCTCATTCACGCTGAGAGGAATGACAGCCCAAGGCCACAGTGAGCGCCACGACTCCAGAGAGTCCCCCATGATGAAATACTTGAGCTAGAAAATACAAAAAAATGAAAAAAATAAAATATATATATAAAAGCGTTTATATAAAAGCGCTTAAAAAAAAACCAAAGCTAAAAGACAGAACAATATAAGAAGCGAAGAACTAAAAACAGTAAGATTAGATAAAAATGGCCTAAATGAAAAGAGCAAAAGAAATACTGTAAATTCCGGACTATAAGCTGCTACTTTTTTCCCAAACTTTCAACCCTGCGGTTTATACAGTGATGCGGCCAATTTATGTAATTTTTCTAACGACCTCCAGGGGCGCTCGAGTAGAAAAGGTAAGATTAAGACCGGTGGAATATATGCGTCGAGGAAGACTGCAACTTATTGTCTTGTGCATAAATTAAATTAGCGTGAACATACCCTCATCATGGAAAATGCAAAAAGAAAGGCATATGACGCATTGCTATTCTGTTGCTAGCGTGTTGTTACCATGTTGCTACCGTTTTACTGCTGCGTCACAGGCACCGTTTGGGAAGAAAGTTATATTATTATTATTATTGTTAAGGTATATTATTAAAACTTTGAAAACTCTCTCTGTGTACCGTCTTTCTTTGTAAATACGTTTACATGTTTTAATGTGGGCACATGCGGCTTATATACAGGTGCGGCTTGTGTACAAAATTGGTTTTCCTCTAAAAATGTAGTGGGTGCGTCTTATAATCAGGTGCGCTCTATAGTGCGGAAATTACGGTACAGTAGTTCCCCTATGTTGCATACGGGTTACTTCAGTAACCACACCCTTTAACTCATATTGGTTATTCAAGTTACCAGTTTTAGTTTTTAAATCCACCGCGAGAGCAAAAGCAACATGGCAGCCTCCATGAGGAAAAGGTGAGTGTGAAAGAGGGTCCACAAAATGTTGAATAATTTCTATCCGTGAGATGAAAAGGTCCAAATACCCTATTATACTTGTGCAGAAGAGTATATAGAACATATAGAACACAATAAATAACAGTTTCTATGTGTTACCTATCAGTACTGCCATGCTTTTTGGCAAGGTAATTGTAGTGATTAAGTTATTATGCACACGAAGTACCTGCACTTTGGTTTTCCCAAAATTGTGAATTTATTATGATATTTGGCCATAATCTACCCTAAATTTAAAAACAAACCACAATTGAATAACTCCTGCAGAAGCCATGCAACATAGGGTTAAAAGCCAAACAAAGATAAGATGAGAAAACCTTTACTTGTCTCACAATGGAGAAATTTCCAATTTACAGCAGTAAAATTATGAAAGGGAAAAGTAGAAGAACTAAAAGTACATACAAAAATATAGAGAGCTGGCTGTCGGTCCAGTCTCTCTCTGTCCTGGGCTGAGATGCTGCCTGTCCAGCAGACCATGCAATAAGATGGCATCTCTTGAGTCTCTTAAAAATGAACAGTCTCTGTGGACCTGATGTCCTGTGGTAGGCTATGTTATCACTGGGGATCAAAATGGCTGAAACACAGCCCCACTGTTTGTTTGGGTTCTCACCCTAGGCGCCAGAGGACCTCTGGATCGTGAAGACATTTAAAAATTAATAAGTGCCTTAGAATCAATCCTCAAAACCACATGGAGCCAATGCAGCAATTTTAAAACTGGTGTAATGTGCTTAAATGATACAAAATCAATTATTACTTGATTGTATTGACCAAAACAAGCTACTTGATAAAAAAGAGTAATTTAGATCATGTGCGTTTTATTTTCATAATTACCTTGCAGCACTGTCATTGTGAAATATCAACAAAAAAATAAAATATATTTTTGTTTCAACTTCAGGAAAAGTGCACTTGAGAATGAATGCATGTGTATTCAGCCAAAGTACATTCTTATTCTTGAATGACAATTTCTGCACCTCCTTTCAGAGAAATAGAGAGGCCGGAGAAAAGCATACTGCAGGCGCTTCCTCAGACCAACCATGTCAAGCAGACCACACCTCAGTTAGAAACATTTCCAAGAACGGACAGAGAGCACCCCAGGAGTGATGGTGTACGACTGGCTCTCGGAGAAGAGGGGAGGTACACGTTGGAGGTCCAAGGAAGGCCCAGGTTGTCGGATCCAAGGGAGAGACTCTCTCCAAACTGCGTGGACGGTGGCCCATTAAGGAACGGCCACCTGAGTGTCCAGCCAGGGCCTTTGCCATCGGAACAGCACAATGGAAACCTCTCGTATCAGCGAGGGGCTGACACAGAGAAACATGCACAAAGGAAGAGTACTCTGGCTCAAGTGGAGCACTGGGTTAAAGTTCAGAAGTGTGACCCGCCAAAGAGGTCAGTGGCAGTCTTCATAGTTAATTTGAATCAAACTTGATTCCACTCAGTCAGCAGCAGAACTGAAACATAGCTAAATAATGCCCTCTAGTGGCCAACATGACATCCAGACGACCGTGTTTTATAAGTTTACAAGCCTGATTGAAGTACAACGGGTAAACATTCGGTTTTTTATATTAATTCATGATTCATTTGTCTTTATTTTAGCATAAGACTACCCTAGAAGGCCACAACATGAATGTAAAATAAATCATATTTTTTAAATTAAAATAGAGTATAATTTATTGCAGAGGAAGATGACCTTGAAAAAAATGCAAATGGCAATTCCAATAATTACGATGGGAAAATAAGTCACTATTGCAAAACAGTCTGTCTCTTACAGCACTTTTCTACCTCAGGTACTCAAAGCGCTTTACACTTTTAACCTCATTCACCTACTGTTGACGAAGCATAAGGAACAACTGGGAATTTAGTATCTTTGCTCAAGGACACTTGGACATGAACCACCAACCTCTGGGTTAGGAAACAACCGTGCTACCTACTAGTTTGCCACAGTTGTCCTACTTGCGTGCAGAAATTGGATGCTTTAGTGGAAAAGAATCTTATTCGTATTACAGTCGTTCTACTAGTGCGTCGAATTGTCTTTCTAGTGAGGACGAAGAGTGAACGAGTATATGGACCTTAAGCTGGCCATCAAGGATGATGAATAAATGCTGAAGCGGCCTGCCCTTGAGCTGTAGTTGAACTAATCGTTTGTCATTTGTTTCTGTCAGCGTTGCCTCTGCCGAGCACAACCTCCCTCGGCGAACTCCCCTCTTACAGCCCAAAGTCAACACAGCAGACACGTCCTGCCAGTCACTGCCAAAGTCCCCTCACCTCCCGTCCGGCAGCAACTCTCCCTCCTTCAACCTGCCTAGCGACTACAAGTACGCCCACGACCGACTGAGCCACTTCCGCATGTCCACGGACGAGCGCATGGCCACAAAGGAGGGGATGGTGTGGCAGCTGTATGAGTGGCAGCAGAGACAACAGTTCCGACACGGCAGTCCCACGGCACCCGTCTACACTGGGCCCAACTTCACCGACTCCTCATCTTTCACTGTCACTGTGGAGATGCCCCGCTCCATCTCTGTGCCGCCGTCCCCTTGTGAGGTCCCACCATCCATCTCACCGCCCTTCAAGCCGCTGTCCCCCCGTAGGCCACACACACCTTCGGGCAGACGGACAGTCATGCCGCTTGATGATTTGTCAAGTGTGGACAACGCTGGAGCAACCTCCCCGGGCCACATCTTTACTCGCCTCTCACAGGTTTGTTGAGCTTTTTATTCGGGTGGGGAGGGGGTGAGGATGGGGTGTTCGTGTGCCCAAGCCCCACCGTGTATTAAGAAAATCCTTAAGTAGGTGAGACGGCTTCTAAAAGATTTGTAATTGCCTCTAAATTCCACAAGCTGGTGGCAAATATATTTTATCCAAACGAAACTCCCCAACTCACTTCAAGCCGAATGCCACAAGGTTATAATGAATCACTCACTTTTGTCAACACGAAGCTCCACAACTGACTTCAACATAGTTCATTGGAACCTGAATGCCACAAGGTTATTACCAATCACTCACATTTGTCGACACGAAGCTCCACAACTGACTTCAACACAGTTCTTTTCAATTGTCTTTTTTTAATGCAACTCTTTAATTCCCTTCAACAGTCCCTTGGCAGCGAAATGCCACAATATGGTTTCTAAGCACTACATTTCTCACCACAATGCCACAAGATGGTGACAAAGTAATACTTTTTTTGAATAAATCACGTCAGCTCACTTCAGTAGTTCCTTGGCACCAAAATGCACCCCAGGTGCCACACCTGCTGGCAATATTAAATTATTACTAAATATCACGACTAAATTCAAAATTGTATTATAAATGTTCCTAATTTTGTCTCCGTCGTGCATCTAAAAAGTGTGTTTCAAATTTACTCCCACTCCAATCCCCTTCGTTCACGACAAAATGGTTGTATCATGCCGCACCAATTAAGTTCATAAAATAAAAAGTCAAGTGCATTTCAAGTGTGTTTAATGTGTTCAAATGGTCTGCCCGAAGACAGCAGGGATCCGCTCCAGCACGCCTGCGACCCATGTGAGCATAAGCGGTTTAGAAAATCGATGGATAGACAATTTAATTTATGAAGCAAAGCAAAATGTTTTGGATAAATAAAGGTTACATGAAAACATACAAAAACAATAGAAAAACAATACACATTGACTTTATTTTAGTTTTCTGTGCGTTTTTTCTAACTTTACTCAACTGATTTCACTGTCTTCTACCGTAAAAAAAGCCCTATTAATATATGGTCCTATTAATATATTTTAATGGAGATAATGATTAGAATTCATTGCCATAGTATTGAAATACGATGACATTCATCACTCAGGTCAGCGGTGTGCCGAACATGTCTTCCAGCCTCGTGATCAAATAACACCAGATTTGCGTTAACACCACGTGCTGCCATTTAGACCTGTTTTTAGATTGCCGAAAATTCTGTCTACTTTTTCTCACCAAATTGGCAAATGTGCTAATAGAACACCTAGCGACATGCAGTGCGATCTACCAAATTTACAAGCATGCTAAACTAAACTTGGCCCCACCCGAAAATGTAGATACTGTACGGCTATTTTTACGCCGAGCACAGTCTACATTCTATGTCTGAATTTGTCAGTTACGTCGGGGTTACGTGAGCCTTGAGGCGCAATTTGGTCCCAAACACGATTAAAGAGACTCGCCCCAGCAACAAAATGAAATTACGTGCAGGCGCCTGTCTACCAAAATATGGCCCCTCGACTCAATGCAACATATACCCTTAGCATAAAATGCAGTAAGAAGGTGACAACGCACTACTTTTGACTATATGAAGCTCTTCAGCTGACTTTAACATCGTTCCTTCGTATCAAGATATTACAATAGGGCATCAAAGAGCACCATTTGTCTAAATGAGGCCTCACTTAATAATTTGGATTGGATTGGATACTGTAATTTATCGGGAGAAAGATGGAAGCAAAGCACTACTTTTATCTACATGAAGTTACTCATCTCATTTCAAAATAATTTTATTCATAGTTTCGTTTTTATTTTTTTGCAGAACGCATATTCCACAAAGACAATATTAATCAGAATGCTGTGTCTAAACAAGTGGGGCTGCATATTATCCGTTCATCCATTATCCAAACCACTTGTCCTCCGGATGGTGTAAAGACATTTTTTGGCTTGACTCCCCCTTTAAGATGTATATAGCAACGATATCAAAGTCGTTATGAACATCAGGACAAACATCAAGAGGCCGACTTGTGCGTTCATAGTTTTACACTGTCAACTCCACAGGTGGTTCGAGCCTGAGCTCCTCTGTGATTCCAACCACACACTTCTGCAGTCAAAAGGCGCACCCATTATCCACGCCCTGCAAAAACATCTCCAGCCACGTTGCCTGACACACACACACACACACACACACACACACACACACACACACACACACACACACACACACACACACACACACACACTAACACAGAGGCAGGCACGCACGCATGCCTCACATTTGACCCCTTATACCCACGTGATCTGCCTCCGTAGTGTTTGAGACTTAATTATAGGCACATTTTTACAATATGGATGAACGGCAATGTATTTTCAAAACAAAGACGACCACAGTGACCAAGCAAGGGAGCGGATGTGTGTGAGAACGGCAAGCAGTTGAACTTAAGTTGTGGTGCACCCAGCATCTTTGAGGCTAAGGAGGCTGCGGTAATCGCGATGTGTTTGCTCCCAGTGGAATATCATGAAGAGAGATGATTTATTAGCATCTAATCCAATGTGCCCAGGGCTCGCGAGCACCCTAGAAACATCTCTACTCTATCTCAAACATCAGCAGCACTCTTTCTTCTCATCCCGCATTTAAATAAAAAACCTATTATACAGCAAAAAATAGTGGCTTGGGAATCTCAGAGGGAAAGACTCACAGTGCTTCTCTTGCTGGTAGCAAACAAATGTTATTTTAAGAAAGCAGGTTTGCTGTAATTTATGTGGAGTTAATTAAATCTCTTGTTTGTGTCCTTTTAAGGCTAGATATGGTGGGCCTGCCTGCTTTTCACTAATTCTGTGTGTGAAGCAAAAACGTCACTTTTTTTTTTTCCGAGCCCTCTGGCGTCAGGAAAGTCAGGGCACACCTTGTTTCCAATCTGAAGAAAAATAAAAGTGCTGTGTAGTCATATTTGTTTGTGAGCAACGTTTTGAACTTTAATTAGACATTCTGTTTGATTTAACACTATGTGAGCTATGGTTAACACGTGGATGCGTTCACTTCCTCCGCAGACCTCCCAAATGGCGAGACGGTCGATGCCAGCTATGGGCTACATCACGCATACCGTCAGCGCACCCAGCCTGCATGGCAAAACGGTATGCATCCCCTTCCATGACACTTTATTGATCCACTATAAGATAAGGAAATGTGATTGGACACATGGTCCCGAGATGATGTAAATCAGCGATCATACATTCACATGTCACCTTTCTACAGTTGGTGAGCCCTCTGCGATAGAACCTCTGCCACACTCCCTCAGGAACCTTCAACCACACAATGCTTTTTTTTGGTGTTTTTTTTTTTTTTAATTCACCAATGACAAGTTCAGACTCTGCATCTCTCTACAAGTTGTTGAGCGTTTTTAACTTATTGTAGGGCTGGACAAGTTAGGCGCCGCTCTGTTCTTTGAGCTGACCCACCGAGCGTTTACATTATCAAGTGTCCCCACCTTTTGGGCCCTTTCAATATAACCCGCTGCTCATGTTAAGTCACTAGTAACCGCTGGCTCCCTCTGTGTTGTAAACCCGGGTGTGGCTCCAGCCCGAGGAGCTGACTCTGCTCCTCATTCAGCTGCGGCGGCACCAGGCCAAGATGGCCGGCGTGCAAAGCCCCGCCGCTTCTGCGGCTGGTGGTGGTGGCGCGTTGGCTCATCTGCGACATCAGCAGCACAACGGCCTCCTAGGCCCCAGCTTGCAGGTCAGGGGTCTCGCACTTCCTTAAATCTCCTTACCATCGCAGCCCCCCGGTGGTGCATCGTGACCCCTCCACCCCTCTCCCGACCCAGCCGATCCTGAACATTCTTTCCCAGTCATTCATAGACAGTCAGTTGCCTTGGACTTCATTGCACAAAACAGTGTGCAGATTCGACACACACTAGCTGACATTGAAAGCATGTTGCTTGTTGTTTCCACTTGCATTTATACTAATGGCCGCATAAAGTACAGTCATGCCTGTGTTTCTCATTTCGATTCAGCAATCACTGCGCCGTGTAAGAGAGTGAAGCTTCAGTGGCGCTGCGCAAAGACAACGCCACTCTTGGTCCCGCTCCCTGTGACTGCACTGTCCTGCTCATACTTGATGACTTGATTTCAATTTGGCTTTAAAAAAGTGAACTCTATTGGACCTTTTCATTATGGTGTCACACATATTTCCAGATGGCAAACACTCCGATGGCATCAATTTCAAACAAACCCTGCTAGGCTCTTTGAGGTTGAATGACGACGAAAACAGCGAATGGTTTGGACGATGAGATTTTAGTCTTCTTCCAATGGCTGCCGTAATTTACGAGTACATTTCAACAGGGTGATTCCAAAATAAATTCAGTGGAAATTCAGTTATAGTTAAGATGCTCAGTTAGGGACTGGCTTTTCTGTTGCTTGGATTGATGGCACAGGCTCAACTTTTGAGTCTAAAATGGAAAGCACACGTACGTGTACGAGCAGACTTGCCATTTCTATTTAGCCAAATTACTCCATGACAATCCACCCAAAGATTTCAAATACAAATTGTGGAAAATGTCTTCCACAAATGGGATGATGGAGGTTTGGTTCCCAGCCTGTGCCTTTGAGGTGTCTGCTACATTACAAGGCAATCTTGTAATCTTTCCTGTACAATTATTTACAACAACCACATGATTTAGCTTCCTCACCAACAGATTTTATTTATTTTTCAAGAAATTGACACAAACCAAAATCTATTGTGGTATATCCGGTAGCCTGATCCAAAACACAACAAATTTTCACTTTAGGTCAGAAGCAGTCAATCCAGCCAAAAGCACCCTGGCACCTATGCCAAACATTATGAAAAGGTCCATTGGGAGCAACTCAATTCAAGCCGATAAAGCTTTGCAGCTTCATTTCAAGTGATGTATCTCTTCACTGCTCATTTAAAGGCTGACGATACTTACATACAACTGAAGAAGGACCTGGAGTATCTCGATCTGAAGGTGGGCTCCCCATGAAATCCAATGTCACCCTCTCCTTTTTTTTTGGTCCTATTTGTCTCCTATTTGTCTCCCATCCCACTCCATCTCTCTTAGAATTCTCATAGAATTACAAAGCATGCCTATCATGTCTTAATTTTTGTCAGTTTCTTAATTCAATGTATGTTTTTGTGTGATGGCAAAAGTACAGCAGAGTGACTTCACTGGCTTCCTTATTTTCTAAAATGCAATGCTGCATGTTTGGACCCATGCTAAGATAAAAAAATAAATAATAATAATAATAATAATAGTCATTATTATTATTATTACCACTACAATTTTACTCTTGTTATTGTGACAACAATTTTAAAAAGAGGGCCAGTTTGGAATCACCGTAAAAGAAAATCATAATTGAGAAATGTTTATTTGCATCCGTGTTTTTAAAAATATGTTTACCAATGTTATCGAACCAAAAAGTGTTTTTAACCAAAAATGTGATGTCAGGCCTCTGAACTTAAGACATCCGCTAGTTTGCTAGATTTCAGTTTTTAGTGAGTTGTTTAAATTATTTGAATTATGACAGAACGGTCATCACTTTTTTTGGTAAAATGTTTACATATTTGTAATATTACGACTTCATTGTCCTACTATTTGCAACACTCTTCTTCAAAATATTACTACGGTAATCCCTCGTTTTTCGCGGTTAATGGGGACCAGAAATTTCCCGCAAAAGGTGAAAACCACGAGGTAGGATTTTACAACATTCTTCTTAAAACTACAAATTAATTCTCATCATATTACAATTGTATCCTCACGATATTTCATCTTTATTAATGTGAAAAATGTTACAACAGCGTTCCCAATATGATGTTTCTTTAAAAATATGACTGTATTCATAGAAATCTACAGCTTTATTCTCACATGATTTTATTTTTATAGCATCACAACTTGATTCTGTTCTATTTCATGAAAATTCCTTTTTTTTTTTTGGCTTACTGAGGCAAGCTGCATCCAGACGTCTGATTTTGTGAAAACCCGTCAGCATCTCTGAGCAGTTTCTACACACTATACTTGAAATTCATCACAGTGCATCCGGAACTGACGGCAGTCCATGGAATACGGACAGGCATTTTTGTCATGCTCTTCATTTCCTATTTCAAAACAGATCCAAAGTCATGAGCCGCTGATTGTTTCAGTTCACTGCGGCTTTGAAAACGCCACTCTAACTTTTGGATGCTGTTGCAATGTAAGGAAAGTGTTGTTTCAGAGACAAACCGCTTTGGAATCAAATCCGGTGGAAATTAGGGTTATGCAACCGGGTACTTTGAGCCAATCATGCCCTGTCAAAAATGGACATGATGAGGAGGTGATGATTAAGGCAAAAGGCTACTTTGACTTTTGGGCATGCTCTGAAGCAATGTTTGTTTGTTGTGTGTTCAGTTGCCTTTTGTTTTACTTTTGAAGGAATTGGTGATGGGATGGTGGACCAATCTGTCGATGCATATTTTAGGTGGTGAACAGGGTTAACTTTCAATGTGATTGTTATTTCAACATCTACTCCTGAGCCTCCTGTGATTTTCTCTGAGAAAAAAATGTATGATTAAAAAATATATATTCATGAAATCCTGCCAAATTCTCAAAAATGTGCACTATAGAGTCAGTGGTGGTTTCTGGCATGTGCAACATGTGAGGCGATATGGTTTTCTATTGCGCAAAGGCACGGCTGGTGAAAATTGGCATTTTAATGGGGATTTTGGACCTTCTTGGTGAATGTAGATCTTCGGGTTGACATAGTCTAACAATATATTGGACGAGACATATTTTGAAACTGATTGTACTGTACGTGCAAGTGCACTGTTACATTGAACAAGGCGGTCACTCAAAAGTATACGGTACCCACTTACTCACGGTATAAATAAAATGACAACCATACACACGTGTACGTGAAACGCACCCAGATATAACTATTATATATACTACTACTACAGGAAAACAACTACATCAACAATAAACATGGAAAACATGATAGACAGTTTGACAATTGGCATCTCAGCATGTCTAGCGGCGCGTGAAACTACTCGTAGTTAAATTTTGTAATGGTAGTTCAATGCGTGTTTTACTCAATTGTGCATCATTTTGTTGTCAGTTAAGTTGCTAATTGGAGGGAAGACGGTAGCAATCTTAACTATTACAGACATCTTCTCCTGCATCCAAAAGACGACTTGTCCTATGAAGCGAATACATTTCCAATGCAGTTTTTATCCCGAACAAAAATGATGATGGGAATGTAATTGATGCCAGACCACCATTGGATAAAGTACACATATGAGACACATTCCTGTTAGGTAGTACTTCAATGGGGCCTACTTGCAAATGTTTACGCCTCTAATTTCTGCACTAACTTCTGTTTTTTCCAGCTCATGTGCTTTCTGCCTCTATGATTCATTATTTGATCTCCTTTAAATCTATCTGACTTGTCTTGTGAGGCACCCTGCTTGTTGTTTGTTAAGATTCTCTGAAATATTTATGCGTTAACTGGGCGCGTGAAAGCAGGAGAAGATCGAACTGTGCGGTCATAATGGTGTTAAATATTCTATTTTGTTTGCGGCCATTTCAGGTTACTGGACGGGAAAGTCTCCGAACAGAAGCACAGAGGCCGGTGAAAATAGCTGAAAGTGATGCTGATGTAAGTGGACCGTGCTGTTTATGTGCTTTTCTTCCACCCACTTCTTCTTAGTCACTGACAAAAGTGCGACTTTTAGTGTGCTTTGTGTGTGATTATTAAGTTATTTTAAACAGGGGGAATGGAGGCAAGGGAGCGTTAAGTACACTGCAACACAGTGGGGACTCTCAAGCAGACTGCACAGTGAGGGCCTGAGCGTATCGACCACGGCTTTTATTTTCCTTGCTGCAATTTAAAGGGAAAAATACATGTAATGGGACTTTTGGATGTCGAGCTGCTAAATTTTTCAGTTTGATTTGCCTGCCGCCGCTGCGCTCTTTGTTTCGCGCCGAATGGAGGTAAATGGGATGGATGTCGTGGCTTTTCATCATTAGCATTGTTCCACTTTAACAATTTATAAGAAATTTGTCTGAATGCTGAATATTTCATGCAATTAAAAACAACAATATACGGCCTCAGCAAAATAAAAACAGCTTAATAATTAATTGAACGGAATGATAAGTAGATTTGAGGAAAAATACACAGTGTGAGAGAGACACTGTGAACTTGGCAGGCTTATGTTGTTTTCATAAACACGTAACCCATTTCTGGGAAAACACATCTGTCACTCCCAATAAACACACTTTGGACCTAAAGTGAATTGGAAATGATATGGATTTTTGATTACAATTGCTTATCATGACCGTTGCTACATTTGGCGATGTCTTTTTCTGCTGCACTGTGGCGGGAGCGTTTTTCTTGAGATTGAGAAGAGATAATTCTTGACATATTCACACAAAGAAGATTAATTCATTTTATCTTGCCGACAGACAGTGAGCGCAAATGAGTCGACCAACTTAACTCTCTTTTACTTCTCACTGTTTTACATTAACACTGTTAGATGTGAAAATGACATCACTTTGAATGTTTTTCCTTCGTTTCTTTTACTATTATTGGTGTTCTTAATGTCATTTCTTTATTTTTCTGTCTCCAGGTGAAATTAAGCCGACTGTGTGAGCAAGACAAGATTCTACAGGAGCTAGAAGCCAAGATACGCACATTGAAGGAAGACAAGGTTTTGTTCCGAGTTTTTTTATTGTCTAATGAAGAAAGTAGATTTTTGACACAATAAGCTACATTTCAAATCAAATACATGTTTTTTTAAGAACAGAGATTGCTTTTTTGCTTAATGCTTTTCATTGACAATTCAAGACAAAGAAGGCATCTCGAGTGCCGTGTTTCTGGGTTGAGGTGAATTGAGGAGTTTCATTTCGATACAGGTAGTGCTTTCCTGCCATTTGGCGGAATGCTGCTATTGAGGAACTAGGTTTTGATGAAACTGGTGCATTGGAACATCTTGTAGCAGCTTGGTGCTGAGGCACTCTATTAAATGGGGAGTGAAGTCAAAATGAACATGTTCCATGCACCCCCCATTTGTTCAAACACTGTATTCTGATTAATATTGTGTTTGCGGATTATGAAGTATGCTGCAAAATCAACCCATTTTGATTCATCACAGGTGGCGGCCCTTTTGCCATTTGCCGTCAACTGAAAATGTTATCACAGTCGCTCAGGGCTCGCCGTCACGGCTCACCTGTTTTATGGGTTTGGTCATGTGATTTTCGCAAGCTGAGCCCTTGGTGACTGTGATGTCATTTTCAGTGAACAGTTAAGTGGCACAACGGCCGCCCGCTGTGAAGGATAAAGATGGCTGGACTTTGCCGCTTCATTCATAATGCACAAACACAATAATCCGAATACCCTGTCTGGCTTAGTGCTGACGCAGAGAACATACTATTATAGAGATTTTTTTTTGGACTTCACTTTCCCTTTAAAGGTGAGTTGAAGAGCTTCATTTATACAAAGGTCATACTTTGCCATCATCGTTTGGCATCAATGAACTACGCTGAAGTACATTGTACTTCCTTTTGACAAAAAGTAGTGCTTTAACACCATCCTGTGTCATCTCTAGGCAATTCTTTTTGGTGGGTGTCAATTACCGGTACTCATGAATTTTCACAATTAGTGTATTTAATATTAATCGATTTAATGTATTCTATACAGTACAGTAAAATTAACCTGGAACCCCCTGAAAGACTCAAATCTACAAGACTTTGAAAAGCGAGAAAGTGATTTGTGCTCAGTCCGATTCTGGCTATTTCCATGCCCAGAGTGAATTGCTTGCGGCTCGGCGGACAGTCGAGTAAATAAACGTTTCCTGGAATGGTTTGACTGCTATCGTGCTAAAACTTTCCATAAACTGGACCGCTAAAAGAGAGTAAGCGAGTCCCAGGCGCTAACTATGAGCATAGAAGACTTGAGCGTCCCGTGTGTGGCTTCAAAAGTTCGCTACGCGACATAAGCTGAGCAACGCTGTCATGTGTGGTGATCGAGGGGAGGTCAAGTCAGAGACAATGAGTGAGTCGAAAGAAAAGCCACCAGGTCTCTTACACTCATTTTGTAGCAAATAGTCCTAACTTTGTTATATTTTGTCATATACCTGTACTGCTTGCTGCAGTTTTTGGCCAATATATTGTTGCACTTTGTTGCTTGTGTTGTCACATGTATGTTGCTCACATACTTGAACCTTCATACAGGACATATACTATAGTTGTTTCACTGTTCTCATTAAAAAAAAAAAGGTATGGGACTACTTGTTCTGTTGATGTTTGGTATGGACTGTCAACATATACATTTTTTATATGTACCGTATCTTGTCCTGACACGGCCCACCTGACAAATTTAGAAATCAATGTGGCCCCCGAGCCAAAAAGTTTGCCCACCCCTGGTATATACTCATTTATTAGCATTAATTCCAACCAATTTGAAATAATCAGACAGCAGTTTGTTTAGTGCCACCATTTCAGATACTGCATCACAAGATATGGTCCGCCACTTTGAAGGACACCCAAAAATGGCAGCTCAATTATGGTACACTTCGCAACTTCACCCCCAAAAAAAAAAAAAAAGCAAAGTGAATCCTTAATTGAGTGTGTGTTTCTGTCTCTATCCAGGACAAGCTGGAGTCAGTGTTGGATGTGTCCCACCAGCAGATGGAGCAGTACAGAGATCAGCCAGCCCACATAGAGAAAATTGCCTACCAGCAGAAACTACTGCAGGAGGATGTGGTGCACATCAGGGCGGAAATATCCAAAGTGTCCACAGTAAGTCACACGTTTGTCGCAAGTCCAAAGGAATGGGAAAAAATGATTAAACATAAATGACTGGACCTTTGTCTAGGCCTGATCTGGATGAGCACCAAAATGTATGCTATCATAACTACATCCTTTACACTTTCAATGTTGTCAGTTTCAGGCCTTTTTACTCAAGGTCAATGTCAGAAAGTGCTTCGGTATTTAAAATAAATAAATAAAAAAGGAGTTTAGACTTTGTACAAAGTCGGACCCCTCTTTGGTTGTGTAGGAGATGGAGAATGCATGGAAAGAGTACATCAGGCTGGAGAAAGATGTAGACTGGCTCAGAGCAGCTCTGCAAGGACACATGACTCGCACTGACCTCTCTCAGGTATGCAGTGTCTCTTTTATAGACGCTTGAGGGATAATTAATTCTGAAGTCGTGACACATTTATTTGTCATTCAGTTGTTTGCAAACAAGGCAGATGTGAATGCGTGAAATGGGGACATTATCATTGCTGTCGGGTGGAAATGTCAGATGGTCAATTTCATAGTTTTTCACAATATTATTGGTCTGTCTTATTATTGACCAATTCAAAGTGCAGAAAAGCTTAAAAAGAAATCCATGAACCCTTACTCTTTCCGTGCAGCATTACGTTGTCTCAAGTATGAAAGTGTGACTGTTTAGCCGCAAAGTTAAAAACCGTGCAGATTCATTTTCACCTATTTAAACTGCTTCCTCGGCTCATCGTTTCATTTACTGCATCGCTCATGTCTCTGAGAAAGAGTTTTGACAACACAAATCTCATGGCATTGCAACTTAGGTGATTTTTTTTTCTGGTTACGCCACTTATTTGCCAGCTAGGCGGATGTAAATGTGCATTTGTTTGTGTATGAGCAGCAAGAGAAAGTCCAGATGAGGAAAGAGCTTTGGAGAATTGAGGATGTTATCGCAGGCCTCAGCAGCAGTAAAGACAACTACAAAGTCACTATTTCCTCTGTGACCAACCCGGGTGAGAAAAGCACTGAAACCCGCACCCTATGGATGTGTACACGATTCACAAAAATGTTAGGTACATATGTATGTTTCGTGTGCAATTTCAGCCGAGTAAAAGCTCAATACAGTATTCCCAACTTTTTTTTTTGTGAGTATAGTGAAATGCTGTGTTTCCAAAAAGCCTGTCATGTTGTCATCAGTGCAAATGCATTGAATGCACCCGGTGGAAAAGACACACCGATTTGTGTACTCATTTCACATCCCACCCTCTCCAGAGAGGAAATTTGTGCCTTCCGTGTCGACGTCGTCAGTGCCTTCGATGTCTGGAAGCCCGCCTTCTATGGAGATGAGATTGTCCCAGCCGCAGCACAGCCCCCACCTAAGTCCTAATAGCCACAATGCACCAACCTTCACGCTATCCTCCAGCCACAGCCAACAGCCGCTTCACTCCACAACCAACACTACTGGGCATACATGGGTAAGTGACGTGCAGATGTATGGAAAGCCGTTTGAGGATTAATTCCATATCCTTCATATCCAGCGTTAAGGTCCATGAACTAGTATAATGAACTAGTCTTACTACTCTCATTTTAACACCCGTGCCACGTTTGTTGGTTAAAAACAGGGCTCATTAGAAAATCAAAAGGGCCGTCCTCGATTTATAAACATAAATAACAATGACCAAAACTAAAAATCGGTTTTGAGAAGTAAGTCTCCAGCAGGTTCGGCACTTGGAGAAGACAGAAAATGCCTTACCTTCGTTTGTTCATTGGACCGTTAAACTTTCTTCCACTCCCTGTGCACATGCCTTTTGAGAGTCAGAGAACATGCAGCTTCCATTGCTGATTGGCCATTAGCCCCCCTGCATGAACAACTAATCAGATGATGTTATGTGAGGGTCAATGCTGGACAGAAGTCACCGCATATAGAGAAGTGGTGCTGCAGGCATCAGAGACAAAATGACCCAGTTTTGAATTTATTGTCAAATTATGCCAATAATTGCCAAAATGCCAGCTATTGGCCAATAATCGGTCTATCACGAGTTTTAACTGTAAGCATAACACAATCTCTTAAACCAAAACAGTTGAAAACAATTTCAAACTTATATTACTTTAACGGCGGCCTGGTGATCGAGTGGTTAGTGCGTCGACCTCACAGTGCAGAGGTACCGGGTTCGATTCCGGCTCCGGCCTTGCTGTGTGGCGTTTGCATGTTCTTCCCGGGCCTGCGTGGGTTTTCTCCGGGTACTCCGGTTTCCTCCCACATTCCAAAAACATGGCAGGCTGATTGAACACTCAAAATTGTCCCTCGGTGTGAGTGTGAGCGCGGATGGTTGTTCGTGTCTTTGTCGCTTGTGTGGCAACCGGCTCACTACTGCCTCCTACCCGAAGACAGCTGGGATAGGCTGCAGCACGCCCCGCATGGATAAGGCAGATCAAAAAATGGATGGATGGATGGATGGATGGATGGATGGATGGATGGATGGATTATTTTAACCTTAAAGATAAATGGCTTCCCAATCATTTCATTTTGAAAAATTACACCTGAAGTGCGTGGACTCGCCAAAAGTCTCTGTAACTTCCTCTAACAACCCAGGCTAAACTTAACTCCTCCTTCTTGACATACAAATATTTTATAATCTTTTACACTCCCTTGACATCAATGACTATATTCCTATTAGCAAGTGCATTGGTGCCATCTTGTGGCATCGTAGGACATTAAGGTAAGAGCGCAAAAACACAAAAAGCTGACGATAGGTTGCACAGAGTAAAATACAGAACAGTTGACGTGTCTAATAGAGAATGGGCTGAGTTTCATTGCATAGAACATACAGTTTGAAGTAATCAGATGGTGTGTGTGTGCAGGACGAAGAAGACGTGCCTCCCAGACCGCCTCTACCTCAAGTCTACAGTCCTGATGAGCAGCCCCCCGCCGTGCCCCCTTTGCCCAGGGAGACGACAGTCATCAGGCACACTTCAGTACGCGGACTCAAACGACAGTCTGATGAACGAAAGCGAGATCGAGAGATAGGCCAAAATGGAGACGTTAAGGTACAGTAGGCTTACATCATGTACGGTAGTATTCTGTGTGTGTATCCTGCGATATCGGCTCATTGTTGGCACCCTCGCAACATTGCAAATTTTAAAGTACCGCGGTAATCATATTTACTGGGGTTTTTTCAGTATCCAGGCAAGTCTGAAAATGTAAATGTGAGTACTGTATTGTTTTATGGTTCATTCAAGTCAAAATAGCTGTTTAAAGATTTTGAATTATCATAACATCAATGTTAATTTACATTGACCCACATTTCACATTCATATCATAGCATTAAGCTAGGCAACTTTCGTTGGCCAAAAGTAGATGCTTGGTTTCACTTTGTATTTAGGTGTTTGAATATACAATTGTTAATTCTCTTTTGTTTTGTGTCAGGGTTATAGTCAACTTCAACTGGGAATATTAAATTAAACGGCGCACTTTGCCTCTTGGAGAACTGTGCGAGCGAGTCTTCTTTTCATTTCCTCAAAGTGATATCGTGTCTTTGATCATGAGAGAGTGAAAACTGCCTCTAAGTACTTAATACTTTAAAAAGTGTGTTTAGCACAGTCAAGTGTTTCTAATAAGTATTCAGTGATAGAGGCCTATGGTGGGGTCAAACAATATACAGGAGGGTTCACTGTACTACAAACAAACTTCCATAATGACATGAAGGTCAGTACAAGAAGCCTGCTTCCTATACCGAACGATTCTGCGATTGTGACAGGTGGAGCTCAGGCCTTTCCTGAGCGATCCTGAGCTTCTGGGTGTGGGAGATGGCTCTAGCATCACCGGCATGACCTCATCAGGGCACGACGCAGGTTATCAGACTTTACCTAGCAGAGGTACAATCACGTTGACGTCATACTGTACAACACGTCTACCGAGACCCAAGCTATAATGTTTGAGAGTTTTTTATTTCCTCTCAGGAATAGCCGGCTCCTCCCTCAGACTGAATCACTCCTCAAGCATCTCATCTTACGTGACCTTACGGAGAGCGACATCGGCTCCCGGTGTGAAGGTGAGGCGTTACGGACCATCCCAGTAACACCGATGGAGTGTTAATGATCACTTCCTTTCTCTTCCCTCCCCTGTGCACGTTTTGCTTCGTCTTTCCCCTGTCTTCATCTCAGGAGCGATCGAAAAGTGCCTTGGAGCGTCTCTACTCAGCGGAGGCGGCGCCTCAGCGCGGGAGGATGAGCGCCGACGAGCAGCTGGAGAGGATGAAGAGGCACCAGAAGGCTCTGGTGCGACAGCGCAAGCGCACCTTGAGCCACGGGGACCGCCACACCTCCACATCGTCACACTCCTCCTCCTCGCGCCCTCTCTCGGCTGACTTTGGATCTGTATGTTTGTAATCTAGAACATCACCACACCTCACATTCTCACGTGTCAAAACATTTGCGATGCATGCTAAACTACTTTTTCAATGCATGTTGGTTGCAAAATGACACATGTACATTCATTTCTGCTCACTAACTGACTTTCAGCTGCAAAGTTGAGATGACATTTCATCCTAGTTAAAGGATGTTTGATTTCTCTAGACGTTTTGAAGTTGCTCATGCCAATGATTTGACATTAGCTGGAATCATCCATACTTTACATTTGCGTATCCCTCTCAAAACACGCCTGCCGTCTTTCTCACTCATCCTGTCCTTGTCTTCTATCCCTTCATCTAACAAATGTCCGTTTGCACATAATCATCTGCCATAGAATAACATTGAGCTAAAGCGTAGTGTGAAAATACAGAACGATTTGATAGTTACTACCAAGTGATAAAACCTGCCAGGCAAAAATATTAGGTACCTTCACGTTAACACAACTGTGTTTAAGAAAAGAAGGAAAAAACCCTACAGTGAACCAAAACAAATCCATGAAAATTAATTGACGCACTCTGACAGCTACACAACTCACACTGATGCCACCAAAGCAATACACACACACACACACACACACACACACACACACACACACACACACACACACACACACACACACATGCTGAACTGCTGAAGTTTGTGCGGCTTGACTCTATAGTGATGATACCGTGGTGCCTTGAGATAGAGGTTAAATTTGTATTGTGACCACGTGCTGTAACTCGTAGGACATTCACCTCTCAAACTATATTTCCCATCTGAAATAAATGGAAATCCCATTTATCCATTGCTGCCTATTAAAAAACAAAGCAAAACAAAAACAAAACAAAAAAGCCATTTTTGGGGGAGGTAATACTTCTTAAGAAAACTAGCATTCTGTGGATATTGTCTGATCATACTGCATGCAGCATGATCAGACAATATCCAAATCAAGTGGCTAGTTTACACTTTACGTCAATATCACTAGTTCTGCCTCAAACCCGTAGTTTGGTGAAATGTTTTGCACTTTATAAGCAGTGAAAATAAAATCTATTATTTTTATTATTATTGTTTAATAAATTGCCCTAGAAGGACAAAGAGAATAATTCTGCATTATTTGCATTAAGCCATCAGACTTGCCGAAGCAAAAAAAAAAAAATGATGTGGTTGTTTTCAAGACACAACACGTAATTCTTGTTTTAAATTTACTTTGAAAGTCAACTCCAACTCATAGTGGCAATAAACAGCTTGAATCCTCTTTTATTTGAAGAATTGTTTGGAAAAAAAACGGTCACTTGTGTCTCAAGGCAGCACTGTATTCACTTTTGAGAGATTTGAGTAACACCACATGTTTATTGTTGTGGTTATAGTTTGTAGTGTCCGACCAAAACCGTTTGTATTTAATGGGCGAATGGTGAGTATGCAGGCGTTCGCTGTACACTGCTTCTGTGTTGTTGCACGTTATCATCATCTCCTTGCCTATCGAAATCATCCGTCCATTTTGCTGCTGATAGTCACCAATGTTGCCTTCTGAAAGACATTTCCTCTTTCATCAGTCACTTCTTCAGGTCACCCAGACTTGAACAGGAAGCCCCATCGGAACTTCTTGTTTCAAGTAGTGAGACCTCTTTGGTTGAACCTCATGCTGGGGTCCCCCCTGTCCCTGAAACATGACATAGATGGACTGGTTCGCATGGGGCGTGAGAATGTTATCACGTGGCACAGAAAGGCACCCTTGGTTAACATACTATGAGGTTTTCCATTTGATTGTTTTATATTCATGGCCCAGAAAGGCCCGTTCATGCACATCCCGCTTTGGAACTGTAATTAGGACTTTACTAGCATGTCATTGTATGTTGGGCTGTGTTCTGACGTAAGTACAAATTTTTCATGTAGTCGCTTTAAGAATGGATTTTCTGTCCTCAACTAAGCAACCCTGTATGTTCCAAAACTCCAAATATAAGAGCATTTTAAAACGATTTTGCTTATAGCAAATAATAGAGACGTAACAACACTGAGCAATTAAAACCCCCCAGATGGCAGCAGAGCAATTTAGACTGAATGCTCTTCTCTCAAGAACACGGGGAACCCGAAGGCGGAAAAAGATGAATTCCCACAAAATGGATTTCAATGATTTGAAATAGAAATTTTGTGAGTGGCTGAGCCTTGTCGCGAATAGTGAAAAGATGCAACTGTCTTGACGATGCCAAAGAGTTATGCTTCGATGTGTGAGGTGCATTATGTTGCAATCTTGCGCGACATGATGCCTGATGACAGGTCAAACTCCAGAGTTTTGTGTGTAACTTAAGAGGCTTTCCTCCGAACTTTCGTGCAACCGTGGCCAAATCACAAGTACTTAGCTGTAATCGTTTAGCATTGGCACATATTGAGTCTCATGGATTTATTTTAACTTTTCCAAGTTTCCAAGTAACTTCTGTAATTTACACCTTAGTGGCCGTCAAATTAGGCTCCATGAGCTGGAGTCCAGCTATTGCAAAATAATTTGCAATTCATTATGTTGAATAAGAATAATCAACACCTTGCCCAACGTGGTAGCAAAGAACTACTTTTGTCTTGAGTGAAGCTCCTCAAATCACTCCAAATTGTTTCCATGACACCAAGATGCCACCAGATGGTGGACAAAAACAGCAATTAGTTGAGTATGTCTTCCACAATGAAAATCAGTGAATTTGTGAATGTTGATCCATAAAATTGTTAAATATAAAATTTCAACTTTTTATCCTAACAAAATCAGTATTTGTTTTTGTAAATTAAAAAATATATTTTTTCCATCCATTCATCCATCCATCCATTTTCTGATCCGCTCTATCCTCACAAGGCTCGTGGGAATATATTTTTTGTCTGAAGCAAATGGGAATTCGGTATTATAATTTGATTATTATTCCAACTTTTTTCGACAATCGACAAGTGCTTAATTCCCACATCATTTTGTGGTACCCATGGTGGTTATATTTCATGGACGTAAGGATTATGAGGGGTGGGTCACTGGGAAAAAAAAATCTCCTTGGACACAAAAGCTTGCAAACCAATCCATCCATCCATTCTCTGAACGGAACGCCTTGTTTATAAAATTGCATTCTGTCAACTGCATGTTTTCATCAATAATCAGACCGCCACCTTTTTTTTTGTTGTTGCTGCCAATCGAAAATATTTAGAAATTTTGATGCTTTCATCATCTAATTTTCGTGCGTGCGAGAGAGAGAGAGAGAGAGAGAGAGAGAGAGAGAGAGAGAGAGAGAGAGAGAGAGAGAGAGAGAGAGAGAGAGAGAGAGAGAGAGAGAGAGAGAGAGAGAGAGAGAGAGAGAGAGAGAGAGAGAGAGATAGATACTTGGAGCTATGCACCATCACCATCATAACAATTTTACTCGATGATTTTTAGTCCGATAAAGTCTTTGAAAGATGAATAGTTAAGCGCTTTACAGAACTATCATAGCTGGCCAATACGCACTCTTGTCTGGCGACGACAACATGAGCTGCAATAGAAGAGCTGCATCCCAAATGCATGCCTTTCAAAGATAATGCGGATCTTACTCGCCTGTTCAGGTGTACTTTACAAAGTATCGACAAAGTGAGTGATTTTGTATACAAAATAATGATGGAAATAAAACATTGGTCGCGTTTTCTCATTGTTTCCTTTCAGATTGTTGGGTGTTTTCATATGAATAAACATGTATGAACTCACAATGTCATGTTTTCTATTTTTCTTTCTTTTTGTTCAGTTTATTTAAGCACTGGCCTTGTGTGTAGCTCATTAGTAGCATGTTGTGTTTACGATGCATGTTAGCATGCATGCTACAGTTTGTTTCCCCATTTTCCCACCCGCACGTCCTTAACCACGCACGCACAGTACAACCTTCACTTTTTCCAGTGGTGTCAAGGCACAAGTGACATATTTCCAGGCAAGAAAACTAATGTGGAAAGCATTTGATGTCCTTGAGGATACCAGCTTATGGTTATGTAGTAAGCACTTTGTCCTCTCTAATAAGACGATCGAGTGCACTAGAAGAATGAATATGGCACAAAAGAAGAATGACTGTCTCCCCCCCCCTTTTTTTTTTCTTTTTCAGCCTTCCACTACTGTATGACTACTGTTATTGCACAGGTGTCAAACTCAAGGCCCAGGGGCCAGATCCAGCCCGTGACATCATTTTATGTGGCTCGTGAAGTCAAATTATGTGTGTCCTCCAAGGAAAACCATTAGTACAATGTGGAATGCGACTAAAATGAGTTTGACACCCCTGCTTACTGTATTCCAGCGCACTGGGCAACTTTGGTATACAAGTGCTACACATAATATTAAGAAGGCAAAAGTGTGCACATATTGACATTCATGCGCTACTAGTACTATCAAGAAGATGAATGATATGGTGAAGCGGGTTTCCATAAAGCTGTTCGGGCTTTTATCCCTCGACTTTTTGTCCTAACTAGAAACTGTTCTAAAAACGCTTAATGTAAAAAAACAAAAACAAAAAAAGAAACCAAAAAAACCCATCATTGGGACATATAAAACAATTATAACCAATCGTCATCAACATTTTATGATCATTAACATCTTCCTCTCCGTAGGTGCTCACTCCATCTTAATGTCACTTAATGGCGAAAACACTTAATGCCCAGAAAATCCGAGTTATTGGGGTGTGTGTTTGGAGCTTTTCAGAGATGGATGTAAACATGTGTTTGGATATGCACGTGAACTTTGGTGACGATTGGTCGTAGTTTTCTAACATTAAGCAAATCCACATTTTTTTCTCTCTACAGCGAATGTTTCTGGGAGGCCAAATGCCCATAAAATCCAAAGTATTATGGTGATTGAGTTGTGGATGTGAATTTTGGTGACGAGTCATGACAGTTTTCTGATATTAAGCTACATTAGGCTTTTTTTTTTTTTTTTACCCATACATGAAGCATTTTAGACTGTCTCGAATTCCAGCGAACTAAATTTTTGCTAACCTTATTAAGGCCCGTGTACTTGAACAGTTTTCTCCTCACTAGTCTGACAAAATTTTTTAACCCAGCACCTTTACGGGTGCAGTGTGGACAAAAAGCGTATTAGTACGTAAACTGGATCTAAAGTACAATATATGAAATAATTGAAATAATTGTCTAGCTATTTTTCCATCAAGTCTTGACTTTCTGCCTGTCTGGTGACACAACTCGTCCTGGCGTTGTGTGCGTGTGTGTGTGTGTGTGCGTGTACGTGTACGTGTGTGTCATACAGTGGAGGAGGGAGCAGGAGTTTGACCTGCAGCTGCTGGAAAGGGCCGTGCAGGGCGAGGAGGCTCAGGTCGTGAGGAGCGTCCAGGGGGAGGAGAGGCCCCCAGAGCACAAAGAGAGACCCCGTTCACACTACGACGATTGGTTGAGCTTCAGCTCTGCAACCGGGACACCTCAGAACCACGACGGCCTGGAAACATCAGATTATGATGCAGATTTAATCAAGGAGGTACAGGAAGTGCCTTTGTGCAGAAACCCAAATGCAGTGTTAGCCCACATCTTCACGGTTGACTAAACGCTTTTTAAAAATGACAAAGCCCTATCTAATAAATAGAATAAAAGTACTGCTTTGGCACCAAGAAACTAAGTTGATGAGAAGGGAGGAGCTTCATCACCAATTTCCTCGACTTGTCTCTTTCCACGGCAAATGCTTTTTGCTACAAACTCTAGAAATCAGAGGTGCAACAATTAATTGATGAATAGGCAGTGACAATCAAATGAATCTACAACTACTTTGAGAATTGATTATGCTGTGAGAGAGTTTAACATAAAATTGTCAGAATCTTAGAAATGTCGACCCAAATCAGTAACTGAATCTTAATTAATTTGTGTTTGTGTATTTTTTTTGTCTGTCAGTTTGAAATACAGGCATGGAAATAAAAAAATGTTAATCCAATCAACTGATTAATTGAGAAAAATAATCAAAACGATTACCGTAATTTTCGCACTATAGAGTGCACCTGATTATAAGCCGCACCCACTACATTTTTAGAGGAAAACCAATTTTGTACATACACAAGCCGCACCTGTATATAAGCCGCATGTGCCCACATTAAAACATGTCAACATATTTACAAAGAAAGACGGTACACAGAGAGAGTTTTCAAAGTTTTAATAATATAACTTAACAATAATAATAATATAACTTTCTTCCCAAACAGTGCCTGTGACGCGGCAGTAAAACGGTAGCAACATGGTAAAAAATCATGGTGAGCCGTCGTTTATGCCAAGTTTATGTGCAGCAGCTCTGTTTCCTTCTTTATCGGACAGCTCGATTGCTTTTAGTTTGAAAGCTGCGTCATATGCCTTTCTTTTTGCATTTTCCATGATGAGGGTATATATTCCACCGGTCTTAATCTTACCTTTTCTACTCGAGCGCCCCTGGCGGCCGTTAGAAAAATTACACAAATTGACCGCATCACTGTATAAGCCGCAGGGTTGAAAGTTTGGGAAAAAAGTAGCGGCTTATAGTCCGGAATTTACGGTAATCATTTTGATTTCATCTGGTCATTCTCTTTCAGTCCTGTCTTAAACAAAAGTAGTGCTTTGCTTCAAGCTTGAGGCATCTATAGGCAACTCTCAACATTTCTAATGGGCTGTGAATTACTCACACGTGACTACTATGCAGTCGTACCAGCAGTACAAGGCTGAAGTGTGACAGACATTTCATATTTTGAGGATGCTCTCCTCATGGAATTTTGACCCTGTCTTGTGTATGATTATGTTACTTGAAAAGCTTCCCCTGATTTCTTTGCACAGCTTTCAATGCCTCAGAAAGTTTTGATTCCCGAGCGATATGTGGATTTAGAGCCAGAAGAGCCTCTGAGTCCTCAGGAGATGGAGGACCGTCATCGGAAGGTGGAACGGATCAAGAGCATCTTGGCAAAATCCAGGTTCGCAATTTGAAATCAATGAAACAAAAATAAAAACTGTGAAATTGTGCATTTTGAAATGGAAAAATGAAGGACATATTGTATGTTGGCATTGACATTTATTAGGGTTGGTGCTATTTCTCAAGTGTACGTGCCATTTGGTTTGTTATTTATTGGGGGGTAATTTGTGGTGGTATGTTCATAACAATACACAAATAATTAAACATTATTATTATTATTATACATCATTTTAGCACTACTAAAACCATAAACTGAATCGTAGACCTTTGCAAATTACTTTTTTTTCTTTTTTGACAAGACAGTTCACCATTTTTACAGCATCCTGTGTGTCTGTTTCAGCGTTCAAAAGCTGGCTCCAGCTGTATGTCCAGCAGACAAGTCTGAGGTGAGCCCGCTGGGGCTGGACTCGGTTCTCCAGGAGCAGGAAAGGATCATCACCATGTCCTACATGCTGGCCTCAGAGGCCTCCCTCAAGAGCAAACGAGTCACAGGTAGATCCAGTGCCAGAAAGTGATACTTGGTTACAAGTCAAATATCTTAGTGGAGAGCTAAAAGTCACTTTAGGATTTAAGTATCTGACATTTTCTCTACTTGGGCATCAAAAGTAATTTTCTGAGCTAAAATACTAAAGTAGTGGAAGTAAGAGTATTTTCTTCCAAAAAAAAAAGAGACATTTAGAATTGTTTTCTATATTTTAATGTTGTCATAGTTAAAGATCTGCACGTTGGCTAATGTAGCTCGTGAAGTTAGCTCGCACACGTTAGCCTGACCATCATCACTTTAATCATATGCTGAAACAAGCTCATGATAACTTTACGAACATTGACATTTTGACTTCACTGGATTAATATAACTTAGTAGTTAATTGAACGCCAATACTGCTGTTGCTTTAGCTTGCTTTAAGAGGCACCTCATCAGTGTACGAAAAGCGTTCCTGTAAATATGCCCATGGGTGTGTGAGGTTATCCTCGTGATCACCCGCAGCACACGGTTCATCATTGTCGTTAGTATGTGAGAGAGGCAGCCCATTGCGTGCCTCGATTAGGGCAGGCAGGACTATTTTCCCGTTTTTACTTTGTGCTCCATGGTTCGAGCAATTCATAAACCAACAATTGCTCGCAATTTTGTTTTGCAGTAACGAGAGACACAGATGTTTCAGGGAAATGTAGTAGAGTAAAAGTACCCATTGTCGTGGAGTGAAAGTCACAAGAACATTTAGATCTTTCATTTAACTTGAAAAAAATGTATGGCAGTAAAAGCATGTTTATATATGAGGAAATGTGTATAAATTAAATTTGCCAGCAAATCGTCCTTCTTATACTAAAAGAGCAATTTAATGTCTAATATTGCATTCCAGTAAAATATAAGATCTACAGTTCAATACTGTGCGTAAGTAGAATTTTCACATCTGAAAGTCGCCAGCAATATAAATAGCGAAGTGGAGTGCAGATGTGAAAATTCTACTTAAGCACAGTAATGAATTGTAGATCTTTTATTGGACTGGAATGCGATATTTGACGTTAAATTGCTCTTTCAGTATAAGAATGGCGAATTTAGCCTTTTTTTTTTTTTAAAGAAAATTGCCTTGATGGTTTGAAGATGATGAGGGCGGAGAAGAAAAGGGCGTAAGGTGTCGAGTCAAGCAGGGCTTTTCATTCCTTAATAACTTCACATTATTCCGTGTCAGGAGCTCACATGGCGCCTAATTGCAGTCCGTGTGGAATGTTTGAAACGGGGGAGGACTCGCTGGATGAGGCCATTTTGTGTGCTGATCAATGACCCAGTCAAACGCTGCATGGCATTAACACTTCTTTGAAGGCACGGCACCTCTCTGAAGCCGCATGAAAGACACCGCACTCCATATTTCATCTTTCTCGTGCTCTACAGCAGCCAGGCAGCAAGAGTTGCCGCTGCGCACGCACGTTCGCATGCGTACACGTATACACACACACACACACACACACACACACACCTGTCACATGCAGCAGCACTCAAGCTGTCGAGCTGCGTGGAGGCTTCATCAGCACGCTGAGGCAAAGTCAACAATTATAACATTATTTCCAGTGTGGAGAAATGTCAGAGAATATAACTGCTGGCATGTTGTCAAAGAAAGAGGGGAAAGAAACTAGTCATGCTCTTTCACAGCCTTCAATTCAAATTCAAGTCTTTCCTTCTTTTTCCATACTGTTGTTATGCATGACAGCCTTCCACCAGCAGGACTATGTGTAACATTGACATATAAATATAGTAACATTTTATAGTGCAAAGAAAATACACATTTGGTAAGTCACAACTGCAAATGAGAGTGTGAATTTTACAATAGAATGAAAGAAAAGCTGTGATTTTGTTTTCATTTCACTGGTATGACATTATCATAAATTTTGGTGGGCGGCACGGTGGTCGACTGGTGAGCACGTCTGCTTCACAGTGCAGAGGTGCAGGGTTTGATTCCGGCTGCGGCCTTGCTCTGTGTAGTCCATTTTCTGATCCGCTTCTCCTCACAAGGCTGGCGGGGCGTGCTGGAGCCAATCCCAGCTGTCTTCGGGAAGTAGACGGGGGACACCTTGAACCGGTTGCCAGCCAATTGCAGGGCACACAGAGACGGCCAACCAGCTGCGCTCACACTCACACCAATGGACAATTTAGAGTGTTCAATCAGCCTGCCATGCATGTTTTTGGAATGTGGGAGGAAACCGGAGTACCCGGAGAAAACCCACGCAGGCACGGGGAGAATATGCAAACTCCTCACAGGAAGGCTGGAGCCGGATTCAAACCCTGCACCTCTGCACTATGAGGCGGACGTGCTAACCAGTCGATCACCGGGCCGCCCGTACTGATCTAAATAATTTTCAAAAGTCAATGACACACCTTTTTTTCACAACTACTGTAAATGCTCATGTACAGTTGGATAGCAGCCGATATCATTCCCTCCTTGTCTCTTTTCCTTCTATGTCTCTCGTCTTTAGTTCCATCACAGGCTAACAGTCCCGTCCCACCTGCTCCGCCTCCCCCTCCACCTCTTCCTCCTCCCCCTCCTCCTCTTCCTCCCGTATCCGTGGCGCCTTCCTCCTCCTCCTCTCCCCTAAGCAACGGAATTCACTACACGTTTGTGTAACACAAGGGGAAAAAAACGTAAGGCCAATCTGCATGTTTTCTTGCATGCATCAAGTACACTGTCTGATGAAGCGCGCGTGCGCTAATTGAACGATATGTATCTGCTTTTCCCACGGTGATAACAGTGTGCACATTGCGCTCGGGCTCAAACATTTATGAATGGTTGACAAAAGAAAGTGTGTGTAATTAACGGTCGAATCGTTGAGTGATTTAACACCTTTACTGTTCACGGGTTGAAACGACTGTATTCCAATTAGCTCCATGTCTTTACTGGTGAGGAAAACAGCAGAATTCCAGCACTGTCCTGATTGACGCAAACGGTACAGTGTTATCTACAGTATTATTGCTAAATTGTGGTTCAATGTTCCCCGATACCACCTTTTTTGTTAAGTGATTGTTTTTTTTTTATCGGTTTCTATTACAACCCAACCGATGAATCGGCCGGCCATTTTAAAGGGCCTATATTGACGTACTCTTATATAATCTTAAAAATCAGCTGACTTATTATTGATGTTTTTTTTTCCATATTAACGTATTACAGCATAACACAATGACATTCTAACATCCCCCAGTTGCCTAAAAAAAAAATGCAGATTTTTCTCTCTGTTGTAAAGGTAAACAAATACTCAAACATAAAGTAATGTCATAATAAAACAGTCAGTCTGCCCGTAATCCATATCTTTGTTGTAAGTGTTGAGAAATCTTGATTATTTGTTTAATTAATAAGTTATAATAATAAATTATCGGAATCAGCCTAGAAAATAAAAAAAAACAATCTATCGTCCGGGCTCTAGTTTTTACAGTACCTTAGTTTATGAGTGCTAAAGGTGTGAAGTACAATGTATGATGTGCCGGTATAGATTAATTTGTGAGCTTCAGATCTGTGATGCACTTTGGGACAAACAGTCAAACACACAAATGCAAAATGAAAACAATTACAAGGAGCATGGAGGAGAGGCTAGCACTGCTAACTGTGCCGTAAACTGTGACTGAAAAACGTTTTTGTTTTTTTCTTTAGGTTTTGTTAGGATTTGGTACGTATATTTTACAAATAAAGTCGATACACTCGGAACACCACAGAAATCACTCGGTTTTGCGGGTGGTTCTGTGTCAAGCAAATGAGCCAGGCGATCAGTAAGTCTAAGTTGTCCCTTGCTCAAGCATTTGCAGAAACGAAGGCCTCTTCTTGAATAGACACCCGTCTTCACAGGTCGCTCTCTGCAGTTAAATATGAAATCAACAACCCTCTTTCATTTCTATTGTCTTTTTCAGCACAAGCAATTTCTGGACACTGAGATCCTCTCTGACAATGGCAACAAACGGCAGGATTGTCCAAGAGAAGAAGCTTTTAAGTGATCCTCAATATATTTATGCACCTCACTATATGAATGTAGAATGCATTTCACCTTCTCGTGCAACATCAACAACCTCTGAATGGATTTTTGTTTCGAAAAGGAATCTGCAGCACTGAACTCTTGAAAAAATATATATATTTTCTATATACGCTATTGCACTTTGAGCTGTATGCTGTAAAGAGAACTGAAATATTTTTTAGGTGGCTACCTTGTTTGTCCATGTACACAATGTCCAAAAAAACAAGTGGGACTGAATCTGTCATAGTTGTAGATTTTTATCATGAAGAAAGATGATTTTATTTTGAGGGGCGGGGGTGATTTTCAAACAATATCATGTACATATATGCCACATAACACTGATCGTCCCGTTAGCTTTTATTTTTTGCCTACATCCAGATGGAATAACATTTCACGTATTTTGCGTGGGACTGTGAAGGTCGCACAAGTGCCGTTCATTCAAATGTGAAGATTAAATTCCATCGACAAAAACTTTAGTCAGTCCTCCGTGTGGCTCACGAGCACGAACGGACAAAACGGAACATCAAACAAAGTTGATACTGAACATGTGTGTGCGTGAATGTCATTGGAACGAACGAATTTTGCAAGTCAAGGCACCACTGCATTGATCAGGTTTCAGTTATCAGCCGCGTCCTTTCTCACACACACACACGGTTCTCCACCCCTCGCACTTTTATCTTTAATTGGCGACTATTGACATAGTGCGGTCTGCAGCGCGGTGCGCTTTGAAAGCACCTGAGAGGGAGGATGCACCTCCCTCAGCTCCACAGTGGGTGCAGCCACATCCTCCCTCCTCCTTCCTTGCCTGCCTGCGTCTCTCCTGCAGGATAGAGGCCCCACAGCGCCCACTGGCCCTGGTGGCAAGAAAGGCCCCGCGCCGCCTCCGTTCTGCTTATTCGGCAAGAAAAAAATGGGATGTTTTTCCCCTCCTTGTGCAGGAATGCATTCGAGGCCTCCCACGAGCTTTGTGGCATCTCTGTGTATTGACGTTTGGCCGCTGGTTCGTATACATTTGTTATTCTGTGCTCTGGACTTCAAAGGGAATGGAAGAGGGGCCAATTATGCTAATTGGGTCATGTTCTGTTAAACACAATCAAGGCCTCCCACCGTAATGCCTGACTAAATACTTTCTGGCTTCAGAAATGCTCTCACATAAAAAACCAAGACACATGATGCTCCCTCTCCTGTCACGCGCTTTCTTTTATGCCGGAGACACGTTTTTGTAGAAATGGAAATGAAGGTGATAAATAAATAAGAAAGTATAGCAGAAGCGAGTCGTGGGAGTGTTTATAGAGCACTTGACATTCGGTTGAAAGCTTTTTATTCTCCGCTACGGAGGCCACGTGAAGAATTTTGCGACCTTGCTCTCGCGTGCAAATTGTTCACCGCACCCGTGTTAAAGCGGCACGTTTTCCCCACAGAGAAACGGAAGCGTTTCATTCCCAGCCATCCCTTTTCCCTCGGCATAAATACAATTGTTACTCGCCGTCATCGTTTTGGGGATGAAGAAACGCAGTCGGTGCTTCCCTGTGCTTTCGGTGCGGCAGGGATCCTCATTGTGGTCCGGTTGGACAAAACCCCAAACCAAGGAGGCCGAGGCATTAGGTGCTTTGATTTCGAAACAGTAAATTATGCTCTTTTATCATTTCCTAGCTTCACATACTGTACATTTTTTAATATGTAAGAAACGGAATAGTGATTTGCTGAATAATTGAAGAGCTTGGAATCCCTGAATATTCTTTGCGCCCGCTTGGAAAAAGAATGGAGGAGAACTGGATTGTAGTCGAGCTCAATGCTGACTTTTTGCGAAAAGTAAAACAATATCATTCTTAAAACATCTTCCGACAAAGCCGAGCGTCGAGGCGTATCGCCCTCGAGGAATAATACAACAGTATTAAATATGAAGTCATGCACTGAAGAGGCAACCCCTCAGACAGACATCAATAAGTGCGTATTGAAAAGGTGCTGCGTTACATTAAACAATGAATTCATCTGGCGCTCCTTAAACGGCAGGCTTTTACAATACCTACAGTGAATGGGGCTTTTTCCACATAAAAGTGATTGCTTTGTCAATGAAGCAAATCCCCCAGGGCCTCCTCTTTAATCAGCTGCACACGCACACACACAAATGCGCACACACAAGCTGAGCCAAGTGAAATTTACTTCATTTAGCGACTCCCTTGAAAAGACAATAAATGCAGCTCGGGATCTACAGCACAGCATCGAGGCAAGACATCAGTCTTTGTAACGGCGGGAAAAAAAAAGACTCCGATAAAATCCCATTAAGCCTTCGAAACACACCTGGGCAGCCGCAGAACAATTCAGTGTGTTCTTGACTATCATTTCGCAACCGAGATGTTGGTTTCAGTGAAAGCTTGGTCGAACGCATTCTGTATTTTTGCGCGGACAGAAAAGGATCCATAACACGCTAAAGAGGTCATTTGGATGAAGTGTGATGGAGGTCGTGACAAAAACAGCAGAAGACACTTGGGGAGTGAGTCGCTTCGCATTATTCGGATCTTATTACTGAAGAAGTGATTCTGCTAGCGACTTTACCGTCGAATAATCAAGTAATCGGCTGGATTTGTACATGAGTGGTTGAGGTCCGGTCGAATAGACATTTATGTAGACTGGAAATGTTTGTGTGGATATCGTATATCAGGGATGTCAAACTCATTTTTTGTTGCGGGCCACTTCGGAGTTACGGCTTCCCTCGGACGGCCGGTGCCAAATCTCAACGTTATTTATTACCCATGACAATTTGACATTTCAATACAGATTTCAGCAAGAATCATGAAAGTTGATACACATGATTTACTCCCACGGGCCACATAAAATGACGCTGGAGGCCGGATCTCGCCCCCGGGTCTTGACTTTGACACATGTGGTGTATATGATGACTGCGAAGCCTCGAGGGACGCATGTTTTTTGAGGGATTTTTTTTTTCTTCGTCTTGTGTGTTGTAACACGAGTGGCTCTTGACTCAAAACACTTCCCCATTGCAATGAATGAAGATGCCATTAATCCATCCCAGCACTCCCACCCTTCGGTTTTGTACTTGGTAAATACGTATAACAATAACATCATTAAAAAGAATGTGAGGAGAAAAAAAGCAGTTGGTGCACCATGATAATTCAATGAGTATTGCGCTGCTCCTTCCAGTCGATGCACCTTGGCCCCTCTGGGGCAGAAGAATGCAAAGACATACTAAACTTTTAAATTGGAAATTTTACATTTTAAACAGGTAAGTTTAAGTAATCTGAGTATTTTTTTTTCTTTTGCAAAGGATATAGTTTATATGCCTGTGAGAATTGTCTGTCTGCATGTGTTGCTACCATTTGTGTTCAAATATCCATGCATCCAATTTCGAATCCACTTATCCTCACATGGGTCGCGAGGGGTGCTGGAGCCTATCCCAGCCGTCTCCGGGCAGTAGGCGGAGACACTCTGAATCGGTCGCTAGCCAATCACAGGGCACTCATAGAAGAACAACCATTAGCGCTCACAATCACACTTAGGGACAATTTAGAGTGTTCAATCAGCCTGCCATGCATGTTTTTGGAATGTGGGAGGAAACCGGAGTACCCAGAAAAAACCCACACAGGTTTCTAATCGGGGATTATCGATGCTAGTTTCACAAGCCTGTCTGTGGTTTTCCCCATTCATGTGTTGGCATGAAGTCAGCAGACTTTCTGCAACAACATACGGTTTGGTACAAGGTGAAATTATCTTTATGTTAAGTTTTACAGTGAACTTCAAAAGTATTGGAACGGTCAATTTCTTTGTTTTTGTTGGTACAGCGAAGACATTTGGGTTTCAAATCAAAAGAGGAATATGAGACAAAACCTTTCCAGCTTTTCTTCTATGGTATTCCCATCTAGATGTGTTCAACAACTCTGGACAGAGCACCTTTTGTTTGAAGTATTGGAATGCACATTGTTAAATGAACTTGATGATGAATTAATGATGAATTAATTCAGAATTCTACGTAACCATTTTGTGTGGCAAATTACCGAAAAATGTTACGTACCTGGCGGCCCAGTAGTCCAGTGGTTAGCACATTGGCTTCACAGTGCAGAGGTACCGGGTTCGATTCCAGCTCTGGCCTCCCTGTGTGGAGTTTGCATGTTCTCCCCGGGCTTGCGTGGGTTTTCTCCGGGTGCTCCGGTTTCCTCCCACATTCCAAAGACATGCATGGCAGGCTGATTGAGCACTCAAAATTGTCCCTAGTGTGAGCGTGGATGGTTGTTCGTCTCTGTGTGCCCTGCGATTGACTGGCAACCGATTCAGGGTGTCCCCCGCCTACTGCCCGGAGACAGCTCGTATAGGCTCCAGCACCCCCCGCGACCCTAGTGAGGATCAAGCGGTTCGGAAGATGAATGAATGAATGTTACCTACCTAATCAGGAGACGCTTCATCGTGCAGCAAGACAAAGACCCAAAACACACCACCAAACAATTTCATCAGGCGAAAAAAGTGGAAGCTGTTCGGCCATCTTTGATCTGAAACCCAAATGTCTTCAGCACACAACGAAAACAAAGCACGTGACCTCGCCTTTCCAATACTTCTGGAGGTGACTGAACGTGGCCTTTTGTTGTTGAAGAATTTGTCGATATCTGCAGTGCCGCTGGTTGATAAGTCCACTGTTCCCAACTGGGGCTCGCAAAACATGATAAAACAAACAACAACAAAAAAATCGGCCTAGTGACGGCGAGCTAGTCGAGGTATCGCGTTACCTAACATGCCGAGGAAAAAAATGGTCCACATGCAGTCGTGTAAGTGCCGCCGATGTTGATATCCGCTTGCTCGGGGCCGTGTAAGGACGTCCCTAAAAACTATATACGGTAATTAGAATTGGCATGTCGCACTTCTTATTCCAACATGCCTAATCAGTGCTTCTCTGTTCACTTGAAAGGAAATATTAGATTCCGACTAAACTTTGATGGACTTCGGAGTTACAAGTGAGGGATTTGGGTCAACTAATAAGAACAGAGCGTCCCACTTTGCAAGGCGGATGATTAGCATGTATGCAGATGCCGTCTCGGTTAATTGCATAACTTTGCATTCGCTCGTGACAAATTCGACGGGGTGTCCCAGCCGCCGATGGCCCTTTGCATCGTGTCGGTGCACGTGACCCCTGCTGGCGGGTCAACGTGCGCGCGCGTGCTCGACGGTGCCCGATGAAGGTCTCAGTAAACAAACATTTACACTTTTCACCCCATAAAAAATATCAAGGACAGCTCTGTGAACTGCAGAACAACTAAGCCGCAGCCTGCATTTATATTCAGAAACTACAAATCTCAAATGACGACGCATCCCTTCATTTTCACATCACTTATCCCGCTTGGTGGCTTGGTGGTAAATGTGGAGCAGAGCAACAAAAATGTCCTTTCCCTCCCGCCTCTTTAATTCTCCTTGTCGGCCACGCACTACTACAGCAGTCAAATGAGTGCGCTGCTGATTAAATACAGCAATATACATTAAAAATGTCTGTCGAAAGCAATCCTGAAGGGGAGCAACGGCTGAATAGCCACCATAATCAAAATCAGCGTTCATCTAAAAGAGGCGCTGCTGCTTCTCGGCTGCATTTGCAATGAAAGCTGGCTTACACCACATTGCAGTGGCGATTGGAAACGGCAAAGCCCAACAACCCAATGCATGACGCCGGTTGACTGTTTTCATTTTGAAACAAGTGAATTCTGTGTTCAAACTACTACTAATGTCACAGTAGGTCCCATTCTGCTTCTGTGGTTATCATCACAGTTTTCCTCTTCACTGTCAAGAAAAAAACATGTTGGGTGACCTCAACATTTCAAGGTAACGTTTGATAATATTTTTAGTTGGGCAATTCAATGAAACGTTTTAACTTTTGGTGTTGGGAAAATTGGCCTTTGCTCCATCTGACAACAAAGAAACAAGAGTTTACAGAACAGTTAAAAAAAAAAATCAAACCCCAAATTAAACATACAAGGAGAAAAAATGTTTCCCTTCTTGCGCTAACTCTGTGGCTCTAAATGTGTCAGTAATTTAAAATTGGAAGTTTTTCCAATTTAAATTGCTGTTTTAGCCCCTTCTTTTCCGCCACACAAAAAACACAAACACACAAAGCCAAAGAAAATGTCCAGAGAAATGAAAACAATTTACTGAGGCTTTGTGATTTGATATCACATGTTGATGGTTTCAATTCCAAAGTTTTGTCTAGTGCGTACTTCAGATTCAGATCCATATTGTACCAAATGTGCTGCATCTGACTTGGCTCGTTCCACTGTATCGCCACGCTAAATCCATTGGGATTTGCGTTTCAAGTCTAGTCCGTTCTATTTTATATTGCTCCAATTCACAACAGAACTTACCTCAAGGCCCTTGACAGATGGAGCGGGTTAAGAACCACACTCCTCGTACATTCAAGAAAAACGCCGTAACACCACATGAGCCAGCACTAGGCGATGAACGTGAGGAAAAATTCCCTCCAAGGAAGACACCTCGAACAGAACCCTGCCTCCTTTGAGGTAGAAAGACAAAAGACAGAACAATAGGCACAACAACAGCCGCGTCAACTCTCCTGTCTTCACTTGTCAAGTCGGCGGACATTTCCACTCTTAACTTCATTGGAACAAATTGTGAATATTTTTTTAGGATACGAGCAGTATGAAGCAGGATTAAAAAAAAGCAGAAGGCTGCTGCTCATCCTCACTCTCATTGAGCATGCAGAACAGGAGACGAACACATGTTAATTTATTGTAACAAAAATGTTGATTTTCATGCACTCTCCTCTTCAAATATTTATGGGCTAGACTTGCATTTCAAGATGCATCAAAGGCTTGTAAAGATATGCAAATGTGTCTATATTGCTGCCCCCACCCCGACATGCCGGACTCTCTTTTGCTCTTCACGTGCACAATGTGTAAGCCATGACTGTATATACAAATCAGGTCAGTGCTTGGAGTAAAAATTTGTCGCAACCGAAATCGAACAACTATTTTGATATCAAATTTGAAATTGAAGAAAAACCGTGAAGTGGGTGCGACAGTGTCTTGTTTACATGCTGGGATCATGATGTGGTGACTTTGAATCGATCCTCTTTCATCCATGACCGCTTCAAACAACGAAGCATATGTTGGAGTGGAGAAAAAGATTGTGTCAATTTGTTATGTTTGTATTCTTGTTAATGTTTTATCTCATGTCTTTTGCATAGTGCTTTGTTACAGCTGTTGTGAAAGCACTGTACAAATAAAGTCGAGCTGATCATTAAGTTACTTTTTAGTTTTTTTTAGGTTTCTTTTTACCCGCACTATTTTATGTTGTCCTTTCACTGGCTACCTGTTTTTTTTTTGTGTGTGTGTGTGTCAAGTCCTAATTGTGTCACACACACACACACACACACACACACACACACACACACACACACACTTATTCAGAAACGGGACATTATTTCAAATCAACTGTGCAGAAAAATGCACAAACATAAATTAAGTATGATTCACTTCCTGGAAAATAGGCAAAGACAAGTGTACCGTACTGAACAAAAAAGAAATTATATATATATATATATATATATATATATATATATATATATATATATATATATATATATATATATATATATATATATATATATCCACCATTATGTACAGCAGCTAGTGATTCTTTTGGCACCACCACTTTTGAGAAGTGCTAATATACCCTTTGACAGAATCTAACAAACAGAAAATGTGTCCTTTCATAAAGTAATCATTATTCAGTAGTCTCTTGATCCCCCTACACACACACACACACACACACACCCAAAGAGCTGCACGCATATTACTGTTTTCTATAAGTATGTGAAACATTTTTGCGTGTCCTCTGTGAAAAGTGCTTTATAAAAACAAAAAACAAAAAAAAAAACTACTTTACTCACCAAGGATGAAGGACGCCTACATGGCTTACCAACAATGACCAAAAGGTGGCGTATGTGGCACGTTAAACATGGATCCGAAGGCTGCGAGTCAGAGATCCAGTAAAATCACAGATAAATAAATGTGCGGGAATAATTACAGCATGGACTCCATTCTATCCATGCATGTGGGTTATGTTGGTACTAAAATTGACACATGTTCATTTCAAATCACACTATTTCACAGGGAGCATCTTCAATTTCATAATTGCTCAAAAAGTTAATTTCCTGACTTTTATCTAGTTGTATTTCTTTCCATACTACGATCATTTTTTTTAGGTCACTTGATTTGGATGGAGGGGTGTCCGAGGCTACGTGTGCCGCGTTCCCAGTTATGGGACATCTGAGCTTAAATGCGTTAAGGGGAAAATTAGGCACGCGCGGAATTGTGGTCTGATGTGGTGTCCTTGAGTTGTACATTCAACTCTCTCTTTCTCTCTCTCACTCTCATCTCTCCTCACTCTTTCACAGCTGTGTGACTCGACAAACAAGAATCAACTTTGTTTTCCCCGTCCTGATGGCTCATCAATTTGTAAGTAATAATTTGACATGGCTTCATTTTGAGTTGTCACATTCAGATGTGGGTCCGAAAATTTGTGCGCACCCCAAAAAGTTTCTGGTGATTTATAGAACTGAACCCGTTTGTCATTTCTGCTTTCAGAATATGGGGGGGAAAAATAATTTTGAAAACAACAAAATAAGACTCCTAATTGTATTTTATGCTTGTCAATGTCTGCAATTTATTTGGACTGGTCGAGCGACAATTGATAATGGTCATTAATTAAACCTTATAAGTGAAAATAGTTTCTTGGAAGTTTTACGATTTCATGATACAAATAAATGCGTTGCTGTACACTACTACTATTACTACTACCGCTAATAATAATATTAAGAATCCTCGTGGAGTAGTCGAAATCAATCACATTTTGTGGTCAAATATTCCCTCATTCGGAATATTTTTATGCCGTGAAAATTTCCATTTATGTGCTATTTCTAAGACGTTGCTCTTGATGATATTTCCAGTTGCGACAATGGAACACAAGATAATTATAAAATATTTGAAAAATATGGTATTTACTGACGTTTGTAAAATAAATAAATCTACGTCGACTGAAGGGGTTGTCATAAAAGTTGAGCCGCATTCAAGAGCCTCGGGTAACTTCACATCAATTCATTTCATTTATCGTGGAAATATTTTCAAGAAAAAAAGCTCCCAAGTTGTGCTGCAGTAAAGAATAGAATTAAAAACCTTTATCGTCAACGTATAATTGTGCACACGCAAGGAAGTTGGGGTGACACTCCAACTCGGTGTTTTATGAAACATTAGTCCGGAAACAAACACTTTGCATCCCTTCTTCCATTTCTTCTGTCCGCTGCAAGCTTCGTTTTAGTCATCTTCTAAAAGCGACCCGCTCGCTCTCGGGAGGAGGAGGAGGAGGATGGAGGATGATGATGATGGGGGGGAGAGAAGTACGAGTGGGTGGGGTGTGAAGGGGAAGAAGAAGTCCTCCCTCCCTCCAGATCAATGCCCTGGCCACTCACTTTGTGATGTCTCGCGTGGGGGGAAATGCTTTGAATACCTGCGACATGGCAGCGAGCATTGATTGTAGAGATTGACAGCACCAGAGAGAGCGAGCGAGCGAGCGAGCGAGAGAGAGAGACGGGGAGAAAGAGTTAGAGAGAGAGAGAGAGAGAGAGAGAGAGAGAGAGAGAGAGAGTTGGTATAGAGAGTTCGAAAAAGAGGGCGGGAGATAAAGAAGAGAGCAACAAAAGCTATACTTGTACTTTTGGACAGCTCAACTTCGGCGAGCGCATGCGGGACCTTCTCTGATTCTGATGCTGGCGCCGCGTTGACACACGCACACACAACAAAAGAAGACTTTTTTTTTCTCCCCACTTGAACCTTTCATCCGCTTGTCTTTTTTTTACGACACGGAGAGGACACACGCGCCGCGTTCTCCTCGACTTACGTCGTCAAGGTAAACAACGCCTTTTACTTGCTTACCTCCACATGTTGTTCTTCCACTCCAGTTTTAAATTAAAACGAAGCGTGGTTTGAAAAGAAATCATTTCAATAAACTGTCCGTGGTGGCACGTATTTATTTGAAAGGAAAAAAAAAATCGCTCGAGCCATAACAAACTAGGTGCGCACGCGACAATTAGAGATGACTCAGATGCGTTTATGTGCAGTAGAATCTCCGTAAACTCACCCCAAACACGATTATGTCCTCACTTAATTCACTTTAACTCTTTTTCACGGGCTGTCTTTGAGTCGCCGAGCGTACACATTACACGCGGACACCGGCTCGAAAGTCCCACCCGGATAACTTGTTCGCCGCGCGCGTCGTCGACAAAATCGGCTTTTCCCACTTGACCCTGAACGTGTCATACACATTTAAGTTGCTTTTTGACACCTTCGCGTCTATTGCGCAACTTTTCCGCTACAGTATAATTTGTCATTCATTGAGGATAAACACGTGCGTTCGCCCCTACGCACGCCGCTCGACTCGTGTCTCATCGTGTCTTCTGCGCACGCGAGTCTTTCGCCCCCAAACTAAAATTTTTATCATCGTTTTTTTTCTTCCAAAATGACAGACAGCGTCCGCGTTTAGCCTGGGAATGAATGCGCTCTCCCTTCACTTTTCCAGAGGTCGGGGGAATTGACCTGTTAAGAATGCGCAAGTCATAAATTAAATTGAACAATCACAGGACTTGGCCATTTACAGAAGATGCACTTACAGGCAAACTCGGCGATCTGGCGACTGTATGCTGAACTTCGCGGAAAGTGCAAATACTGTAATCTTAAAAAAAATCAAAATGTTTTCTTGCACTTTGAACGACTCCTCATTAAATATCTTTTAAATAAATGTCTTAGAATGCAGTGCCACCTAAAGTCCGTTTTAGAGCTGTAAAACGGCAGATATTGTTTCTTAGGATGAATTATAATTGTATATGATTAGTAATGAATTAAATACTGGAAATATAATTTCATAATACCTCATTCAGAGGCCCGCTACTTTTTATTAGCTGGTTTAAAACATTTAGAATAATCTATTGCAAATAACCTTGCATGATCCATTTCCATTGTTTGACATTAAAACGTATGTACGACACGCTTCCTCTGAGCAATTCAGCAGAAACCTAAATTTCCTCCGACTCTCAAAAGCTTCTTTATTTTTTCCGGTTCAAAACACACCCAACACGGTCAATTTAATTTGCGCACAAACTTCCGGTATTTCTTTGACAACACTTGGTCGTGCACAGCCGTGAAGTGTCCACATAAGGTAATGTAGTCGTGGACACCAAATGCACACGTCTAAATGGCACATGTATAATTAGACTGCCCATTCAGCACATTGTTGTGATGGCAGCGCTCAGGCTCATGAAGAGTGCACGCAGAGTGCATCAACTTTACGCACATTTCCTTCAACACTGACGCTTCTCGCATTTACAAATGCAGTATTGTTCCTTGTGAGTGTGTGTGTGTGTGTGTGCAAACGTGCGTTTAATTTGCGGTAAATTCGCTCGATTTAAAGATGGACGTCAGACGAAATTCTCTTGATTTTACGTCACGTTTGTCAATTCGAATAGATTGTCGAATGTGTGTGTGTGTGTGTGTGTGTGTGTGTGTGTGTGTGTGTTCAGACTTCTGACAGCTCTTGAAATCAGCATATAAAATAGAGATATATTTATTTACGATTTTTTTAAGACTGTCCAAACATATACCACACTCTGTCCAAGTCCAGTGTACGGTATCGCATTTGCAAAAGGAACTTTCACCCCTGAAACATCATGTATTGCAATTAGGACCATTATTGTTTTAGGGACTGATGTCCGTATGAAGTTGTTTAGTCTAAGTGACACAAACTACATTTCCTTGATGATCTACAGGTTTGATTCACTTAGCTGGAGCTTTTTGAAGAAAATGTATAGCTGCGAGGAGGAGGAAAAGTGCATTTGATCATATTGCTTGTACACATTTCTCTGAATAAGTACACACTGCTTTTGGTTCCTGCTCCTCTGTCTGTGATGCACAAAATAATTTGTACGCTAAAACCGTGGAGGTTTTGTGTGTTGCATTTCACAGCTGTTACATTTTTTGCATGCCGCGAGATTAAAACATTGCATATCGCCAACTTGAAACGGTCGCTATGCACAAATCATTTGTAAATGACATTCCAGCACAGTGTGAGTTATGACTATGAAAAATATTTGTGCATTCTCGTCAATATTTTGGCTTCAATGATGCAATCTGACTATTATTAAAATAAAGGATTAGTGTGCGTGTGCGTACACACCCGAGCTTTTGATTTGAATGTGAGATTTCACAATCATTCAAAGCAGCATCCAAGTGACAGGATATGTGTGGTGAAGTGTGGCCACAGCACACTGGAGTGTGTGCGTGTCTTGGGATGGTGGGCCGAGAGTGGGTTCTCTTGTTCTTTGTGGTGCGAGAGCGCAGGGTAAACAAGATGGCGAGAAGTAAACAACAGCAGGCTTGGTAAAGTTCGAGCAGAAGGCTAGCAGATAATAAATGTGGCGACACATGTTGTGACATCTGTCTTCGGTGTTAACCAATTTGCTGGCACAATATTTCCGCATGGATCCAACGTGACAGGAATATGCGGTTGTCGAATCTGTAAGCGGTCCCTTCCGAAGAGAAGTTTCTGACAAGTTAGTCCAGTCGAGATGCTCCTGTGCGGGAATATGATCGGCTGCTTGTTTGGTCACTACGCCGTGCTTGTGTGCTTTACAGAGGTAGCATGCCGCAGGTTAAAACAGCTCTAACGCTATGTGTGCAAATGGATAACAGCAATGAGGTTGTGGGTCTTCTCCGTCAGTGGTTATTAAACTTTTTACAAGTACCACCTAAATAAATACTTAGCTCTCCAAGTACCACCATCATCTCCAATGTTAAAATACAGTAACGGAGTAGTTCTGAGTGGTCAAAAGTGCTGAAACAAGGCTGAAAGATGAAATATAAACGTAGGATACTTAAAAGTTAAAAACAACCGAACTGTACTTAATCAGTGTTTCGGCATATCACTAGAGGGAGCCCGCGTACCACGAGTGCAACATGTAGCACGCTTTGGGAATCTACTGTACATGAAAAACACAAAAAGGCGACATTAAAGGACTAAAGATGAAAAAAGAAACATCTACATATGTGTATCTTCACAGGGGTCATCTAATTGTGCGAGTAACTTCAATGGCCCATTTTGGCCTGTATCATTCATTCTCCCAACCGATGTTTCCCCCACCCCCCTAAAAAATGGCCGTTTTCCTTTAGTCTTTAGCATAGTTGCGCATAATTAATGGGCAGTTCAAAACGCAACAGTGCAGCCTCTGCTGATTTTTGTGATGTTTTCTTTTCATTTTACATCACACATTAATCTGCAGAGTTAATTGGACAGGCTTTAGTGGGTGCGTATTTTTGACATGGGTCTTTGGCCAGTAATCCCGTGCAGGAATTAGTTGGGGTGATTGTTTTTTTATTTCTCAATCAGATGAGCATTTGTACGGTGGCGCTGTGAGGATGCTCGCCTTGATTGCCACATCAAAGAGAAACACGGAGCACCCGGGCAGTAATTAAAATGTGTTGGATTTTGGAGTGCCTTCACATACCCGTATGTACACGCACACCCACGCACAGCCGCACACACCCACGATTCCGAATAATTCCTCGGACACTTACCCTAAGCTAGTGTTAACCTTAAACTACTTCCTCGGCCTTAAAATGGAGCTAAATATTGACATACTGAGGATGTAATTTTGTCCCCAGAAGGGAGGTGAGTCCGCCGCAATGGCTCTGTAAACACTTATGTCCCCGCAACGTGAACAATACACACACACACACACACACACACACACACACACACACACACACACACACACACACCAAGGGTGAGAACTGTCAGGTTGTGTGAAAAGAGTGCAGGTGGTTGAAAGTGAATTTTAAACAAACACTCATGTCAGTCGGTGCTCATTGTGCAGACTTGCGCTTATGAAATCCAAAGAAAACAAGTTACTCTTCTCCCCCTCTGGCAACCGTTGGAAAGCTTTTGTGTAATTATTTGTACCACAGACGCACTCATGTTTTCACTTCTCCGTGACGCGAACCTTTGCAAAACAGTGTACGTGAGTGTTCTTACGGGAGAGGGCTGAACAATTCTTCACATTCAAATCAACATTGTAATGGGGTGGAAATGCATTTTTCCAATCGCAAATCTGCAATTTGGAAAAGAAAAAAGAAACACGTCAGTCGATCGGTGGGCTTTATTTTAGACATACGGAAAGTTGAAGTGATAAAGCAGTTGAAGTGATTTGTTTGCATTATTGTTATAATCCAATTCATGATTGACTGATTTTTGTTTCCGCCACACATGTCGAATTTTGTGAAGTTAACGTCAACACTTAAAAAGACTGCCAGTCAAAGTGTTTCGTAAGTGAACTAATTCATGGTTCATTTGCCTTTATTTTAGCGTAACCCGAGCCTAGACTGACAATAAAGCATTTATGCATCATTAATCAGATATTGTCCATTGTAATACAGAATATTTTATTCATAGTGTTTCTTTTTTATAACGGGAAAAAGATGTTGAAAAAAATAATCACATATTAAATCGCAATATAAAGGGGGAAAACATTGCAATGAGATTCTTTTTCCAAATCATTCAGCCCTCTTACAGTGTATCCATAATGTACAATGACCCCGTAGTAGAACGGCAGGATTACGCCACAAAGAAGCGCTGATCAATCCTTTTCCATATCCGGCTTGAATCGCAGAAGCTCTGCAGACCCGCGCTCGTGTCTCGTGAGGGAACAAGGCAAAAGAGATTAGTGTAATGTCGGCTGTTGTGCCCGGCTCGCACAAAAGGCGTCACGGCAGCCCTTGCGATCCCACCCATTATTCTCGGATCGGGCCTGCTTTCGCCCGTGCCTCGGAGAAAGTGTTCAAGGACTCGCCGCTCGAGTCCTTCACTTGAACCGGCACAGGCAGCTGTTACACGAGATGCATCCCTTGAAAGCCTTCACCTTGTGAGATGGACGGGACCCGCACGTTGCGCGGGGAAGCCCGCTCACCCCAAAATGGCACATTTGTCGTATTAGTACCGCTGACATCTTCTACTTACAACTCCTTGAAGCCAAAGAGTTTGAACTTCAATCGTATTTGATTCCAAATGTTGTACGGCCCCAAAGGTGGAACAACACCACACATTCTAGGATGACTCGTTCATATTTGAAAAACCAATAAAATGGGATAAGATGATATCAGGGTTTGTTCCACCGTCAAACCGTCACCATTATTACTTTTATTAACTCTGCACGCATAACGGTAATGAACAATTTAACATGTGTAACTTGTATATTAATCCAAGAGTAAATAAGCTTTTAAGATTTCAATTTGAATTTCAGGAAATAAATGTTGTTCGTTGTCATCATACAAGTGTACAGATAAGTTACTCGCCGTCTCCCAAAGTTGGTGCTCATTCAGTGGGAGGGTTACTCGGAGGTGACCCAACATAGCTGACTTTGCCGCGTACATTTCAATTCCTCTTTTGATGTTGCTGTTGACTTCTTGATAAATAACGGTCATTTACTGTTCGAGGGTCATCATCACAAAAGACAACTTTGAGTTAATCTTGATGGTCACTGAGCTGAGATTTGCTGGCATCTCAGGTGATATCTGGAACGTTTTGCTTTTGAGATTTCGCCGCAAGGTATTTTCAAAAGAAAAGAAAACAAAACAAAATGCCATGACGGTGGAGTATGTTACAGCAGAAGCGGCCATTTTCATTGGCAGTCAATTCGTGCGACGGTTTGCACAATGTATGCTGATAAAAGTGTAACAGTACAGCATGATGCTTCGTATCTGACTTTTGGAAGACAAAGAGTGCTTCATATGTGAATGTTTTTCTGTTTAAACATCAAGAGTTTTGTGTTGTTAATACAGCATGTGTTTCTTGTGTGCATTTATAGCTCACAATGAAATATTTTCATTTCCAATGTTTTCATACCGCTGAAATGCAAGAGAGGATCATTGTACATATCGTAACACAAGTCTCCCCTGTCTGTACGATCACAAATGATGTAGTTGGTGAAAGCTGACAGACGGCCGCATATCCGCCAGCTTGATCTGACATGAGACGTAAAATATGCTCCACGGTTGTGACTTGGCCTGCCAATCTGGCCTCCTCTCTCCCAATTACAACCATAAAGATGCTGGAAGCCATTTTTATTGGCACGTGAATGTTTTCACATTCGACTCGACGTCGCAATATGCACAATGTTGAGTGGTGGTACCATAAGTCGTGTTCACTTGTGCATGTGCATACAGAATGAGGTTGAGCTTTGATGAACACACACCACACACATATATATACATATTATACATATATATATATATATGTGTGTGTGTGTGTATATATATATATATATATATATATATATATATATATATATATATATGTATATATATATATGTATATATATATATATCATATATATATATATATATATATATATATATATATATATATATATATATATATATATATATATATATATATATATATATATATATATATATATACACACACACACACACAGGGCTGAAACGAATAGTCAAGTCATTCAGGTAGGCATTTTTTTCTGCCTCGGGTACCCACTTATTTATGTGTACACTGCCAAGAAGAAGTCAAGCTAACCACAGCAACAATTGTTTATTGATATGCATGACAGTAGCGCGACGCTAACATGGTCAGAAGGCCAACTTCAAAATAAACCTCACCTTAGCAAATATATGGACATCAATGCCTAGCTACGCTTTTATTTCAAAGTTGTTCCCGGAAGCATGTCACGGTAGCAACAGCTGACTTGTTTTCCAAATTCTGCTTGGGGCTATTTGCCATTAAAAAAAATGTTACTTCCGACTTCAAGAACACAATGAAGTAAAGGTCAATCAGCAATTAAAGGCGTTAAAAAAAACAACTTAATTATGCTGACACTGTATTGTATGGGGCCTGTTGCTAGCGTTTAGCGGCAGCTCCAGCTCCAGCACTAGCACACACACTAGTGCGAGCGAGCGCTAACAGCACTCAAGTGCTCTAAATAAAATGGCAAGAGCTGTCGGATTACTTCTCAGAGGCAGTAGACAGAAATGACTTGGCACACTTTGATGCTGACAGCCTGTCGCAGTTGCCGTTCCAACTGATCACTTTTTAACAAACCAGGCATACTCAAGTGTATTATTTTAGCTGGCAAAATGGCTCCTGTGCTTTTGTTATGTCGTCTCATAGACTAAAAACTATGTCGAGAGATCTGTCTCCAATCTCACTAATGTTTCTAGAGAGGAAAATAGTGTGCTGCTATGCACAGTTTACATTTTTAGTAGAAAACGTTGAACATTTACAAATGAAAACAAGTTGGGCGATCATTATAAAGTGGAATTATTTGATTTTTATATGTAACACAGGTAGATTTTTTTCATCCAAATGCCCAGTTATTCGATAGAATTTTCTGTAGGCGATCCAAATACCAAAATATTCGATAGCTGCAGCCTTGAACTATTAGCTTACAGCGTTAAAGGGTTGCTGCATATTTACCGCATGGAAACAAAAGTTTTCATTGTGAAGAAGCTTTTGTGACCTCTCAAACAGGCGGGGGGAAGTTATGGAAAAGACAGGACATATTGGCCTCGAAATCAAATTTTTGATTGTTATTCCAACGGAACATGTTGATGCCGAATATAAATCAACGTGACAAAGAGGGAGGAGGTGGAAAGGATTTTGGGGCTCAACTTCTGACGCAGTTCGCCATAGTGCCCTTTGTTTCGGAATAATTGATTTTAACACTTGACTTGGATGCGTTACAAGGATATGCCCTCGATCTGAGAAAATGTATCATCTCTTGCTTCGATTACATGATTGATGGCACCGATGATGAAATGATGGCCCGAGAACTAAAGTGACCTCAGACCCTTGTGAACAAATTTATCAACTCATCGGTTCGTCGTTCCACTACAATAACGTATGACTTTGTCGTTCTTTTCTGAGGGGTTAAATTAGTATCAAGAAAAAATATGACATGCTAGTAAACAAAAAACAAATACAATTTAGGAGAATCTGCATGCCAATTTTAGTTTTAATCGGCGTAAAAATCTAACCAAACTGATTTTTTTTTCCTCAAAAAGCAGTGGAAAAAAATGCCCTGCTTAATAATGAACTTGAGAAAATATTGCATTGTTGCACGTTTATAAGCAAAGTGCAGCTGTGGTGAGGAAAACCCAGCGAGCCTGAAGAATAAAGCCAAGAAACTTAAGTTCTGCTTATAATCACTTTCTTGAATGGGACTAAAAAAAGAGAAATCTGCTGAAATGATAGAGAAAGCTTGTGGTTTGGCCCATGCCGTCAATTTCCCATGAGCCTCTTTGACAATCTAAGGGGATAGCCACTCTGGCACACGACACCAGCCCACAGAGAGAACGCGCACACACACACACACACACACACAATCAGAGAATAAGCTTGTTGGAGAGGGAGGATGATTGGCAGACAAACGGCAAGGGTCTTAGCTGAGAGGGGGCTGTTTGACATGAGCAGCAATGCTAAACCGGATTTTCTCAAAAATCTTACAAACCTTTGCTCAAATCAGCGGAACAACAGCATGAGATGTTTTTAAGAAAGAAAGAAAAAAAAGATTCAATACACCCATTACAAAATGTTGCAATTATTCAACTTTTGGGGGACCAGCCGTTTTCCAAGTCGAAACCGTAGCCACCGTGTACTTGCTGCGACCGCAGTGGTGCGCTTGACTTCACGCTACGCATTGTCTAAACAGCACCGTACACGGATCCATAACTATACATTAGCAAGCAATGTATCAATGTAAAGCATCGGTTTAAAAGTGAAGCTGCGAGAGAGAGAGAGAGCGCAAACACTTCTCCTCATTCTGCCCTTTAAATGTATATGTTTAACACAAAGTACCGGGTACGTCTGTTTCTCTGTCATTGGCCCGTTGCACATTTTTCCGCAAATGTCAGTGAAATAAGCTCGTTTGTGTGCAATTCTTGCTACCGTTTGAAGCACGGGGAAGGTTACCATCTTCGGTTGAGGTGAAGATAATGAAAGAATATCCAATGTTGTGCGGCAGCCAAAGTTGGCCTCGGAAATGTGGAACCAATTCGAACAGAATGTATATGAACGCAGCGTATAAGAAGCACGGTTGGACTCTTCCGACGCACATGGATGTAGCTGGCTGTGGTTGTGTGTCAACAGCGAGCAAAGCTTTATGTTGTTGGTTAGGGGTGGAGCTGAGGATAGGCCGGGGAGGTACAATGTTCCTCCTCATCCTCAAAAAAAGCTAAATTTATTGGTTGCCATCTGCAGGGTGGAGGAGTTTGGGTTATGGTCAGGCCAAAGAAAGGCTTCTAATTAAACAGTCATCATTATCAACTTGTGGCCAGTGATCATCATCTCCGACACTGCTTGTCCAAGATGAACACGGGATGCTTGAGGCTTCGCTTGAAGCCGATGAAGGCCTGAATTAGAATAGAAGAAGCAGCGGAGAAAAGTGCGAGCAAGAATTTTTTTTTCCAATCTTGGCAGGATAGGCTACACGAGGCCTTGCACCAAATCAGGTTTAAACAATTACCCGACATCAGAGAAACCAGTAAAGCCTCACTGCTGGCACCGGCTTTTGCCTGCTGTACTTCACCCCAAAGCTTGGGCTAAGCTTTCCATACTTTCAATTAGCGTAAGAAGGTCTGTCTTCAGTATGAGGAGCTCTCCTTTTGAGTTTGACAGCCCCTTAATATACTATTTCATGGTCTGATGTGTGGGAGGCGCTCAGAGAGAATGGGGGGGGGCGTATTAGGACGTAATTAGAACCCTGTGATTAGGGGGCAAAGTGACTGTGATTAGGTGACCCGCGGATCACGTGGCAACAACTCTGAATATTCAGACGACTGGATTTATTAGTCGAGCCGGGTTTCGTCGACTGGGAGACACTGGAGCGGGGGTCACCGACCTTTTTAAAATTGAGAGCTATTTCTTGGGTCTTGATTAATGAGCTACCAGTGGGGTACACACTTCTGAAATAGCACAACTAATGTTATTATTAATGTTATTCTATTATATTACATTATAATGCTATTCTTAGAACAGGCCTGCAGCTACTCATGCGGTCCTTGGGGGCCACCAATAGGTGCCCGGCTGGCAACACGTGGGTGACCCTTGCCCGAGAGTGTCTGCCCTCTTTCTCAGTTTTAGCAGAGCTAATGTTTACATGTGACGTATATCTTCAACGTTTGATCATGGAAACATTTGTATTCACTCTTCTCAGATCATTTAGGTCCCTGCAAAGAAGAAAACAAGTCTTTTAAATGTGTCAGACATGACAGAAAAGAGTTGACCCCTGGCAAATTTGAATGTTAAAATAAAAAAAGAGGCTCCAAAATGGTGACGTCAAGCTGTGGGTGTGTCCGCTGATTGCCGCGCTGGAAAATTCAATTCTACTTCGTCTAGCACAGTGGTTCTTAACCTTGTTCGGGGTACCGAACCCAACCATTTTGTATGCACCCTTCATGAGTGAAAAAGAAAAATATGACTTTTTACAAATTCAAGACATATAAAACGTATTTATTAAAAACAGAAAAAGAGTAAATAAAATTTCAAGACACAAGTATCAGTTGTTAATTGTGCACAAGATGAACCGTGCATTACGTACTATCACGACAGTCACACGTTGACGACTGAGCGAACTAAATTCCCCGCAGCACTGATTGGACAAGCAATGGAATGTGATCACCTGCAGCCAGTGATGGCCAAGCGGGCGTGTCATAACTAATTGACTTCTTGAGTCGGGTGTGTCTTCACCTCCATGGCAGAGGCTCCGTCGAACCCCTGAAACTGATTCAAACCCAGGTTAAGAACCACTGGTCTAGCATCTCCCTTATGCCTACATATCCATACATGTTTAGGCCGTGATAATATATTATATATAATATATCGGAGGCATATTATGTCACTGCAATGAGGTGCTCTAAAGCGGCCACATTAGCACGCGGCCCCGCTCTTCGTTCTTCCAGCTTTCGCTCTGTGATGTGCACTCTTATGACAGCCAATGAGATGCTCTTTAGCCACGCCAAAATATTATAAAAAAATTATATTTTCAGGGTGTAAACTAGCTAGCTCGCGAGCTAACTGCTCAATACAGTTGCGGCAGAGAACCACTGAAGGTACTTTAACGCCTTTGTAGCAGGGGACCAGCGCCTCCAGCCAGATGCCAAAGGGCGCCCAAATAAAGAATTAAATTAAATTAAATTAAATTAAATTAAATACAGCGGTCCCTTGCCAACGCTGGTGTTACGTTCCAAAATTAACCTGCGATAGGTGAAATCCGCAAAGTAGGATATTTTTTTTTTTTTCAACAGTCATAAGGCAATATTTCTTAAGGCTGTAAACCTTACCAATAACAGTCTGAAAGTTCAAAACTTTACAAGAAAAATTTGTGAACAGTCTTATTGTATTATTATTATTATTATTATTGTTTATTGTATAGGAGACATCGCATGGAGGAGATTCAAATTGGTCTACTGTACCTTAATCAATCAGGACACAGAATCCAATGTGTGTTTCTGCGCTGTAAAAAAAACAGCTTACACAATTACATTTGAAAGTAAAAACTGCACTATAGTGAGTCCACGAAAGGTGAACCGCAATATAGTGATGGACCACTGCATATCTGCAATTCACGACTTCATAATACTCCATCTTTTCACATTTTCAACAATTATCTCCAAATATATACTGTATAATGTATTTAGAAATGAATCCCTTTACAGGGCACATCTTGGATTTTTGTTCTAAAGCCACATGAAAGGGATGGAAATATCCCATCTTGTGATATGCTACTTCATAAAAATATATATATGATCAAACCATTATTAGGCTCCAACACATGGAGAGCTCATCTAACAGTTTTTTCTTTCCATCACAATACACTGGAAACTTTTTTTTTTTTTTTTAACCACAGATGTGCCGTTACAAATCTTTTATAGGAGTATGCGAAGGGCAGATTATTGTGAGATTTGACAATTTCACAACTGACTTCCTCCTTAAAATGACACTGGCTTACCTGCCCATTACTCCTTTTGATTTCAACAGTACATGCCTCTGCGCTCTGAGAGGTATTCATAATAAGCTTAAACTCCACTGGCTGCTTTGCTAAAAGGTGCTTATCTCTTGGGTATTGAGAAAAAAAATGGGGGTGGGAGTTAATATTTTTTCCAATTTCAACATTTTACCATTTGGCCACAGTTACCCCCTTCAAAAAACATTCAGTGTGATGGAGGGAAGGCGCACGCGTGCACACACACACACGGTATTGTAAATGTTCACATAGACTGACACACATTGACATGCTGCCCACGGCTGGAAAAATCTTATTATACCATTTAGGAATTGAAAAAAAAGCAGCCGTGGAAAGTCTTTTGTTTCTGTAGCCAGGTAGAAATACGAAATGATTCAATGACAATTTGTTGAAGTGTTTTTCCTTTGTGTTTTGGGTCATTAGTACTTTCCAGGACATTGTACAATTTGCTGTGTTTACACTGCCGGCATACTTCTCAAAGTGTACATATGTAACGACGAGTGCGTCACTCTTGATGGGAGCGATGTCAATTTGTCATGTCGAATAATGAGAAGCATGTGTTGAACAAGTGAAATGAACTGGACTTGATTTTCCATGTGACCCACCTGTCATGCTTTCAGCACTGAACCTCATGTTACTGCTGTTGGGCAAGCCACTTAGAAGAACCTCTGTTGTCCTGCTGCTGCTCCAACGCCGCACTCTGCTCACAGCACAAACACAGGAACAAACAAATCCAAGTGCGTATGCCAGCATTTCAGTGCTCGGTGTTTGACAGCGTAACGCAAGCTCCATCTTCATCTCCATCTTAATTAAAAGTGCGCCGTGAGGTTGTACAGATTCCCTCCTGCTGTCAGTCTGCAGTTTTACAGTTTCTTGTCCCATGCTGTAATAGGCTCACAGGACATGATGGGGCTGTAATAACTGCTTGGCAATGCTTTTAGAACCACCACCCCTCCTCCCCTACCCCCATTCTCCTCTAAATCCAACATGTACGCTGAAATAAGGCATACATGGCACACGCTGTGATGTCACTTGTTATTGCTGGACAACGTGAAGCAGTAAATTTGGGATTATTTTCCACAATCTGCTGTACGGAGCACATTATGTCACAAAGGCCACATTGTAGCTCTTTGGGCGTAGAGTGCTGTTTTCTGCCACCTTCCCTTGTTCTGTTTCAGTACAGACTCCAGACTTGTTTTGGGCCCATTTCCTTTCCTTGTGCTGGAATCAATGGACAATAGGCCTGTGGCCCAACTCATAAAATGGGAGGGTCCAGACTAATAGGGAAGAATGATATCCAGACAGATTGTATTTTGGTTTTCATTTTCTGGGGGAAATGATTTTGTTCAACGACCGTGTTCCATTCGGAATAAGGATCCCGGATGTATTTCCTTACTTGGCCGCGTGATTGCAAAGCTTCTGATTTGGAACGGCCAAGGGTTGAGGATCCAATAGAGAGCCTCCTGTTTTTTTTTCGTGTAATTAAATTTCCCTTTAACATTTGCTGGCAGGAACCTCTTACCTTGTTTGACTTATTTATTGCCTGACTCGAGAGGTAATTTGACCTTTTATTTCAAAGGCTCTTTTTTAATCCAGAAAAGGAGTGTTCAACTCAATTAAGCAAGTGATCAGTGGCTCAAACACTACATTTGTTTTCTCTGAAGGGAACAGCTGACCCGACTTGTGCTCTCAGCCCCCTTGTCGCTCACTCCTGGCCCTGCCACCCCCGGGGGGCAACAAGGGGGAGAGGTGGGGAGAAGGGGAGGGGAAGACACCAGTGAGACGAGAAAGGGAGAATGGGGAGACTAAAGTGCCCTACAGTTCCTGCCATGTCGCTGGAGATTTGTGTCCTCCTTCTAAATCATTTCCCTCTTTAGAAGATTACAAAGGCAGAAATATTCTCAAACTCCCCCTAAATGCACTCATTTGCATTTTCAAATGCTGCGATTTGTAGGTATTTAAAAAGAGAAACGACCTGTGCAATTGTAAATAAGAAGAAAGAGGTTCTCGTGTCAATTGTGAAAATGGCTGACGTGGGCCAAGCGGAGCCACGGTGAAATACTTCAGTCGCCGTCCCCCATTTTCGGCTACATGTGAGCGATTGTTACGCACTTCTTTTAGTTCCTTGACGCTTACTTTCTTTTGTGTGTCATTCATTCCATTCAATCATGACAACCGATTTCTTATTAAAGATGCTGCACATTAACATTAACGCAGCGATGGAATGATGTCACCTACTAAGCCACAAATGTTTTCCACCTCAGCCCTCAGTTGGAAAATGATTATTGGTCAATGTAGGACTACTTTTGCACAGCAATAAAAGTCATTTGGTGGAAAAACTATGCCCTTCCCAAATTCTCCACTGCCCCCCCCCTTCCTAAAAAAAAACGCACACAAAAAAAAAACAACAAGCATAATGTTCAGACACCACTGCCTTGTTGTAACCTGATCATTTATGGATCACTTGTTTCCTTTCTGGTTTAATTCACCATGTGATTGATTTTCAGTGCAGTGCCGTTGGAAAATATCCATACTAAGCTGTGCCTGTGCCTGAACTCGGAGATCATTTGAATACAGATGCTCGAGGGCTTCAGCCTTGCCATTGGCACCCGTTTTGAGCGGCGAGACAATTGCAGATTGATTTTCTTTTTTCCTCTTATGAAAGTCACAACTCATTTGTACAAGGAAGCGATATGTGTATCTTCAGCAACAATTGTAATGATCAGCTATTGGTGTAGAATACGGTAAAGAATTTCTCAAAAGGTTTAGCAGGAAATGGCATTGATCTATGATGTGTGTATGTCCAAATGTAATAATGTTCTGTATTTCCTGAAATCGTAATTTGGTGCATTTTTGTATATGGGCTCTTCAAGGGGGAGTTTGCTAGATTTGAATGTAACCTCACTTCACTAATCCTCCCCCAAATCCCTCTCGAAGCACTGACCAGAGCCAGACTACTCACTGACTAGCGCGATTCTCACACATGGCCTTTGATAATGGCTTGTAAGTGGGAAAATGCATAGTCGTGATCAATCGTCACACATGAACACACGCCCAGCTTCGACAAAATAGCATCACTAGCAATACTACCATTAGCACTGTAAACAAATGGCCACACTGGTAGCATGACTTATTCAACTGTTCCTAGAATTTAATGTTATCAATTAGAAATTTTATTTATTTACTTTTGGGAATGTACAATGAACTAATATCAAAATTAGGTCAGAAATGTACCTGTGAAGCAGATATTGTTAATTTTGCATCACTTCTGAATCCTCTCAGTTCCTTGAAGTCCCTTCGCTCTGCTTGTTTGCTTGTCTCATGCTCAGTTCCTGGCAAATGAGGGATGGGCATTCATTCATTCTTTTTTTTCAGAGGTAGATTTTCCTCCATTCGTTAGTTAATCAACTTGGATTTTGAATCCCAAGGTAAAAGGTCAGTGTATGGCTGAGGGCAGGCATTGTTTTTTTTCCCACAGATCATTTTAATAATTTAACATAGGTTAGGTCACACTGACAGTTTAAAAAAAAATATCACGAAAGATTTCGTTTTTAAATTTAAAGATCACCTTTTAGAGATGAGGCTAAAATTCCCACGAACAATAGCATTTACAATAACTAACATTGTGTTATAATGTAATTTATTGAATTTACCTCCCACTTACAGATTGTACCGTAACTTGAATCAATGTGGGTAAATACAGTCGCGGCAAAGCGATGAACACTGCGTTTGCTTTTGTTGTATTATTCCAATTGCATGGAGCTGCAGCTTCACCGTTATGCATGTTCATTTCATCCCTTCATATTTAGGCGCATTTACAGTATACTGTATATGTCGGTGCATGTGTGCGGCTGCGTGCAGAGTGATGCCCCCGCTGATTCTGCTCGTTGAGCTCTTTGTCCGGCACCACTCAGTGTGTCTGCCTCCTCTGGAGACTGGCAGCTTTCTGTAGTGCGCCTCCACAAAGACTCGGCCTCTTTTGAGGTGTTAAAAACTTCCATTATGCATCTCCCCGGACAAAAAAAAAAAAAAAAGCCAAGCCCATTTTAGTCCGGTAGCAACACAGGCAGACATTGTGGCCACGCTTCTCCAGCATTCATTTCACAGATTCTAAAACCAGTATGTGGTGAACAGGATTTGAGGGGCTAAAGTGCCCCGCGAGGGCCAGGCGATAAGAGGGGAGAAACACCGGCACACAGTAAACTAGAAGATGGGCTCAGGAAAATAAACACATTACCTGGGTGAGAGGGAGAGACGTGTTATACTCCTGCACCCCCCCCGCACACACACGGATAAAAGAGACAAAATAAAATAGCCATATATAACTTGGAAATCAAGAGAAGAGGCCTCATTGGTTTGCAAGAAGAAAAGCCATGCACTATTTTGTCTGTCTTTAAAAGCTCTGAAGCAAAAAATATGTGGAAGTATCAAGGAGAACTAGTACCGGTAGGTTGCGTGTTCAGAGCACTGGAACCTAAATATTCTTCTCTTCTTATTTGACTTATCGAGAAAATGAAAGTATATTTGCGGAGCAGCCCATGAAAGCTTTGACCAATCCAAAAGTCTTCATCAAGTTCTCCTCTTTCTTTCCCTTTTGCCTCCTTTTGCACTTTAGCCAGAAATGCAAATCCCAATTGTCCCCTCGTCAAAGATAGTTTCACCAAAGTGTCACTCCGATAGACATTCCTGACACACTGGTGCAAGACGTTTTTGTGAGTGTCTTGTCTGTGGTGGCTCAGTGTTAAGATGAGTTCATTCACTGAGACAAAGATGAAAAGGCGATAAAGGAGAGGTTAGTAAGACAAGGCAGTGACAGTTAATGCTCTGCCGGTGAATGAAGCAGCTGTTTGCATGACACTGACCACCCCCCCCTACACTGAATAACTCCAACGAAAATGGGGCCAGACTGGCAGAAATATTGATAAAAAAATAGTGGATGTTTAATAAACATGTATTAGTCAACATTTTTAACATACCCTCTGACTTCCTGTGTGGCTGCTTATAGCTACGGATCTATGTAGGGAGAAGCACCCTAGTTGCATCGATTGCTGCTATTGTTCAAACACAAGATGGAGAAATGGATTGGGAAGAATTGCATGCAAAACTTGTGTAAAGTCAGCTTGGCATACAATAACTATCAACAATGATATACATAAATATGAATCAATTATTTTAGTATTACAAATATGTCATGGGGGGACAAGAAAACTGTGTTTGTGACCATTCAAACTGTTTGCAAACGTCTAGCGAACGTCTTTGCAACCTTTGCAAAAGGTAACGAATCCTGCTGAAAAAACAGCATTCCCTACGGTCACTAGTAAGTCTTTGCCACTCAGTGACGGCTTTAATCAATGGATGTTCAAACACAAACGGTGCAGCAACACAGACAATCATCAACAACATCTCACGGGCATGTATTCTTGACGCTCAGCCAAAAACAACTTATATCACTGCTTAGTTTACACCATCAAATCCATTGTAAGTGTATTATATCAGTCTTGTCTAAACTGTCCCCTGGAGGCTAAGGTGCAGTCACCAGAAGGGAAGCTCATTGAATTTCCGCATAAAATCATTGAGTAAAAACTGTTACATTTTCCATTTTATCAGGTTATGACTGCACAAAACTGCAAAATGCTATTTTTGTTTTTGAAAACACAACTGTTTTTGCTGGTTTTGGTGGGTTTGCGATGTAACAATAGCATTTCCAATCCATTTGAACCGGGAAAGATGATTTGACGTACAGGCAGCGCTGTACTGCGGTGATTTTTTTTTTCTTTTAAACTCACACAGTTTGTTGAATAACACTGGGAAATCAAGTGCAGCCCACACCACACACACACTAAACTGCTATCTTTCACAAAGCCCTACAAGAGGCTCCAGTTCAAAAAGCAATCCCGGGAGGCTAAGCGTTTGCTTGATGTCTACTTTAAAGATACATGAACGTCTTCAACATGGGAGGTGCCAGTACAAAGGAATGGCCTTTGCCTATGTTTTCGAAACTCATTCAAGATATCCATCCATTATCTAAAGCACTTATCACAGGCGTCTGTGAAGAGCTGGGTGAGAGGCGACGTGCACTCTGGAAAAATCCAAGCCAGCTCGAATGTATTAAAGTAAAGTTGATATTCATTCATCCATTTTCGATAGTACTTGTCCTTATTACGGTCGCGGGTGAGCTGGAACCTTTATCCCGGTTGATTTTTGACTGAGAGGCTTAGAACACCCTGGACCAATCGCTGGTAACACAACCTCGATTATAGCTCAGGACAATTTAGTGCTTTTACCTCAGTAACATGCATGTTTTTGAATTGCGGCAGGAAGCTGGGATGGCTGCAGAAACGTACAAGTTCAAATGTTAAAAAGTTCCACACGGTATCTAAATATTGAGCTAATTCACGCCAAGAGCAGTGCTGGAATTTAGACTCCGTATGTATACATTTTGGGGTCATTTTGGGTTGGGTTATTCGTGTGTGTGTGTGTGTGTGTGTGTGTGTGTGTGTGTGTTTGATAAAGATCTGAACCATGAACACTTGAGAAAAGGTTGTCACAAATGCCACAGGTGACTGTGAGTCCCTTGTCCTCGCTGCTTTAATGACACAGCCATCAGCCTGTCGGAAATATAAGTCATTAGCGTAACAGCATAATTGCCTGTCATTATTTCACTTTTTGGAAAAACAAAATTAAAAAAATGAGAACATTCCAGATGCCTCATTTTAACCTTTGACCGCGGTAAGAATCTATAGCAGTGGTTCTTAACCTTGTTAGAGGTGCCGAACCTAACCAGTTCATATGCACATTCACCGAACCCTTCATTAGTGAAAAATAAAAATGCTTTTTTATTTATCTTTTTTTAACAAATACAAGACATAAAAACAAACACATTTGTTAAAACCAGAAAAAAGGAAACACAATTAGTATAAGTATAAAGTATACGTTTTTTAATTGTGCACAAAATAAACCAGCCAGTGATGGGCAAGCGGGCATGTCATAACTAATTGAACTATTGAGCCTGGTGTGTCATAACCTACATGGCGCAGGCTCTGTCGAACTTCTGAGACTGATTCACTGAATCCCTGGGGTTCGATGGAACCCAGGTTAAGAAGCACTGATCTCAACAGACAAATGATAATAACTCCTGTTTATATACAATAGCAAGCACGCTACCATTTTGTGATTGATTTTATGACCATGAGAGGTTTTCAACTGAATGTGAAGCAGCGTTTCCCAACTTTTATCGAGACGTGGCAAATATTTTGTATTAAAAAAAAAAATCATTGCACACCAATAAACAAATATATCACCAAAAAGTGGACACAGTTTAGTTACCGTCTGCTGGAAAAGCATTTCATTGTTCTGCCTAGGACGACACGTCACTGGCATAGATAGATGAACAAAGATACATTAGTGAATTGCCCAATTAGCCTAAGTGAAATTGGAACATTTCCCACAGCCGTGAGCGTTGATCTGGGGGCAAAAATGGGAAGGCTTTGTTGTGGCCCCCAGCGTGTTGGGGGCCCCATGTGAACCCTCCGGTGACACATAATTTATGAAAGTAAAAATGTTTAAATTGCTAAAATATGGTCGAGGGTCCCTTTCTGGCTGGTAGATTACATAATGTAATGCACAGTAGTTTTGTGTTTCTATCTGTCATCGGGAAAAACATCTGTCAAGAGCCCCCTCCCACAGGCAGGGGGCTTTCATGACAACTAATCATGTGGGCCCAAATTTTGTTGCTCCGCCCTTGCCGACAACATACTGTTTGGGAATCAGCGATATTCTTTTTCACATCACAAGCGAAACTTAATCTGTTTGGGCGCTGTTGGTTTATGTGGAATATGCCACCCCATGGAACCTCCAACTAACTAATGGAAAAAAAATGGATGTATTATTTTATTAGGGCAAGTGTTTTGACAATTGGTTTGGAAAAATGTGGTGAAACTAATAATTTGCCCTTCACTGCAATTGTTTTTAACAAGTCCCCAGTCCTCTAATTAGGAGTGCTTTAATGTTTCCTGCCTGTGGGTCTAATTCACAGCAGGCAAAGAGCGGCTGCATGCTGCTACAATAGGCCAGTTGACACTGACTCTTATTAGTCTGCAGGGAGTGTGGCATTTCATTCTAATAGAATTCGGTCGGGCTCATTATTTGCAATTATAAATTCCTTTATTGTTATCCCTCGGTCAAATAATTGACATAATAAGTCATGAATAAGGAGCACATTTACCCATGTATTATTTCCCCCATTGTTTTCCATTAACGTCAGACGGCGAGTTCGAGGGTTGGTAAATTCTGTGTAATTATGAATGCTAACGTTTACTGAGGCAAAACAGGAATTAGGCCTTCAGTCAGAAGTCTGACAAGGATTTACCATCCATGTTGTGTGTGTGTGTGTGTGTGTGTGTGTGTGTGTGCTTTCTCAAGCCAGAATGAATAGCTGGAACACAAGTTAATTGTGTGTGAAGGCAGAGGTGGGTGGTTGCAGCTCCATCACAGTTCCGAACCCTGAAGTTGTGTGCATTTGAAAGGCCAACGTGCCATTCATGCAACTGCTTCCTATTGAGCCGGGGTCACTCCTGTCCTCCCCTCTCCTCCATTGTCACCTTGAGGCTCAAGGCTACCACATTCAGACCTGTCTGTAACTCTTTGCCTTTATCTATTTGCTCGTGTTTATCCTCCAGCTGCCCACACACACACTGATAGCAACGAGCTGGCCACATTTATCGGCTCCTCTCGTGGATGACGTACGGGCTGGACGTGGTGCAAATTAGTGACAGATCAGTTAAGCGTGACCTTAAAAAAACCCTTGGCCTTGCTTAATTGGCAGCACTGATGCAGCCTAATTGCATAAATCCACTGGCAATGATGTGGTGGTTTATTGTGGAAAAACAAGATAATGTGAGAAAATTTACAGGAAATGGTTATGGAATTTTTTTTTTTTTCTGGTTAGATTGTTGAGATGATTCGTTCTCTTTGCCCTCCGTCATGAAGAGAGATGCAGGCTGCGTGCTATATGCGGTGTGCCAGAAAAGTTCCAAGACCGGTTGTCACAAAAGATATATTTCAATCCCAAGCTGCAAGCAATGACTTTTTTGTTTCGAGAAGAGAGCTGTGGCTGCTTGTGCTTTCACCATGACGACGCGTTTGCTCACAATGCATGGAGCATCTGACAGTTCCCGGCTGAGAAGAATTAGGTGCTGGAGCAACCTCACTGCTCAACCGATCTGGCTTAACGTAATTCCGTGCGTGTCATCACGGTGATTCATTTTATAGACAAGTTGAAGGAGCTGTGGAGATCCTAGAAGAATCCTGCCAGGAGTGAATGAAGTGTGGGAGAGAAGACCAGCAATGTTAGACATAAGGGTCTTGTCTCATTTCACCTATATAAGAAAAATATTCACCAGCTAAATATGTCCAATAGTGTTGTTGTAATCAAGGAGGGGACATGTAAATGTAATTGCACATTCAACATCTCAGTCTATTGAGGAACAGAAGCCTCAGAATGCTCACTAATGTGGATCCCGTTGCTTTTTCAGGCATCTGATAAAAATAAAATAGACTCTTAGATGTTGAATCTTTTTTTTGTTGTTGTCGTATTTTTAAAAAAATATATCTGTACGTTGGAAGCGGGTCATGTTTACATCTCTTGATTGTACGAACATATTGGCACAATACAAAGATAGAAATAAAAATCGAAAGAAAGGAAAAAATCTGTACAGTTGATGTCTTAATTCAGCGCTGTTTACATGTTCAAAAGGAAGAAGTTAAAAAAAAGTATCTCGTTCTCCCCGTTGTTTCTCTCTCAATTATTGCTCATGTTCATAGACTTGCAGATCATTTATATCTTGAGGGTATCCCAAAGTACAAACGAAAGAAAAAACTCTCTCTTTACACATGTGTAGATAAATATTTTTTTGTATGAGTGTCTTGTAGACCCTTTCAAAAAAACACATCTAAGAAAAACAAAGAAGGAAAAAAAAACCAAGGACACGCCCCTTTATAGGTGTGTGCAGATAATCTTCGCAATAATTTACACCTGCCGCGTATCACAGATTCGCATACTGTTTTCGTCGTCTTATACTAAACTTCTTTTTGAACACTGCGAGTAATTCACACCTTTTCAATTCGGTTTCATAATTGGTGACCTTTAGCAACTCTCTTCACCACACAACTAACTCACACACAACTAAATCGAGCATGGGCCCTAAAACAATTGTCAGGAGATTGAAAGTCGTTTTTTTACCAAGAGAACAACGAGCTCGCTATTACAAAGTGACCTTCAAGCCAACAGTCACCATGGCCCTGATTCTCTTTCACTTGTTCTTTCTCTGTTTGTTCTGATGTCGGCAAACACTGTTATCAAAGGGCCATGTTGTTTCAAAACCATGCACCATGTTCCTGTTGCATTCTACAATCACACACTTTTCAATCCCACGTGCTGAATGTAATACTTGGGGTGTACTGTCTGTCACTTTTTGTGTTGCCACTTAATATTACAATTAAAGAAGACATCTATTTTTTTTCTCTCTCTCTTTCTCTCTCTCTTCTCTGTGCTTTCATTTCAGGTCATTTACATGAATCCGAAATCAACGTGCCAGTGAGTCGCTGGAAGCTGGGGAGCGAGTCTTTCAGTTTTTGTAAGTATCAATTTGCCTCTTGAGCTGTTTCTGTTCCTGACGCATGCCTCATCGTCGCCTGCTGTTTGTCACCCACACGGAACACCTGCAGCAAATGAGCCGGACTATTGAATCGTCACAATGCACGCACGATTACACACTTTTATACTTGGTTGAAGCAAAGTTCACCACTTGATCCTGCACTTGACATCTTTTCAATGTTTGTTCGTCCCGTTTAAAAAAGCTAATAAATACAATGCAAATTATTTAATATGCATATCGACGGCGGGATGGTCCTGCCAACAAAATCATCACTTTTCAGGACACCCAAAAACAGCATGTTTGCTAAATTGTTAATGTTTTATCGTCAGAGAGAGCAACCCATTTTCAAACCTTTAGATTGGTCAATAATCTGTCAAAAAAAATAACAACCACACCTGTGGACTGATCAATAGTATCTATGAAAAATCTTAAATTTACGAAATTGTGACTTAGGACCCTCGCAGCTCACCTGTTCTCTGAATTTGGTCATTTTACGTTTCCCAGCTGAGACTTTCGGCACTTTCGGCATTCAGTACTTCCCGAAAGTTTCAAGTGGTGGGTAGAATTTCATATTTGCAGACACCTGAGGATATGTTCAACCGGTGTCTCCCATTTCACATATTTCACATTACTATGAAGTATAAATTGTGAAATAATGATAATCTTGTCCATGCCTGTTTAGTTTAATGTGAAATTAGACAATACACACCTGAGAATCTCTCACAGCCCAATACTGTGTCATGGCACCGTTGTTTGTAAATTGAACTGTAGTGGATCCCCACTACTCATGGGGCAGAGGGCCGCAATGGCTAAAATCTGCATAGAATTGACGTCCACTGAAATACGGTTCAGAAAAACCCCCAACAGAGACCCTCCAAAACGATTCAAACAAAAGCGATTAACATTCAACATGCGTTTTCCACAAAAAAGTGTGAGAAAATGAGGAAACCCCATGCCCCCCCTCAGAATATTAAAACATATTTTAAAATACCGTACTGAAAACAAGTGGAGGAAAAAAATCTGCAAATCTGCAGTTGCTGAGTAAGTGGGGGTCCACTGCCTAAAAATAGACCACCAACTCCCTTCACGTAATACGCAACAAAGCTGAGGATTTGCAGCTCGTATTCCAGAGAACCTGGCATCGACCACGGGGAGGTATTTTGTTACAAATGAAATAACAGCACTGTAAAGCGAATGGTCATTTATTTCTCTATTAACACCTCACGTTGGCTGTTGTGATTCGTGATCGAAAGCTCAACACCAAGCACTTGGCAAATACCACCTTACAATTGTTTTTAACTTTGACAACCTGTATTGCGGCAAATGATACAACGAGACTAATTGCTGGATCCATCATTGTCAGACAAGCATGCGAAAGCCACACTTGTGCTGAATAAATCGTCCTCAACGCGCCTCTGGTAAATAGCCCTCTGTTTTGCATGATGCACGGTATTATGATGAAGTCATTAAAGTAAAATATGCTCTCAGTGGATTAGATGCGGTGTTGTCTGGCTTCTCTTTGCAGTGGTGATTAAACATGGAGGATATTGAGTCGCGGCAAAAGGATCTCACCTCTAGGTTTATTGTTATTATTTAAATGAATGATAAACATGATTTATTTGGCGAATAAAAATCCAATATAGATTTGGCTGCTGTCCTGTATCTCAAGGTATGATCCCTCCGAGTGTTGGACAGAGTTCACTTAGCAGCACTATACGGTGAAAAACAGGAGCAAAGAACACGCCATTAATCTTCTTGCTACCCCAGCTGTGGAAAGTAATGCATAACTAAAAGTCCGCTTAAATGAATTAATGACTTCAACCATGAACTTTTCTCCCAAAACGCCATGAATCGTCTCTGACTGATAATGCGCCGCGACCCTGGAGTGTGAAGTCCCTGCTGCCTTTAGAGTAGCCACTTAATTGATTTGCAAATTATTTAAAGTTTGTGTTGCCCTGGGGAGTACTCCTCTCTAATGCGGGCCCATTCAGAGAGCTGTTACGGAATCGTGGCAATAACACAACCGATGTGAGAATGGAGACGACGGCTGGATAAACAGGCGGTTGAATTGTCTCAAAGACTCCGGAAAATTAATTCCAGAGATTTGCTTGTTAAATACATGATAGCTTCTGAGAAAGTGCAAAGACCGAGAACTGTGTACTTTTTTCAGTTGTGGATATATGGCATAAATTGTTTTTCAGAATTTAACGTTCCAAAATGTTTGCGGTGGATTGGCTAAAACAGGGCTCAGAGTAGACCCTCCCCTACCTACAAGAACTCGAGCGTCTTGGTTTCCATCAGCAATTATCAGGCGCAATTGCGACGCGCAGTTTGCTCGCTAGCTACTCCTTCAATCCCCCAAAAACATCTTTCCTTCGGATAGGCTGCTGGTGTGTCGGCTTTAGAGTGCCTCATTGTCAGCCATAAGTGCACGCATGTTACAGGGAGAAGGCGGAAAAGTGAGGTCCCCACCCCCCCCAAAAAAAGGACAACGTGACAGTCAGTGACTAGATAGGGCCTTCAAGTTGGTGTGGCGGCTTTACAATGAGCTCCTCGTCATGGCATGAAAAAGCGCCAGTGGTATATATTCCAGCCACAGGAGGTTTGTATATAGATAAATATATACAAAAAAAATGTGTGTGTATATGTGGCACACAAACGTGTACAGGTTTGTGTCGGCGTGAGAGGGATTGTAGCCTCTATTTTCCCAAGTCATATCACTGGTATATATTGACAGGTGATAGATGAGCGTTTCATGATTTCTGTGCATTTAGCGGACACGACCGCAGCTTTTGAGAGTGGAGAGAATGGTGTGATTTTTCACAATTTCAAAACGTTTTCTTTTTTATCATTCAAATATGGCAGGATTATTAACACCACTGTTCTCTGTGGCGTATGAGATTTACAAGATATCGATTGTCAATTTAGAGGGATTTCAAATCGAAATCGAATATTTTCAGCGCTTCATGCGTACATCGAGGTGCCATCCCGTACATCTTCACGACAGTATCGTGAATTGCATAGCGTCGTCGTCACAAGATTTGATTGAGCAATTAGATCATTGTTGAACAGGTTAATGCAATGGCTTCAATGGTTCATTCAAATGCCGCTGTGAGGAAATCTGCGCTAATATCAATACGCCTCTAATCTGGAGCCATTAGCAAGTGCTGTCATTCAGACACACGATGTCGGCCTGATTTAAATAAAATGAAATGAAGATAGTTGTTTCCGGTCTCTGGGCTTCACTCATTGCCATAAACATATGCTCTGTGCCCCGCTTCTTTCCATCTTATTTATGACTTTAATTTGTTGTGTGGGCTGCGCAAGAAATCAAATTTAATCCAATCCTCCCAGGGACCCTGTCATATAATAACATGGTAATTTCTGTGTATCCTTTTGAAAAATGAGGAAATTAATTCCTCCTGACATGTTCTAATTATTCCAGTGTGAATGGCGGATGGGCTCCCCTTTTCCCTCCCTCCCCCCACAGACCCTCCTAAGTGTCAGTTGCTGACGGGTGGCGAGGTGCTAATGCTGACCAGCAGCGCGTTTAATTTGAAACATGGGCAGACACCTTTCAACACACCTTGCTAATGTTGGAGTGGCTCACACAAATTAATTCACTACTCATCTGGCAGCGCTGACTGAGGTGTGTGTGTGTGTCTATATCAAGAATTTGTGGGCGTGTGTGTGTGTGTGTGTGTGTGTGTGTGCAGGCGTGTGGACGCCAGTAAGTGAAGTCATTTGAAGTCGAGTGACACAGAGCGAGGTGTGCATACGTTTGGTGTTTGTATGTATATGTGCATCCAGTGCTTGTGAGTATGTGCTTGACCAAGTATCACTCGTCTCATGTGATGCTGTGATGAAGTCTGTGTTTGGACACCTTCTTCCAAACTCACAGTACTTTTTCACACATGCCGCCGCTCCGTTGAGAGCGCGCAGAGCCTTTATTTAATTAAACTGTCATCAAGCAGTCATTTCATTTCAATATAGGGACAGTTGTGGCAGAAATACTGTCAAATAACGACAAATTGATGCCTTTTGCACACTAAACATTGATGCTCCCAATTAGGAAAGGAATAAAGTAACGCGTGTGTTGTCGCTGCCGAGTGGAAGCTTTGCATTTCTCAAAATGACAATTTTTCTGGCACCTTTTTGCTCGAGTTACCAAACAACACATTGTTAAAGTTATTGTGATCGTATACGGTTGAGCACCACCATCTGCAAAACACTTTTCCATATTCATATCCAATTGGGATTTATTAGCTTGATTCATTTCATGAGTTAAGAAAATGCTCATCTATTATGCTCTCATTGATTGGGATGTTAGACGCGTCACCCAAAGTCTTGCTCTTATTTGACCGCACAAAAATGTCATCATATGACTTGGGCTTTGGAGGTTTCGATGATATACTGTATTCAGTATACTGTATAATCAATTTTGGTCGATTTGAGGTTCAAATAAAAATGGCCTTGAAGAAGTAGGCGGGTGGTTAACATATCTGCCTCACAGTTCAGAGGTTGGGGGTTTGAATCTGGGCTCCATTCCTCCTGTATCGGTACTTCGTCCTCCTCCCACATTCCAAAAACATACTTCTAAGGTTAGCTGATTACTTTAAATAGTCCTTAGGTATGAATGTGAATTTCTTTTTTGTGTGTATGTGCCCTGCATTGGCTCACCCAAAGTCAGGTGGGATCGACTGCCGTTCACCCTTGAAACTAATACGGACAAAAATGGATGCTTTGACGAAGTAGTCCGGAGTATTGTATACATGCACGCCTCGGTATGAAAAAATGTGTTTCCACTCCCACGTTTTATAGTATCTAAGCAGCTGAGACAGGAGGAGAAAAAAAATAAACAAACAAAACTTAGTGAGCATTTGGAGTCGCCTTGAAACCACAGAGCTGTAATTGATTTGGTGTGCATGTGCCTGCGTGTGTGTGTGTGTGTGTGTGTGCGCGTGTTGTCTCTGGGCCGCAGAACAGAGGACTCATGGTCATGGCGTCATGGTCGAGGAGAAGAGAGCGCGGCTTTGTGAGCGGTGGGTGGGTCCCCATTAGTCAGAGACGGGAGAGGCGTCAACATGGCCGCCACGGCCCAGTGGGACTTCAGTCCCCCCCGCCTCAGCCCCTCACTCCACTCACATCCTGTAGGGTTAATCACTGTCGCTTTGGATCCACGCAGAGGGAGCAAACGGTGTCTCCATCAGTGTGGAAGGAGCGAGACGCAGGGCAGCAGTTAGAGAGCGCCTCCTGCCACCCTGTGAGTCCTTTCCTCTCCGCGCCATTGATTGGAGTCCTGGTTGCCTAGTTTGGAGAACTTTTTCCGAGACTTCTTCTTCTCGGCATCCTTCAGTCTGGGTGGCGATATCTCGCCGAGGAGCGACACAGCGGCAGGATCCGCGCAGCTCATTTCTGCAGCTCATCGTGCACCGCGCACGGCGTGTGCCTGTTAATGACTGCGAGCGCCGCCTCATGCCAAGACCCACATGGCTGCTGGTGATGCATTAAATCAGCAGTCAATTTGACTGGAAGTTTGAAATCTGGCCTAGGTTAAGGGGATGTGCTGAGGCCGTGTTAATAGCGAGCTTGTTGTCCATATGGTACTGCTTTAATAGAGCACATTTGTTGCAGATGGTGGGAGACTTGGAGAGGCAGAGGGAGCTTTTGGCAGGGGCTCATTCTTCGAAAGGGCTGCCGGGCTGCTCAAACCCGTGCAGGCCAACTTAGTGATGTCGATCCTCCCTGCCCTTGAATTGTGGCTCTGCCTTAATTTAAAGCCATTCTTTTCTTTCTCTGTCTCCCAAAGAGGAGCAGATCTATTGGAACTCACCAACATTTTCCTAAATTTGGTCGTTTCACTTCCAAACCGCACCTTTGCTTCCATACGCTAAGTTCAGTTGTTCCTGACCACAACGCCACTGCAGACAGCCGACACAGCTGAGGAAACACAGGCGGCGTGAGTGAGAGCGAAAGAACAAGGGGTAACGGAATGAAACCCAGTATATAGTTGGACCCCAGCATGGCTAATCCGTTTCGTTTCGTTGAAGGATCCAGGCCACACACACTCGTTGTTCTCAAACAATCCGGTATAAAATGTCATTTTTAGAATATGTATAGTTGTTATTCAGTCGTTGGATGCAGTCATTGTTTGGATGCTTTTGCTTTTTGCACTCGGAGAAGTGAGGAGACACGCTCGATCTGTTCTGCACTGTTTGACGGGTGTTTTCTCACGTTGTCACTGGCTTGGTGTGGTGATGGTATGATGTGCGCTGGGCCCAGCTGAGTGGAAAAAAAAGAGCAGAGCAGCAGTGCCCCTGGCTATTGCTCTCCCGCCTCCCTAGACACCTTATTGTGAGAAAAGTCTCGGCTGAGCCCTCTGGGCCTTGCAGAGCCACTGGCTCACTAAGTGCTGGCCAGTCTGAAAGGCACGATGTCCTTGGGCCCGCTTCATTCTTTCCATTGTCTCATGAGCCAAGACAGCGAGCCAAAAATGCCAATTTACACACATATCGCTACAACTCTTGCACCCAGTGCCATTAGTTCTTGTCGTATTTGCGATGAGGCGACTGAGTGAGTGATTGGGACTAAAATGACTTACTTTCAACATACTACCGTATTTTCCGGACTATAAGTTGCAGTTTTTTTCATAGTTTGGCCGGGGATGCGACTTATACTCTGGAGCGATTCATGTGTGAAATTATTAACACACGATTATGTCATTTCACATGTTATTTTCACATGAAACCACAAGAGTGCGCTCTCGGCCTGTGTTGATAAATCGACGATGAGTCTGACGTAAGCGATGTAGAAGAGGAAGCGACGCATCGTCGACCTCCCGAGTTGGGGGAGTTGTTTAAAAGTGTCACCGAGGATGAAGATTTCATTGGATTTAGTGGTTTGGAGTAAAATTGATAGTTTGGTAAACTTGTTAGCATGTTCTTTATGCTAGAGTTATCTGAATAACTATTAATATGTTACGTCGTTACTGACCTTACCAGGCATGTCAGTCATGTAACGTTAGTATACCGTACACTTATTCAGCCTGTTGTTCTCTATTTTATTTTAATTTTAAATTGCCTTTCAAGATGACATGTATGTTTTTGGTGTTGGATTTTATCAAATACATTTCCCCCAAAAATGCGACTTATACTCCAGTGCGACTTCTTAATTATGCATTTTTCGGCCAGTGCGATTTATAATCCGAAAAATACGGTAGATGGAATTTTAATCTGTGGCTCTTGAGTTAAAAGACCCTGTAAAGTGAATCTGGAGATTTGCTTGTAAATATAATATACATGTTTGAAGGTAATTGCTAAAAACGATTGAGAACTATGTCGCGCTCAATTTTGGAGACATAGTGTCGAACTTTTTTTTTTACCATTTCAGTTTTCCTAATTTTTTGGCCAATGGGCATGAGTTCCCCTTTTCTAACCATGTAAGAACTTTGCTCTCAGATGTGGTTATCCAGCACAATTGTGAATTACGAAGGACCGGTACACACAATTTTTAAAGATTTAAGAGACTGTTCATCTGTTAGTGACCCCAGAAAAGAAGGTAAAAAAAATAAAATCCTTGTGCGCGGTGTGCTTTGATCATCTCGACACAAAACACCGCGCACAGAAGGATTCTGGTCTGGAATTGCTCCATAAATTACAAAATTGCTCCTCAAAAGAAGTCATTGAGTAGCAAAATTACTCCTCATAGAAAGTTATTCCGAGCCTTGCAACATTGAAATGCATTTACGAACAAAATAATTTAAGACATTTCAAATCAAAGAAAATTACACACACACAAATAAAAACAAAGTGGTTGTTAGCAGTACTCTCTTTGTAGTGTGTAAAAATTAGAAGATATAATTATTTACAGGGACTTGAAGAAATGCAATGGGATGCCTTTCCCAAGTCTTATTCTGCATTCTACTGGTTGAGCGGCGCGATAAATTAGCTGTGAGATCCAAAATCTCCTAACTGGGATTGTGTTCCGCCTCTCCACTTGAAGCACTTGGAAGTCGTAATCCTTTTGTAACCAAGCGTAACACAATAAAAGTGTAGATTGCGTGCACCAATACCAAACTCTGTTGAAAGTCATTTTTAGCGACGCATCTCACGTATTTTGTGGAGAAGGCTTCTGAACGACCCCTGCAAGCGGTGACATCATGACCGCATCCTCCTGCCTCATTGACGCTGCACGCCTCATCTCGGGTCCCTTGTGGCGAGCTCCCAGAAGCCGCAGCACCCTCGCCACACATGGGCTGCAGCTGGACCACCGTTCGCTACTCTGAACAAACTCGAGTCGCGCTGGGATTTGCGGTTCGGTTGCTGGATGTTCATGTATATATCCGTACACAGTTGTGGCAAAGGGCTGTACGGTGATCAGTAGGTTATGTGATGCAAACATATCATCAGGCGCTCGGCACAAACCGACGTTGTATGCAAATCTAGTCCCCCGATGCAACAAGGTATAATTAATGATGTCAGTACGTAAAAACGAGTGCATGGATGCATAGCCGTAGTTCTGATTTAATTAAAGACACGCCGTATTATAAAGAGGAACATGTATGCACTGTGTTTTCCTTCTTCCATTCTATTTTGTCGATTTTCTGTTCCTTGGTGATGACCGTAGTTTCTGAGTGAAAATGGTTCTCTGTGATTTCTCCTGCCAGAACCCCGCACGCTGACATGGAAGGCTTTCTTCGTAGCAGCTTTTTACTGAGGTTAGTTTCATTTCCGTTGTTGCCGTTGAGGATCACAGGTTGGGAGAGGGTGGATGTGGGTGACCAGGGGTTAAATTTCTCCACACATTGCTAGCTTCAGACTTTGTCCTGTGTGTGCATGTTTGTGTGTGTGTGTGTGTGTGTGTGTGTGTGTGTGTGTGTGTGTGCGCTTGCGCGCGCCCGTTTTTGTGTGTATATTTGAACTATGTTAAACGTGGATTGTAACATATTTATCCAAGCCGTGTGTGATGAGTGTGTCCGTGTGGTTGCAGACAGGCATGCTCACCCTGTTAGCCCTGAGTCAGACTGAAAGCACACACCAGCATAAGAGTTCAATGTTGATGGGGTGTCCCCTTTCTTTCCCCTTCACGTCTTAAGGGATCAGCAGATCAGGCTTTCAGGTCTTTACACCGCATGCTTTGCGCCCACCGTTCTCCCCGTCCGCCCTCCCTCTCTAACCCACCTCATCAGGGCCGCTGCGCTGAGGTCTCTCATCTTTGCCATGCACTGTACTTTCCTGTGGTGTTTGTTCTCTGGTTGCATTCGAACCACCATAAAGCTTTACATTTTTTTTTGTTTGGCCTGTGATTCTAATTAAAAGAGTGTGCTGTCATTAGACACAGTGGAAGTAAATAAGAGTATTTACCATTGGCTTCTTTTCCGAGTCAACCACCTTCTCCAGGCTCCAGTGTTGCTCCCTAATTAGGGTTGGCTCATTAGAAGCCACAGCAGCAGCATCTGCTTTTCAAAGCCTCTGTCGGCCAAACTTTACTGAAGCTAATGAATCCTCTTTGATTTCTTTTTCAAAAGGTCACTTATTTGATTAAATTAACAGCATTTCCCCCCCGTTCTGAACAGTTGGGGCCATTTAAAAAGAAAGAACAATTTGATACTATTACCCTCGCTGGCTAAAACATCATAAAGGCATACAGCCCGAATGACTTTCATGCCCAGAAATGTATATTTTTCATCAATCATTTTGATGACACCAAATGAAATGGACCTAAAACAGAACCCAAATTGGGACCAAAAACTGTCTGTATACTTTTAGGACTCATTTGTTGTTTTGTAAATGTATTATGGCTCCTCTTTAAAGTACAGAGCATCTTTTATTTTCCAGGCACTGCACCAATTTAATCTGTGAGGTGAATCTGTTCTGACTTGACAGGAGTTATTCAGGCAGACATGAGGCGATGTTTTTGAGAGCCGGCATGACTACACCCACTTCTATTTCTTTTGAGTAATGCTGCAAAGTGGATAACAGTGTTTATAACTTCTGTAACTAATTGTACAGTGTGTGTGTGTGTGTGTGTGGGGGTAGTGCTCTTGAAGAGACAATTGTGAAATGTAATAGGGGGAGAAAGGACCTCTGACTTGTTTTCCTTTGATCTCATAGCTACGAGAAGACAGAGCGATTATTCAAAGTAAACACATTATTCCTGCCCTGATCTACATCCTTCTCTGTTGAAGGAGAAGCATCAGTAGAAGGATATTGCACGCACTCTGGCGGGGGATTAGCCAACAATCAGGCCACGATTCAAGGCAGGTTTTGCTCCAGGGTTAACCTATTTGGATTGCACTTCAGTGCACTACAGTGTGTCCTGGACTGAGCACCGTGCTTTGGTGTGGGTGCGATCAGGGGGGAAAAAAAAAAGGATAGAGGTGGAGGGATGTGGCATTTAAGACATTCCTCAAGTGAAAAATCCCAGCATCTTTTCTGAAGCAAACGAATTAGGTCAAAGGAAGCTTTGTGGGTGCTCATCTCTTCAGCGTACTTCATTTGATGATTGGGTAAAGTTTGTTTCTTACACGTAGAAAGTCATCATTTTGACTCCAAGCGAATCATTTTGTGACAAACTGAATCTGAGCCCATTGTGAAAAAACATCAAAGTAAAGAGATCCCATGGAGGAATCCGAACTTCCTGTTAAGGCAAAGTCTGATCAAACCACTGTCAGTAAGATTCCATTTTCCTGTTCTCTTAAACAAAGTGACACAACTCACAAGACGATGATTCACTGTTATGGTTTTCTTTTTACAACCATTTTCTGTACTGTAGTTGTGAGTGCAGTCATTTAGTGAAAACGAAACTGTGAAAGAAAGACTGACGGAAGACTAACAGAGATATGAACAGACAGACAGATAGAGAGAGAGAGAGAGAAAGAAGGGAAGGTAAGCAAAGAGAGCGAGCAGGGAAAGAGATGTCTTCAGTGTCTATCTGTCTACTCCCTGTAGGCTGGACCCCCAAATCCAGCCCCCACCCCCTTCCGCATTTCTGCCATTATTTGATGTAATGAAAGGAGAAAGTGTGTAACACTGAGATTGTTAATTAATTTAGTCTAACAAGATGAAGATAAATGAAACCCACTGAAGGTTGACTAGGCTAAGGGGGCCCACTTAGCATTCCTCCTGCTCTCCAGCACTGTCTCTCTCAGTGGCTCACAATTGTGCAGCGCTAATAGTGAAGCGCTGTGCTTGTTACTACTCTCACCCCACAGGCAGTGGATCTAGAAAGTCTACACACCCCTGTTCAAATGCCAGGTTTTGTGCCGTGAAAAAAAGAAACCAATTTAAGATCATTTCTATCATAAGAGTGACCAATAATGTCTATGGTTCATTAAAAAAAAAAAAAAAAAAAAGACAATCTTGTTGCACAAATGTGCACAACCTCTAATAACTTCATTCAAAAAGGGACTAATCGCATTTGAATGTTGGATGAGATTCAGCACTGTCCACCTTTTAAATGCTCTCAAATTAACTGTTAATAAAGTTCAGATGTTCTAGTAGGTTTTTCACTTTTGGTCATGAGCAGTTTTGCGATATTGCTAAGCATATCTTTTGAAATTATGACCTTTAAGTCCAAGTTAACTTGCATCTGGCCAAAAGCACATTTCCCCATATGAATTTGGGAGATTGTATTTATGTATTTATTTGTAGAGAAGGCTTGCCACCTTATCCCATGGCCCAAACATATGAAAAAGATGGCAGATTGTTGTCATGTGTTCTAAACAGGCAGTCTTTGCCAGAAGTTTCGAAAGCTCAATTTTGCTGTCACCCTCTTGGCAGCCTCCCCAACGCAGTATTCTTCTCGTCTTTTCGCCAATTTTGGAGGAACGTATAGTTCTGGGTGATCTCACTATATTTTCTCCAGTTGATGATGACTGTCACGGTGTTCCGCGGTGTAGTTAATGCCTTGAAAATTCCTTTGGCTGACTGATTCCTTTCAACAATAAGATCCATCCAATGCTGTGGAAGCTATCTGCAGACCATGGTTTGTGTTGTAAAACATGACTACAAAAATGTCAGCAAAAGCCACTTGAACAGCTGAACTTTATTTGGGGCCATTTTCTAATGATTTAGCCCGGTCTCAGTTTTTCTAAATCGTGAACCTGGCGTTTAAACAGGGGTGTGTAGACTTGTGTGTGTATAAATATATAGCTATTTATCTTTGTCTTCATTCCCAAAAGGGGTTTGGCTAGATTTGCAATGGGGCATAGATTAGCAATTATCTAATGCACTCATGTTGACATGTTCAATAAAACTCAACTGACAAGCCCGATTAGTGAATTAGTCATTTGACTTCTTCAGTGTATGTGCAGAACCACTTGTCAAATGTAACAATATGTGATTTTGTCAGACACATCCACTCATATAGACAACCGTTTTACAGCAGTATGCATTTACCCCCCAAATTGGTGAGGTAAATGGGCATTCTGTCAGAAAATGCGGCCCTCCACACGTTTGAGCGCCAAAATGAAAGGTTTTTCTCTATGAAGCCAGACCGTTGACATGCATGAGATTATCTGCAGTCTATCGGGGGCCTTTCTTTCTGAGCAGACTCATTGTGCAGGATCTTCATGACAGCACAGGCCAATCATTATCACTCCCATTCCTCACTCCTGTTGTTCTCAAGTCCTTAACAATGGCTTGTTGATTGTATGGAAAGCATCAGGACAACTATATCTTCTGTTTTGCTGGCAGACCGTCGCTTCAAAGTGCAATAGTTGATAATGGGCCTCATTATTGTTATTCTTGTGGCCGGCCGGACTCGGGAGAAACAAACGGCGCATCACGGTTTACTGAAAGGTCGATCAGCTCGTCACAAAGATTTCAAGCCAAAAGAATCATGGCTGATTAAATGTGAGCAAGTGTTCTTGTTTGTAACTTAAAAGGTATCACATTTTTAACAACAATTTGGGATTTAGGCCAATTAGGCTCTTCAGTGCAAGGTGTTAATCAAGATCACTGCTGGACAGAAGAGCGTACAGGTCATTATGTCCCCATAGGATTATAGAGATTGAACCAAATTAAAAATGATATGACTGTTTCCATTTTTTTCCTGGCAGATATTTTACATGATAGGTTAATCGCCATGTAGTGGAAGAGCATTTGATTGTTATGCCTGTCACTATATGTTGCTGGCATAGCTAGCTGAACAGTAAATGAATACTTGTCAGACCAAAGTCAGATTTCACAATTTCCCTTGGCAAGCCTGACACTCTCTCATGGGGTGCTCGTTCACTCTATTGAGGGATAAAAACGCAAATTCAGCCCATTTATACAAATATACAAAAAATACAGGAATAACGATACCTTCTAGCTAACTAAACTCTTCCACTGCTGCCCCCATAGTCTTAAAATGTAACTCCACCTCCTTTTAATGCAAGGCACAACAACTGGCAACTGCTCTGGTTCCTTTTCATTTCCGCACACTCATTCCCACCCCCTTTCCTTTGACTGGCTCACAGTAATCTCAGTACATGTAAGTGTTGTGCAGCATTGTTGGTTCCAACTCCAAAATGGTCCTCTGACTTTGAGTCACCATTTTCAGAAGTGCTCAGAGAAGCTGAGCACAAAACCGCAACACAGATAGCATGTGTGTCAATGCAGTTTGTGTTGGGCTCAGGCGACATCGGAGGCTCTCAAAGGACCTCCGATAAATCGCTATTTGTTGTTGTTGCTGAGTTATTGACTCAAGTACTTTAACTCGCCAACAGTGCCATAGCGACATGTTTCAACCACCACCGTTTTAACTTTTTAAAAATCTGTTGGTGCAGCAGTGTTGCAATGCCTGCTCATGATATCATTTTTAAATGGCCTTTGCTTTGGAACAGCTTTCTCAAGCCATACTAAAAATGAAGGGGAGTTGCTTCTCTGAACGTGAACGCTCCCCAGCTATAATGAGCTACCGAGGAACAGAATCTGTTTCTCTTTGAGTTTTATGTCCCTTATTACAGCTGCAATACGTCTGCTTGCATTAAGCTAATTTATGGCTGAGGCCAGCGCAACAGCAGTATAGGTTAATGAATTTGATATTACTAATTAAATGTTACTGAAGGATGAATACGAGTCCTGTAGTCGGGCGGCAATAGCAAGGGGAAGGTGGTGATGAGCAGAATTGGACGGAGGACTTTTTTTTTTTTTGCACATTCACTTTGCTCCTGTCAGACAATGAGCAAAACCTGAGATGCGATTGGGAAGGCAGCCTAGAAGTGGAGGTGAAGTGGAGGACAGACGCAGTGCCCTCAAATGCTCTCCTTATTAAATGCCATAACGATCGTTTTTATTTTCTTTGTATGGGCATGGCGATACAGGATTTGAAGTACTGCACGTATAGGCAAGATGTATTCTTTGACTGAAAACAAGAATTTTGAGAGTAACAGTGTGGTATACTGAGCAATTATTGAATTCCGACGCAAATTCTCCAGTCATTGTATTGAGGAAAATATTATGTCTGGATTTCAAATATGTTCCTTAAACTGTAAAAAAAAAAACAAAAAAATAAAAACAAGTCTGTACATAAACCACATATAGAACATTTTCAAATCTATAAGATGCCTGCACACATTCATTTCACATTTTGGCTGACACTAACTTCATCACAAGGACCAATCTTTTTTATCCTTAGAAGTTAATGAGGATGTTATATTCCACATGGCATCTATTTTTGGTGGATTAGTGCCTCTATATATTTTTTTTTCATCAGGAATTGCTAATGGATCATAATAAACATGTAGTTACAAGCTTACTTTTCATACTTGGTGAAATATCTGATTTTCTTTGTGAGAGCCTTAGCATTCAATTTAGATTTCAATTATCATGTTAGTTTAGTGATTAGACTTTAGTCCTCCAGGAATCAGACCTCTCAGCTCCACTCTATTCCACTTCCCCTGCAATCACATCCCCTTGATGAATTGCGCATATAATTACGGAGGTTATTGAATATGCAGATTACTGCTGACTCTTCTTGTGTGGTTCATATTGCATCAACTCTAACTATATCAAACAAGGCTTTTGGTGGAGGAGGGGTGGGGGGTGAAAAGTCACACTAATAATGAGAAGGACCCTCTGTCAGCTCAAATATGAGATCATTAGAATGTTTAAACTCATTGGTGTGACTGCGCTTTTTGTGTGCTGTGGGACAAGAGTCAGGTCGAAGCAGATACTTGGCACCATGCAGCCAGGTGTGCCATTACAAGCAGTCGGAGTGGCCGGCCAGCCCGTGTGTTCAAGGTGTTTATGAATCTGTCCAACATGAGGTATTCCTTCCATGTTACAGTGTGTTGCTGCCATGGTCTTACAGCCTTTGCTGTGATGCAATTCTCAGGAGCGGCTGGAGCAGCACTTTGCAGGCAGGCACACCCACGGGATAGGGGGATGGGAAATTCAGAATCTCCTGATAACTTCCTGCCATCATGACAATTTTAACAAATAAAAAACAAAAACAAAATAAATAAAACAAAAAGTGGTCCCCCTTTATTAAGGTAGATAACATTTTGCAACCTCTTAATTTTTTTTAAAAGACCAAACCATTGTTTGTGGATTTGTTACATGCTCAAGAATGTGTGAAAGATGCAGCTGTTACCCACACTTGAGTAGAAAGCAAATAGACAGACGCATGGTTCAGGCTTGTGCGTGATGGTGCAGAGCAAAAAAACACTGTCAAACAAGTTGAATCCCTATCCCCTTATCAAATATTTGTCTGGCCTTCACTCTCTATTTGCCTTCTGTTTGGTGTGTGTTTCTTCAAAAAGATTGATTATGGCCACTTTGGTATTTTGACCACGGCATTGGTTATTTTGGACTAACTTTAGACAGTCATTGTTGAAATCACTTTTAAAAGGATTATTTTCCAGTGACTGAAATAAAATGGACATAAAAGCCGTATTTTGATCTTCTGCTTCAAGTGAACGCTTGACAATAGTCCTCTTTGTCTAAATAAAAGGCCCCCCTGCTGAAATTACACTTTGACATGACCAGATTATTTCCTCGCTGGCGGGCCCGGCGAGTGGAGTGAAGGGAGCTACAGCTCTGCACTCGTGCTGTGCTGTGCTGTGCTGAGCATAATGATTGCGGTGGCATGGAACCACAACAGAAGTGGCCGGGGCGAGAGGCTGCCCAGGAATCACAGGCTCCATGCATCCTGCCCAACCACACACAAATGGTGCTGCAGCACACTTGTGGCTTTTTAAGAAAGTAATTGACTTAATTATTTCTGTTCTATGTCTGTCCCCCCCCCCCGTGATTTACAGTGTATACTGAAAAGCAAGTCTTTGACAGGTATTAGGCGTCTCTTGACCACATGTCCAAAGGTCACCCCCCCCCCCCCCCAAATATTAACACCAGTATGATGGATCAGCAACGATACTGTTTCTTTATCAAATAATTAACTCACAAAACGATGAACAAAAAGAAAGAATTTAAGAATTGCTTTCTCATGTAAGAGATTCCTACTTCAAATATTTTATTTGAATATTCTTTCTTCTTGTTTATATTCTTTTTGCATGCCCTAAGTGTTGGGTTTGTTTAATTTGGGAGTTGGTGTCTGACGCGCCAGTGGGAAGCCCCATTGGGAAGATTCCGAAATCCTGACGTCATTGTAGTGTCTACAGTTGTATCATTGATATGGACCAAATCGCCCATCTCTCGGGGGGCCTCCTACTAGTCACTGGCCGGGAACAGTTTGTCAGTGAAGCCTATGTGAGGGATTGCCATTACATTTTCTTAAGCAGTGGCAGTGTTTTGTCATCGATAATGGCCAATGTCAGTTGTCTCTCTGGGTTCCATTTCGAAGAATAAGGCCCTTACTTTGCAGGGATGTGGTCTCTATTGCAGGAAACATGCAGCGGGCAGATCAAAAATAGTCTAAGTCATTGGATCCCAACCTAGTGGGAAAATTATCCACTTCTACTTAATACGTCCCCAAAATGGTGTTAATTTATTACAACTAAATCTATGTTCATCTATCTATTACAGTGACGAATACCGACAAGCAGAACAAATGAATGCTCTTCCATTAGGTGGCAGAAGGTGCAATACATCTTGATAATTATGCATCCAACCGAATAATTCATGGCTTCCTTAGAGTATTTCAGCTTGTGTTCGATTAAATAGGCTCCCTTTTCACACTGCGTAATTCATATGTTATTCATACTTTCTATCACATTCTCGTTTGTTGTTGTGCCGTGAGGTTTTTCGAAAGTAAAATGGGTGCCTTCGCTCAAAAAAGGTTGGGAAACAAAAGTAGTCAGACACAAGGTTCGTGGCAGACTGATGAGACATTTTGTGTTTCAGTCAGCGTCTGAGCCGCTACAGCGCCCACTTCCCTGGAGTGCTGAGAACATTTTTCTATTCAACCATGACTGTCAGCCCGTTGATTTTTACGACCAGTATGTTTCACATTCATTTACTCAACTTTTCTCTGTGCTGACCCGTGAATCCCAGCACTGGTTAAAAAGCACTTCATTCATGTCTTCTGTCAAACAAATTTTGGGGCAATTACCAGGATCAGTGGGTCGACCTAGGTTTTTTTAAAATTTAATTTTCTTTTTTTTTTATCAGTTGTCAATCACTTGAGGTAACTTTTAACCACCTCCAAACAGAGCTTCATCAAGTCCTTAACATTTGCTCCACTTCTTTCCTGTCCAACCTGTCAAAACGCCACACACTGTTGACCATGCTTTCTATTCAATGTGGGCAAATGAATTGGTTTCTGTGGCTTAAATCAGCAATCAGTGTCAGTTTCCCAAAAATAATAAGGCTTAATCATAAATCTTTGAGGAGTGGCTCGCCTGATCTTTCTTTCTCATGGCTTTCTGGTGGAGCAAATGAATTACCCCGTTTTGATTTTCCAATTGACGTGTCACATAAAACTTGGCTACTCCACCCCCAACCACTATTCCATCTCAGACACAGGCTCCAAAATGGAAAAAATAGAGAACAGACACTTTGCGTGTTCAAGTACTTTTTCAAAGAATTACAATGAGTTGTCCTACTCTTAGAGACAAGTTTTCCTCCTGACCCATTGATACAAATATAGTTATCCCCCTTCCATTGTAAGGGGTTACGTTCCAGACCACCCCCACAATAAATGAAAGTTGCGATACTCCCTAAGCATGTTTTTATAGCACTACCGTTGAGCTAAGAGGAGCTGAGGCATCTCAATGAACAGTATTTTACACTGTCTCAGGGTGGCCAAGAAGAGCACATCAGAAAAAGCAGCTCGTTGGCTATTTGACTGACGTAGTGTGACAAAAACTGTTTAATTTTTTGGCATTCTCTTTAATTATATCGTTACTTTGATTTTTAGGGTGAAGGCTGGAACGGATTAGTTGCATTTCCATTCATTTCAATGGGAAATGACAATTTGAGACACAAGTGTTTTGAGTTGTGAGCGTGGTCGTGGAACAAATTTGTATCTCAAGGCAGCACTGCACTTTTATGAGTCACTCTGAACCAAAATAAAATATTTTTATGTCAAGAGAGACTGGGTTTGTTGCTTTGCTCAAAGGAACTTTGACTTATAGATTTAAAATCCAGTGCTTCAATCCATCATCATATCGGCCTTTACTGTGATTATAGGATGACAATGAAAGCAAGCACACTTGCTTTTCCCTTTACTAGCCCATGCAAATGTTTCTGTTACTTAACCGAGACTGGTAGGGACTGGGGCACTGCGGGTTCACACTGCAGATGTCCGCTCCATTGGCATTTCTACTAACCTCACTCAGTGTGCCAATGATGACCTCATGGTGGCAAGACTAAAAACCGGGTCCCACAGTTCCCCTCACATACTCTTCTTCATTCACAATAACTTATTGTCATTGAGCATTTGTCTGTGTTATTCACCCAAAGGGCCCATTTTTGAATGTTTCCTAACTTTCCAATCCTATTGGTGTTTTGATGCCGCCTATACAACAATTGGGTTTCTCTTTGGATACATGGGATGGTTCTGCCAATCCTTGGCCACCCCCGTTTCAGTCCTCAACTCACTTCTCTGGCAACTGTATGAGATGTTACGCTGGATTTGTTGAAGGGCAGCCATTTGAAGCAAACTTTGCAGAGCACAGAAGAAGTTATCTTTATAAATGACAGAGTGGACATGGCTTGAATGGCGCTTTGTTTACGGTTGTACAAAAAGGGGGCCCCGCTCTATATTTCATCTGTCACCGTTGCCTTTCTTTCCCTCAACAATGCCTGATTGTTGCCATGAAAATTTCACGTTTCGCAAACAGGAGATTTCTGTATTATTACGCTGCTGCCAAATTCCGATCTCTGTTTTCCTTCTCCTGTTCACAAAGGGCTCATAACTTACTGTCAACCGTGGAAAGCCACAAAGCTCCACTGTTGCTCGGCAAATGGGCTTGTGTTGGTGGATGGCCTGACTTGCTGTGAGCTTTGCTTAAGTGCGGCAGCAACACAAGACCCTTTGGGAACGTCAGCGCCCAGCAGGTTTTGTGAAAAAAAAAATGAAGGAAGAAAGACAGAGAAGAAGAAAGAGGGCAAAGCTTCGCTAGCTTTTCTTGTCTCTGTCTTTAGTTTTCTGCCAAACAGTTTAGTTTTTATAGCTAAACATTGTACAGTCAGTGCACAAGGTGAACTTGTATGTATCCCGAGGAACTGAGAGTTGTGCCATCCAACTCGGAGAGTTTCCTGGGATCAGAAAAGGGGCCACGGGCACACGGGAGGAGGTAGTGGAGGGGAGGGCGTGGAGGGATTTAGTGTGTGAGTGCTCATCGACCCTTCCTGAGGAGTCAGACAGGAACACTTAAGCACTCTCACACCTGCGTGTGGCTTTGCCTCGCACGGCGCAAGGACACCAACCACGCAGTCATGGCAGCTGCACAAGTGTTTAAAGTGAGCGACGAGGCGCTTCCTCTTGCGGCATATTATTGCAAATAATTTATCCTGCAAAATCATTATCAATACACGGCTCGATATGTAAAGTGGGCACTTCAGGTGGCTTGCATAATTTGCTCAGGCCGGCTGTCGTTTGGGTTTCAGCAATGTGGTAACGGTGGCCATGTCTAATAGAGAGGCTATCAGGAGAGAGTGTGAAGTGGGGATGAAGTACACATGTAATTGAGTTGACTTTTTGCAGGCGAAGGTCAAGAATAATGGAAGAACAATTTTACCAAATTAATTTGGACAACCCTCCAGCCACTCCACCGTAGTACTGTAGTTGGAAAAATCCGGATCTTCCCGACCATTTACTTTATTTGAATACCATTATCTTTAATTACATTGTCAGCTGAGGTATAACACATTCTAACACACTGCGGAGAAAAGGACAAAATGTTTTTTTGTTTTTCTCAAAGCTCCCCTGTTGGAATTCCTCACCGTGTGTACATCTGCCAATCGGCGAATGAGCCTCTGCGGTTTACAGCCTTTTATTACGAGTTGATTATGTACCCAGAAAGCTGGCGTCTGCACAGCATGGCACAATCACAATGGAGGGTGATAATTTAATTGTGCTAAACGGTGGCTTCCGTGTCAATGCTCCTCCAGCTGGGAGCTGTCAGGTAGTAATATCTCATTATGGCAGGTGAAGAACCCCGAGGAACCCTACAACGACACCTGTTAGAACAGGAGGAACCCCTGGAGGCAAACGAGCAGATGATTTTGCTCAACTCATGCACACCAACAAATACGCATGCGCCCGCCTCTGTAAATTCCCAAATTCATCAGCTCATAAACCGTATTCCAAATGTTTATACAATTAGGCATTGTATTTTCTTTACATGGTACTTCAAGTAATTAAACATTAAAATGGCAGCCCTTGTGGGTGATTAATGGCTTGACGACTACATTGTACACTAAAACTGACTGATTTATAGATCACCTTGGTTAATTAGAAGCCTGCATGAAGCCAGAAAGTTCAGTTGATTTATTCACTGTGTGGCAATGTGTTTACAAGTTGGCGTGTAACTTGTGACTTTGCGATGCATCTTTACACGGCACATCTTGTTAGTCAGTTATGAAGGACTAGGGCTTCAACAACGTGCAATTGTTTCCTATAGTCGACTGTAATGTGATGAAAGTGGAGTCAAAGGTGATCAATTGATGATGTCATTGATGTTTTTCTTTTCAGCCCGGTGTAGTTGTCTTCAATCTTTTTTGGAATACGGTCCAGTTTCTCACAAAGACCTATTTTGATGGACGGGCATTGGAACAAATAAAATCAAATGATTCAAAATTCTAACTCACCAATTCGCTGAATCTAGTTGTTGTAATTACTGTGAGCCCTGCATGTGTTATCAAGAGCCGCCCACTTTAAATCCCAAAATATATATTTTTTGCAATTTTGACATTGTCCTGGGAACATACGTCTACACTGCACAGTAATTCTACACAGTGTCGTAAAGCAACACACATTTTATGATGTTGGTGTGTGTTGCGACTTAAAACCTTTGTAAAGTTTTTGGTGGCACGCAGTTATTGTCTGAGCATTAGTGGACATTACATTTTGCCTTCGCAATTTGTGCTGCTGTTCTGAATAAATATTTTAAGACTAGCCGGAAAAACTGAAGCTAGCTTGGCTAAAAAGTTAATTCCATCCGGAACCATCTTATTTTCCTACTCTCGAATCAGGTTGGCTCGACATTTTGCCGCCAACAACAGGCGAAAGTCCCCTATAAATTTGCTGAGCGTCCAACGAGATGCCAAAAACGCGATTAGCAATTGGTCAACTTAAAGCTTCAAACATCGAGGTGGAGTAATAAAGTCCATTTGTTGACTCGTCGGTTCAACCCTTAAGTAAAATGTGTTCACTGCAACCCATCCACATACTCATGCACGCACCTACACAGGAAGCCCAAAGTTCACCGCTATATCCATCTGAAGGTTATTCCTTTTTCAGACATCTATAATTCAGTCTAATTTGATCTGTTTTAACCCTTGCATTCTTTCCCTCATGGGGTCTTGTGATCAAAACCAAGCCGTTCAAGACACTCGCAATGGGATGGACGTGGTTCTTGGAATCTGTTGATGAGTTACTTGTCACCAGTGTCAACAAAAGGTTAATGGCATGACCAGGCAATCACAGCGGGTGAAATTCAGTCGGCCTCTTTCACCATGAAAGAGAAGAGGGCGGCTAGCAAAGGACAGTTTTGCCCCGCAAGTCAAAAAAGCGCATAAATGAGTGCTGTGCGACACCCCCTGTAATACTTTGCAATTAAGCAGAGGTTGCTTTGCTGAAACATTATCACAAGGAGCAATTCATGAATCAAAGCATTCCAGGCGATATGAGCTTGTCGCCGGGGAACACAAGCCTTCTCCCCTTCAGTATTGTCAGCTAATGTGCTATATATATATATATATATATATATATATATATATATATATATATATATATATATATATATATATATATATATATATATATATATATATATATATATATATATATATATATATATATATATATATATATATATATATATATATATATATATATATATATATATATATATATATATATATATATATATATATATATATATATATATATATATATATATATATATATATATATATATATATATATATATATATATATATATATATATATATATATATATATATATATATATATATATATATATATATATATATATATATATATATATATATATATATATATATATGTATATGTATATATATGTATATGTATATATATATGTATATATATGTATATATATATATATATATATGTATATATATATATATATATATATATATATATATATGTATGTATATATATATGTATATATATATGTATATATATATATATATATATATATATATGTGTGTGTGTGTGTTCATGGTTCAGATCTTTATCAAACACACACACACACACACACATATATATATATATATATATGCACATATATACATATACATATATATACATATATATACATATACATATATATATACATATACATATATATATACATATACATATACATACATATATATATATATATATACATACATATATATACATACATATACAGTACATATACGTGTTCATGGTTCAGATCTTTATCAAACACACACACACACACACACACACACACACACACACACACACACACACACACACACACAGAGAGAGAGTGCTGACCCTTCCTCTTGTGTCTGCTTGCTGCTCACTGGGGCTTTATCACTGGGGCTTTGTCTTGGGCAAAGTGGGCATGAAAGACAGCACTTGATGCACTTATTGATTACTTTGGCTTGTTAGCTGTCCATTGTTATGGCATAATCAAGCATGAGGGATGGCGTGGAGGTTATGAACTTGAAGCTCACCCTGTTTTTTTTTTTTTCTGTTTACCATATAAAGGCAGAGTTGGAGCTTGTTTTTTGGGAAGAAATTGACTGAGGTTAAGACATGCAAAAAGTTCCAGAATGTAGACACTGTTTTGTTTGCATTGGAGGCCAAGCTTATAAAAAGTGTGATTTCTTTTGGAGAAGATGATTCATTAATATGTACACCCACACTGAAATGAATATAACTTCTTATTTTCTCCTCATAAATTGCTTTTATTGTGTCAACGCCGATCCGCTGCTGAGAAAAGCCTTTAGATCACGCTGCCGTGTGATCCCCGCTCCAGTATGAGAAATAAAATGCCATACAGTACTTGCCATTAGATATCTTCAAAGAAATATTTCCCCTTTCAATGATATGAGGTGGTATTGTATGGGGCTTGTCAGCGCAGGGGGCGGGGCCGAGGCAGTTCTCCCCACTCTTTAGCTGCCTGAGCACCGAACCTCCTCGCTCTTCTAATAAATTATTAACTCCTGCTGACAAATACTGTTATGGAGCCTGCCGCAGATCTGTTGCATTCTTTAACAAGATTGCTGTAGACACATGTTACAGGAGGATGGAGTCTCCATCGCTCTCCCTCCATCCCCTTGTCTTGCTCACGCCTCAGCGGTTTGACTGATGGCTGGAGACTCAAGTAAAAGTGCCTGGGAGACTGAATATTTTAGCGGTAAAATAATGCCACTTGATTTACTGTGTAATACAAAAGCAGTGCTTTGTTTCGCTCTCACACTCCATTGAGGACAAGGCGTTTGTTGCACTCCAGGCTCGGGCTTTTTGGGCGCATGAATAAAAAATACGTCAGAAGACGAGCGCCTGAACGTCCCCCAGTGCGCACGCCTTCCCCATGGAACTCCCATTTCTCAGCCCTCGATTACGATTGTAACGTGCATTCTGAGTGTTTTTTTTCTCAGATTTGGGGATTTTCCAAAATACACAAGTCAGGAAGCTATTTTTTGGTTGATTACAATTGAAGGCCGAGTCTCACTACACAAAGGAGGCAACAATGGACCGAAGCATTGACAGACAGACAGGTTTCAGCCAGCTACCTGACTTAGTGGACTTGTTTGTTCAGCTGGTGAGACACATGACATGAACTTAGGCCACCTTTGTTTGGGCCCACTCCCTGCTCAGGCTGATCTGTCACAGTGCAGCAATGTGTGCATATGAATGTGCAACATTTGACTAGACAAGTGAATGTTTGTCAGCCACCTAGACTGGCCATTTGAAGTAGTTCAAAACACACCCAGGTCACTGTTCACTAAATTTAAATCATATATGTAATTATAGCATGAATGCTTATCCCCGAATAGCTAAACTGAACAAGCGCAACATTAATCGGGTAGAAGAAAACTAATTGTAAAAATATATATATTTGTAAATGCAAAAATTATTACATTATTTGTGATTTTTTTTTTTTTTCTTGGCTGATAGCCCCGCTGTCTGGCTGACCCGCTGCATGAGTATCTTGGGGTTTGGCCCAGGCCCCAAGCAGGCACTGTTCCAGGCCGAGATCAAGCCATCCATCTGCATTAAACAAAAGATTAGGGACCCCACAGCCTGCCCCAGACCCCTCAGGCAGTCAGGTTGAACGTTGTAGCACAGGTGCAAGTTTTGTACTGTAGTTTTAAACGCCCAAAAGCCACTTCTGCTACTCCCTTAAAGCCTTGAGGAAACACCCCTGTTTTTGTGCATCGCTCATGGTTATTCACTTAATATTAATAAAGTGTCCTTTTGTCGCTTTACAGCAGAGTCATGTCTTCCAAGCAAGCCACGTCTCCTTTTGCCTCTGTGGTTGATGGAGATGAGGCCATGAGCCAGGATCACTTGTCTTGGGAAAAAGAGGAGATGACTGACGCCCACTGCACACCGCAGCTGCCGCTGCACAATCTGCTCCATGGAAAAACCCATCCTGATGAAATTCAGCCGCTAAGTAGTGTACCTCCAGAGAGTGACTGGGACAACTTGGTGTCTGCCCAACAGCGCATGGTGAGACACAATACAAAACATACAATTGCACCTGCACTGAGGTTAACGAAGAAAGAAAACAAGACTTGAAAGGGAAAAAAGTTTGTTTTTTTTTCCCCGGCAAATAATTCATGGAAAAAAATAGAACATTTTTTTTTCCATGCAATACTACCATTTAGCACCAGAGCTCCTGTCTTTAATCATCATTTGCCTTCATCTGATTGGGTAAATTGTAGATATCGGATCAGTGGTAAAGTCCCTGATGCACGTTCCTTAATGTGCGAAGACTTTCTCTATTATCTGCACATTCACTATCGTATTGTGCATGTTCAGACCACAGATGAATCTGCGGGGCTCTAAAAGTAAGGTTTATTTCATTTTATACACAGTCTACTTCAATGTTTTTACCTCATGATGGGACCAAGAGAAGAGTGATGTTTGCAAAGCTCTGTCAAACGCATAACTTTCAATTCTTGGGATTTCAGTTTTAGACTCAAGTGTACTCTCGGTATTACTATGCTCCCCGTGGTGTTGCAGATCCGGTCTCAGTAGGCACTCATTGTCCCCGGCTTGTACAAAGAAGCCGATATTCTATCCTTAGCTCTAGCCCCTCGGAGTAACGAAACCTCTGAGGTCTTCGCATAAGCGGCTCTGCCAAATACGAAAGCATCATCTATTTTCAGATTAAACAGAGGAACGTTTCCCTAAACGTTAGCAATGACACAAATCCCAACTGGATCATGGTCAAAAGACTTGGCCTTTTCTCCTTCCCTTGAGCTTGCATTCTTGTTTCTATAAAAGAAGCATGTCTTGTCCTTGGTAGCCGCGTGTTGTTAGCTGGCTTGTTGTGTCAAAGCTAAATTGGCAGTCGCTCTCCAGATGCTGTACGTTCTAAGTGCCTAGCTACTTTGATGTTAGCGGAGTGAAGGGCAGCGTGAGCACTTGTGAGCGAGATGCACACAAGAGGCAGGTGGTTGTCTTTGACAGATGGCAGAACAGTAAAGACACCCAGAGGGCTTCTGAAGCAGCTCCGCAGTTGGCCGCGGAGAGCCTCAACAGTCAACACCACAGGATCGCTGCACAACACTCAGTAGGCATCACGTGAAAAGGTTCAATATGAAAATCTCAGAGTGACGCGAGTGTAAGGCATTGAAGAACGCCCTCCTAAACATCATCAGTGGTACGTCGGTAACTGAAGCTGAATAAGCTTTATGAGGTGTGAGACAACATGGTGTCAAACTGTTTCTTCCGAAGGCAACGAGAAAAAATATGACATGGTTTAAAAGCTCTGAAAAATAGTTCCGCAATGTTATCAAAAGTTGACCGCTTCATGAAAACAACCGAAGATGAATTGCTGAAAGCCAAGGGTGAGAAGAGTGACTCAAAACAAGGTTATGCAAGAGAAAAGTATCAAACGACGGCGTGGCATGATACAGAGGAGAAAATAGAAAGGCATAAGGCGAGAGGAATGAGAGTGTGCTGATTACCTGACTCCACTGCTGTGCCATGCGTCTGTGTAGGCTGTGCCCTGAACCCGTGCCAGCTGATTAAGCCAACACTCCTCCACTAGCCTCAAGCACTCTCCACTGTCTCTGCCACGCTGCATAATCATTCAACACAAGGTTGGGAGGTGCACAGCGGGTCGGTCAGTCGTGCCACCCTGGCGCTTGGTACCAGACCACCCGGCCGCACCGCTGCAACTCAGCCTAGGGCTTGACATGCCGCACAGGGATGAGGAATTGGCACCGTCCACTTGGCCGCGTTTTATTCATCAAGTCCGGAAATTGACACCACACCGCTGTTGATTAAATCTCACATCGATTGTTGGATCTCGAAATGTTTCCTCTCCTTACTATGAGGGCAAATGTTTAAATCACACCTAAGTGTTCCCCTGTTAAAGGCAGAGGCTCCTTGCTGCTTAGCGACCTTCTGCTCCACAAACCATAATTAACACCACCTTCTGTCAGATGTAGCGCTCAGCCGTGGCCCATGTGCCGACGATAACCTTACATCTGCGGAGTATTGCTTTCTGTTTCTCTCTCGCTCTCTCTCTCTCTCTCTCTCTCTCTCTCTCTCTCTCTCTCTCTCTCTCTCTCTCTCTCCACCCGTTCAAGCGACATCTTCCCATTTCCCTTCATGTGTGCTCGTGCACAGGGAGCACTCAGCAAGCCAGCTAGAGACAAGACCCCAAGTTAACTACTAAACCATGCACAGGTGGGACTGAAAAAACAACAACAGCTTGAGACAGGACACAGATTTACGACGTCTCCAGGCACTCAGCTGAGAATAGGTCTGCACTAGAAAAATGAACAAATTACATAGCAGTCACCTGAACACAAATGCGCACTCAAGAGCAATTTGAAGAATTACAGTTGGGAGGTTTCTCCGTCAAGTGTCGGCAGCTGAAGTCAAAACGTATTATGCGTGTACCCTATGCAAGCGTACCTAATCATTTCATCTCATTTTTCCGCATCAAATCCTATTTAGCAGCGCAGCCAGTTCTATTGATCACAAAAAACGCAGCTATATGTAATCACAACCGCAGCCATTTCATACATCCAGATGACTATGTACAACACTAAAGTTGTGTCAGAAAGCTCAAAGGAAGAGCCCAGAATCCACTCATCTCTTGTCATTGTGACCCCTTTGTTTGTCATACAGGAATCTGACAGCAATAAAGTATGTTCCCAGTACTCCTTCCACAACAATTCCACTTCCCCGCACAAGCCAGAGGAGGGGGCCCGGGAGCGAGGCGACCTGCTGAGCGCATCAGCGTTTGGAACTCCGGAGCGCCGCAAAGGAAGCCTGGCAGACGTGGTGGACACACTCAAGCAGAAGAAGCTGGAGGAGATGACAAAGACAGAGCAAGATGGTAGGGCTCCGCTCTCCGTGTGTACTGTTGGAGGAAGAAAAATGCGTCCCGCGAGGGGATGCGGCTTCCAATGTGTCTTTCTGCGATACCGGACTTTTCCTCTCAAACTCTCCCTGTGTCAAAGGCATACTTTGGCTCCTTTACCGCGGTATTGCTTTTTACCTGTCAAATTTGCTCGAAACAAACCTTTGTCTCATTGCCAATGCAAAAACCGTGAGATCACCCGATGAGGTCTACCGCATGTCCTTTCTGAAAGACATCTCATGTTGGCGTCTCCCTCCCACAGCCTGCAGTCTATAAAGAGTACAGTGGTGAAAGAAACAAATATTTGAACAAGCTGCAGGAACACATCCCCCTTCTTAATTAGGGCTGTAGTAATGTAACTACATCCAATCAAATGTTGAACCCCTTGGGGAATGCATGTCTCATTTAGTGTCTGGGGAGCTCTTAGCTTAAGCACTTCATCAGATGAATAAATTAGACCTCTGTTAGCCTAAAAAATAATTTTCTCTTCGTCTTTTAAGATTTCGGTTGGTGGTCTTTTGATCACACCGGACGGGGCGTATGGAACTTATTGCTGCAGGAGGAATCGGTGTACAGATATTTTCTGTAGATGACTGCCTATGGATAAAATCTTTGAGATGTCCCCTTTCGCTAAGAAAGAAACAAAACAACTTTCCAGAACGCTTGTACTTCAGATTAAGTTTCATACCGTACGTGTCTCATCAAGCTGATTTTCACTCTGAGCAATGCCAGGCGTTATGGTAATGAACCCCAGCTGGTGAAGCCTGGTTAGTGCAGTAAATTTAAATGGTCAAGTGCATCTTGTGATCCGGGGCCGTATGTCATTGCAGGGAGAGAGGGTTTGCTGGAGTGCCATACAGCTGTTTTAATCTCCTGTTAATAATAGAGACATGGTCTGCCTCATGCACTGCGTATCACTGCCACCAAAATAAAGTCCCCTGTCAGAGGAAATTAGTTTCTAAGAAGGAGAAATGGCAGACGATAAGAGAGGCCACAAAGTTCAGAATACTGTTCCCATGCTGCCGGAACGGAGAGACACTCAGTTTTGGAGAGTACTTGAGGTAGCTTCAGTGGTGATGATCAGTGATTACTGTAAAAAGGAAGGAGAAGGACTCTCGAGGCAAACGAAAAGAGAACCTTGCCGATAACTAGTGAAATCAAATTGGTACTTCTTTGTTTATGGAAAGAGATATGGCTGAGGACTGAAAAGGGCAGGATGGAGAGAACACAAGAAGGTTAGAGAAGCCATTTGTTGTCTTAATGACACCGCTAATGTGCTGCGAGCAACAGATGAGCTAAATATACCGCTCATCTAAGCATGACAACTGTTGTGGACAATTCGGCCGCTTTGGTGTATGTGTGATCGGGATCACCCAGGTCCTCAGAGACTATTCGCCATCTGCTACCATTCTTCTTTGGGTTCCCTTGCCTGGTCCGAACAGTTCATTGTACTTATGGATTTGGGATTAAGTGATGACCTCAAGAAACACAACACTCTCAATGTCTTTTCAGTATCAATTTTTGGGGGAAATCTTTCATACTTCTGAGTCCCACAATGAGTTTTAATCACAAATGAAAAACAATAGACACGGTGCTCAGGATTGGACATACTATCGCTTGGACATTCTTTTATCTCTATCTTTGTAGCCTTTTACTCCTGGTACCCTTCTACCCTTCTCTTCCATTGTGGGTCCTTAAAGTGCTTTAAGTGCTTGTGACTGTGCTAATGAATGAAAATGTCCTCCAAGCAGCTTGCACTGCATTTAGCTGAATAGTCACCTTTGCTGTAAAAGCCATAATAGGCAAAGTTGACAGCGGGGCTAACGATTGTGCCCCATGTTTACTTACTAGCTATTGTAAATGTATTTTTTATGAATAAGTCTCCAGACAGCAGTTGTCAAGAGTTAAAAATGTCATGAACTATTGGGGCTTGGGAAAGTCGGCGTGAAGAAAAATAGCTAACAATATCAAAAAAAAAAAAGTCAAGGTGACCATAAGTTGATTCACATACAAGTAGAGCACTTTTATATCAGGTACTAATGTAAGTCTGAATTATTACTTTGCAAGTCAACACAGAAACATTTTGTGTGGGGGGAACTTGGTCATCACCAAGACATCCATCCATCCACCCATTATCCAAAACAATCATCAGGTCTTCGGGCAGTAGGCAGGGTACTCTCTGAACTGGTTGCTAGCCAATCGCAGGGCACACAGAGACAAACATTTCATATCTGATATTGAAGACACCCTGGACCTCTGCACTGTGAGGCCGACGTGCTAACCTGTCGACCACCAAATCCAGAGTACTAAATAATGATTTACTGACATGAAGTCTTAATTACCGCGATTGGACAGTAGGGTCCAAATCTCTACCTTCGGGGAAACTCATACCTTAGATTGAATTCACATCTCGTGCGTATTATGCTTTTATAAAAAAACAAAAACAAAAACAAAAAAACGAGAGAACCTCTCAAGTAAGTGAGGTCATGAAAATTGATTTTTTTCTCAGCCCCTCCACATATCGGTCAAGCACCCTCTCACCCCCTGGGAGAGTGTTATTACCAACTTAGCTAAGTGATTATTATTTTTTATCCGGGATATACCTGAATGGTTTGTCCTTAAATATGTGTTAGACATCTTGGATGTTGACAGGAGCTTCCTATTTGGTTCACACAGTAAACTGAGAATAAACATTTCTATGAACATATAACTGTTCTATGAAGTCAGGATACAGTAAATAGGTGTACTGAACGCGTCCACGTTGGACCCACCATCGCCTTTATCGCTAACTCTGCTATTTGTAATTGTAATCCCCCGGTGAGGTTGTGTATGATCACTGTATAATGATTGTGCACTAGGCTGAGCGATCATCATTGTGCGATCATTATGCTCGATTACGACAGGCGTTCAATGAGGTTCTGGGCTGTGGGAAAGCTTGGGAAGAGAATAGTTTGAGCCCTGATTAGCACTGATCAACTCTCGACTCTGTTGTAACACTTTCTCCATCAGTGTCCCGAACCCCTGCTGAGTCCACACGCAGCCTCAGAGGAAATTGACTGCAGGTGCGACATAACACCAGCAGGTTTATTTCTGGGTAATTTCATTCGTTTGGAATGATCATGAATTAATTTTTATTTTTAAAAGAAGGCTTGATATTACAAAAAATAAATATGATGTTCCACAAAATACAGTGTTATATTTGATATGATAAAAATGCTCATTTTCTTGCCCCAGACAGACTGATGCATATTCTCCCCTCCTCTCCTCCCTTCTCCCCTCTCATCTCATCCCAGCTGCCGTGTCATCTGCTTCTGCTTTATCCCACCTAATTAATAGGAATCTTTGTTATAATGATCTGAGCATGAGCCTCTGACTCCATGCATATGCAATGAGGCTTCGAGAATCCAGTTGCCTTGGTTGCCGATTTTGAGGCCTTCTTCAGCCACGTAGCTGTTTGTGTTTCCTCCGGGTGCAGCATCCTACTGCTTAGGCCGGGACCTTCCTGGCAGGCCTCGTGCGCACGCTGGCCAAATACCAGTCAAGCATTTTCCCATCCCCTTTTATAATACGCTGCTCATTTTTTTTTCATCCAGATCTTTCAGCCATGGATCTTGATGCAAGAAATATGTGTGATTAAATATTTGCTACAGGTTTATGTCAGCTACAGAAGGGGGCCTTAAGGCGTTTTTTTTTTTTTTGGTGCATGCGTGTGTGTGTGTGTGTGTGTGTGTGTGTGTGTGTGTGTGTGTGTGTGTGCGTGTGTGTGTGTTCTGTCTTGGCCTGCAACACGGTGCACCAGCCCAGCGGAGCAAGGCTCTGGTCTGTCACTTTTGTTTGAATAGGTAATGCAGATCTGTTCAGGCTGAAGAGACATGAGCTGGAATCGCTTGTTAGGACATATGATCAAAAGCCGCTCTCTGCTCTCTGCCAATCAACCCTCTTGTCACCCTGGGAAGCAGACGTTAAATAGATTTTTCGGCTGTACGGCGCGGGCAGTCTGCCAATCTGACATTTGAACTTGGAAAAAAAAAATGCCCGGTAGCCAGCCCCTTACTCTCCACTTGTCTCATCTAATCAACCTTCTTCCAAAGTTTTACCCCTCTAAAGGGGTGCCTTGGAACTTGAAATATTTTGTGTTTGTGTTTCTTTAATATTGAAAATAAAGCACTCCATATTATGATATTTTATAAAAACTTAATAACATACGGTCGGGTCAATCGTACCTCACAGCACCACCACAGTTGTCGCTGTTGTTTTGTTAATTATGTTGATGTCAACCTCACTTCATCGAACCTTTGTCCAGTTTTTCATCTGTCTCCTAGCCTCACTCTCTGGTGACAAAGTTGCTCCTGTGCCAGGCAGAGATCAGAGCCCAGGGCTAAATGGAGGGTGTTTGGGCTAAACAGAGTGCCCGGTCCCCTTTTGAATTATGTATTTACTATCTGTTCCAAAGCAGATCCCTCACACAACACACACATATGCAGTCCCTGCAGGTTTCGCTTTACACAAGCGAAGATATAGATTTTGTTGCCCCTTTCTGCCGCTGTCTTAGTCATTCACATGACAAAACAAGCAGCTGCTTCTTCAATGTGCCATTCTTTGCATTCAAGATCACCTTCCCCAGTTCTCATATTCCGATTAGTCAACAGTAGCAACTGCTGGGGAGCATTCCAGGGGCCATCTTCCTGGGTTTCAGCTGTTCAGTGTATCCCCCTTGCACCCGCGCCGCAGCACAAAACTCCCATTGTGATCCTGGCCATTCTGGCTGCACAGGAACCCCTTGATAGGAGGAAACGGGTGTTTCTTCGAGACAAATCACAGCCAGAGTTACACAGAGGCCTGTTTGTCCTCGCTCACACAACATGCACACACACACACACACACACACACACACACACACACACACACACACACACACACAGGCGAGTGCACGTACGAGTCCTCGGTACACCTCGTCAACTGTTTCTCAAGTCTGGTTAATTATACCTCCGCCGGGCGGGTGTCGGTGGGGCCTTGTGTTTTGTTTAGCAAAGAAAAATAGCCGCAGTATCAATTTGACTGTTTTATTTGATACGGCAGCATTCGGAGAGGTGCAATGATGATGAAATGCTGACACATAAGAAGGCAGAGGCCATTAATGCTGCTATATTTGTCAGGGGGCGTGAAACCTCCGTCTCCATTGAATAAAGAATAGCCGCTTTAACCAGTGAAACGGGGCATGAGAAACAATCAAACTTCAAATAGTTGGAGCAAGGAGGAAAATGCGGGAGAACAGTGCCGATGTGTCAGCTCAGTATCGCCGCCCTAGCTGTGGCCTTCGGCTCCCCGACATTGTGCACATACACCCAGCGCCACAAAGGAGCCGGTGTCATCTGACCAGGGATCAAAATAGTTGACATGTAACCCACACCCTGCGCACACACGGCCTCTGTGACTCGCTAATGATTTCAGAGCACATCGCCGGCTTGTTCTGTAAGTCTCAGGTACGTCAGCCATGCGGCGCGCAGATCCGCCTTGACGCGAGCAAACATGACAACGAGTGTATTTGCGGCCTATTAACATATTTGCATTGTTTTCCTCCTCTCCGCAATCACGCGTGTCAAACACGACAAACAAAGAGACTCTTTAAGCAGCGAGTGGGAAGAAACAAGTGTTTCCTCCCACTCGCTGCTTTTCTTTTCACTCTCCCCATGTTCGATAACATTACAAGTGCCAGGAGATGGGATGAGCGTGTCAGTCCAAATGAATACAAATGTGTTTTATTGCACTGCAAAGCCTGAGTGGCAATGAGTATAATTATCTGACAAATGGCATCTCCCTTTGAACGTACACGATCATTTTTGTCTGCTCCAGTCCACAGCTTAGGCGGCTTCCGTGTCACATTATCAAGTACATATTATCAAGTTCAAATGATGAGCAGTAGATTTGAAACCATGGAAAAAGCCAACAAAACTTTGCTGACAGAATACTTAAAAAAAAAAAATCACTCTAAATGGCACAATGAAAAGTATGGGAACTTTTTTTGTTCTTTTTGTTTTGTGTGGAAGAAACGGTTTTCGGTGCCTTTTGCATGTTGTAACACTCTCAAAATACAGTTCTGTCTATTTGTTTTAATCCAAATGTGATCATTCATATACCAAACGACTCAAAATGCATATTGGCTTATGTCATGCACATTTCTTTTTCCGTGCGATTACGTTTTTTTTCTTGCACCGAAACTAGTTGAGTGCAGAACTGAAAGTCACAGGAGGGAGTTTTTAGCATTGAATTAGGATTCACATGAAAAACAGCCACATGGCATTTATGGTCGTAGCATGTTGACCCAAAGCACTTGACAGTGATTCAAACGATTGTACGTTTAAAAAAAATAATCATAAAAATAATTTAAGAAAGTGGACTGAACTTATATTTTAACACCTCCGAGCCATAGTTGAAATATCAGTAGTGCAGTTTCTTGTGGCCCATATGGCTTGTGGAATATTACATTTTTCCAGAGGGTTTAACGTATAAGGGTAACATATAAGGGTTATTTTTTTCCTTAAAAGAAAATACATTTAAAATATAATTTAGGATGCAGGGTAACACAAATATGTGAACAATACAACATTTCTAAGCGATCCTAATTATCCTACTTCATTGTAAAATCTCTCAGCGAAAGGCACCAAATGCTATTTTTCCAGTGTTCAAAGTCTACTTTAAATTATCCATTTTCTAATCCGCTTATCCTCACGAGGGTCGCGGCCGTGCTGGAGCCTATCCCAGCTGTCTTTGGGCAGTGGGCAAATCTTTCAAATTTTTGTTATTGAATATGTGTTAAGATCAACATGCAGGACAATTATGACAAAGTATGATACAATTCATTTTATTGTGCGTTTATACATCTTATTTCCTGGGGATGCCAATGGCATCGATACGGTGGAATGGCCGGGCCTCTTGCTTAAAATAGAGACGTTTGTTATGCTTTATTTATAGACATTGCCAATATTTGTGTGGTCAGTTTTCCTGAGTGAGCTCAGTCAACCACAACAAACAAAGTGGTCTGTCTGTCGAAGACAGTCGACGTGGCTCAGTCTCCTGCAGAAAGGAAACGAGCCAATTCAAGAGTAAAATACACGCAGCTTCTATTGTGGATGAAGCCACTTGAACAACAGCACATTGAGACAGCAACAGCGGGGGGGGGATGTTTAAACGTGAATGTGACTTCATACTGTAGTATCTCCCACCTAAATGGAAAGCCAAGCCTGTGTGAAAAACATATACTTTTTACTCTGCAGAAGGCTTTAACTCTCACACACACATTGTGTTTAAATAGTTGCTTGCGGTCTTATACTACACATACAGAATTTGGTGCATGCACCTCTTATTGAACATTCATTATTGAAAAAGATGTTGACCTTTGGTCTTAAGCTAAAGTAAACAGAAACTGTGTATCCTGAATTCTGGCATCTCAGTAAACAAACCGAGCTTGACATTTAATAATTATCTTTTAACTACTTTTTAAAAGTGGGAATGAACTGCGGGAGAAATGAAATACGCTCTCGCCTTGACTTTAGTTCATTTGCTAAAGTGAAATTTAATGTACTGGGAATATGTTCCCACCCACACAGACTCTTCTAGTACCGCACGTGGCTCCATGTTGTAATGCAATTTGTGAGTTTCTTTCATACCTGATGTGATGGTTGAGTTTCGCCAGCATCCAGCATTGATGATCAAATACATTTTCGGTGTCCATACAAGACACTTGGCGTCACTGCAAATTATAATGCATTCGTGTGGATCCTATTAGTCTCTTTTTGTCCTTGTAGTGTTAGGCAGCCATTAATTTGCTAAATCGCACTGAACGGCCATGATCACAGCGCCTGACGCTTTCCCTCACACATCTATTAACATAGATGAATAAATGGGAATGTTTTTCCAGCATTGATTAGTTGGCGAGTGTATATTTGACAGTTAAATTGCAGGGCAGCCCCCCGCCCCCCATCCCAAAAAAAGAAATCTCTCCCGGTAATGAAATTTTTGTCCCAAATTACATTCATTTATTACAGTGTGTGGACCCAAATCATTACCGACATCAAATGGAAATTATAAATTTTAATCAAGTACATGTTATGTTCATCTCGGAAAGTGATGATGATGATCAGCATTGTAAGTAATGTCGAACACCATTGAGCAACCATTCACACACACACACACACACACACACACACACACACACACACACACACACACACACACACACACACACACACACACACACACACACACACAGAATCCAATTAATTCACTTAAGAGATTATTATTGCTATTTTTTTAGCATTATGCTTTATTTGATTGATTTGACTTGACTTTTGTCATTGGACATAGAACACAAATGTTTTATTTTATTTCCTTGATTAGTGCATCGACGATGGTCCGAACAATTAACAAAATAAAATTCTGATAACTGATTAATTGGGAGATTAATTAAAATAATAATAAGAAGAAGAAGAAAAAGAAGAAGAAGGAGAAGAAGAAAATAACTTTTTTTGTTCACTTAACACTTACAACAATAATGTATGAATTATGAGCAGAGCATTTGGCTATTTCAGAATACTCTGTCCTTTTAGTATTGATTAAATTTTACAGAGAGAAATATCGGCCTTTTTTTTGCGGATATTTGGGGAGAACGGGGAAAATGATTCAGTATCATTATCTTTGTCCTGTATTGTCATGTGTGAGTGAGTTAAAAAAAAAAGAAGAAATCTGCAGATATTTGCCTTTTTCAGTGAGCTAATATCGGCCGATTAAATCGGCCAGCCGATGAATCAGGCCAATTAATTAGTCGGGCCGTAGTGTTGACTGCTCATGCTCACCGCATCGGAATAGAGAAGCGAGTGGAAGAAAAGTTGATTTGGCTCTCGCAGCATTTAATGGGCCTAGTTCTTAAAAGTGACCTTGTGGGGTGGAGTGCGGAGCAGCACAGCAGCTCCTTCCAGCTGCACACATGGCATCCATCGGGGGCACAATCACGCACAGTCCCAACACCTCAGGCTCGGACATATGTTGAGTTTTATTTCATTCTTCTGACATTAATCCTATTCACCAGCTGTTCTGCCAGCTGCCACTCTCCGGCTTAAGGGAAGATTGCAGTTTTGGGGGCTATGAGTACTGGTTTATCTTGGCTCCTCGTAGCCTCCTCGCAAAGTTTTGATTGCATCTTTTTTCTTTTCCGTGCCCTCTCGCAACTTTTTTGTTCCTCACGTTGAAAACGTCCCTTCAATCTTTTTTTTTTTATGGATTTGTTTCCATGTTCAGAAGCCTCAATGCTGATGTACCTTGAAATCAGTGCTCACGCCTTGCCCGATTAATTTCATATGTTCCTACAATATTTTTACATTACTTCAAGACATTGTGAAATGGATTTGTAGACTTGTTGTGACTAGTGGCACTGAAGTGCCACTGGTCACATCAGCATTTATCCAAGGAAATTGCGATGTGCATTTAGCTAGCTGCTTCATGTTGCCAGTCTTGAGTCACACATGTATGACACAAAGGAAAAAGGTAGAAAAGCAGTTATTATTATTATTATTATTATTATTATTAATGTAAACATCGCCCAACTCAACTGCCAGCATTCCGAGCCTTGAGGCTGGTGTGGCTGCTTTAGAGTGCCTTGTTGTCACTGTGAGTAGATGCACTTCTCAGAGAGAAGGTGGGAGAGCGAGATCATTATTTATTTATGTTTAAGTCCAAAATAGTAGATGGTGTCTGCACAGCGGCTTGGTAGCAGACAAAGTAGCATTCAGGTCCTAGTCGTCGTATTTGATTGACATTTAAGTGGGGTGTGGTGTCAGTGCATTGAACTGAGACGGCAATAGCATTTGAGAGTGGAGAAAACGAATTGATTTTTCATAATTTTGAAGCTTAATTTAATCTTCTAAGTTTGGCAGGGCTGTTAACAACACACGTCTCTGCCAAATTTAGAAGGCATCTTCATTTTGACTTCACAGGGTCTTTGAGAAAAAAATAAAACAATGTGCCAGTGCTCAGCACTGCTCAGAATGCATTTCTGACCATGGGCTCAGCCTGTACACTTCTGATTATTGACATATTGGGTCGGACATAAGTCACATTTATGTGCATTGTCTGGAAGCATACTCAAGTGTTCTCAATGTCATTTCTGCTGAGGTACGAGTGGGCGGGCTGTGAGAAAGGGCCGCGATGAATTGATCATTGCTCACTGCTCACTTTAATAATTCAAGCCTGATTGCCAGCGAGTGCTGCAGTAAAATGGATCGGGAGAAGTCACATGCAGCTCGGCTCAGGAGGTGAAGCCTCCTGGGGATGCTTAATTCATATGTGCTTGATAGACACGTGTATTTAGAGGGGTCGGGGTACTGCGTCTGTGTATATGGCCTCTCCAAATGGCCAGGTCACCACGACAGGATTAAAACCGTGCGCACATGAAGGCACGGGAGAAGAGGGAGGTTACGTTGAGCAGTGTACATACCGTCGGAGGAAAAAAAAGGAGCTAAGCGAGCAAAAAAATGTTGGTTGGATGGCACATATATGCACCTTTGCTGAGGGAAGTCCATTCTTACTATGGTGTGGCAATTAGCAGACTCGAGGCCTGCAAATTGAGGAGTTGGGATACACAGTCAATTGCCTGGGCCGCTGAGATTTCCAAACGCCTCATCAAAACGGATTCATATGTTTTTTGTTCTTGTTTAAGTCACAGTTCACATCAAAATGCTTCATCTACCACAATCATTTTGAGTGCTCCCCGTACCTTCTCATGCAATGGACTATTCCATCATCTCTGACTACTCATGTTTCGACTTGATTCGCGAAGAAGGCATCAAAACAATCTTGCTAGCGCATTGTGGGGAAAAAACGAACACAACCAATGCCTTTGCTTTTTTTTCGCTGTGACACAGAATGCACGTAACCGCCAACAAAAGCCACACGATCTAGCTCGTAGTAGCACTGTTGCCTGTGTCAGCCAATGAGGTTGCAGTGTAGAGTGACACGAGTGGGTTTTCTCACAAAGTAATATTAAAGCAGTTGAAATGGTTACTGTAAATGTTGATTAATACTCTTTATCAATTCCAGAAAGTGTTGCGGTGATCCACTTGTTATATAATTTTAATTTTTAAAGGATTTTAAGGACTTTAGCTCAGTCTTACTTGCCGCTCATTATTAATATTCAAAACCATTATAAATACACAAATATAGCCCATGTTTGGTTTGAGCAAAAATGACGAAAATGCACCCATGTGTGCCAATGTCTTTAAGTGTATGAACGGTAAAAGTGAAGCAAACACGTTACCAAGGGAAGAGCTATGAATTTAGAAAATGCAATGAAAAAAAATGAGCTAGTTGTTGATAAACAGCCACAGATCAAATAAAGCCAGGAAGAAAGCGCAACGCGCTGGGACGTACGAGAACCTGAGATGAGGTACATCCCGTTAGACGAGGCCGTCCTATTCATAGCAAGTGTTTACGTGAGCCAGCGAGATATTCGGAAGGGGGCGAACATGCGATGTTCAATGAGCGGAATAATGATTAGGTCTCAGTTAAGGTGCAGGTGCTCCACAATAGTCTGCCATGTCTCAAGGAGGTGGACCTTTTTACTTATGCATGCCAGAACAAGTAATTACACCTTTGGAAGCTCAAATGATTTAACTGCACCCAAAAAAAAAAAAGTCTTCTTGAAATGGTAGAGGTTATTAAAACTGTTGAAAACGAGTAAAGGTGATTGCCTGAAAATGAGCGACAACACACTGTTGTGCTACGAATGTTTTTTTTTTTCCCCCTTCCCTCTTTAGCATTTGCATTGTGCGGCATCACCCGGGTGTGTAACCTATCGCGTTCCGATTGCTCCCTTGCAATTAGCGCCCTTTTTGTCTTCGCTTCAATAACGCCATGATTATGGAGAGTTCAGGAGTATTTGTGGCGCTAACAGCTGTTGTCTCGGGGACTACCGGCTGAATGACAAAAACATGTTTTCGCTCGGCATTTCACTTTCCTGCCTGCCTCTTGTGATTATTATGTTTTATTTGCGGTGATGATGGGGGTCTTGTTTTTAGGGTGTCTGTGATTAAGATATTCAAAGGACTCCTCAGAGCATGTCAGTCATTTTCTTTCTCTTTTTTTTCCCCCTCCCATCAATCTCGACTTTTGATTTGATTCCCATGCAGTGGAGAGAGGATGGCAAATTACTGTAAATGTCAGTCTATCATTGTCTGACTGCCATTCACAGAAATGTGAGCCAGGATTCAGTCTGTCAGTCATGTTAAATGCACACACAAAGGGAAGCGCTTTTAAGGATACCAACAGCACCACATCTTATTTTGCATGGACACATTATGGAATTCAGAGAATTTACGTATACATGCAAATGTCCATAAAATACACGGACTGTGTATTTTAAAGAAGATTCGTAAAATAGTTTCGATAGATACTCCTTAATACACTACTTCCTCCCGAACATCCCCATCAATCCATTCTCGCCTTTTAACAGCTGATTTACTGTGAACATGTGCGAGACGTAATCTCTGCCATTCATCCTGCTCTGTCTTTCTAAATCCTTTCCTCTCTCTTCACATTCTGACTGCACAAGCTTTTCATAGTGTTTTATGTCAGAAAAGATAAAAGAAAAATGCATTCTGATAGAGAGAAGCAAACCAATTTCATCTGTGTGCTTTTGTAAAACTATGCAGCGGGGTGGCGAGGAGCAGAAGTCAGCAATCAACAATCACGTCAATCATTATCGTATTGTTGCAATCGAAAGCGGATATAAAAAGACGACACGCCCCTGTTCAAATGCAACGTTTTTTCAAGTATATATATATATATATATATATATATATATATATATATATATATATATATATATATATATTTACAATGGGGGCATGGGAATATAACAATACAATCGTAGGATCATTAAAAGTACAAAAGATTATCAAACGTTATTATTGTTCCGAGAAAGCGAGACTTTTTGGAACTGCAATGCTTTGTGCAAATAATGACATGTTGGTGGAACTGACTTTCATCTTCCTTTTTCTTAACTAGCAAAAGTAATAATATGTTGAGCGGAGGGTCCAGAGATGAAAAAACGTGTTTTTTTTCCCACTCTGTGCTTATTCTCAATATGGGAACACTAATTTTCGTCCCCAGACTTTCAACTTCTTTTGCTCATGGTCAGTCTATGGTGACAAATTTGGTGCAGTGGCTATTTGTATGAATTTCCATCTCCTCCCAAATTTGGCACCACAGAATACATACGTAGTGCCGCAGCCCAAAGACACAGAGTCCATGCTTTGGTTTCTCTTTCATTTAGCTGAAGCTGGCCGCCTACTATCGTGAATGAGAAGAGATGCCGCTTAGCATGGAACGCGATGCTGCAAATCCTTCGGAATATCCCCCACAGACTGTTATCCTTGACTTGTGGCTAATTTCTTTCTAGATAGTCCTCTCCTCTCTGCCAGTGGCTTTTTAGCTCAGCAAACACTCAAAGGCGAGTATCATCTTTCTCCCAGGGGGACGGTGCGCACGGAGAAGCTGGGAATGTGGCGGCAGACAGTTGAAACAATTTCATCGCTGACAACACACTGTAATCAAACACCCATTGGCGGCGTGTTGTAACAAACCATTTTGGTCGGGCCGTTTTCAAACATGGTGTTGTGTCGGCATCAAAAAAATGGAGTGGCAAGACTTTCAATGATTTCTTGAATATAGATTGGACTTCAATATATATGCAAAATCATTTAGATATATTTTTGAAGCCAACTGATTTGATTAGTTTTTTCAACATTCAGTTAGATGTGTCAGACATGCCAAAATCTAAAATAATAAAGGAAAGACATTTTTAGAAACATATCATTGCACTTGCAAATTTTGGAACTTTATAACAAGACCTCCAGTTTTCATGAAGATTGACCAAAGGCACTTTAAAGTGATGACGGTGCAGATAAATGAGCAAACCAGTGCAGACAAGCAATTATTATTTATTGACAAAATAACAGAGGAACATTGCTGACACATGTGCTGCAAATTGGCAGCTGCAGAGCTGTTTTTTTGTCGCACGTACAACCCAGAAACAGTTTTTTAACGTACGTCACTTTGTTATTATGACCGGGGATGGGGAGGAACTCTACTTTCTATCGTCTCATCTATTTGGTGTTAAGTGTCACCCGCATCAATAAGATCATACATGTCTACAGGAAAACGATAGTTGTGACGGAAGATGAACATTACATTTGGCAGATGACTCTTCACTTTCAGAGTGCCACTTGGAAACTGAAAAAGTCTCAGAGACTAAAAAAAAAAAAAAAAGGTTAAGGGCATATTTCCAGCAGCACAGCACCAGCCCCGGAGGGGGACAATGCGGCCCAGACAGGCTTAGTAGTCCAAAAAGCATTCCCCCTCTCAATGGGAGCACGTCTTGGACACACACTCCTGTAGTTTTGTATGTTGCTATCTGTGCTCACTGCAGAGTGGAGGAGGTCCGTGCCAGGCGAGGGTCCGCAGGGAGCGCTGGAATCGCTGGGGCTGGAGAAAGTTGGTCCGGGTCCAGTGGGGTGATGTGGGCTTGGTGACAAGCCAAGCTGTCTAGTGCAGCGATGCTGGGAAAATGTAAATAAACGCCTGATAAGGGCTATTGTTTTCATTCCATTCTCATCCCAGCTGAATGGCCTGCTCCCGAGCTACAGAGCATTTTATCGGTAGAGGGGAGGAAAAGCAATGCGAGGGGTGGGGGGTGGGGGGGTGAGAGAGCCCCCATAAGAAAATAAAAATAAACACATCCAGTCAGACTCTTCTCTTGTCGGAATTAATTTGCCACAATATGATGTCCTTGTATTGGAAGGGAAAAAGAAGCAAACCTTTCCACTCGAAAAATGTACACTAACATTTTGTGAGTGAGTCGCTTGTGGCAATCAAATAGTGTTTGGACTGTCGGGAATAATTCATCATGACTATGTTAGGATTCAGTGTCAGGGTAATAATTATTTTGTCAATACCAACCGCCGGCATTTATAATTGCTCCAGAGAAAGCAGACAGGCATTTCACAAAGTGAAACCGCATTCTTTTCATTAATTGAAATTTTTGTCCGTTTGCTTTACGCACACCAGGTTTAAAATTGTGTGTCTGCATTCACTCGGCTCGGTGTTTTGTTGACAGCGTCTAAACACTGAAAAGTGTCTGGGAGTTATTTTATTGACTAATCCAGGCCCATTATTCAGTTCTTCCAGGTGGAAGGCAGGGAGGACAGCGGTGCATTCCAGCTGTAGCCTCTCCTGTCGGAACACTTGGCAGGTCGGGTCTGGAGAAGTGAGGGAGTGGCTGTTCTCCTGGGAGGGAGGTGGAAGGGAGGGCGAGGGCTGGAGTAGAATGGAAGCTGGCACCGCATTATCTTCACCAGTTGGCGCATTCCTTAATGATCAAGCGCTGGAGCGGCATCTGTCATGAGAATGGATGTATGCAAAGGGGAAAAACAAGAGCATATGCGTGCCTCCTGACATACGCTGACGGTGTTTGTTTCATCCACCGTTTTCAAGAGAAGCCCTTCGCCGTGCTTCGGGGTGCAATGTCAGGCCTTGATGTTTCTCAGAGGACAATCATTTGAGAGGCTTTTGTTTTTCCTTCCCGAACTTGGGGTGAGGCCCAGGCCTTTTAAATGCTGTGATCTTTGTGCCACACAGGAAGTTACAATACGCACAAAGACATGTAGCCTTTTCACTCTTTCCGCATTGGGTCAAGGGGACACCCTGTGAGCTGGGAATTGGAAAGTCAATAAAGCAGAAATAATGTTATAATGACCCTGATCTGAAGACGTCCCGTCGACCCCATCGCATTGGAGGAAGTGGACAATCAAACAAAATGGCCCCTCTGCTTGATCTCTGAGAAAGTCCTCCTTAAACAAGGCAACAACAACCAGTGACCCCCTGTTACTCCCCAGTCCCTCTGAAGTTAGTTTGTTGCCAGTGGTAGCAAATACTATTTACTTGGTCAGAGCGGAGCCAAGAGATGGAGACTGACAAATAAAACTTAGAACATTTGGGATCAAAGCGAACAATCATTTGGTGCAGTGCGCCCAACTCTGCTTTCGAATGTGATGAAAGTGAGAAATTCTAATTAGAATTTCATACCAAATTGTAATTCATAGACAAGGAGTCGTTTTGGGATGTTCAGGGCATTGAATTGACTGCAACTGGACTGTTCTGGTTGACTCAAACATATGCTGAAGACTGCTTGGACGAGAGGCGAAACGTCTAAGACAACCAAGACCAGTCCAGTTACAATCAAATCAATGCTCTGAGAATAAAATGACCCGGATGAAGGAGCATATTCACAGGCACGACTAATGGTTCCATTTTCTATACTGCTTATCCTGCTCAGGGTCGCAGGAAGCGAGAGCCTATGCCGACTTACTTTGGGCAAAAAGCAGACGGCACCCTGGACTGGTCATCAATCAATTTCAGAGCACTTATAGAGACAGACAACCATTCTAAAAGTATGCATAATCACTACCAAAAAAGTGTCTTTCAGTGGTTTCAATGTTTGAGGAAGCCTTTTGAGGATGTGCTCTGACTTGCCATTTCTTTTGAGGTCATCACTCTGGGGTTTGCCTCAGAGTGATGCTTTTGGTTTGGCTCCCGACTGGACTACTGGAATGGAGCAGACTGAAATTCCAAAGAATCATTTGAATCAATTCTTCAGGCGGGTTGATGCAATTAAAGACACAGAGCCTCAAGGTGGTGGATCGCGTCCGCTGCCGGTGTTTGATGGGAACAAGTTGACCTCAAAAGCAGTGCTGGGATGGCCCGGTTTTGGGTCAGCTGGCCCAATGTGTTCTTTATCAGCTGCCCCAGCGACAGCGTGGCAGATTGCTGCCATTCCTCCTCTGATTCATTGTCTGCTGTACAAATGTTAATTGTTTTCATCATTGGCAACCACGTGCATGCAGGGACGTGCCGAGTCTCAGTCCTTGCCTTCCAATTAATGAGTGCCCTTACACTATCCCTACAACGTCCGACTGCCGCCTCACATTCTTCCTCAGCTTCTTCTCTCACTTGCTCCTTACATCAAAGCAAGTGTGTCATTTGTCTTTTCTTTTACATTACAGATTCATCCTGCATGGAGAAACTACTTTCTAAAGAATGGAAAGAAAAGATGGAGAGACTCAACACAAGCGACCTCCTAGCTGATGTCAAAGGTAACATACAGTATGGCGGGTTGCATCAAGAACATCAAACGTGCAGCACAAATAACCCAACAGGTCCGTCATTCCTGTCAGTTTCTGCGTAATCTCAGAAACAAGCTTTTACTTTTACAGAAGACAAAGGCCTTTGGCTGCACTTTTCACTGAGATCCCCCCCCACCCCCCATTTATCTTTTGTTGGAATGTCCAACTCGCTCCAAAGTGCTGCCTCTTTAATTCCGGACAATTTACACCCATTCTCAGTCTCTGAACAACATTGTGTAGTCGTCCCCTTCCCGAGCTGAGTTCTTCATCTGTAGCACTTGCAGAGTATTATTGCCACCCTGGTAATTGTTGAATCTGGCGTGTGCTTGATGTAAACAGAGCAGGAGAGATGCCGCTCAGAGGGGAGAGGAGCACAATCGTCTCCTCACCGAGTCGGCATCGGGGTGGAATGTCTCCAATCTGACAGTAAACGCCCCATCCTGCGCACAGTACAGCAAAGCACAAATCAGTACTCCCCGAAAAAGGTTGTTTACGACATGGTGAAGGTGGGCCGCGCATGGGCAGGGCTGCTCCTTAGTTCTTAGCACCGACTGTTACTGAGTACTTTGGAGTGTTTATACAGCACACAAAAGCACAATAGCAGCTGGCTGATAACACCGGGCTGTCACCGGCTCTTCATCTCCTCCTTCGTGATTCCTTCCAGCAAAACAAAAACTAAATCATCATCATCACGCTGCTAGTATTTCATCTTTTTTTCAAATCACTTTTTAAATATCGATTTTTCTAAAATCTATACTTGAATTAAACAATGAGAAATAGGAGGTATGTAAAACGTCAATCAAAACATGTAGGCAGTCGACAGCTTGTCCGTACTGTGCCGTACGAGGTGTGCCAGAAAAGTACTGGGACTCATATCACAACAGATATATCTTTGGTCCAAACTACGAACTGCATCTTTTACTCTTCCTGGAGTCTAACACACTATCTTAGCCTATTTTGCCATGCTTTCATGCACCCCCGAGAGGATTCTTTGGGAAGTGTCCGCAGCTCCACCATCATAATGTCTTCCACGTCTTCAAAACGGGTCCTCATGATTAGCGGTCCCCAAACTTTTTTGCCCCACGGACCGGTTTAATTTCAGACAATATTTTCAGGGACCGGCCTTGAAGGTGTGACGAATAAACACAACAAAATAATACGATATGACCTGCATGAAAACTGTAGTCTTTTCGAAACATAATAATAAAGCCGAATCATGACACGAGGAACGTCATATCTGGCTGCAACACTCTGTGGTCGCGATGGTAATGTTTAAACGTGCCTTCAAAATAAGATACACCGCAAATACAAAGTGCACGAAAAATACGACTCACCATCGCCACATATTATGCAGACTGGGCTTGGTGCATGGGAATTGGCCGTTATTTTAAGTAGGACTCCTGATACTGTCTATTAAATGTAGCCTTCTTTTTCTTGAAAGTCAGAGGCTCCTCTTCTGTCTCCTGGCTGGGCCTTTTCCCCTTCCCAAAGACGGTTGTTTTTTACTCATTTTACTAGCTCCTGGGTTTCATATTAGCGGTAACCTATCACGTGACTGAGGAGCATGCCTTGACCTGCGTCAAAGTGACATACTGTAGAAGGATGGAACAGGGGATCTGGTCATTTTTCAAAGTAAAATATATTTCATATTCTGAAATAAATAAAAGGTAAGTTATTCTTTCTGTGTGGCCAAATGACCCACGGAGTGGTGCCGGTCTGCGGCCCGCGGGCTGGGGACCGCTGCGACAAGAGGAGGAAAAAAAAAAAAATCACACGGATTCAGGTCAGGTTGCTACAGCACAGCGATGTTGTTCTCGGCCAAGAAGTGTCAGATGCTCAAGGTGTCACTTTGTCACGGGTTTGGAATCTATCTTTTGTGACACCATGCAGTCCAGGAGTTTTTCTGACACACTTTGTATGTCATTCCAGAAAGTGTAAAACAATTTATATGATTTAGGCTTTTACAAACCCGTTTGATTGAATTTAGAGTCTAGAGAAGATCAGTTGATGGTCTATATACAGTCTGAAAGTAAACATTGTGTCTGTTGATGAGTTATAGAGACAGTCTGTGCACCTTGGTACCTCATAGAAATGTTTCTGCTATCACAGTGGCAGACTTAGATTTTTAATTAGCGTACCATTTTATACGACTGTAGACATTTCAAAGGGCTGCTTTGTGCCCCCGCTTACAAATGTCTCGCTCTCTCTCCCTCGCCGCGTTTGAAGTTAGCCTGATGTAAATGCGGGCAATTAAAAAGAAGCCCAGGGTTGGAGACTCACAAGGTCCGCCTAATTAAAACACAAACAAAGGTGGCAAGTAGAAAACACCTTCAGATTAAGATCTTAAGTGTTATGATGAATCAGATGCGCCATTCATTGTTTGGTTAAAAATTGGCACAAAAGGCAAACATGCCTGTAGGTCGGAGATGAATAAAAGAGAATGAAAGTCCGTACTGGATGTGCGGCCTTGTATTTTCCGTATTCATCGCTCACCATTTGCTCCTCCAATTAGAATGAGCTGACAACCTTTTGTCATTGCTCTGTTTTGGGATTGTTCTACAGCGGAGAGAAAATAATTCCATTTCACAATCGGTGTAACACAGCTGACCCTTGGCCCATTTTACCCATGAAAAAGCATCCTCTCTCTCTGTTTATGTTGGAACCTGCCTCAAATACCTTTTCCCCTTGGGGTGATCGTGCACATCCAGCAAACGAATAGCATGAAAAAAGTTACAGCAAACCTGAGAGAAGATTGAGCAATGCTAATTCAAGCACAGTATATTTTAAAAGCCGGACACTTGAGCCTAACATGCCGAACGGTCTTTTAAGGGGTCATGCGTTGAGATCTTCAAGTGTCTCCTCACGAATGTTGTTGGCTCTCGGCATCGACAGCGGCAACAGGCAAAAAACAGAGTGGGGCGTATTAGTGAGGGATTTCTTTTCACCAGTCAATTCCTCGCCCACTTGTTTGTTTTCATACCTGAGCTTAGCTGTCAGTCTACAAGCACGATGAAGAGGGAGATGAAAATCTCCCAAACAAAACCACAGAGCGAAAGCGAAGGTCGGCTGGAAGGACTCCAAACCGCAGAAAGTACAAGATAAGAAAGGAGAATAGGAAAGCTAGAATATTCCGCGCTCTTGTTTACTGTAGCTCATCTGCTAATCATAATACATTGCGCAGCCTTCATACCTGCACGAGGACAACTTTACTGAGGACGATCAGATCACTGTGGGTGGCATTTACTTCAACAACCTGTTCTCACAAGAACTCGAACAAAATTTAAAGCAGTGTATTTCTTCGACAGGATTACTTCTCCAGATCAATTTTCTTCCCTGCTCTATTTGGTGCTTCACTACAAGGCTTTGCAAAGAGACTACTAATTCCTTCTGGGAGTTGAACTGCAAAGTCGCTTCCTTACAAATATTCATGTACCATTACTAAACTAGCCAGAATATTAAAATACGGGATCTGCAGAAACCAAATCCAAGATCTATTAGGAGCTTTTGGAGCGGCCATATTGCCACTTGCTGTCAACTGAAAAATGACATCACAGTGACTCTTTTAACACCTCTGATTTGTAAATATGACCACTCAGATTCGGTCTTGCGGACTAATTTTTAATTAATATCATTATCATGGAAGTCATATTGTATCTAACACAGCGGGCAGTAGTGTACATACACACGCCCCAACAAACAACATGTACACCCTCGCACAAAAATACAGTCATACATAGTGTTATAGCAGATAAGGTTGCTCTGTGCCGCATGCTTTGCTATGTGCAAGGGCTTTGAGCCTTCGACTCAACAGGGCTGTTTACGTTTCCCTGCTGAGTGCCAGTTTCCAGGGGGGTGGCTGGGGAAGCAAAAAGAGAAAAAAGCAAAATGCTCATGAATGTACTCAAAGTGAAGGAAAATATCTAGTTACTAAATTGGAACACAAGCTGTATTCAGTCTATCGGAATTTGCAAAAGAGGGAGGGGGGGAAAAAAGCTTACCATTGTACACTGGCGTTCAAATGTGCAGCTCGAAATCTAAAGCACAGAAATTGGGGCTTTCGCACTGCCGCAATCAATTTGGGAATGGTGTCTACATGACAGTAGTCGGGCGCACACAGGCGGCCCTGTGGCGAGCAGATAAGTGCAAGCGCTTTAGGAGGAGAACACAGGGCAGGGCGAGGAGACGGTCGAGACTGATTTGATGCGAGCCCGGCAGGACCTGTGCTGCACTGACCGTTAACACATAGAGATGTGTTCACACACCTGGAATCACCTAAATAAAATACTTTAAATCTGAACAGAAAACACAATATCTTCTCATATTTTGTCTGCAAATCCATGAAGGAGATGTGATGAAAAGCTCTTAGTCTAACCCCGTGCGCTATGTGGGGCCCACAGCAAAGCAAGCCTTCAAAACGACTACAATAAATTAACACCTCCCATATTACATTTGCCCAAACAAACAAACAAACAGCACAAAACAGGATCTGTCCACTCTCTCGTGTCGAAAATGCCTCCGTTCGCATTTTGTGCAAAACGCCTCAGTCAAGTGTTTGCCCTGTGCACTCAGGTGAAATATGAGCCACACTAAATCATTATTCCTCAGGCCACAGTCACCAGATGAATGTACTGGAGTGTTGAAGTGTGTGTTCGTCTCCTCTAATGAATTGTGGAATTCAACTTGCGGCAATGCAAGTAAGAGAGTCAGTATTTATGTTCACTGGCGTGCGTTTTGAGATTTACGTTTTGGGGGCTTTCTTAGGGTGCTTGTAACAACTGACTCTACGATTACGAGTGACATTTTGTCTGCCATATGTTGCCCTTTAGAAAACAGCGTGAGTTTCTTTGACACGCTTTGGAGTTTGAAAAACATTTAAAAATGGGTTTTGTTATCAGTGTTTCTTTGCTACTTGTGGTTCAGTTATTGCAGATCCACACAGATTTTCACTTGTGGCCACTGTCACTAGTTGAGGCATAACCCCCCCGCCCATAATAAAGATAACACAAAACTAAAAATACATTTCTAAAAAGTCAACCTCTACTTTGCAGACATTCAATGGAACGTATCACCCACGAAAAGTGAGGTGACACTGTAATAGATGAAGCTTACTGTCTAACCAAACATAAGGCAAAGAGAATTACACCTTCCATTTTTTTTAAATAACCACATCGCTTAAATCCACTAGCTTAATGCTAATAGTACAAAGCATCTATGTTGCAATGCACTTTAAGCAACGGATCGAACAATAATACGGCAGCCACACCTGTAAACCGACAATATAACAGTAATAAAAGTCATGAATTCTTTATCCTCTACATAGAATGACACCTATTAACTCAACTCAACTGTATTTATAGAGCACTTTGAAACAACCACCGTTGTATACAAAGTGATGTACATGCAGCAAATATCATATCTAAAACAATCAACAATAAAATAATAAATGAATAACAAAGACAGTAGAAAGCACTAAAACAGTAAAACTAAAAATCAAGTCTGAGTCATGCTGAATTAGAGCTGAACTGATGAGCTGTGAATAGCTGCGACATCTCTATTAACCGTGTGGACGTCTTTCTGGCTCACGCTGCCCCCAGATCGCAAAGGCTGGCACATCAGAAATAGCGGCACAAGGGCCATACAGCTGTGTGATTTAAAAAAAAAAAAAAAACGGTTTAATTATTTTTTAAATTAATGTAAATTATGTTATTACTGCACGTTTCCATAAAGTACAATATTATGGAGTGCTATTGCTCCTCAGGAAAATAAACATGACAACAATTTTTTGTTGTGTTTTTGGAGAAGGCTTGAATTGGAATCAATGGCATTTCCAGTCATTTCAGTGAAATGAATGCACTTGTATCTCAAGGTACCACTGCATTCAATTCTCGGTATCACACACGGAATGAAGATTTTACCATCAGACTGAAATCTTCAATATTAAAACACTGTCTTGTTGAAATAAGAAATAATTTATCGTCACAATAGTTGCCACAATCACATCCTTGATCCTTGACTGATGGACACGATGATGCTTGAACGTATCATCAACACAACACCATCAGTATCATCACTATCGGTTTAAACTCCCATACAACACTGACACAGTAGCCACTCTTCGAGAGCAATGATCTGAAAGTTATGGAAAAAGTCCCTTTTGTGCAGTCCAACGAAACAAGCAGTGTGCATTCAGTCCAAATGACCGCAACCAATGAATGAATGCCAACCGTGAAAAGAATAAGGTAACATTCAAATCCTACCTTGATCAGTGTCTCATTGTGATTTGCGCTTCGCTCACAGCAGACCTTGAAAACCGTTTATGTCTTTCCTACTTTACAGGGCACAAGTGTCAAAATCTAGTGAGGATAACCAGTGCAGAAAATGGATGGGTGGACAGATGAATGGAGGGGTCAAAATAATCAGAATGAAATGAACAGGAAGTAATCGTTGTCATGTAAAGTTCTTTGTTCAGTTCTGAACCAGTCACAGTCTCGTCTTTGGCACATTCCCCGATCATCCTAAATAATAAATAACATAGCAGCAGACACGTTCCTCCTATGTTTGAATGTCAGGGCCATTGGCATTCATGTGGAGTGATATGTTTAGGTCGAGTATCTATCTTGACTGAATCAAGTGTGCTACCTTGTCCGTTGTCACAGACAGACACTGAAGTGCTAGAGCTTTCATATTAACATAATTAAAATGAAGAGTGTGGCTTCCTCTATCATCAAAATATTAGTCTCCATCAGCGCATAGCCGAGCCGTGCAGAATGAAGTGGGCTGTTATTAATAAACACTTCAAGTCCGAATCTGAAGATCTGAAAGTGTCTGCTGGGGAGACCCTTAAATTGTTTTAATTCAGTAAAATAACCCCAAAATGATGATGTACGTGTGATCATACGCTCTTGACGTTTGAAGCATATAGCTATGATATGTATCAAGTGCATACACTTGAGGAGTGTCAGAAACAGAGAGGGTCAGACTTCCTTGAACCGGATCTCACTATGTTCATGTGATAAAAAAAAGAAAAGAGCTTTTGTGTGGAAAAAGATGTTGCAGGAATGTGTCCCATTCCAACAGGTTTGAGCTTGAAAATCTGGGATCAGATCAGTTGATCAGTTGATACTGGAAAGCTTGTTGAAAGTCTGATTGTCAATTTTACATCGTTATTCTATTCAAAGTCCTTTTAGCAGTTTGTCAATCATTTTTTTTGTTTTCGTTTTTTTCCTGAGAAAGAATAGACCAAGGGTCAGATGACCGGTGACTTCACATGGTTGGGAAAAAAAAAGTCCTTCATTTTCAGTGGCACATGATTGAAGTACTCAAATTCGATATGTTAACACAATTTAATCATTCGCCACCGATGGACATGTCTGAATGAAGTAAGTCCGATGGAAACAAAGGATTTTTATTTTCAGTCCACTTATGTCCATTTACTCAAAATAGGCGCATACCTGACTTACCTTACTTTGATTGAACATGTCAGGCCACTGTTAGGGAGGAGTGCTGAGATGTTTCTGCAGCTGCGATGGGATGGTCGGAGTGTCATTGGAGCAGTTTACTGTCCTATCATTTGGACACTTTTGAATTTTCTTGGGACAGGGTTGGAGCATATGCACATATCCACAAAGCTAGCTGATTAAGAGACAAAGACATTCCAGTCTTGCTGCACAAAAAAAAAAAAAAGAAACCGTTCAGATCAGGTCATAATGGCTCAGCTGTCCCGACCGAGGGAGAGGAAGAGAATAGGGCGCCTTGTGATTTTCCCCCTTTTCACCCTCGGCCTCCCGCGCTTTTCTTCTTTTTTTTTTTGTGCCTGAATCTTTTATCTGTGTTATTCACTCGGGACTCTTCAAAGTAACAAGCCTCCTTCTTTTCCCCCGTACTGGACTTGGAACCCAAATTAGAGACTGCTTGATTAGAGCAGAGAGGAGGGAGCCAAAGAGAGAGGGAGATGTGAGTATTGGACAGAACAAATCGCACCCCTACAAAGTGCCTTTTATCCAAAGACCCCAAGGCTCAAATACCCCCATTCCTCCCCGAGCAACCATGGCTCTGCTTGTTTTCCTCTTATCATTTATTTAGTCACCCGTTGCTGTTTTCTGCCCTACATTGTGACGTTCACAAGTAGCGGGAGTGCGAAAAGGTGATGTTGAGCGGACTGGGACTGAAGTTGAATACACAGGCTTCTTCTCCTTTGTGTGTCACTTTCGATTGAATGGAATCTAGTCTGGACCGCGGACACGAGAAGTCTGCGTACACCTTGGCCGCTCTATCCAGGGACGTGCCCTCTGTATTGTCCTGCTGGGGTTCACTCATCAAGGAGGAAGTTGTCACAGCATGTTAGGTTGAGTCTCATGCCCACACCGCTTCACGTTGTGCCGCTCTCTTGTGCTGTCTGTCTGCAATCTTGGGCGCAATGTGATGAGACATGTTAACGGGCAGATCCCAGCCCGAGCACGGTTAAAAGCCATACAATATGCAGGAAACGGCCTCTTTTGTCGGCAGGCTCGTCAGACACAGACCACAATTTTCCTCTTCTGCGCCACCCGATAAAACTTTTATCTGCATTTTAAAGCTTATCCATAATTTAAGGCAGGATGAAAGAGATTTTGGGACTAACCAGTGAACAAAAAACTATGCGCCCGGTTTACTTTTAAGCTCTTCAGGTATAGCGCTTATGTTTTCATCATAAATGTTATTTTAAAGCTGCATCGCTATCGTGTGTGTGTCAGTAAAAAAGAAAGAGCAAAATGAGTAAATAGCACTATAGCGGACCGTCTGGGCTTCCCACAATTCAGCTCACCCATGTTAACAATGGGCCCTCTGTTCGTATTCTCTTAAGAGTTTGGACAGAACATTGGGTGGAAAGCGCCCAGCGGATCCTTTTGTGGCTCATTAGCACCACATTAACACAGCCACAAAAGAAGATACAATGTACATTTGTCATTATTTTTGGCACTTTCATCTTTTTGATCATCATTGTGGACATTCCTAAACTACCGACTGTTTGTCACTGACGTGTTGTTTGGAAACGCTTTCCTGCTTAAAGTCATCTATTAGCCTCCGCAACGATTTTCTTTCTCCCTTCCTTTGTGGATCGCGCGTCATAGTTTGCTAGTCCCTTCCACCTGCAGCTGTTATTTATTGCGATGGTGACTGATGCATGTTGCTGGTGACCCGTGATAGCGCACACACTAGCAAAGGTTAACAAAATTGGTGGCGATTGCATCAATTTTACAGATAAGCCATTCACAACAAGTCGAGTCGGGTGAATAAGAAGTCAATTCAAGCTGCACGCGGGCCGAATGAATAGCCGCTTTTAGGTGCTTTTTTTTTTTCATAAGTATAAATGGAGAGTTGCGGCGCTCTTCCTTTGCAGCAGGCAGCGAAGGAAGAGCGAGATGAAGTGAAGTTCATACGAGCCAGCCAGTAAATTGCCCGGAATGGCTTCTGGAGGTTGACAGGCCCTATTAAGACAAACGGCTTTCCTCATCGGAGAGATAAAATAAATCAGGTGTTTAGTCAAATTAAAATAGTTTGAGTGGAGAGGGCCCCTGGGAGCTCTCGCAGAAACACAAGACAGATGTGGCCAGGGACGAGAGGAAGACACCCAGGAAAGAATCAGCTTCTGCTGGCCGCGAGCCAGCTTTCTCGACACTGTTTTGTTATGTCACCATGGCTTCATAGCGCGCTCCCTCCTCTGTCACTTTTGCCTCTCTATGTTCTCCACAAACAGCTTGTCACGCAGGAGTGCAGTCGGAGGAGAGTGAGTTACTGTCCAGCCTCTCACTGGCAATTATGTTGGCTGTGTAAGTCAATGGTGGGATCACTTAGCATTGATTAGGCGACGGGGAGAGCGGTGCAGCCGAGCGGCGTGGACAAGAACTGAACGTATGCACGCAAACCTTTGCCTGTTGGTGGCTTGGCTGCACATTTTCCCACTTAAAAAAAAATCAAATAGCCGGGAAGCCCAAGAATTGTTATTTCCAAACACGTCAAATGTTCACTTTGTGTGCTGTTTGAGCAACTAGGGCTTTGGAATCACTAAAGGGCTTACTTGGAGCCAGTCGCAAGAAGGAGTCATGCAATATCATCGCTGACAAAAAGACATCCACTCTGGTATTGTGCCAGGTCGCCACACTAACACTTGAATTTCAATAGTTCAAACTTCATTTTGCGGTAGCGATGCTCTCCAGCGCGACAGCGCGTCTCAACGACTTTGTGATCTGCTCTCAGATCAGTTCTAGAAGCTCCTGTGTACAGTTTGTAAGGTTGTTTTTTTGCAAAACCCTCTTTTAAATACGTCAGCCTCCACCTTTTTAACGCCTGTTTCCACCAGCCGCGCGAGTGAATGAACACGCAATTAAATGGCAGCTATTTGGCATCTAAGAAAAAGATCTTCAATCTTCGAAGAACACGTGCAACATGAACACCGCACGCAATCTGTTGGTGTGAACAAGGAACTTAGTGCTTGCTATTTCAGGTTTTAGTAATTCAGGCTCTTCATGTTTTTCGCAACCTGACTTTTCCTGAGAGGACCTGCCATCTGAGGTAGACAGCTCCCTGCAGCTTTTTGTCTGTGCAAGGAACAATTGCTTCCCTTTATTCTTCTAAAAGCTATGACTACCGGGGCATTACAGAGTGTGTGACCTTAACACTGCCACCCATCAGGTTCTCTGCGTGCAGTTTTCTTTGTACTATATATTGTGTATGATACAATAGGCCAACGTAATGATCGGTGGGTCTGCAGTAGACACTTAGCAAGGGCACTTTGCAGACTTTCTTAAAGAGCATTCAGCTGGCTTGCTGGCTTGTTTTGTCACAGCTACAAGCATTCTTGTCCACATTTTTCTTTCACTTCCGGATCTGAATCATGTTTCTTTCAACCCTTTTTCGGCTTATGCGTTTCCATCTTAGCCATTCTTCTGCATCCTCCTCTCATCCTTCATACTTCAACACCAAGTTCCTTCGCTATATCGATCAACCTTCTCTTAGGGCTTCCTCCAGCCCTCTTGCCTGTCAGCGGCATCGATCTCTCCTCCGAGTGTCCGAACCATTTTAAGTCTGGTCTCTCAAACTTTGTCTTCCAAACATCTGAGTGTGGCTGTCCATCTGATAAGCTCTTTTCTTATCCTGTTCAAACTGTTCACTTCTAAAGAGAACCATGAACATCTTTATATCCATCGGCTTCATTTCTTCCTCCTGTTGTGCCTTAGTGCCACTGCCTCTAAGCCGCACATCATGCCTGGCCTCACCGCTGTCTTATAAACATTTGCCTGTTTCCTAGCCGAGACTCTTTCGTCGCTTAACGCGCCTGGCAGCTTCCTCCACCCATTTCAGCCCTGACATGTGCCTCTCTGAATCTCTCTTCACCTAGGTACTCCTGAGAGCCTGGCAGAGAAGGAACACCAGCTCTCCACGATGATCAGCCAGTTGATCAGCCTACGAGAGCAGCTCCTGGCTGCCCACGACGAACAGAAGAAGCTGGCCGCTTCACAAATGGAGAAACAGAGGCAGCAAATGGAGTTGGCTCGTCAGCAGCAGGAGCAGGTAAGTGCTCAAGACGCCCCGCCACCTGTCCACAACTTGGATTTTTGCATTCACTCTTCAAGCTTCATTCTTCCATATCGTTTTGGTGACAACACACACTAAATACATGAGAACTTAAGTGCCACTTAACATGCTCTTTCATACTAAAGTTCATGAGTGGTGTAGAAATAAAATCTCACACCATACAAGCAAATTGGGATAATATAAGATTCAGTAGATGCTACTCTCTACATAGCTTGGGAGATTTCAGTCATGCACTCCCGCACACGTTTATGTCGTACAGCAGGAAAAACATTATTATGACTTGTACTAGGAAATGCAATGGGATGTGAGAATTAAATGTTATATAAACATGGACATCCTCCAGATCTTATAAATGTACTCCTATTAGAACGAAGCTTGCATTAGATTTGCGGCACAAATCAGGCCAATGAGCCATATTGTACAAATCAGCAAATTAGCAGAGGCCATGAAGTGTGTTAATGTCGGGGAAGAAATAAGGACACAAACTATCCACACGGGCGACACTTTTATTATCAGCAGCCAGCCTAATGGCTATGAGTCAATTATCAGCAAGGAGTTCACTCAGAGTTTTCTCAGCACACTCTCAGACCTTGCCGGGCTAAATGAACGGATCGACCATATACCTTGAAGTGATGCATTTGCTTAAAGTACACTAATAATACATTAACTGTATTGATTTCTTTTTCAATCCATGATGTTCATTTGCAACTGAATTCAACTCTGCGGGTTTTGTGGACATTGTCCTATTAAGGAACGGTCGCAGAAGATGTTTTATTATTTCGTCTTATTTGAAATCGGAGGAATATTAATAGTATGGGGGAGAAGAGAGAGAAAGAGAGAGAGGCCGAGGGAGCCCGCTGAGAGCGAGAATGTCATCAAGCCATCGGCATACAACGCAGTAATTAGCTGTTGACACTCGTGAGGGAGCAAGCACAAATTAATCTTGACACATTTGCAGACGGACGATAGCTTACAGTGAACACTTTGTAATTATATTTAAAAATGAAAATTAAATGACACTTAAAACTAGGTTGTCATGCTCAATCAAGCGGGCATGTAGGGAAGGAGTCTGCTGGAATGAGAAGGATTACCGTGTGGCTGATTGTCACTCAGACATTGCGGGACCTTGGTTTGTCTGTCCTTTAAATCATTTAGGAGCCTTTGCAACCGCTTTGACAACGCGGGCAATTTAGTACATATTTCTCATTTAATAGCTATATAAAAACAGCATCTATCTTCAAATAAAGTATTTGGTCATAGAAGAAATTATTTGTTTTCTTTCTTCCCGCATTTTTATTCTACTCTTATTGTAGGTCACCACTAATATATATTCATTGCAAACTCGCGGATGTTTTCCGCAGGCTTCTTTATGCAGTATTGTTCATTTCTCATTTGGTTTCCACTGTCCAAACAGATTGCCAGACAACAGCAGCAGCTTCTGCAGCAGCAGCACAAGATCAACCTCCTACAGCAGCAGATCCAGGTCAGTTACATGTGTTTGTCTCGGCCACCGAGAGACAATATCTACACAGGCAGTTTATTCATCTGTGCTGGCGGGCCAGTCAAAAAAACAACTCCATCAACTTTGCGCCTTCTACAACATTCGTACCACTTGCTTGAAACCACGTAAAAAATCATTTGAACCGAAAAAAAAAAAAGGAATAAGGTTAACTTTACGTCTGTTATCAGAATTTCAATCCTGCCAAAGATTGAAATTAGCATCAGCCTCCAAAAATCCATATCGTTTGGGCCCTCATTATAATCTGAATCTAACGCTTGTTCATATTAATCATTGGGTGGGCTGGTGGGTTTGGGGTCGCTATGAAATACAGGGGAGAATAATTAGCACATCTTAATTAACAGAAAGAAAGATCTAATGGATGGATCAGAGCTTGGAGGTGGGCGACATGAAAGGGGCTGGTAAATGCCTCTGAAAGTCAGTAAGTCTCAGAAGGCCGACATGGTAGACTTTGGCAGAACCCGGGATTTATCGCCATTCTGCCACATGGTTTCTTTCTTTCTCTTTATTCATCTTCGCAGTTATCGCAGTTTGCTTTTGTGAGTGCCTGATGTGATACAGTATGAAGTGTTGCACTGAAAGACCACCCAGGCAGGGCATTGCCGTTGAAGGCAGAGCATACTGGGCGCTTCAGGGACGATCGCTTGATGTGGTCAAGGTTGCACGCCTCCCTGGTTAAATGAGTCTAATGCAGAGCATGCCAGATACAGTATGTGCGCATAATTCTCCACATTTGTGTCTCCTTTCAATCGTCACTTCAGTTGCTTCGACATTGCTGAAGAAGGGAGACGTCTAAATACTCATAATATTTGTGGGATCTTGAATGTCCATCAGCCTTACGGCAGTTATGATGGAAGCGTTCAAGCACGCCCCCCCCCCAAAAAAATGTTGGATTCACAGTAAATGCTCCCAAAGGGGCTGTTTTCAAATAAAACTAAAAAGTGTACGTCGGTTTTTGTGATGGAAACAATCCAAGTCCGACAAAAATGTTTTATCGTTCCTGTGGAAATGGATGAACTCAGTCGAAAACATGCTAAAAACTCATTTTCAACAAGCAATTGGTAAACATACATCCTACTCACCTGCCCTTCATATTAAAGTATTTTCAGTTATGTCAGTGTAGTACTTTTCCAAAGGCTAAGAAAGCAAAACCGCCTTTGTCATTCTTGGAGCAACGTACCACTACTGGAACTACTGGGGCGTGGGGAGTACTTACACGATTAAACTGAAATGCATCGCACACTACACAAACACTTCAAGATTAAATACAAATGAATTGAACTTTCAAGTTAAATACAACTGAACTGCACTTGGGCAGTGATTCTTTCACGTATCACAAGAAGGAGGCCGCATACTACTTGTACTTGTACCACACTTTGGGAATCACTGATGTAGAGAGCCTTTAATTCATGTATGTATTTGAAACGCGGGAGAAACGTACGCACGCGCGGGGGTAAACAAGCGACGTCCACACAGGAAGGCCCAAGCTCAGATTGAACTGAGAGACAGACTTGCTAACCAAATATTTTTACAGCCTGAAATGTTTGTACATTGCATCCCACTGAGCAGAGTCAAAACACACTAAACAATCACGGACACACTCTCAGTTGAAGTACCATATACACTACCGAGTATTGGTACTAGTGCTGTCATGAAGGGCCCTCCACTTGAGAGCGCACACCCACATTTCATCGCACTTTTAGTGGCCTCTACTTGGTGGTTTAGTGATGTGGTTAAAGATAAATGACACCTGAAAATTCTACTTGATGCTGGTTGAAGAGCAAGGATTTCATCCCAAATATCCATTTGCAAGCACTTCAACAGAGAGAGCAGTTTTGAGCAATACATTCTTGGACTGTCCATCTCTGAAACTACACATTTACTTCATGATACCAAAACTCTACATTCTCATTCATTCATTATCTTTTCTTTGGATTAAATAAGAGTGGGTTATTTTAAGACAGTTCGTCTACACAGCCTCCGCTGTGGTAACTGAGGAGAAAAAACAAGAGACAACAGCAGCATGCTGTTCTGCTTTCATTAAAAATGCACAGAAAAAAAAAAGACGTTTTAATTCCGCCCAACTGATTAATCGGCCAATGTTCTTTTAGACATACGTATTACAACATGAGAAAAAGGTTATGACATTCAAACACACCCAACCACCCAAAAATATAAATAAAAATAATTAAAAAGGCATAGTTTTTCTCTCGGTTGTGAAGTCAAACAAATATTAACGGACAAAGGACAGTGGACCAGCAAACTTTTTTTTCCAATGTTTCAAATAATACCTTCTATACTTTTTTTTAAATTCGGTTTGATATGGAATATATTTTGAATATCCAAACATATTTTTCATTTCTTTCAACGCATTTATCATGGACATTAATTATTTGCTCACCACAGTCCGACTTGGTCCCGATCCCCCAAAAGTGGGGGTCCACTGTATTGTAAAACGGTCAAATGTTCTGCTTATACTTTATGTCTTTATTGTTAGCAAGGAGTGCCCCCCTCCCCTCAAAAAACAAAACAGATTAGTGGGTTTTATTCTGCCAAATATTGGAATCAGCCTATAAATTAAAAACATAATTAAAAATCCATCCCGGTCGGGCCCTAATGTTAATCCATGACATCTTTGATTTAATTAATCATGTACACACACTTCCAGCCTTTATGGCACAGACCTTTTTGCCAAGTGAAGAGTGGTGTTGAGTGATAAAGTTCTTCTGCCGCCTGCTTGGAGAGCATTAAACTTTATTGAAGACGACACTGGCCATCAAAGTCCTTCTGTTTTGGCTTAAGGGAGGAAACTTAAAAATAAGCTATCATGCCGCAGGCAACATATTGATGAGGGAAGCCATCACATCAGTGGGAATCGTAAACTGTCCGGACAGTCCAACCACGGGCGCTGCAACCTGAGACTGTTGTTGACAAGCTACATTTGCTCTTTCAAGGTTTTCTGCCCCCCCACACGTGGATCGAAGGGAGTCTGACAGAAGTGAGTCGCTTTTAGGTTTAGTTAAACAGGTCGAGAACAAGGCTCTGTGCAGTTTAATCAAGTGGCTGCTCTCTTCATCCTTACTTACTGTTCTTACAAGAGTGAGGGGGGATTTAGTCTTTGTCCTTCGGGATTACAATGTCACTTGTTTTAAAGATAACAGATGTTTCGATTGCGATGTTAAGGGCTGATTGAAAATGTCAGCTCACAGCTTTGTGTGGGTTTTTTCCTTCCTTCGGTCAGTCGATCCTTGTTTTTGGCATTAACTCAATCCTACATTGAGATTAGCTCTGAGTTGATTTAGTTTAAAGTTGTACACAGGATTTTATGCCACGCATGTGACAAATAAACATACATATTAGCAGAAGAGGGATTTGCCGCCAAGTTAACTGTGTCGTTCTGCAAATGTAACAATAATTACCAAACTGTATTTACCCGATTTTGTTTGGCCTCGCATCGCTATTTAACTGTGTTTCCTTCAGCCAGGCTTTTATTTCACAATAACCCACTGTTGCATACGCACAACAACATTCACAGAGATGACAACACAGGACACCACACACTGATACAAACATCAAGAGAATAAATAGTAGCTCAAAGGTCAAGCTGAACTTTATCTTCACAAACAGGCGGGAGAAAGCACATGAAACAGTGGAACTCTTTTAATCACAACAACCAAAAAAAAAAAGAAAATAAAAATAGAACGGCTCGTTTTAAGTGAAAATAATAACATGAACACCGTAGGTTTGAAATGACGTGAGGCATTCTTGTGCCAACTGTGAGAAGTTCCACAACTGGACAGATAACGACTTCCGAAGAAAAGCAAAGTCAGCTCATGTTACAATATGTTCGGTTACAGCCCCCCCCCCCCAAAAAAAAAGTTATATCCCAACTTTCAGCGTCGCATTTTGAGCTTTGTTTCCCTCAAAGACACACACTGTATGTTTTTCATGCTCACGAAAAAAAAGTAGCAACTAGTGAAGCAAACAAAAGGATTTTGCATTGATGTCCAGAGCACACAAACCTTTTTAAAGATGTTCTCATAAGGGATTGTCATGGAGGAAGTAAACAGCAGGGGACATTTATTTCCATGTTCGGAAAAAAGGTTAGGTCGTGGAGATGACAAAACACACACACACACTCGCGCACGGAGAATTCATTATTTACATTCCTTTGTGTTTTTATTTTAGGTTTTCACAAAGTACTTTTTGGAGTGCTATTTTATATTAAACTTTACACACATTACATTTATTCTTTTATCATTATTTTTTGGGGGTGAAAAGCTGGAACAGATGAATAACATTTCCATTCATTTAATGAGGATAGACGATTTCAAATACACATGTTCAAGAGACACTGCAGTGTTACTCTATAATAACAAAGGGCCTTGGCTAAAAATGACCCAAAACGGTTTATTTCCACTAGTGAAATGTATACAGGAGAATTATTAATCCTCGTAAATTCAAATGGAATATGCTTATTATCCAGTGCTCGGGGGTAATTCCATGCACAGATTCTCTCTGGGTGCCAATTTAAAAAAACAAAGGCTTCAGAAACTAAATGATGGTAAATATTTTAAATCAGTCAGATTAGTTTAAATAATCACAGGACTACATGGCAATTGCGTAATAATGTAGGGTGTGTGTGTGTGTGTGTGTGTGCGTGAGCGTGTGCTCTCATATGCTTTTGTTGTCTCGGCAGCACAATGATTGTCTCAGTGTGAAACTAGGGTGGGGGTTAAAAAATAGAAATTGTAAATAAATAAATGAATAAATAGATAAAAGTGCTAGTCCCCCAATTAGTGAAGCTAGATTTGAACTGTAAGCATCATAATAAGAGAATAGCAGAACAGGGAAATGATGGCGCGTTTGTGCTGATGATGTGTGTTCTCCTACGAGTAGGATTATGTGTGGACGGGGATTCAGGGGGAGGGGGCATTAACAGCCCAGTCAGACACACTTGGCCTGCACCCATGGAGGCTCAATCCAGCCTGTTCAGCCCCCATTTAAGGAGACTGTTAGCTGATGAAGATGTGTACATGCAAGAGTGAAGATAAAAGAAAACCATGACCTGACTCATTAGCCCCTGTGATTTAATATATTGACACTTGGATACAAACAATTCCCTTTAGTGGACTCTACTGGCAGGGGAGGGCTCCATTTAATTAGTTATGAAATGTGACTTCTTGTCTGGGAAGCAGAAGAATTGCTGATGTTATATAGTCATGTGCAAATTAAACAATAAAGCCATCCTTGCAATGTTAAAACTTAATCATGTGCCCAAAAACAAATAAATAGATGAACTAAAAGGTGCAGCGGATACAATCCCAGCAGTGTTTGCCAAGTGAGCGATGGCAAATATGCGGCATATTTAACACAAATTCCTGTTGCGCAAACTTAAACAGATGGTGCTGCTTGAACGCTCTGCGTCTTCTGGGAAACAAAAAGAGGCTATGCTTCACAATTGCCAGCAGCACATTTAAAAGCCAATAAATATGCATGATAAGGTGTGGCAATGAACACAAGCTATTGAACTCTCAACATAAGTCTCAGTGACTTAGCCCAGGACGGTAATCAAACAAGCGCTCGTTATTGTTGGAAATTCGACAATAAAAGCTCTGCTTTGTTGTGCGTTCAGAAACCTCAGCCCTTTTAGCAGTGATCAATTAGAGACTGCATCCAAGAAGTGCCACATGAATGTGGGTAATGTGCGAGATCACACTTGAGAGTCTACTTAAAGTACTGTTAGTCACCGGGGTTTCAAAAGCCCATTCTGGATTCTCATTTGCCAAAGCGACATGTCTCCTCTATCTTTTTAAGGTATCAGTCTTGAATACCAAAATAAAATCCTTGTTTCGTCAAAATTAATGCGTCTTCTAAATGACAAACTTGAGTGATTAAACAAATCACCAAATCTATTAAATGAGGCTACAAAATTGTGAAAAATCAACCTCTCGTCTCCATTCTCAAATCTTGCGTTGTATTAAGGTGTGAAAGCGCATCCCGCCGCTTTGTCTTGGACCTCTCTCATGCCTACACACCCCGACAGTGGTGGTGATGTTATTCCGTTAGTCATTATTCTGTCAGTATTTCAGGCTAGCCCAGTCCATCGCCGATGGATGGACTGAAAATGTTATCCGCTGAAAGTCTCCAGTGGCTGGAATATACTCTGGTGGCGAGAAGCGCTTAGCCACCAGCTAGCTCTCAGGCTGGCTCATCCACGGGTTTACCTCCTTGCTTGGGAATATATATATTGAGACAGAGCTGTTCTGCAAATGGAATTTGGGTGTGTAGGCATAGCTAGCTAGCTTAGTGCATTGCTGCAGTGGTAGAGTTGGGCCAAGTAATGATATTTGCAACTGCGCCAGATAGCAATTGATGACCCCCCCCAAAAAAATCAGAAGAATTGAAATGGTGAAGAACAGTTTCTCCACAATTCGGTACTACATTCACATTTTCATCAGTTATCTTCAAGCATGTATTTACAGCCAAAATCTTTACTTTTAGAGTGCTGTGTGTTCCCGTGTTCCCTCCAAGTATTACAATGAGGCACCTGTTTTCTTAGACCTTGACTACATTGAGGCAGGAGTGGAGTGGCTTCCGTTGAGGGAGAACACATCTCGCAGTGTGATGCTGATCTGGCTTCTCCTACCGATATGCATAAGCAGTGTTTTTTCTACTAATGTTGTGCAAACTGTTTTGTCTTTGCCTTGGCTTTACATGCCCATCGTCTTTAGAGGTGGCCACACTCACACGGAGAAAGCATTGCATTAATAGGGTCCACTATGTGCTGGGGTGGGAGGGGTGCCGACAGCTTGAAGGGGGCGTGTGTTTTCTTAGGGCTGGGGGTGGCACAGCAAAGCATTCAGCCCATCGCCAATGTAAGAAAGGAGCTTCTTGTTTTTAGGGGTGGAGGCGAATCCAAGTATTCCCCGACGGAGCACAGTGAATGGGCTATGTTGCCTTGCAAAGTCTTCCATAGGAAAAGAATGGTATGGCTTAAGTTTGTTGGTCTTTTTCAACAAATCAGTTCTAAATGAATAAATGATTGTTTTTTTCTATGACACTACAATTTACTTTCAGACCTTATACTCAATCATAAGGATCAATGTGAACCCTCACTGTCCATGTGGGATTGGGACAAAGCCTTGTCATGAATAGCGAAAATGTGTGAATAATGGACATGATCATAAAGCATCAACACCATACTTCTGGAATGTATACAGTCGTGAATCCAGTTTACATAAACAACTGTGTTTAATTTGTTAAATTATTCAACACAAACAAACCGCCTTTACCCTGTGGCTTCACAATAATATTCGCTAACATAGTAGCCTAACTAACATGCTTGCACAAGTTGTTCTGACAGTGCACATGGGCAAACACACGTGTGCATTACCAATTTATGAATAGAGTACAGGTCATGCAAATTTTCATTCACACACAAAAATGAATATGCTAATTCATAACGGTGAATATGTGAGGGTTCACTGTACACGCTTGTACACGTTGTTTCCACCAGGCAGTATGGTTCGGAATGTTTCAGTAAAGCCCGATTTTCGCCTTGCTATTGGAATGGGTCTCGGAAATCTGAAGTTACGGCCACAGATTTTGTTGAGTTAGCAATTGTCGTCACGTTGACACAATTTAGCTAGCAACTGAATAATCGATGACAAATGTGTTCAAGACCTTCCTGCAGCCCAGCAATGATGGTCCGCGCCATTTCACTTATTCACATTTCCACACGGTGCGGATGATGTATGTGTGGTATCATGATGCAAGCCTCAGACCCACTCGTGGGTTTGTTTGTCTGCTCGCTCTTTCTCGTCATTAGAAATGCCGTTTGAGGGGGTCCCTGTGGATTTGCGTGTTCTGTGCAAATCTTTATTTCGTGGCGAGACCTTGAAGAGGTATTAATTCAGAAAATCGCATATCCTTTGCAAACACAACATCTACTGTTAATATTGAGAGGCAGTATTTAAAGGATGAATAGATAGAAATTGTGTGTTAGTGAGAAAATAGGGATTGTGTTTGGATGATGAAATGCGATCCCTTCACTACATGAAAAAAAACTCAATTAAGCAAAATGCAATTTCGTGGGGGCGGGGGGGAATATTTTTAGAGAGTGCAGATATGCCGGCAGTTATAATGAGAAGTGAGAATTGTGATGAAGTGTGGTGGTGTGATGGGGAGGAGCGGATGGATTTAGGGTGGAGTATGTAAGGTGGGTCGGTGGGTTGGTCGAGCCTGCTTTCAAGCTCCTGTCGACGTAATGCAGACTTATTGAAATGGCTGTTTTCCAAGAAGGCTTGTTTTACTGTGTAAGGAATTAGTGGAACAAGAAGTCATCTCTTGGTTGTTCCCTCTTGATGGCCTCACCGCATGACACTCTAATTCGCTGCTCCTTACCCTGAGCAGCACATACTGTACACATAATGAACACAGGAATTACAGATGTGCAATGTCATTCTAAAACCTGTGCAAAGACTGTTCGGTGAAAATATTAGAGGGCTTTTCGACCATAGTTACAGCGGTGCCTGAGGTATGAGTGGCTCAATTTATGTTTTCCCATATGTCCGTGTGACATTGTAAGAGCGCTTAAAGCAATGGATAATTGAACACGAACGGTGTATCAACACATCTAGACAGACAATATAAGAATACCTGAAGGCATATGTTCTTTATCCTCTGTGACAAATATTAGTGTAGCTTACTGAGTCACTTACAGTTGTTGATTGAAACTATTCGTTTGTATGTATGCATGACTGTATTATACCGACCAGTGGCCATTTCCTGCATGCCGGAAATAATTCATCATGATGCACACTTAAATTATGTAATTTCAATACAATGATGTTACAGTATGTTTAAATGAATTACACAATTATAGAATGGTAGTTTCCTTTAAAAAAAAAAGAAAAAAATCGACATTTTTACTCTCTGTACAGCGTCCACCAGAGGACTATATCCACCCTGTGGTGATCGTGCAACTGACCACTATCTGCTGTTGCTGGGGTGAAAGCCAGACAGCTTCCCCCGCGAATGCGTTCCATTTAAGTGGATCACAAAAGGTGATTTCTTCTCACTCAGTGTTCGGTGTGCAACTGACTGGCAAGCAGGGGGGAAGAAGTGTGATCTCTCAGTTCTATTAGCAGCAGCTGAGTAAAATTACAGAAAATCCTTCCTGTGGAATATGTAAAAATGAAAGTGCGAGCTGGCAATATGACAACTAATAAATTGCGGATGTATGTATTAACATAAGATGTCAGAGAAACTCGTCTGAAGGATTTCTTGATATATATATATATATATATATATATATATATATATATATATATATATATATATATATATATATATATATATATATATATATATATATACACATTTCAACTGCAAGCCTCCAATAACTCACCTTCTTGTCTTTATTCTTAACACAGCATTTTTACAAAATACTTGTAACGTGGTACTTTCTAAATGTCTTCTTGAGGCAGATTAAGTCTGAGCATCTGTGTGAGAGGTGTGCTTCACTGGGTGTCAAGTAGCGGTGAATCAGGATATTAGACGCAGAAAATCTTTTCAAGCCAATAACCATGAAACATGGCAGTTAAAGAGACAAGAGATTTTCTTTCCGCTTCTTTCTCTAGTAAACGCCCAATGGTTGTAACGGTAAAAGCAACAGCTTCTCCCTATTCTCATCACTTGGCAAAGCGTACAGAATCAAACCCGAACTTGGATCAGTGCATGTATGTTCAAGGGTGAAGGTATGGGGAGTCCTCAGGCCTTGTAGTTGTTTTGAAAAGGTTTCCTCATCAGAACATGACTGCTGACAGGAGGCCCAGGCCAGTTTTGTAATGGCCAGTACATCTCTATTTGTATTCTGTGTTTGGGAGAGCTTCACATCGCCTGCCACTCGAGTGAGGTGAAAAGAAAATGTAGTTAGAGATGCTCTTTCAGCCCTTTATTGAATGGGACAAACAGTCAAACATAAAATGAAAACACTCGCAAGGAGCATGTTGACAATGCTCACACTGAGCTGGAGTCAGAGCTCCTGGCATCACTCATGAGGCCATGCCCCCTTAATGGCACACATCAACATACAAATACCGTCATGTGCTGCGTGTGTGACTTTCAACTTGGTTAGCAGTTGGCATAACAACATGAAACAAGAAAACTGTGAAAAACTGTGAATGGAGCGATCAAAAAGATGATCCATCATCTTGCATTGCTAACAACCTGACTAACAACTGCAGAATGTTTCAATATGGTTTTCCTTGCCTTACAACTGCAAGGGGGCTCTATTTATCAAACACTCTCCTCTCAAAGCCAACCAGGTTGCGCACTGGTCCGCTATAAACTTCATCGGGTCATCTGAATTGACGATCTATGTTGCAAGGAGGCGAAAGCCTCTGCTGGAGCGTGTCGTGGCAGAGAGCAGGGCCTGAGCCAAATCTGTCTGACTGATCACTACAGATGCTCCTCTTCAAGTATTCCGAGTCAGATCCTTAGTGCCGGGTCTTGAGGGACAAACAATAGCACCTGTTCCTCATAAGATTGCCCACTCATGGTTCTTTAATGAAGCTTGGGGCAGATGGTGTGAAATTACATTATCCAGTTGTTAGCGGTGATGTGACAAAGAAGCGATGGCAGCACAATGACGTGTTGTCTCTACGTATACGGAAAAGTGAACGGTGCCATCCAAGGGATCTTTGCAACACTCATTTGGCACATGTATTGTATCGCTCTACACGAGGGCTGAACAATGAATCGAATTCAAAATGACAATTTTCAAATTTGGAGAAAAAAAAACCTTAATCTTAGTCAGTCAGCAGGGGTTTTATTTTATATATTTGTAATATTTTAATTTTTAATTTAGTCTCAATGTAGGTTCAGTGCTTAATGAGTGCAGCCGTTTCATGAAACAATAAAAGTAGTAAAGCCACACACAGATTTGCGTTTTTTTTTTTATCATCTGATTTATGACCTACTGATTTATGTTTATGTCACACTTGTTTGGTAACAGTTGCTGAAGTTGTCGTAGTGACCGCCCAAAAGTAATTGCATTCGATAAACAGTCTTTCATATCAATTCTTCATGGCTCATTTGTATTTAGTGTAAGCCCAAACAAAACATTTATGTCTAGTAAATATGACATTGTTTATTGTAATACAGATTAATTTATACTACTACTACTGTTTGTGAAAAAATACAAGAGAAGAGGATCTTGAAAAAAATAATTACATATCAAAACCGAAATCGCAATGCTGAGAGGAAAAAAAATGCAGTTGGATCCTTTTTCCAAATCATTTGAGACTTTTTGTTTGTCAAAATGCACTTCTTCTTTCTTGTTGCTTACTTTAAATGCACTCGGAATTATGCATCCCGGCAACTTGCGAGGACTTAATTGACAGCCCAGCTAAGCTCCGCTATTTGTTCCCACCTTGAAGCGCCTCACAATTCGCCTTGCTCTGACATTAGCTGCTGCTTATTAAACTTTAATGCTCGCAGCTCATTACTGCAAATCACGTCCATTCAAACTCAACACATTTATTTCTCAGCCATTGTATATTTATACTCGCAGTTTTGGCTGGATAAATCCAGTATATTTTGTGCCATATTTTTAAATGGTAAAGGTAATAAAAGCTGATAAAAATTATATCCGTTAGAGTTAATGTCGCCTGGGGTGTGGGAGTCACGGTGGGGGTGGGGTGGGGATTGATGTCTGGTTATCACGATTAAAGTTTCTATTTGAAATTAAGTTGTATCGGTGAAATCAAAGCATTACAGACATTTAAAAATCTGAGTAAGTTTCATTTGTGCATGTGATTATATTTGGAATAGGATAAATCAGAGGTGTGATAGTGTCTGAACTGTACATATTTTATTTCATTTGAAGCTTGGGTACAAATGGATAGAAATACAAAGCATCTGAATTTAATCGGGAGTAAAATATCTGACAGTAAATTGAAACCAAAATTAATTTCTATAAGCATATGCAGTACCACATCGGCACACACATCTGAATACACATTTTCAGGAGCAGAAACCATCTGGTTTTACTGTCCAAACAGTCCGACACAGAAAAGCTGTGTACCCTTGCCTGACTCATGTTCTGCTATGACATTAATTATTGTGTTTTTCCATATGTTCCACGCAAGTGAAGCCAAGATCCATTGCTCAAACTTTCAGCTTGGAAACACAGAACAGAAAATCCCTATAACGTTATTATTTGTCACAGTCTCCCTGACCATTTGTTTTTACTCGGTAGAAACACGGTTTGACAGAATTGCTTTTAGGTACAGTACATTTCTATACAGTAATTCACTCATGGACTGCCTAGACTTTCTGTTTTTCCTTTTTTTTTTGTTTTCGTTGTACATTGACACCTCTGGTTTTATCAATTAGTTTTTTTTGGGGGGGTGGCGAGGTTCTCTGAGTGTGACAGAAAGTAGGCCCATTACTCTGTTAGGTGTCCACAAGCTGAAAAAGTGGGGCTCTTACCAGGCTGATTTCATGCCTCAGTGCAGGCGTAGTAATTGCACCCAGTCCTCGTTTTGTTGCAGCTTGATTTTAAAGAGGGTTGAATGGTGAACCATTCTGTAAAGTGTTTATTTTAGGGGATGACCTTTATTAACCCATTTCCCAGGCAGGTTCCCCTGAGGTGGCCGGGCCTGCTGTTAGATAAACCCTCTCAGGCCCATGGTAGCTGGCCTGCTCGCCGTCAAAGATCCTCATGAAGCGGGGAGTGACAGTAAGATTGGACCTTGCTGCGTGTGTGCAACCTCCCCACACACGCAGCACTTCGGAGGCATAAGCTGCTCACCCACCCTTGACACAAGTGGAGAGTTTGTGTTGATATTCCCTTTAGGATAGGGAAGTCAGCAAATTACTGGCTGATGAAGGTTTAATGTGAGACTGCAAAACATACGCAAAAGTGACAGTCTCATGTTGTTGCAGGGAAAAAAAAGATGATACCTTGAGATATGAGTGAGTCAAATTCAGTTTTTTTTTAGATGTGAGCCTTCATTCATTTGACTTATGAGTGCAGAGTTGGGATATTTGTGCTGTATGGTGGCACTTACCCAACTCACTTCGCAACAAGCGGCAGATTGGCAGGCTGTTTATTGCCACTCTCAGTTGAAGAAGAGAATTACACCTTCTACCTAAAACAATATGTGGCTTAAACTTTCAGTCTACTCTATTAATGCAAATGCAAAATAACATTTATTTTGTGGTCCTATAACACTTTAAGATATGTATGTAAACACAAACACAAAGTCCGTCATCGTCAGCCATCAGGATTTCAGGCTGGCACAGTGCCTCAGTACGTCTCAATTATTTTTAAACGTTTCCTTCGTTGCTAAACTACATTTCATCACCACTATTTTAGCCCGTCAGTCAAGAACTCTTTACGGCACACATTATAATTCAATTAGAAATAGTTTGCAATGCTTTACGCACGCCAAAATACGTATGAATGGATGGATACAGAGAAATAATACATGGAGTGTGGTACGATTTAAGGCATTCGTGCATTATAAAGTGGAACGAATTGATTTGGCTCGATACGATGCACTAACGTGTAAAATCAAAACCGATTTTCCGATTCATATTGTTTGTTGTTACACCCCCAAGTACAAACAATTTGCATTCTGTATTCTCTATGAAGAATGACTTGCTAACATTCGTGCTGGAGTGTTGAGCTGAAAGGAATATCTCAATGAACAGTAAATCTCCCAGACAGAGAAGCACAATGGCCATTCAAATGATGTTGTGTGACAAAAACAGTTTCATTTTCTTTCAAAGTTCTATTGAATTATTGCTCGTTTTTTTGAGTGTGAGTTTTCCTCATTAATATTCAGTTTTCAGTTTGTTGGTGGTGAAGGCTGGAATTGCATTCCATTCATTTCAGTTAGAAAAGCTATGCGTGTTTTAAGTTATGAGCTTGGTCACCGAACAAATTAATTTCATGTCTCAAAGCGCCGCTGTACTGTCCAATGTCTGTCTTTTTTCTTTCCATCAACAGGGATAACTTCATGTGTGAGGTGTGTAGTGCGACGAACAATCCTCCTACTGAGGAATCTCTGTTGTAACAGTCACGGAGTTAGCGCAGGCTTTGCACAACATTTGCAGTACTTCTCTGCAGAAGTCATAAAGATTCTCTCAGTCCCGCTGTGACTTCCGCTCGCTGGCGCTGGAACAATAAGTGCCGTCTTTGATGTCTTGAAGTGAAACAGTGGTCTGGAGATTGAGCGGGCGTAGATCTGCCAGGTTTTGTGTGAGGACACGAGGGTCCGCCATTGCCATAGAGCCCCCTGTCAACACGCGTTAGGGAGACCTGTGATCTGGATCCCCCCACATCCCCTCCTCCCCGCACTGAGCGTAATCTGTGTTTCTGTGTACCATGCCTTCGCTTAGGCCTCTCTCTGATCTTCGCTCTCTATCTGTTCAGCAGGTCCAGGGTCACATGCCTCCGCTCATGATCCCCATTTTTCCACACGACCAACGCACTCTGGCAGCAGCCGCCGCCGCCCAGCAAGGTTTTCTCTTCCCTCCGGGAATGTCTTATAAGCCAGGTATGCTTTGCAACTTAAGTCATTCATCCCCTCCTGTGATCTCTCCACACATGTACAGTCTCACATCCTTTCTTCTGACATCTTAACACTACCTTTGAATATGTAACAAACAAATTTGCTTGGGATTTAGGTACGTCGTCTATGTAGAATAACAGAATGGTCACTGAAGACAGAGTCAGCCAGTTGTGCCTGATGGCTTCTCCAATGAGAGCAAAATAATAACCATGTTACTGTTGTGTGACATTTATACCGCAATACGATGTAAGAGAAAGGTTTGAGAAATATAATGATTGAACAGGTTAATTTCCTTCAGAACTCAAACGGGGAAAACAACCACTAAAATCTCATAACTTGGAAATCAAATATGCATGTTCCTCATTAGAAATGCCTTTTTTTTTGCTGACACCCTCGATGCTTTTAATTACAAATGAGACTGAATGTGACGTGAACAATAAATATGTTGCTCCCAATACAAGTCGGCGTCGTCTTGATAAAAACGTGATAGCCAGAACAAAGCTAGCCCTTGCGAATTGTAAAAGTGAAGCCGAACATGAAAGATGACCGAAATCAGCAAAGGGAAACCCAAGGAAGTCAGCAGGTTTGCAGCAGCAGCAGCAGCAGCAGCAGCACATTAAAAAGGTGTGGAAGTGCAGTTAATGAATTAACTATAAAACCACAGGATGAAATGTCAGCTATTTTGGAACTATGGAGCCATGACAGCCTAAACAAAGTGCCTGAGGGGGCGAGTCTTTTACCACTGCGCTTTTTGCAATAGGTTTGACTTCGAAAATGTTTTAGTTCAAATAACAGAAGCTATTAGGGAATCATGGTCAGAGGTCGCCGTGTATATGCTTGCTGCATAATGCATGAGTCGATGAAGAAATAGCTGGGGGAGTCTGCAAATGACTGCTTTAGGAGAGCTCTTTCAAAACATCTCTGATTTCTTCACGCTCTCGGTACAATACAATATACACAATGTAGCCAGAGAGGACAATGTTATCACCCCCACCTGCAGCGCACGCAGGATGCTGCCACGTTCTTTTTCTTCGACGGAAGTGGCCGAGCATTTACGTCCAAGACTAAAGCACACTAATCTGATGTTATCATTACGGGACGGCTCCCGGGGACCACTGATTATGACCCCAACCCTGTTGTGCTCACATGGCAACAAAGTCACTCAGGCACCGTGGTGGGAAGTCATCACCCCCATCCGCCGGCTGTGCTCAATGGCCTGCTATTGTACGGTAGACAAGCTCAGCCTTTCAAGCAGCAGCTCATCTTTGAAACAAATACCGTCGGACTTTCCACCCCATCTACACTGTTTACCAAGATATCAAAGCATTCAGGCCTACATACGGCGCTCATGTTACTGGATGATGGCACCACAGTTTCCTTTTACCCGCACAATACGTAGGCAAAGAAATAAAACAAAAGGAACATTGAAACAACATTGAAAAGAGGTCACAGCGTTAGTTTTTCGTATAAAGATTACAAAGTGAGTTAAGTTGGTTACCTCTTCCTATTCACAGTAGACCTTTGAGATATCTATGTTTCTTTTCAAACATCTTATCTAAGTTTTAATTAGGGGAAAGCATGTTGTAGATATCTATAACTGGAATCATGAAATGCTGTTGTTGAGAGCTCAGATTCGAGTTACAGACAGCAACAATTCAGTTGCAGAAATCCTAAATTCACTAGTGGAACTAATATCAAGTGATTTGTAGATACATGTAAGAATAAATCCCATACACATGAATTGCAAAAAGGGATGTCATTTGTCCTTGGCAAAAGTTGCAGATAGATTTAATTCCGTTATTTTGAATAGAATAGTCACAATTAGATGAAAGGCACCGCAAATGAAAATGTCACCTCTTGAAAATGTAATTACGATTTGTGAGAAAGACTTGTTGATTTCAGCAATGTTTATTCTAAATAGGCAAACTTAGCTTTTAAATGTTGAATCCGATTCCCATCAGACCACAGCCCAGATTCAAACGCTCAACATCAGACACGGTCACCAATAGGCCACCGTGTCACTCAGTGACATTTCCATTCCTAAGAATTATATGTTGCAGTGACCAGGTCAACAGGGGACAAATCATGGTTAAAACTGGTTTATAACATAATACTGCTTTCATCAATGACACTGACCTGGCACGATGCCCATTTTGCTGAAGCCAAGTGCCTATATGCTGAATACAGCCGAGACTCACATCACCCCCCCCCCCCCCAACCCTCATTTAGGACACGACTCTTGCTCGGTTTCGCATGACATCGAAAGACACCCAGCCATTTATTATTCCCCAAATATCTACGTTACAGGCAGCACAGAGAGAAAAGAGGGAAAGCGATATCCAAATGAAGGTGTAGAAATAACCACGGCGCAAGCCCGCACATCCAAGCCGGCACTATTTGCAACCACTACTGCCCGTGTGATTTTATTTGCTTCTAAATGGGGATTGAATTTCCGTGTCCCGTATCACATTGTGCTGTGCTGTACGAGATTGCAAAGTGAGGCAAGCGGGCGAGGGCAAAGTGAAAGAGAAGGTACATACATTTACCTTGTCTGTGGCCTAATGGCTCCATATGTTTGTGAGGGGAAGTGACAAGAAGAAGTGGGGTCTGAGCGAAGGCCAACTCCCCCGACTCCCCCTCCCCGCTCACACAGATGCATGCTTCACAAATGTGCTGCTCCATCTCGTAAGGTTGTTCTGGCCAAGTCAACGTGCTGGCTTGTGTGGCGGCCCTTTCGACATCTCATAGCTAGGATATGTGTTGCAACTATCTCCAATTCAGTTTGGCCTAGTCATAAACACCATTTCCAATAGTGCGTTCTTCCCAGCCAAAATCGTCATTGAAGGAGTGATATGATGTCACTTTGACCCGTTCAAGATGTCTTTAATTCACCTCAGTTCAAGAGCTATACATGTCCTGCTGACAGAAACCATAAATGAAGTTTCAATGAGGCAAAATTACATTGATATCTGGAGATGGAATTCGGACAAGTCAAAAAGACGTAGAAACTGGAGTTACAGACAGCTACAATTCGGTTGCAGATAACCATGATTGTGGATCGGTAACTGAATTGTAGATGGGTGTGAATGAGAAACCCCATACACGTTAACAGCAAAAGTGATTTGTGCCAACTCAAGTGACATTGCAGATATTTCCAATTCAGTTTTGACTAAAAGTGCTGGTTTAAAAATAACCCAGTATGGGTTAAATTAATGCAAAATAGGTTAAAACCAGCAATTTTAAGGGTGTAAGCTCAATTCTGACTTGACTAGCCACAGTTAACAAACAAATATCTTGAATGGAAATATCAGATAGTCAAATTGTAATTCGCGCTAGTTAAAAAGGCTTGTTGAAATCTGCAGTATAAAATTCTGGGCCATCAAATTTAACCTCTCAATGTTTAGTCTATAAACTGCAGTTAATATCAGTCATGCAGCATCAGCCTGCTTAAGACTGACATTGACCAACCGGCTGCTGGCAATTGTAAGCATTGCAGATGTCAAATGACCACTTTCTGGTCGGAGGGATGTGTGGAATAAAAATGTGCAGCATTGTTTTAATCATATTTTGCCAGCACTCTTGTTCTAACCGGTTCACACAAATGCACACATGCACACACACGCACACACACACGTGATTTCACTCTGCTCCCTGGGCTGTTGTGCTGAACAATAGCCCGCCAAGCCTGAAGCTGTACGGACCGCCTGAGAGGGTACACTGTGCTTATTGCATAACTGCTAATTGAATATCCAAGAGCTCCTTAATTGTTCTTCTGAACCTTGCAAGCACACACAAGCCTCGAACAGTTCCTCAGAAGAGCACGAAAGGTGTGTGACGTTCCGAAATAATCCTGCTCCAGTCAAGCCAGTTGAACCTTTTGTGAATGCAGATGTTTGGGCTTGAAGCTGAGGGATTGCTCCAGTGTGCCACATTGTCGCGTCAATTCACTGCAGGACCCGGGATCCCTGTTGGCACTTGCCTGCACGCTGTGGGCCAGCTCATTGTCTCAACCTGTGCACATTGTTGTCTCTCCCTGACAGGTGATAACTACCCCGTGCAGTTCATTCCCTCCACAATGGCAGCTGCGGCGGCATCAGGACTCAGCCCCCTCCAGCTGCAGGTATGTACACTTCTATGATAAAGAATGCTCGAGACACACGCCAAGCCTTGGGCAGAAAGGATGGCTAAGCAGCTGTACGCTAAGTAATGAGCTGCGCACTAAATAATCCTGGAGCCCGCCCCAGCACACACATGCTCATCATATTACATATGTAATTCATTGCGTTTTATAGAGGCTTTATCCTCTTTGGCCTTCCCACACAGAAGAGGTATGAAGATAATAGTTATCAGAGGGAATGAGAATCACTTTGGTTGCTTTAATGGCCCACCAGTAAATGTATCAGAGGGCAAGTGACAGTGTGAGCAAAGAATCCTTCTTATTGCTTTTTATCTTGTAAACCCACTGACATAGTTATTTTATCAGCTTGTCTTATCTGTGTGGGGGAAACAAAAGAAGATATGAGCAAAAATGCGAGCAGTCATATCATGTTGTGTGTGCAAAAAAAAAAAAATGTTGGGAAAGGCTCCACGCCCTATAGACTGCTCCAGGATGTTTCTCGCACAGTATTTAAAAGAGAGGGGGAAAAAAACACTGAACCCAGGTCAGGGCCTAACCTGAGGCCATAATGTTTAATATAGATGATTATCTCACTTCTTTCCTTCAAATTCAATGCTAAACACAACCATCAACAGAACTGCTCACCGCATGAGCTTTGTGCCCAAGTGATTGGGATTCCTAATCATAAAAGGGCACCTTGAGGTACGACCTGACTTATGGGTTTTCAAGATCTGAGCAGCCGAGTGAGCGAGCAAAAAAAAAGTCTTTGAGCTTTATTGTTACCCTCAATTAAAATTTACTATCAAGCTAAACATACAACAAAGAGAATATGCATCTTATGTTTTTATAACAACCGCATACCTTTGTCTTGTGTCCAATAGCTTAATGCTAATGGGAAATGCAACAGGCGCAATAGAATGTGACAGTGCAGCAACAAATATAGACAGACAATATAGCAGTACTCAGTCATATATTCTTCATCATCTGCAAAGAATGACGAATATGAAGATTTGTGACGACTCCTCTTTCTCTATGAATATCCGTATATCTGTATTAAACTGCCCTCGGTAGGCCAAGGCACACACACCACAATGAGCAGAACAATATGCATTGTACTGAAGGAAAACGTGTGACAAAAAAACTGGTAATTCTTTTTCATTATTTCCAAATTTAATTTATCGATTTTCATAAAGTATACTATTTTGGAGTGTCATTTTTCTTATTAGAAAGACACGACAATTTTGGGGCGTGCTGCAATGGATTAAGAGAATCTTCCACCATTCACGCATCAAAGATGATTTGAGAGTGTGTGTGGAGTTTGCATGTTCTCCCCGTGCCGGGTTTTCTCCGGGTACTCTGGTTTCCTCTCATATTCCAAAAACATGCATGGCAGACTAATGAACCACTCTAAATTGTCCCTTGGTGTGCCTGTGAGCGCGGATGGTTGTTTGTCTCTGTGTGCCCTGTGATTGGCTCGCAATCAGTTCAGGGTGTATTGCCCGAAAACAGCTGGGATAGGCTCCAGGACGCCCGCGACCCCTGTGAGGATAAGCGGATCAGAAAATGGATGGATGGACATATATATCGGTAGATTGCAAACAATATCCAGTCTATTGCCAATACAGTACTAATGTTGAGTCATTTGCACATAGACACGGGCACATGCAGCTTCAATAGTAAAAAAATTGTGTAAAGCTGCTCTGCATAATGCGCAACAGTGTGAGAGAAGCATGTAAGGATTAAACAAGAGAGTTGAAGACAGTGGGGGGAGGTCTCGTTCCACAGTGATATATGTGTCATTTGTCCTTCTGAGGCAACCACAGTCGGTGTTAACGAGCCTTGGCAAGTTCTAACAGTGCTTGCAGCTGGCTCTGAAAAGCCCTGTGTCATTATGTACCCAGGAGAAACGCTATCAGAGATATCAAAGGTGTTCACTGGGCTTTGCTTATGTTTGAAGGGCCCGAGTGGATATGCGTCTTGGATGTATGGCAATGGTTCGGTTTTAAACATGCGTATCATGGGCCCGTTGGAAAGGATGGGTGGTTCAAACAGACATGCTCTCGTCTATTTAAAGTGTCGTATGAGGTCAAACGAGACAGTCATATATTTGAAGGTTAGGGTGAAGAGGGGAGGCAGGTCTCAAGTCATTAATTGTGACTATGTATCTAACCTTGGGAATGGACTAAAGCAGTGCCTCCAAGACCATGACTTGGCTGACCTTTACCGAACATAGTAAACAAAAAAGACGCACATTACCCATTAATTGAAGTCTGTCAGCCTGTCGTGTATTCTACATGCTTTCTGCTATTTACCCTGCACTGAGACTCCCCTTAAAACAGCAAGGCAAATTAAACATGCCCTTTTCAAAGTGGCTGAGACCAACAAACCATGTGAGTTTCGCGGCTATTTCGAGGATAACTACGATTAAAACTTGCACTTGTGCCTTGCCTTAACGGCCACAATCATTTCTTCAAAAAGAAAAGCACAGAAGTATGCTCTGTGTGGGAGAAAAAATGAGTACAATATTGTAATGAGTACAGAGGTGCCTTGAGATACAAGTGACCTGACTCACAAGCCATCGTTCGGGCAATTTCTGTTTTGACTCAAGAGCTAAAGTTTCAGATATGAGTGCTGTTTGGTGACGAGCTTCTCGCTGTTTATTGCCTCTTCCAATCGAAGTTTATGGTCAAAATAAACACCAAACAAAAATAATTACACATGTCTTCAAAATAACCCCATAACCTAGCCTTCAGGTCTGCTAACTTAAAACTAACGTATAATCAGAGCCAAGCTTACGGAAATGGGTGCTGAACCTCCTAACGATCAGATGTTTGAAGACATTTGGTGCAGCAACATATGTCGATTAAGAATATTCCAAAAATGACTGGCACATATTCTTTATCCTCTGTGAAAAATGACTATCATTGCGGCTTACTGTCACATAAACGTCTTTATAAAGTAAAATTTTATAGATGCTCGCGGCACAAATTAAAGTCACATCTCAAGGCACAACTGTATAGGAAGGTGAAATGATTCGCTATTTGGTGACTCAGTTTGGTTGTGTTTTGAAAGTCTCTTTGCTTACAGCAATACTGGTCTAATTGCGTATGCTTTTTATTGGAAAGAATGCACTGGGCTGTAAATGATAACATCCCAAAGTGAAACTCTTCCTCATTTCCAATTTGTGGCTGAAAATTCCACCACCCCTCATCAAACATTCATGTCATCCCACCAATTTACTCTGGTTAGATTATTCAATATACGAACCATTTAAATAAAGACAACAACAACAACAACAACAATCTTATTGGAAGAATTAATTCCCACAATGCTTCCCAGGAAATGTGATCCAGTTAGGGAGGCAGGGTTTTCTGTCACTCATAATGTTGCACATGCAAGTCCTTCCCATTCTCCTCTGTCATAACATTGTGGAATCCAGCCCTCGCGAAGAAGAAAACTCGACGAGGTAACAAAGCCTCGGAGCTGATGGATGTAAATGAATGTCGCCGGATGTGTTTGACTGCCGCAGACTGTAATTTGCTTGTCAATACAGGGAGGTAGCGTCACTGGGCTGGCTGGCAGTCTGCAAGTGGCTTGTCAGCACACACGGCTGTACCACAGGGCAATTTCACTCAATGTGTTCCTGACAGATTGGCTCGCGTCCTCAACTCACAGGAGAGAGGGCGGGTAAACTATCCCAGCGCGACGTGCCCCTCTTCATTAGTGCCCACACAGTGCGGCGATGAGGTCGGGATCAGCAGCAAACAATGGCTGCATCCCCGCCTGTCCTTTCCTGATTGCAAGTGACACCTTTCACCTAACAGAGGAAATTGTGCTTCCATTGCGCTCCAATGTGTCCCGACATCCACTATATTCAGCTGAGTAAAGAAACAAGAAGAGAATTTTCCTAATTCTACAAAAGACATATCTATTTGGGACATTAATTAAGATGTGTCTTACACGGGGCATGGGAATACAAAGGCTATAATAACTCAATGCAGATCTTTTCTACTTTGAACTATGAAATAATCTCCATAATTAGTAGGGAATAGGGACAATTACATTTTTTTTTAGTTTGTTTGAGTATCTGCTCACCGAGACCTCAACAATGCATTAAGCGGAGAAAAAGAAAGCGCACTCAAATTGACACAATTGTCCGTTTTTCCATTTGAATAAAAGTATCCCAACATTATGTTTTTTTAATTGGCTTTAAGTCTAGAGCAGCAGTGGTAATTAATGAAATTTGAATCAATGTCACACTGTAGTAGAAGGCAATTTTCAAATCTCAAAGATTCCAATTTGGGAAAATAAGCTTCAATTTGGTCTGGTAGTAGGCTTATTTTCACTCTCTATGCTTTTATTATATATCGATATTGTGTCTGGATAGGTTGCCTTTTTAAGACGTGAAGTCCCGTTTTCTTATCATAGTTCCATGAAACATGAAAAGTTGAATCTATGAAGCCACAGAATTGTTTGCATCATTGTAACCTGGTTTGTGACTGACTGAATTAATGTTACGGCCGTTTGGCTGAATTTTGTGAAATTGTCGTACTGAATGCGTAAAAGATTGCAAGTCAAAGTGTTAACAACTCTAATTCAAGTAGGAAAAAACCCACATGTTTTTTGTATATTAATTAATGGTTCATTAGCCTTCATTTGCTTTTATTGTAGCATAAGCCTAACCTAAGACATAATCATTTATGTATAATGAATCTGATATTCATTTTAATGGAGATTGATTTATTGATTATGTAAGTTCAAAAATACATGGGAAGGGAAATTCATCGTTTATTAAACCTCAATTCTAACATTGTAGAAAAAAAAATGTCACACAGTAAAAACGTATCTCTTTATCAGTCAGCTGCTTCCGGACACAAATTGCCTTATTTTGTCTCTGTTCTGCATAGCAATGTTGCTTTTGTGTTGCAAACAGGCTGCTGGTAAACTAGCATCGGCCTTACACATGAACACCAAATGTAAGAGATGAAAAGCAGCCCACATGCTCGGCCACAAGCAGACCTGATCCCCGACAGACAGATACAGTACATCTGAAGAAGGTCTCATTGCTTTCGATGACTCGTGTGATAAGCAACAGTGTACCACGGTCTGGGGACAAACAGGAAGAAAGTGGGAGTGAAGAAAAAAAAATGCACACGATCTTTTGTTTGGATGTAAATGCCTGTGTAGTGCAGATGTGAAGAAACAGATTCCATCATTAACAAGTGAGGCACTTTTGACTTTGAAAGAGAAATGGGGAGAGAAGAGGGCAGGGCACTGAGAAGCGACATACTGTAGCAAGCAGCTGTTTCCCTGTTTATGAGCGGAGGAGGCCAGTCTTTGAAGGTAACCCTGAGCAGTGCAGCAATGCTAGCCGCGTATGGAAGGCTGGCTAATAAGGTAGCTAGGTAAGCAGCTGGATGGAGGCTGTGGTGAACAGAGGGACAGATGGACAGATAGAGCGGATAATGCTGTGAACGGCACAGAATGGGACGGGTGGCTCTGGGGCCGCGACCCCCAGAGAGCCTGGCATACGCCCCACTTCAAGAGAGGAGTTGCAATCGCGTTCCTACTGGAAGAGAAACAGAAGGAGAAAGACTGACAGTGGTGATTTGCGATATGAGTGACCCAACTTACGGCTTTCTTGAGATACGAGCCGTCGTTCGGCTGATACTTGAAAGCACAAACTTGCTGTTTATTGCCACGCCCAGTTGAAGTTTACTGTCAAACTAGACAGCATTTTTCATGCACTTTGAATCTTATTTTGAAGGCAGGCTTAAACATTACCACCGCGACCAGAGAGTGTTGCAGCCAGATAGGAAGTTCAAAAATAATATATTATATTATTTTGTTGTTTTTATCTGCCACACCTTCAAGGCCGGTCACTGAAAATATTGTATGACCTTAAACCGTTCCGCGGGCCAAAAAAATGTTGGGGACCGCTGGTGTAGATGGAAAAAGAGCTAGAAATGACGAACGCAAGCAAGATAAGGGGGTTGGAGACGAGCAGGTTGGGCGCCAGCAGATGAGACAGATGTTGAGCCATACTGGAAAGCATCGGCACAGTGCACCAGGACGCTTCTTCCTCTCTTGACATCTGGGCCTAGCCTGGGTCAGCCTGCCTGCTTGCCCTGGGCAATGAGCCTGTACAAGCCTTGTGGCAAACTGGGCTGGCGCTGTTCTGCCTTTTAAATGGTGAGGTGCACTGAAGCACAGTTAATGCCCTCATATCCAGCCCAGTGCTCAACGTCCAGGCCAGGCAGAGGTGAATGAGACATTCACACACACACACAAACACACACAAGGAGCTAGTGTATAATTACGAGCGCTGGATAATGCTCACGGCCTATCAAATGCCATGGAAGTTAATCGGTATGAGCAACTGTTATGGCTTCCCGGCAATGTGTTTGTGTTTTACTTTCACGGTGTAACGGAACGCAGTAGTACAAAGTCAATGTGAAACGTCGCATCATCGTTGGCAGCGGCAAGTCTGACAAATATCTGCCACTGTGTTTTCCAACACACGTTATTGCCATACTGAGCCACGGCCTTTCTTGAAGCAAAACAACTGGCTCATCTGTTTTTCCACAGAAAGTTGTTCTTTCTCTTTTTCATGACATATGTCACCACGAGGAAATATAACTTTGTATGAATTGAGCCGTTCATCACTTTGATATTTGACCAAATAGATCAGATTTCATATTTTAATTACCCGCATCTATGGAGCATTACTTTTGTCCGACATCATCAGCAAGAGTGTAATTTTAGTTTCATGTCGGAGGCAGCAAAGAAAAGTGCACATCCTATTTAACCTCTGCTGCAACCCGAGGGCTTGTTTTTAATTAGCAGAGGCTAACAGGCTGACCTTGTGCATGCCACACTCACTTTAAATCCAGACTCGCTCGGCATTGGTTCCGCTCGATGCGGAGAGGGAGTAGGACGATCGGAAGGAGGACCTTGGATTTAATTCTTGACTTTACTTGTGAGGAACTCTGGAAATTTCTAAAACAGCTGACAAGACTAAGCACTGAAAAAGACTGTAAACAAACCCTCACAATCACCCCTCTTTTAATAGGTGAGCTGCATAGTCTTCAACTTTGCCCTCCATAAAATAAAAACTGTGTTATGAGACATGGCAATTTACTAAATGCTTATTATATATTTTCGAATGGAATAAAGTAAATACAACTGCAAGGTTTAGAGACACACTCCACTTTTCACCTTGTCCTCAGATAGCCAGAGTGAGTTGCTCATCTGATGCAGCATAACCCCCACTAACATGATTGATTTTATTTACTTATTTTTAGCTACAACTGACATGGCCATATGAAGAAAGAGCTATTAATTGCAAATAGGGCTAAGTGGTGGGGGGTGTATAGTCGGCAGATGTCTGTTGCTTCGGGAGAATAGCCTTGGCAAGGAGGCATCACACCCCAGCCGTCAGTATCACATTGGCCCTAACATTGGTAAAATCCGCTACGTCCTTACTGGCCCTCAATAATAACAGTCATTCATCAAACGCTAATGCAAACAAAAAAAAAAAACCTCCACAATGTAACATTGATGGCTTTTAACAGTGAATGCTAGGCCAAAACACCGTGCTCTATTTATTGTTCTCTAGTTCTTGGGTGGTGGACTGTTCCTGGTTAAGAGGGTAAGAACTGCTTATCACCCCGTGGCACTGACCTGCTAATCAGAACTGACGACGTTCATCCCTACAGCATCTAATTTATGGCAACGTCTAATTACGCTCTTTTTCCGGGACAATAACGTGCTTCCCACTCAAGGTCAGGGGCAGGCCTGTGCACAGATCTGATCGCAAACATCTGTCCAACAGACTTCACTCTTGTGTCTTATTTACCCTCAAGAGACTGAACGGTCACCCCATCGTTGAGAGCAGCCATCTATTAATGGAACACCGTTACCACTGACCTTAAGTAAGACTAGCCCACAGTGAAGAAGCAGAGTAAAGTAAGCCATAACGGTGATTGTAAAAGGAGGGAGTGGGTCACTGCTATCATTTAGGGAACATTTTCACTTTGTTGTTTCGAAGTGTTTTTGTTGTCCCTACGTCCCCTGGAAGAATTGACCATTTGTACTGACGGCCATGTACCACAGATAACAGTTCTTACAGGAGCAGACGTGCTTTAATACAATATCTGTGGATACAACACGTACATGGACATACAGCCCTTGGTCCGGCTTTGGTCTCTATCTCTTTGGCTCGTGAGATCAGGTTACTTTGTTCGTTGTCGGGGTTTTTTGTTGGTTTTTGCATTCACACAAATGCAGTCTGTACATGGCCAGGGGGGTCGGGAAATGACATGTAGGTTGCTGATTGGGCAGAGGAAGAGAAATTGGATTCTCCCCAGATTGCGCCATTGGACTAACAAAACATAAGACTTACCTTGTCTCAGGATGGCGGACTGGATAGGAGTTAAAGGGTGCATTATGTCTGAAGGAGTAAAGTGGAAGGCTACATCAAGAGATACTGTTTCTTATTAGTTCGATTTTCCAGACCTTTCACAATTTATCGCAGCATACAAAGACTAACTTCAACACTTAATGGATCAAAATTGGACGGACTTCTCAGCGATTTATCTCTGGTTCAAAACACAAGTACAAACAAAATATTGTATCAAAAAATGCATAACTACGCAACCTAATGTTAAGATATTAAACTCATTATCCCTCAAAATATTTAACCACCCAACAGTCTAAGCCGGTGGTGGGAATATAAAATGATACTTGAGACTCCCAAATAGGCTGAAGAGTTGTTAAGTCTTTGGCCGGTCACTTGAATCACCCTCTTGTGTGGTAATGTCACTAAAACCAGGATGTATAACTGAGTGAACGCCAAGGAAAACAACATCAGTGTTTTTCATGCAGGTTTCTAAGCCTTCATAATGCTCGTGTTTAACTTAATCTACGATGGCAATTCCACAGAGCCTTTGGGTATCTAGTATTGTTTCATGGGACTGTCTCACATGGTTGCAGCAACATAAATTGGAGGCTGTGTGTGTGTGTGTGTGTGTGTGTGTGTGTGTGTGTGTGTGTGTGTTTTATTTATATATATATATATATATATATATATATATATATATATATATATATATATATATATATATATATATATATATATATATATATATATATATATATAAACTGATTTAGAGCAAGGAGAGCCTCTTTACTAGCACACTTGCATCACACTGCAAACTTTTCTGTGTGATAAGTGGAAAATAGGGGCTCCAAGTATTCTGAACGCGAGCCATCTCTGTGTGGTTTTCAAGACTGCTGTTTCTCTCTGGGTTCCGCCTTTGAAACACAGTTAAGACCTTTGATGGAGGTTCGCTGCCAACCTCATGGAAAGACGTTGAAGAGAGAGGGAGAGAGATGAAGGCAGACACAGAAGCTCGGGAGAGGAAAAGACAGAATATAAAACTTTGAATGTTGGCTGTATCTGGATGTTAACATCTTGTGGCTTTCTCCGCCTCCCCTGCAGCAACTGTACGCCGCCCAACTTGCCAGCATGCAGGTCTCTCCTGGAGCCAAGATGCCTCCACTCCCGCAGCCCCTCAATGCCAGTGGGCCCATTTCTCCCGCCTCTCTGAAGAATGACAAGAGTTCCTCCAGTCCAATCACTCAAGTCAAGGTATAACCCCCAACGCTTTCAGCCCAGGCCTTGAGTAGTACTTGACCCAACTTGTTGTACTAATAAATTAGTAACTGAGCTGTTATTACAATGCTGCAGTGTTGCAGTGGCCTCCAACAGCTCATCAATCTGCGGGGCTTTAATAAGCCCTGCGTTTCTGTTTAACTCCACCCACTAAACGCTTTGCGGTACGTAAGATGCCACACTACATTTACAACCTTCTGGAAAAAAGAGCAAACAACTAATGGCCGTCCGGCCGTATTTTCTGCTGCTGTATGGCATGGTTCCACCGTGGAGACCTCCGTGGATAGGAAAGGCCATATTCAGTACATCATCCCCACTCACCGCACTAATCAGAAACACACAGCCACTTGGAGTGGCCCAACTGAATATCACAATGGAGAAAGACCATAAATCATGTCTCGGAAAAGCAGGACAGCGCTCGATGTTTGGCTCAAGCACACATAGCAACTGACTTCTGTTCACGTATGACGCACCGTAAACGTAACGTCATACACGCTCCACTTATCGTAGAACAAAATAAAACAAAGAACTGCAGGCCGAACAATTATGGATAATAGTATCAGTGGAAATCAGATATATCGTGGCAACCCTCCATCTGAAGCCACAGTGGAAAAAGATTGCCTTTAGTTTTTGTTTGTACGCTTTCAGCTTCACTGCATGACAAACTGTTATTGGCACTGCAATAGGAAGGCCTTGGGGCAGCCTATGTTTGAGCCATATGTTTGGGCAAAAAGGCACTTGAGCTTTAAATAAGGCTGCCAACAGCAGCGCATCGTCAGATACGCTAAAATATTGCTTGGTGATGCACGCGGCCGTTTACTGTAGATCGTGACCTGCACATGTTCAGCATCATACGGTATTTATTGCAACTCGACTGCACTTGACGACCGGTAATTTGTATTTATTTTATTTTATTTGTTCACTGTGTATTCTAGAAATCCTTTTCTTATTTTTGTATCTTTTGAAGTCTCTACTTTTCACTCTAAAACAGTATTATACAAAATACTCTTTTGATTTTATGTCATCAGTGAGCTGCAAAATGACAGCGAACATACAGGTTTGTGTAAGAGGGACGTGTTGCTGATGATTTCCTGGCACACTCAGTTCAAGCATGTACGTCACCAAAACTCTTCCTCCAACTTCAGGACGACACGATTTTAGACATTTGCCGAATCACATTCTATAGGGTTGAATATATCAAAGTAGAGAAGCACTAATGAGAAAACAAGCTAATTAAGTAGCTAATGCGAGTCAACGTAATGAATGGAACAGCTGTTTTTGATCACTGGCAGCGGCGTGATCCGGTCATTATTTATTCTTGCAACCACAGTGCACAGCCAGAGAGGAGGGAGAACAGATGAAGATGTACAGGCAGACAGAATCTGCTTTAATTAGTGTGAACAAAGGCTCTGAGCAACTGTGAGGAAGATCACAGTGGTACCGCTCGGCAAAAGGGAGAATGAGGAGGACAGGAAAAAGAAGGAATCGCTTTACAGTACAATGCTGTGCTCGCTTGAGAACAAGGAAAAACGTCCAAATTAGAGGACGGGGGGGTGGGGGGGGGGCGTTCACGTGTCCTCTCTTGTGCTCATTCGTATCTCTGCTACTGTAGGAGGAAGGAACACAGCCGCTCAACCTTTCAGCGCGGCCCAAGACAACGGACATGGTCAAGTCGCCAACTTCCCCGACGCAGAACTTGTTCCCAGGCTGCAAAAGCAACCCAAACAGTTTCGCTAACAAGGGCGGTATCCCCAGCCCGCTTGGAGGAGGCCTGGGCCGTGGCTCCTCATTAGGTGAGACCTAAAAAAAAAACGTTTTTCATGGAACTTCTCTTTTGGGAGGTTTTGAACTACTACTCTGAGTGTGGTGTTCAGGTGTCTTTCGGGCAGACGTGAGGCCATCAGCATTTGACATGCTTTGAATTCTCTTACCCAGAGCTCGTCAATTGACATTGGAGCAGTTTTACAAACAAATTGTCACTCTAGTTCAGCGCCAGTTTGGGAAGCTTTATCTTGGTCGAGCTACTCCAATGCAAAGTTCAATTAATGCCATGGCAAATTCCTCAAAAGTGGAAATGTTCTTGACAAAATACGCAGTGGAGGGTCTGGTACTACCAGTACTGATAAAAACGCTGAACTCATAGAGCAGGCGTGTGCGCAAAACTAGGCAAACTTGATGCGGAGGCTTACAATGGAACTCAACATAAAAAAAAGCAGGATTCAACAGATGCTTACAAAATGAGTACATTCTAATATATCAAATGCGCATATGCTTGTGTCTGTCTGAATGAAAAAAAAGGACGTGTACATCTCCACATTCAGAACCAGAAGAGGAAAGATTTGCTCGAAGGTGACCTTGATCCAAAGCAGAAACTGAATTATCTTTGGTCATCAGCGGATTATGAAATGAAATGTTCTACTACTTTAGTCATTTGTGATTGGTGGGGAGCAGGGAAGTGAGGGATGATTTCAAATGTCTTCTCATCTCCTGCCTTGCCACTCGGTGTAGAAAGGAATTATTAAAATTCAGGTACAGGAAACAGGCCATGTCAGTTGTGAATTTTAGTAGATTGTATGCCAGTGGCCTCTAAAAAAAAAAGGACAACTCTGACATTAATCAGTTTGTTTGCATTCACAGACATCCTGTCAAGCCTCAACTCGACGGCGCTGTTCGGGGACCAGGACACGGTGATGAAGGCTATCCAGGAGGCTCGTAAAATGAGGGAGCAGATCCAGAGGGAACAGTTGCAACACCACCAGCAGGGCATGGAGGCAAAGCTGTCTGCCCTCACCGCAGTCGGCCTCAACAACTGCAGGGTTGACAAGGTAAGACTTTCCATTTAACACGGCTAATTGTAAAATGCATCATCATGAATCATGATTTCCGGTTTTATTTTAGTAAAGTGGTCCCATGACTTACAAGTGCCCGAACGTTTGACTTTTTTGGCGTTTCGGACTGTCGCTTGGCTGATTTTTGAGCTTTGTGTTGCGAGCCCACATTTTAGTTATGAAGTGATGCGCTGCCACTTGACAAATATGGGAAAAGGGTAAGTGCGAGTTGACATCTGAAAAAATGATCAACGACATCGTCGATTAATGAAAGTCAACTGCAGTACTTCAACCCCTCATATAGAGTTGTTAAATGTCAGTGCTGGTTTGTCCCGACATAGTGTATTTACGGCTCATAAACCTGTTCATTTCTTTACATTCTGTGATTTAGTTTTATTACACTCAAAGGGCCTGATCGATTAATCAGCCAATATTTATTTGCTCTTAGAAAATCTGCGAAAATCTGCCAATTTATGGCAGAATTTTAAATGTTCCCATTGTTGTTGTTGGTTTTTTTAATTATTATTATTATTATTTAGATGTTGGATTTTTCTTACATAACACATTACAACACAAGGCAAATATTGGATGATTTTTTTTCTACAGATTTTTCTCTCACACTAGCTGTAATTCTTGTCTCAATAGTCGTAAACATTAAGGGACAAAAAAATAATTTCAAGATATTTCATTTATTATTTATTTGTTAAAATAAATCTTTTATCTGAATTTTATTCTGCCAAAAGTCAGAACCGTCATCTGCCTCAAAAGAATCTTTATCAGTCGGATTAAAAAAGAGGTTGCTTTTGAGGGTTGAAATTGATGAGCAGATTTTCCATTGTATTTCATTGGGGAATATTGATTTGATACCAACTCGGTCATGTAGGAATTAAACTTATAAGTCAAGACCCAACTGGTGTGCCAACCTGTCCTTTTTCAAATCGACAACTCTGTCACCGTCTGCACTTACTGCACTATTTCTGCTGTGTCTGTCACCCTCACAACTTACATAGCGCAAACTCTGACGTGGCCCTAAGCACAATGTGTTTGCGCCAAGTACAAAACCAGCCGACATTTAACATAGATTTGACACGTCATAAAACAATTATTTATTTATGCCCTGTTGCCACACAATCTGTTTATGTAGGCACGGCGGACAAGGGTATGATATGTACAGAGTGCACGAGAACAACACACCTGTTGCGGGTTATTGTGTCATATTGACAAATTATTTATAGTGTGGCTTTGAGATACGAGTGATGCGTTTTTTTAAAAACATTTGGGTAATCTTTTTGCTTTGAATTGGCAAGCACGACTTTTGAGATGTGAGAGCTGCATGGTGGCAGTGACAATTCAAATCACTTCTGAATAAGCAGCGGCCATAGTGTGAAATAGCAAATAGTGAACAATTCCACCAAAAAAAAGTCCTCAAGTTGTTGCATCCCACTTCCAGTTGAAGTTTTCCGTCAAACTAAAAAATGAACCAAAGAGAATTACAAATTGTTTATTTCAAGATCCCATACAAATTTGCATAAAGAAAATCCCACAATCTTGCTAACATAATGCAAAACACGACATGCTAAAATTTTAAAACCCTTTTATCAATGAACATGTCAACACAAAAGGTGAAGCAACACACGGAGAGAGATAATCTAAAGTACACAAAGTCACATATTCTTCACCTTTTATGAAAAATGACTATTAACACCATCTTACGCATCCATTTACAGTAGAAGTAGAAGAAGTACTATTTTTCTTTGTGTCTGCACGACTGCCAACAAGGGCACACTAGAAGTGCAGCAAAATGAACTCATTGCAGCATTAACTTCTGATTCACAGAGAGCTAAAAATAGTTTACAAATTATATTGTATTTATGTTATCTCTCTGTTTTTATAAAGTACAGTTTATCAAGTGCTATTTTTCCACATTTTCTGGGAGGGGGTTCTGAGGGCGAGGACTGGAATGGATTACAGTGGACTTGAGATTTGAGATAAGAGAGTTTCGAGTTGCGAGCATGGTCACTGAACAAATCAAACTCGTACCGCAAGGCACCGCCGTAGTGTTTTATTTAGGCCACTCGTACCTTGGTACCTTGGTTTTTCTAAAATACATGAAGGTTGTGACGGAAATGAACTAAACTAGTGCCTTTAATAAAAGAGTAATCTTCAGAATGAATGTTACTTTCAACCATGTCCAGAGTGAAGGACTTGATGATGTTTGGCGGTGTCCACATGCATGCGTTAAGAGTCTTTGCCGATGTTGGTGTGAAGGCCGTGACAGGCCATGCCAGTGCCCGGTGTGGCCTAACACCACTCTGAAGTCTTTGCCCACTTTAAGCATACCGCAGCCCTCTGCGTCCCTTGACGCTGGCAGGGGCTGCTTTGTAGCGGGAGCGTACACTCCCTGGGATTCCCTTTAAAAATATCTTCAATCGATGAGTCAATCAAGGAGAGAGAGGGGGGTCGGGTGGCGGGAGGGAAGGGGGGGGGCGTCCTGCTCTGTTTAGCTTGATGCCATGGTGCCAGTTGGCTGTGAGGAGCAGGCAGGAAGTGGGAGCAATGCTCATTAATATTTCACCAACTAACAATTTTAACCAACAGCCTCAACTAGGTCAATGTATATGTTATTTTTTTAAAAAGGCAATGAATATCTATTTTGATTTTCCTCTCATTTGGTGTTTGGAGTGGGGCACTGTGTGTTGCCGGTCAAGAATGATTTTATCGAAAGGTGTGCGACACCACTGAAAAGGGACAGCAGAGTAGACAAAGTATTCAAACTCTGTCGGATGAAAAAAAACTTGTGTTTAATAAGACTCAGCTAAAAGTAGAAGTAAAGATTTAACCCCTTAAAAACAACCCCCCCAAAAAAATAATAAAAAGTATACAATGTAGTTTTGTTATTTAGGATTTTTGAAATGTTGTTTGTGTTGGTCAATGATATTAGATATGTATGTTTTATGCTCTGAGCATGGTCACGGAACAAAGTAAACTCAGGGCAACACTGTACGGTGTATTAAAAGTTTGGTTAAAGCGTATTTTCCTTGAGACAGAACACCACTGCTCTTTCAAAGAAAAACAAAAACACATTACATAAGTGAGTCATTTATTTCTGTTCATTACATCACTCTTGTGTCTCTTCAATGACACCTAACACTCGACTGCTTTGTTTTGGTGGGCCAAATCGTGGTGGAAATAATGTCACCTCTTATTTTTAGTGACACCGGCCCAATTAGATGGCTTTGACATTACAGGGACACTTATCAAGTCTGCTCACAAATTGGGGTGATAAACTGCATCACTGCCAACCTCTTTGCTGCTACAAAGAACAGTGATTCAGCTTTTTGCTGACGTGAGCCAACAAACTGGAAAGGCTGTAACCTTGGGAAGTTGGACAATCTGTGTATTTCAGGGAAGCGACTCACCTGACTGACTGTAAATATGATGTGCTCCGTGCCAGTCTTTTGTTTGCGTGTTTGTCATGGTGAGAGTGTCATGATCTGTATTTTATTTGGGTTTGTTTCATGTCGTGTCTTGTTTTCTTGGGTTCACGTCTTGTCTTACTTGCGAGGCTTTTGTTCTCGTCAGCGCAGTCCCTCCGGCCATTTGTGTCTCGTCCTTGTTGTCTCTTTAGTTTACTTGTACTTAGTTCCTTGTTTTCTGTAATTCTTGGTCAGTTAGTTCATTTTGTCAGATTTTGATGATGGCGGAAAAAGGCGGCGTCAAGCATGTGGAATAATCAGAATACTAAATCAAGAAAGCCACAAAATAATCAACATTCAGAAAATCACTAGGAAACAAAACTCTTCACATTACAAAAATCATAATGTGATCAAAGGAACATTTCTAATCCGTATATCCTCATAAGAGTCGCGGACGTGCTGGAGCCATTCCCAGATGTCTTGGGGCAGGAAGCGGGGTACACCCTGAACCGGTTGCCAGCCAATCGCAGGGCACACAGAGCTAAACAACCTTTCGCGTCACACTCGGGAGTGTTCCATTAGCCTGCCATGCATGTTTTTGGAATGTGGGAGAAAACCCACGCAGGCACGGGGAGAACATGCAAACTCCACACAGGGAAGCCGTAGCCGGAATCGAACCCTGCACCGCCGCACTGTGAGGCGGACATGCTAACCAGTTGTCCGCCGTTCCACCCTTTTATTAGTAGTAGACCAAACGGATGGTTTGGTTTCCATCCATCCATCCATTTTCTGAACCGCTTGATCCTCACTAGGGTCGCGGTGGGTGCTGGAGCCTATCCCAGCTGTCTTCGGGCAGTAGGCAGGGGACACCCTGAATCAGTTGCCAGCCAATTGCAGGGCACACAGAGACGAACAACCATCCACGCTCACATCCACACCTAGGGACAATTTTAGAGCGACCAATCAGCCTGCCATGCATGTTTTTGGGAGGAAACCGGAGTGCTCGGAGAAAACCCACGCAGGCCCAGGGAGAACATGCAAACTCCACACAGGGAGGCTGGAGCTGGAATTGAACCCGGTACCTTTGCACTGTGAAGTCGACGTGCTAACCACTGGACTACCGGGCCGCCCAGTATTAATAATAATAATAATAATAATAACAAATAATTAGCCAATGCATTCCAGCGGGCATCGATTGTATGTGGATTTTTGCTATACTTGAGCCAGCACAGTTGCTACCCCTCCACCCCCTGCCAATAGTGGGGGTCAACTGTATAGTCTAAACAACAAAAACACAGATCGGGACAGAGAGTTTAGCAGAAGATTGCAGAACGGTAACGTAAATGGGATTAAGGAGAGGTTCAGATCATCTAGTGCAGCTGTTAAAGTGGGATATTAAATATTGATTTATGCCACTGTAATGACCGAGCTGAGGGGTGAGCTAAGTGCTGCTTCCAGATGGATCAATTCGTCTTTTCATACAAAGTGTGTCCGATCGGGACAATGCCTTCCTCCCTAACCTTTATCTCTGCAACTCCATCATTGCTGGCCACCGACTTAGAAGAACACTGTCGATCTGACTGTATGCACGTCCTGAACCCGAAGCCGTGTAAAATATTCATACTCGACGGGAGGCTTGTCTTTTTATTTGTCTGTTTTTACTATATCCCCTCAGTACAATAAAACCTTTTACAACCCTCCCACAATTTATCTTTTTGAAATATTAATCCAAAGGTATTATTGTCTGCTGAGGGCAATTACTTTGTTCCATTATTTACTCCCTCTTCCTCACCCAGAGGAGGCTTTTACCTAGAACGCGCTCCACTATGCCTACAGTCAAATACGCTGGATGTGAAGCCATTTGTAACCATTTGAATTGTTTCTCTCTATTATGCACTGCAGCTATAAACAGACACGCTGTTTTTTTGCGCGTCACGGGTGAATGACAAAACAAGCATGTATGTTTTTACTCTTCCAGTGACATACAGGCTCGGTTTTACCATCATGATGTCAATAGAGGAAACAGAACAGGACAAGCCACTTCAATCCACTTTTTTTTTTTGTTCAACAGACAACCGATTCAACCGAAATAAAAGCAATGAATACAGATTTTTGTGTGTGCTTTCCAAAACATGATTGATTGCGTTATTTGTTTAATTTCTGTTCAAGTGAATTCAGAGATTTGTTTCTAAATCTATGGTTGAAAAAGACTGAGCACTAGGTTGTACTGTATTGTCAAGATAACAGCTGAACTTCTTTTACTGATTTTGGTGAGCTTAGCTGAAACAGTACTTAGTGATGTGTGTGCATAAGAAAGTTGCTGGCTTCCATTTTTTAGCAGTGTGTGGTTTTACACATTAAGCAGACAAGTCTGCAGCGATAGAGAGTGAAGACAACCGTTTTCATGTTTCTGAAGCCCAAGTTTATAAACTTACTGTTTTTTTAATTTTAATCGTTAAAGTTTGGCAGAGCTCTTTTTATCTGTGGCGTGTCAAATTTCGACGATTTATTTTCACTTTACAGTGACTTTAAAGCAAGTTAATTCTAAACAGCTGCATGGCAAGTAGAATTGATGCGAAGTCATTTTGACAACATTAAAAGTGTTCAGGAGAACAATATAAATGTTATCATTTGTGAGCATTTGCCTTTGTGATGACCCAGGAGTTCTTCTGAGATCAAATGTATTCCTTTGCTGACATGTTCTTCGCCGGAATCAAAAGGTGAAAGGGCAGTATTAACCTATTGAAGTGGCCTTTTTGCCCTGGGGCACCTCCTCTTCTCAGTATTGATGACTACAATTGTCCATTTCCCCTATCTAAATCTCAGCCTGTAAATATTCAGATGGAGCTTACACTTCTTCTCACCGATTGCTTGTAATGGTTACACGGGTCTCGTCTGCCCCTGTGTGTGTGCGTGCACGTGTGCTTGTGATGCCAGGGCTCTATTGAGGCAAAGCCCTCACAAAGACTTTGAATATAATTTTGTCTGGTCGGCCGCCCTGGAAGCAATTTTCTGCTCCTTTTCGACCGCTGTCTTGGAAATTGCAAAGCAAAGCATTTTAGCTGTAGTGTAAATCCTTGGCATACAAGGCTTTGCCCGTCCAAATTAGATTACCCAGAGCTCCCAGACTATGACTATGGCCAGCCAAGTGCCATTGTGACAATTGCTTACATTAACGCTTTGTCCAATTGTTTCCCAAAAGAATACAAACACCGATTTTGCGCCAGCAGGCCGAGAGCATTTAGCATCTTCTCTTCTGGTACCAACAAATCACGGCGGCCACGCCTTGGTTGGGTAATTTGGTGGCATCTGCACCACCATTTTTTTCAACGGTTATTTTACATGGTGAATTTCTGGGCCGCTGTTCGACCAAGAAAAAGAATGTCAGCCTAAGTTGTTCTCCCCACAGAGGACACGTGACAAACCTGCGGCCGCAAAGTATTGCTGACAGTTTATGGTATTGTTGCAGTTTGAAGACAATGTCTTAACTGTCCGATGATGTTTCGCCCAGTTGTGAAAGAGTTTTTGAGGATGTCAACAAAATACCCCAATACCATGACAACGATACTTTAAGGTGAACACGGACAAAAGAACTTTGTTAGCCAACCACTTGTGGTATTCACAAACAGCAGACTTGACTTTCTTGTATTGACTTAATTTTGTTGTTAGCACACAATGGTATCATAGCATCCGTATCTCTCCCTCATATACCCACCAGAGTTTACATTCTTTTTTGTCTCTTTTTTGTTCTTTGTCTGCATTATTTTACTGTATGTGCTTCTTTTACAGAAAACCAATGAGTGTTCAGAGTGAGACAAAACATAACTGAAATGCTTTGTGTGTCAGGCTACATGTCGGAGAAACGTGTGGCAGGAACGTGTTTTTAATAGTATTTAAAATCGTGTTCATCACAGTCGCAAAAGATACCGGAATTAGTAAGTATCGGTACTCAGTATCGGTGAGCACACAAATGTGTGTGAAAAAGTAGTATCAGAGCAAATCACAATTGCAATCTATGAGTAACTAAGATCTTTATTACCTTGACCAAATGGTGAAAAGTTTTTTCTGTATTTTTACCACTCTGACAAATATCATGTAGTAATTTTCAGAATGCAATAGTAACGATAAAGAGACAACATAAAAATAATTACATTTGCATTAAGGACCTTTTAGTGACATTAGACTTTGTCAGGGTAAATGCAAATTTAAAATGATCACTTAAGAGTCAGAGGTTTGCTCTTTCTTCTAAAATCCACCCATTTATTATCCGAGCCGCTTATTCTCACCAGGGTCGCGGGCGTGCTACTGCCCATCCCAGCCATCTTGGGGCAGTGGGTGGGATACAAAAAAAAAAAAAAAAAGCAAAATAAGTCATCCTGAATAATGCTACTATATTATTTTATTAAAAACAAACAATAAATGCCAAATTGGCAGCAAGCCCAGAAAATGTTTATGTCCCCCTTCTCTTAGGCCGTTGAGTCAATTCAATTTAATGGAAAGCCTTACCCCTTTCTGGTTTTAAACAAATGAGGTGATGCCCCGGCAGTGTAAATGTAAAGGGGATATTCTACCATCTCTCCTCTATGCAATTTTGAAGACAACTATCATGGAAACAGATGCCAAGCTTTTGTGGCTGCTACTGTTGATTCTGCTGCTGCCTGCATTAGCCCTAACAAAGGCAGGGCTGCGGCTTAAAAAAGAGAGCAAGAGTCGGCATGAAAGGAACTGTGGGTTTACCGCATGGCTGCGTATGCTTAATGTTGAAATGGCTCAAAAGTCACAAAAACTCCTGGAAGGCTGCAGGATTATAAATAACATGGCAACTGGTTACAATAAAAATACAAACCAGATGAGCGCTGAGCAGCCTTTGTCTCCATTGGACTGCTGAGACGTTTGCTTTGAGATGTCTTTTGAGGGCCGCAGACCACACTGATGACTGAAACGTGATCTGCTTAACTCCATATTGTGGTCACCAAGCCTTCAACTTGCCTCGCACCAGGTGCGCGCTATTACTAGAGCCACTTCAGCACATTATCAAACCTAAGTGGCTGTTTAGGCTTGTGCAGCTGTTAAAAGTCACATATATGTTGTGTTATTTTTTCCATGAAAGAAAACTGCAGAAATATTTGCCATAGTTTCCAAATTGTTGATAATCCAACTGTCTGATGTCACAGAGATTTTTAAGCACAAAACTCACTTTGTTTACTCTACCTTCATCTATGGCCAAAAGTAAAAGAAACAGAATACATGTTTTCAAAACATTTTGCCCAAGCAAATTGCTACTTATAATTAACTTCATTTTATTTTGTCCAACACTCACAGTACACATTTAAAGTGACCAATCTTACAGTGAGTTGGCCACTAAATGCAACATTCAAATTTGGCAACATACTGCTTCTGGGCCAACCGCCAGATAGGTATGTTTTGATTTTTTTTAACAAACCCTACATATGGATTAGCTCCGCTTCCCTTATGCAGTTTAAGGCCCCACCTTTTTATTTATTATTTTTTTTTTTAGGGAAATGAGGACTTATACCGCTGGATGGAGAGGAAGGTTGGATAGCTATACTACTTGAGTAGTATGATACAAGGCCAGCATGTGATTGTGTGTCTGAGTGTGTGTGTACGTGCGCGTCAGGAGAGAGCCGGCAGCATCTACTCCAAAAGAGGCACATTTGACAGTTTGGCTACATATGACCATAAAACTGTCGGCATGTAAACAACAATAGAAAAGTTACTGCGACATGCTTTTGGCAAGTTCAACATCGAGCCTTCGTCAGCTGAAATTTCCACATTTGGGCACAGGCGACAGCTCATGATGAAACAGATTTTTTTTTTTGGGGACACTTAAATGTAAACATTGACTTAATGTGAGGGATGTTTTCCCCAAAAATTACTTGGATAAATGTAACAGATGAAATGTAACGCGTTACTACCCACCTCTACATAATGCATCAAAGTACAATCCCCTTCCCTATATGCCCAAACTGGGCATAGTGTTACAATAGTTGACAGTAAATCATTAAATATACACTTTTATGAATCAAAGCCTAATTTTTGACAAATTCTTGTGCCTACTGAACTACTATATTTCATTGTAGGTCATTACGATGATACTTTGAGAGCCAAATATTTCGAGCTGGTATTTGACATAAAAAGTTTGAGAACCCCCCGCTCCAGTCCTGCCATATATATTAGCGCCGCGCTGATCTGCACCACAATCTACCCCTGCTCGTCCGTGTTTGCCTTTCATCTGCATTTGAACTATCTGTGGTCATATGGCTTTGCCTATAGCCTGGAGCTATTTACAAAGGGGCTGAAGGAGTGTCAGTATTGGCAGCGTGTTGCTTAAATACAGGGCAGGAGTGCGCACAATGCACAGGGCCATACGCCACCCGCCTTTGCCCAGAATACACCCTGTGGGCAGAGCAGCACATGTCCTGCGGTCTACCAGATTAAAGCTCTCTTTACAGCACTGACAAGCGCTCTTTTGGCTTCCTTGTGCCCGACAAGTTCTATTCGTCCACATCCCTCTTCCTCTGTGACGCACGTCTTCTCTCGACGGCCTGGTCCGCAACCAACAAATATTTTAAAAACAAGCAGATGATAATGTGTTATTGTGCAGCACGGGTTGCGTCGCTGTAAATGGAGCTGTGCCGGGGTGGAGTGCGACACGCTGAAGTCATTTCAGGGAGAAACTGGTGGCTTGCCAGCAGTCGTGGTCAATGTGAAAGACCAATGGAAGCCTTCACTTTTAGCTTTTGTTTCCCCTCTTTTTAACTTGAATTCCTCTCATCATTTATTCTTCTGGTTTGGTTTATCTGCCGCTTTGTTGTTGTTATTTTTAGCTCGAAAATCGTGTCTTTAAAATGTAAAATGTCTTTTATGTCCACAGTGTACTGCTGGGCTCTTCTTCTACCCTCTCCCTGACTGCTTCCCTCGATACTGCGTGTCCTTTGCTCCTCTTCTGTATCAGAGTGATCAGTAAAAATTTAATGACACTATAAAATAATAAAAGTGCCATTAATTTATCACAGCACTTGATGCGTGGGCAATAAAGAAGCATTAGTTCAGTGAATATTTTCAAGGTTTAAAACAAAACCCTGATGCTGCGCAGACATAAATTACCGCACGTATAACCAATAAGTATATTACGCACTGTATATAAAATTTTATGGAAATTTGTGCTTCCATATTGCACTGGCAGCATGATGGCAATTAGCATATCAAGCACAGCAAGGGACCTTCACGCCAAGTATAAAAACGTTGGCTCCCGTAAACCATGATTTCTTTCGGATGTACGGGACAAAGCAGCACCGATGTCCAATCTCATCATCAGACCAAGTGGTTATTAAAGTCCCTGTGAAGTGAAAACCACTGTGTTGTTAACAAACTTGCCAAATTTGATTGGTTAAAAATGAGGGTTGAAAATCTGTTCTCTCAACTCTCAGATGCTATGAATGCATGCCCTGCTCAACTGTCAACTATCAATCAATACCCACTATTTCTTCTGGTATCTTTCTTCTGCCTGAACATACAGTAACTAGGTTTGAGCTGCAAAAATATATCGGCTTAAAAACTCCGGGGGCTGGAAGATATCCGATTGGGCTGTTGCGGAGCTGTTCCATGCAGCAACAACGAGGCTTTCTTGCTAGCCCAAAGCCCCATTCCACTCCTAAAACATCCGTCTTTCTCACCCTGATGTGCACACTGAACAATGAGGCACTTTAAAGCACGAACAGTGGACTGTCTGAAGGCATTTGTGGGATGTAGGCATAGCCAGCTAGCTAAGGAACTGCACTGAACAGTTCACTGAACAGTTGCACCGGATCATTGCTGATGTGAGCGGAGGCACTCACGTTTTTATTTAGTAGGGGATGTGCGACTCATGCTAGACTACAAAGTTTGTCATGCGGCACCGTTTTAGCCGTGCCCCTCACCCCCCCAAAAAAAAAAAATCTGGAAAATTGAAATGCTGAAAAACAATCTAACACTACACACAATTCAGGACTACGGTCCATAATTTTCTATCTTTGCATATTTTCAGCAATTATCTTCAAACATGTATCGTGAATTTAGAAATAAATCTCTGAATTCACTTTACGAGGTCTTTCATGAAACTTAGTGATGGACGGCCCCTGTTCTCGCTGAGCTTCTCGGCTCAACGTGATGCTTAATGATCATGACTTTATAAAAGGACTTGATTGATAGCAAGAGACCAACCAAGCACACAGGAGGAACGACATGACGACTTTATTACAGAGAGACAGCACCCATGAACACCAACTGTCCAAGTCGCATTTGAAGCAGCCCATTGCCCGCCCCGCTAATCAAACATCAGTCACTTTGTCAGCAGGCTGCTAGCTTCTTTCATTAAGAGTAATAATATAGCTGGCTGATGAATCCGCTTCTGCATGTATGTGCTGCTATAAACAGGGCGGCACACTTAATCTTTTCATTACAAAGTGTTCATATGTCATCATATAAAAACACTTTTGTAAGCAGAGCCACAAGTGCACAATTACTCAGGTTGCCACAAATGTCGGTAAAAAGAGATGAAAAAACAAATAATAAATGTTACAATCTACCACAGTGGTGACTTGAGATACAAATTTAGTATAAATTGAAATTTCGTAACATTGCACACTCACCTCAAATCATCTTTCCCCACTGAAATTAATGTACAGTATTTTCACGACCATTCGGCGCACCGTGTTGTAGGGCGCAGTCTCAGTAACGGGTGCTACTTCTGTATTTTACACATACACAAAACGCACTGTATTATTGGGCGCAGCCAGGCGTGGTAAAACATACGCCAGTTTAAACATACGGCATGCATGCACGCACGCTAAAAACGTTAGCTTGAAGCATAGCGTAGCATGCTAAGACATGCTAAAAACACGTTTTTAAAAAGGCAACGGAGGCAAAACTGAGATTGGTTGTACTTTATTTAGCCATCTTACAATGTACTCAGGTTTTTCGATCAATCATCACCCAGAAATCCATGAAAGTCCTCATCTTCTGTATCCGAATTGAACAATTGTGCAAGTACCGGTAGTCCATAAAAAACGGCGGATTCCCTCTCGTTGTCAGAGTCACTCTCATTGCCAAGTGGCTCCACAGAAATGATGCGCGGCCACTTACACGCCCACCCTTCACTGATTGGCCGGCTGCTTTCCCACGCCTGGTCTCACTCGCGCCACTTACACGCCCACCCTTCACTGATTGGCGGGCTGCTTTCCCGCATGCCTGGCCTCACTTACGTCCTCACACACGGCCACTTACACGCCCACCCTTCACTGATTGGCCGGCTGCTTTCCCGCATGCCTGGTCTCACTCGCGGCCACTTACACGCCCACCCTTCACTGATTGGCTGGCTGCTTTCCCGCATGCCTGTTCACGCTCACTTCCGCCTTTTCTCTATATAAACAGCGTGTCGGCTCTCAGTCAGGATTTGGAACTCGGCTCATACACCAGACGCTCCGCATTATAAGGCGTCCTGTCCATTTTGGAGAAAAGTTAAGACTTAATAGCGCCTTATGGTCGTGAAAATACGGTAAATGCCTTTAATCCATCCTACCACAAAAAAAACAGCCTCTATATTATACTAAAGTAACAACAAAAACATACATCAATGTAAAACAATGTAAACATTTTTGGACTTTGTGCTGTTCCTACTTGTGCATGCACCTTGGCCACCTCAGGGCAGTCTAGTACACATACACACACTTATATAATTATATGGAGATGCTTGTCCGTAAGCTGCAGTAATATTATTGAGAATTTATTTTCAGAGAGGATAAAGAATATTTGAGTATTGTTATTAGAGCCTGACTGATTAATGGGATAATATTAGCTTTTAACATGGCAATATTCTTTTTAATTTCTTTATTTATCTTAAACATAGTGCATGACGACATAAGACAAAAATAACAACATTCAAATATTCATTTAAAAAATCAGATTTTTCTCCCTCAAATTTTATTGAACAAAATATTGTAAAGTGATATCCTTCCTGTAATTCCCACCTTTATTTTTGTAAGCATTAAGGGGCTAAAAATAAATGACTTTAGTCATGATATTTTTAAATCAAACAGCTGATTAATCGATTATCAGAATTTTATTCTGCCAAATATCAGAATCCCTATCGGTTTAGCCCCAATTGTGACATTGCTTCACCTTTTGTGTTCAAATAGAATTGCTTCAAGGGATATAAAACCGCAACACTGTTGCTATTCTTTCCATTTGCATTGCGTGTCAACATTAAACGAGAGGAAGGCAAAACTGAATTCATATCATTCTCATTTTTTATGTTTACATTGACACCAAGCTTTATTAGGGAGTAGCATGAAACAGGCCTCTTTTTTGAAGATTTCTTTCTGCAAATGTGGAGCTTGTTGTTCACTGTCACCACAGCGGCACAGTACTATGTACTGTATGCGCAAACAAAACGGTATGATGCATTACAAAGAAGGGGCTTAAAGATTAATGTGAGTGTTTTGTGCGTGCGCAGCAGGGGAGCTCTTAACATTGTGTCGGGCCTCTACCTGAGTTATCAGTTGAGATACAAGTGGCAGAGGTCAGCGTGACAACACGTCGTTGGCACAGGGCGCACAACAAAGGTTGTCATTTGGACTGGCGGTGACATGCCTGCCTTTCAGTGTGATCCAAGCGAAAGATGGATGGAGAAGAAGGGAGATTCTTTGTATCGTGCGGAGTCAAAGTGTCCGTCTAGTTGGATCTTTGGAGAGCAAGAGACAGTCTCTTGCTAAAACCCTGTCTATTCACTGAGGAAGTAGGTCATTCAACAATGAAGCCGGCGGCAGTCGGCACTCTCCCCCTTGCATAATACATTAAGTGTAATGTGCATCAACTATTCAAAGGCTGTTATTTTATTCTGTAAATGCACATGGACATGACATTTAATATTGTCACGGGGCGCTGAATGACAGGGTTTCATTGTGCGTCAAGTACAACACCGTGCCAAGTTTAATCGGAGCTCAAGAGCCGACACGGCAAACGGGAAAATGCTGAATAAATGATGGTGGCAGAGCTCTGGGCGCTGTCGGCCAGAAGGGCGGCTTGTAAGAGGGCGAAATCTCAGCCCCGCAAAGCCAGCTACGAGCCCGTTGTGTGCTCGGGATCACAAAATAAATCTATTGACAACAACCCCTGGCTCTTACTGTCCCATCCTGCCCTCCATCATACCGATGACACACCACAAGCTCTGGTGAAACAGTCTTCCGTTGACTTTTCTTAATATTGCAGTGTATGATAACACCATCGATCACAGTAATATAGTGTGTGGTTCCTGAATATGTGTTCTTTATTTACAGGAAAGGGCACATTTTGAAGGAATCGGGCACCACCTTGGCAAACTGGGTGAGGACGGGAAGATTGGCCACAGAGTCATTGACCTCACCAGGCCTGAGGATCTTGATGGTAAGGACATATATATTTTTATTTGAGGTATATATATTTTTGCTTTTACTGATTCTGCTTCGAGCCAGGCCGTTCTACCTTGATTTGGATATCTTTAGCAAAAGTTGTCTCGTAAAAATGTGCTGCGTAATTTTGCCAGCATTGATGTTTTCTGCTAGTATGTTATACCATCTGTGATCATGCCAAGAGCATCTAAAATGAAGAGTCTTTTCGTTGAACACACAAACGGGGATATGCTACAACCAGATGAGCGTGCCAATCTTCACTGTTTTATAAAGCTGACCCTCCAACCTGACAAGAGCCTTTTAATACTTTATAAAAGCAAAGGGATGTACTTACAAGATCGTCCCAAACCCTTTTTTTTTTTAAAGAGCCAAGAATCAGGGAATAGCTAAAAAGATGAACTGATTAAGCAGTTTAACAGGTGGAAATTAATCTGAACACACTCATGCTTGTGGCTAACCAGTTCCTTCCTCACCAAAGCATTAGAGCGATCCATTTTTAACAAGACAAGCTAACTCAAATGTTTGAAACCTAATCATTTTCAGTCATTCCTGACTTTCAGTCTCAAGGTAGGATAATGCTGAATGGCTCCTACCGATTTAGGGGAGAGGCATAGTTTGACAACAATTCTCAGACAGATGAGTGTTTAAGAGGGTGACTGGAATTTTCAACGCTTTCATTGGTTCATCATCGGTAAAAATAACTGACAACTTGGGGACAGACCAATAGAATCGATTATCGGCAAAAAATGAAATTGACTCAAGTTCAGATTTGACAAAACGTTTTTTTTTACCCAACCGAACGTGTCAAGTATGATCACACGTTTGGTGCACCTCCACGTGACTGACGCTGGACTGGTGTAGAAATGAGTGCACTGTAGACATGTGGGGGTTGGGATGAATGCTGCTCCAAAGGCATTCAGGTTTTCACAGGTAGGTGAGCTGGAGGACAAGGGCACCTTAGGACAAAGCTGGCTTTTCTCCAAACTTGGACTCTCGCTGCCGTTGTGCTTGTTTGAGGTCTTGGGCACAGGAGAGTAAATTTTGCTTGCACCATAGTGACAAAGCGTCACCTCTCTTTGTGGTCCGGGCTTCTTCACAGAAGCAAGCAGTACGCACACAGCACCAGTGTTTGTCCGGCATAAATATTTGTGACTGTTTCCATGGCACTTGAGAGCGAGAGCAAAGAAGAAAGTGGTTGTGACTCATCTTTGATACTTCAGAGTGTCTTAGGGAAGGAGGATAGATATTTCTCAGGACAATGTAACCCAACATCTTGCAGCGGCATCACACGACCTCGACGCCGCATTGACTAATTACATCTGTGGCTGAAATTCAAGTGTCCTGGTTCATGGAAATGAAATTGAGTAGGACGGAGGCTAGTATACCAAGTATTTAGAATGAATTTGATTTATTTAAAAATACATATGTTGCAGTTTAAAACAGCATTCTAAAAAAAAAAATGCATATGAGATGTGGGTATTATTTTGCGCCATTCTCATGTTCGATACAGTAGTACCCATGAGTTTGAATGTGTTTGACATAAAAAAAAAATAAAACGGGGTCGGGCCTGGTGAGTGTCATGGGAGTCAGCGAATAAGAGTGGAGATCTGGCTAAACATTAGCCGGTCTGGAGTGTATGAATGTGTTGATTCTGTTACGGTTTGTTCAATAAAGCAACAGGAAGTGCACCAGCAGATGTGTCATTCATTGACCACCTATGGTTCATTCAGATACGGTCGAAGAAGCGAGGATAGGCTACCGTAAATTTCGGACTATAAGCCGCTACTTTTTTCCCAAACTTTCAACCCTGCGGCTTATACAGTGATGCGGCCAATTTATGTAATTTTTCTAACGGCCGCCAGGGGCGCTCGAGTAGAAAAGGTAAGATTAAGACTGCCGCGTCACATCGTAGATGTGATGTGGTGTAAGACAATTTTGCTTGATTGTAGACACATTGCACTTCATCTATTTTACGTGTGAAATAATCCTAAACATTGGACATTATGCCTGTTACATATTTACGCCTTTGCGTTATTTCAGACGTGAGTCAGCAGTAACATTAGTCTGGAAAAATAATTAGTTGCGAGCTTTGAGGAAAAGGATTTGCTTTGGCTGTTTTTTGGCAATTGAATTATTCACATGATGTGAATAATGGTTCTTGCCCTAAATTTTAGAGGTGCCGATTAATTCGCGTTTCACAGAGTGAAGTCATCCAAAGAAAGGTGCGGCTCCTCTGCGGACGGATGCGCTTCTAGAGCTCCTTATCCCAGGGGGAGTCTTCCCTCTTGAGCGATGCTGGAGTCAGGCAGGGCTGAAACAGACACACCAAGACAGTTGTGCCCTTTTAATTCCTTGACGGGGCCAAGGAAAAGGCTTACGCCAGACGCGTTCCCACTGGGCTATGGATTATAGGAGCAGGCCGGGGTCAAAGGAGAGGAGAGGTCCTGTTCCCAGAGGGAGAAGGCTGGGAGTCAGGCGAGTAGGCACGACTCAAAATACACCGTCAACACTGTGAATACGGTGGAAGAGCAAAACACACATTGCTGATTGATGGGGATCAGGACTTTATGATGTGAACCACAAAGTGTTAACGCTACTCACAACATTTTTACTCCTAAAACCCTTCTTGGAAAGATTTTTGAACCAGTCGTTCCCTGGCATGATATTCTTGATATATACAGGCATCTAGCTAAATGCAGTTGCATGTGCTCTTTAATTATTGACAAAGCTATGATTAAGTTATTTTCTGGTCAAAAGTCATCCAGATGTGAGGGGAAAGGAGGGTGACAGTTTTTTAGCCGTTGTTTCAACAGAACGTGGACAGAAGAGGGGATTTATCGAGAGCACACTTGTTCCTCAGTAGTGGAGTTTCACGAGGAGGAAAATTACACGTCGTACCTCCCAGTCGTTGCATAGGGTGTGAAAGCCCCTTAGTGTGATGCAGGTCTCCCTCCAGAAGCGAGCAGCCGCACTGAGCGGGCTCTGTGTGCAAACGCGGCTCTGTCATCACAACGGCTCACAGAAGGCTTTAAGTTGCTTAAGCTAATATTTGCAAAGCGCGCAGCAACAGCGCAGACTGGAAAGTTGTGGCCAAGGTATGGAAAAGGGATAGGATTGCCTCCATTTTACAAAGCCACGAGCCGCACGCGTGATCTCACCGCTCTTTTCGTGGCTCTGATAAAAATATTAGACCTCAGACCTTTTGTGTCATTGATGACTTGCTGAAGTTGTGGGCGCGCGTCTCATCACCGAAGCTCCAGAGAGGAGAACCAAGATGGTGTTGAAAGCTGAAAACTGAATGAATGTAAACGTCGGGTGGAATGATATGAACACGCCTCGCAAAAGTCCCTGTGGCATAGGAAGAAAAGAAGACAAAAGGTCTTCTTGTTGCAGATGATTAGTCTTGTCTTTCTGTACGGTGGAGCTTGGAGCGTTTCCAAATGTGATTGTTTGAAGGCGATCTATTGTTGTTTTTCTTTTACTCGCTGAGGCCGTGGGATTGGGGCTTGCGTTGTGATTGTACAGGAAGGCTTCGTCTGGATGGTCATACTAATAATTTATCACAGCAGAAACAGCCCAGCTGGTCCATAGAAACTAATAGGCGGAATTGAGTGTTGATGAATTGTGTCTGAAAGCATTTGAGGCAGAACATATAAATAAAATTAGGGCCCGACTGATACGGATTTTTTTTTTAGGCCGATGCCAATCACAATATTTTGCAGGGTAAAATGTTGATAGCGGATTAATTGACCGATTAACAGTGTGAATTGTCCTTTGAAAATGTCCTTTACTTTACAACAAAGATAAAAATGGGCCAATGGATCTTTTTTTTTTTTTTTAGGGTGTTTGAATGGTATTGTCTTTGTCTCATGTTGAAATGTGTATAAAAAGATTTTGAAAAAAAAGCAAATATCTACTATCTAATATCTATTTATCTCTCTCTCTCTCATAATACAAAATCATAATAAAATGTAATAAAAGAAAGTGACATAAAAAAATAATGGCTCTATAAATTGTAATCAAGTCAAATGTGTCAGACACAATGCAAAATGATTTTTTTTGCAACACAAAGCAAAAAAGTTTGACCGAACAAATATAGAAATAAATAAGTTGGGGCACTTGGAAGTCAAAGCACTTCTGTAGCCCATCAAGACATTTCGTCAAATGTTCACGACTGAATAATTGTGAGCGTGTCTGTCAGCATGTTTGTGCAAAGTATGATGTTATGAAAGGTAAGACTCGAATACAATAGACATGACAAAAGCACAAGCGACATGTTGATGCATGTTGTCTGTGTGCGTTTGCACGTGTTTGTGAGGGCACACACACACACACACACACACACATTTTTAATGAAGAAGAAAAAGGGGGGGATTGACATGTTAAATGGGGTTTAGCTCTCTCGTAATTTGTGTCACTTTAATTAGCATGCTTTGAGCTCTGGCTCCAGCAGCCTGCACCCCGAATGTCATGTCCTGTTTGCCCATACACATTAATCCAACATGATCCCGCTCCAAGGGAGAGGCTTCATTGTCGCCGCTAAACGCCTGCAGTCAGAGGTGTGACCAACGATCCCAACAGGTTTGCCCGATAGCGGGCTCACTCTCCCGAGCCAATTCTGCTCGAGAGGCCAACGGCCGTGTATCGTCTTGGCAGTGTTACATGTCAGCTACAATGTCCAACGTTGGCGTACCATGTTAAAGTGTGGTCAGATGCCGCATCTTTCCACGTCGCGCGCATTTGAGAAGAAGTTGGCTTTTGACTTCTCCGCGCGCAGCAAATGAAGGCGAAGGCTGCCTTTTTCCACACACGGAGCGTGCGTGCCCGAAGGCAGCCCGAGGAGCAGACATGCAAAGAGGTGGAGACGACTGGAGCAATGCTACCCTCTGGCTGGGTGCGTGGTCAAGTCTCAACCTGCAGTCCACGGGGCTATATTTCTATCACTTTTCTCCTCTGAACATTTTTATTCCCCACCTCCTCCCCCTTGTAAACATAAAGCCATTTTCCCTCACTGTAATTCATGCTGTTCATCTGCAAGGTTTACAGGAGAGACAAATTAAAAAGGGACTGTAATATTCCTCTGTCGCACGTGAGCCACGGGCCTCATGAATCACAATAAATTCTATTAAGCAGCACTCCCTCTTTGTTATCCCCAACACAACAGCACTAAAGTATTACCCAGCCTCTGTCACTGCTAAACATCTGTGTTTATTTACACAATCACACATCCACCTAACTGATTCCCAAATGTCCCGCCACTCCAAGACAAACTGTGCTTTAACGCTAATGGGCAAAATGTCAGCGCTGTGTCGCGACCTCCATGTAGAAAGATTGAAACAGTATTGTAGTCAATTGCTTGTTGGGAATTGAAGAGATTTAATGAGACGGGACGCTAATGTGCAGGTTGTGCCTGATACAGTCATATGTTACCTGACAATGCAATGCACGCTCTCATGTTTGAATTGCCGTTCCTCGATCTGCTGCTCTAAGTAATCTTGTCGCTGCATTTATAAACATGAACGTTCCCTCGCATTTGTTACTGTGTGTAAATCCCAAAGTTGAGTGTGTATATCTGCTCACCGACGTGTGATGTCAATTTGTGGCTACGTTCGGTAATACTATTGATGAGCATCATGTGAAGGTGGCTTGGTTTTGTTGATTTTAACTACTGAATACAGGAATTTATGGAGAATTGGATCACGGTTGTGCATATGCTAGAAGCAAAGTGTTGCTGTTGTATGATCCTCTCTGTTTTATACACATTTCCCTACATGTGTATGGAAGATTTTGGTATGGTCAATAGAAGCCAAGGTTGAACTTTTTGGTGCAAACAAAACACTGTTCATCACCTATAAGAACACCGTTCCTATGTAAAGCATGGCGGTGGTATCATCATACTTTGGGGTTGTTTTCTTCAACTGGAGTTTGGACCTTTGACAAGGGGAAGGGAATTATGAGCAGTTCGAAACAGCAATCACTATAAGCACAAAACCTTCATGCTTCTGAGAGAAAGCCACAAATCAGGAAAAGCCAACTAGCAGAGCTGAACTTTACTTGGAAACTAATAAATCGATCCATCAACTGGACTCTGCTACGAAGCAAAACCCGACAGGAAAATCCTACTAGAACATCCGAACTTTAATTGGTGATAGTCAGAGGCCATTTAAATGGCGGGTGTGCTGACTTCCATTTAACAAGAGTAGGAAAGTCCGTTTGATTCTGAACATGACACTTATGAGCGGGTATGCACACCTGAGCAACCTCATTATCTTACCTCACATTTTATACATTTTGTTTGAAATTGCATAAGTCTCATTAATTATAAGCATATTTCGTGACTACCATGGAACCTGGAACACAGCATAATTCAATCAATTCAGTCAATTGACAACTCAGCCCAATTTCAGAAACAAATCAGAATCCAGGCCGTGATCAACTCATCGCTGTAAGGGTATGACTTCATTCGAATGTAAAACCCCGCAGCATTTGCATAGTGGTGTCGAGAGTATCCATGCAAAGTGTGAGGATAAACAATGACGAAAAACGTCTAATCTGGCTCCCCTCCAGTGGAGCAGGTCACGTGGCTTGTTTGCCGGTTAACTTCGGATGTGGCACAAGCTGATGGAAGGCAGTTGTTTTGTCCCTCCCCGTAAGCGGCTCAACCTCTGCCCATATGCATGCACACCAGTATATAAATTGCTGAATCAGTGTCAGTGATAGAGTAATGGGCCGGGAGGCATCGTAAATTACGGCGAGCGCTCCCTGGGTGCAGACACTGGCTGTCTTGTCTGAGTGAGCGCTGCGCTCCTGAGCTAATGAATACCTTCATCTGGCCCCGGCAGTCAGCAGATTGCCCCGCGTTGATGGATACTGTCAGCCCTCCGCCACTCCACATTTCATTGCACAATAAACATGCTTGTCAAAAGCAAACAAAGTGAAATCAATTCATCCTGTACAGTGAGTGCATGCTAAATGAAATTAACCAACTGTGGGCTCTGGTGACAGCAGCGCTAGTGTGTTATTTCCGCCTGCAGTCTTCTGGAGACCGAAGACGGATGAAAGGCGACACTTAGATTTGGTGCTTTGCTATTTTTGTATGGGCCGCTATGTGTGTAAGCGCGTATCTTTGAGCACACTGATATAGGGCACCGAAGAAGCATCGGTGCTCGTTAAAACAAAAAATGGAACTTAGACCATTTAGGTAGGAAAATATTCAGCACAGTTAATGCTAAATGAATACAGTAAATGCGCCATTTCACTTAGTTGGTGCCCTTTGCTTGTTTTAACTCTCTCAAACTACATTTGTACATCTATTTTTCCGACTCTTAAATATCATACTACACATGTTGAATTACTCAAAAAGTGTGGTGGCCCATCCGGGGCAACTTTTTTGTGTGTGCGTCATTGTTTAATTGTGCTGATACTCCTTATTTGAAGTTGCATGAATGCAAGCAAAAGGAATACGTTTTTAGCAAGCAATTAGAAAATACATGAAATACTGTACAGTATAGCCACATGACATGTAGGCTAATAACATTGAGCACATTACAGCGATCCAGCAGGAAAATGTATTATTAAAAACAAACAAATAACACCCAAAAAATAGTTTGGGCAACAGGACTGTGCCAAGAAGTCATTCTTAAAATATCCTCATATATACAACAAATAAGTTACTTTGGACCCCCCCCCATGACTTGCAGAGGATGATGTAACTTCCTGTGCACCATGTGACTTGTGGAATATTCCAAATTTAACAGGACTGACTGAATATGTTTATACACACACACACACACACACACACACACAAAATAAACTGAAGTATAGTTCAGGTAAGGATTAACACAAATACGTCTAATCGATTTAATTGATTATTTTTTAAATCAAATTTTAGGAAAGACATGCAGCAAATACAATTTTTCCAGCTAGTTTAAATAAATCTTTTACATTGTATATTTGTATATTTAATACTGTATATATACAGAACACCTTGCTCGATCATTAGAATTTTTTTTTACAGTGGGGTCCATATTCATGCTTTTCTTTTGGACTGTGTAATTTTCAGTAACATGTGTTTGTGCTTCTAAGAACAAGATCATGACTGTACAAGTTACGCGTGAGCTTCTGTGCAGTGTCACAATATTTGTTTTTGTTTTCTTTGCCGAACGCCTCTGGAGATATGTTGCTCTTGACTGTTAAAGTGTAAACGTGGTGGAAACAGAAGCCGGTCGCAAAAACATTCTCACATGGACTCTTCTCGCGTTTCAGACCATCGGGCCGGTCGGGGGTTGAACTAGAACAGCGCAGCATCTTGCGTGAAAGAGCGAGAGTTAGCGAGCGTACGTCTCCGTGCTGCCTCCATTGCTCATTAAGAATGTGATTTTGTTTATCATTTGATATCATAATACAAACCAAAGGCCAGGTAATGTGTGCCAGGCTGCTGGTGTGCAATGGTCTAATGAGAAGGCTTCACATGTGGATGATGAAATATGCATGAGTCATCCCAAGCTTTCTTTTGCAGACTTGAGATCATTAAAGATGTATCGTAGCATATGGAAGGCTTTTTTTGTCTTATTTTTTCCAGCCTTGTTTATCAACATGTTTTTGTTTGTTGAAATATTCATCGTGCTTTTATTTAATTCTTTCACATCTTACTTATAAAAGGAAGCAAATGTGCATGCAAACAGAAATCATTATCAGTTTGATGTACAGTTTAATACGGAGAGCAACGCTGCTCTGCTGAGAGTCAATGCCCTGACTGAGAAAGCAATCATCTCATCACCAATGTGTGAAGAACACTTTATTTTCCAAAAGTCTCAACTTCTCTGCTTTGCTCTCCTTTTCCGAAGCTGCCCCAAACCCGCTGCTGCATTTTTGTATTTGTTTTGGCGCGCATGCACTTTTATGGATGCCAAGCTAAAATGTAAGCAACTGATTCGAGATCTGTGAGCGCCTGTGTGCTAAACATGTGAATATCGCCCGCAGTTATTATATGTCATGTCCAGGTGTAAGTTCTTGATTATAGATACTTGGTATTTTTTCATAAGCTTGCCAAAATACAGTAAAACATATATTGCCATAAAATCTACGTTTCAATGCTTCGCAATTAAAAACCAAACAAAATACTCTGTCGTATTTGTTAAAACAGTCATTACGACTGTCTCGGTAGGACATAAGAGTAAAAAAAAAAAAAAGGACCATCTCTGTCCCCATCTTTTGTCTCTAATTTGATACACAAGAAGCCTGAGTGCCCGTTAAATTAAAAATAATAAATAAATAGATAAATAAAGAAATAAAAACAATCAGAGAGCAGTTGTACGAAACAATCAAAACATAAAGTAAATCTGCAAAACATTTAGGGTCCTGACCTTAAGTTTTGAAAATTTAGCTTTAAAGCATGTATTTAAGCTTCTACAAAACCAACTCTGCAAATGATTGCAAATTAGCAACTAATAGATTGACTGATTGATTAGATTTTTTGTATCTCCTAGCCAAAAAATTTTCATAATCCAACATGGCTTCCAGCAATGTCCCTTGTTTGTCTGTGTGTCACTGTGCTCCTAATTCATATCTCAGGTAGTGTTTTAGGCCCACTTTATTTACCATTTATATGAACAATTGTGATCAAAATGCGGCAAATGCAGGACTCCACCTTTATGAAGATGACAACATCGTGTTCTCCATTGTGTTCTACATCTCTTACACAAGCGGTTAACGATCTGTAAAATGCGTTTTGGTCATACAAAATAGAATGCATCAGCAAAAACTTTTTTTAAATGCAGGTAAGACCAAACTTAGATCTCGGAACCGGCCACATATTCCTGTTTTCACACCTCTTGATGGAGAGGAGAGTGAGATTGTACACCTCAAAAAACTTATATTTGTACCAGTATACAAAGAAAAGAAGCTAAGGATTAAGATGGGATTTTAGAAAGAAGATGTGTTTGTCTTTTAATGTTAAAAAAAAAGCGTACTGTCAATGCTACGTTTGACCTGTTTTAGACTACGGTGATCTATTATACATGCATGCCTCTCCACAGTGTCTCCATCAAATTGATACTGTTCACCACGCATCCCTGACGTTCATTACAAATTGTAAAGCTCTGACTCACTACTGTGAGTTGTACTCTCGAGTTGGGTGGCCTGCTTTGGCAACTCGCAGGCTCATTCATTGGAACTCCTTCATATATAAGGCAATTGCGGCTACACCCCCACGCCCCATCTTTGTGTTTTTATCAGACAGAAAACCTCAATAGGACCAGCTTGGTTTAATAAAGGTTTAAAAATAGAAAATAAATAAGTAATAATATAATAAATGTCATACTGTACAGCATGAGGTTTAAATGTACAGTATATCATTGCAAATAAAACAAATTTCAGATCTGAGAGTCCAAAAATATTAAGCCAACAAAAAAGTACTCACATCAGTACGTCATAACAATTCCAGATAGGATGGTTTCAGGTCGTTTCTATGATGTAGGCTTCTTTCAGCAATAAAAAACACTTTTTTTTTTTTACTGTAACAGAGTCTGAAAGTCTGCCCAATATCACAGTCTGAAAATACAGAAGGCCCTCTGGAAGGCAAAAGAAAGCCTCTCTATTGGGAGCTGTTTATAAAAATGTGTGGGCCTTGGGTTGAGTTGCTGGATACACACAGTCAATGTTTACTGTGTGTAAGTTCATCAGAGTAACTGAAGGCCAGTTGTAAGAAGTCTTGTAATTAAACTAATGTCTCGCCTCGCACGCTCTTCTTCCCACTGTTCAGACCACTATATGTTCCCATCAAGTCAATGGCACTGCCAATAAACCACTATCTTTGGCCAACAGGAGGTGCTGGGTCAACCGAGGCCAGAGTCTTCAGGGAGTCGAGAGGGAGGAACAACAACGAGCCGCACATTAAGAGGCCGATGAATGCGTTTATGGTGTGGGCCAAAGATGAACGGCGTAAGATCCTCCAGGCCTTCCCGGACATGCACAACTCCAATATAAGCAAGATTCTGGGTAGGTTCCGACAGGTTACTGCACCTAAAACCGCAAGTTACTAAAGAAGCCATGCTGTTGTTACATTACAACTACAGAAGTTCAGAAGTCCAAACACCTTCCCCTGTATTTAAAATGGATTATGTGTATAGTAGGTAGGGATGGGTGAGTACGGATACCCGATACTGTATTGTTAGCGGGCCGATACCCGGCCTTATTTCAAGGTAGGATGACTCGCGACGGCGGCCGATACTCGTGGCTCTCTTGTGGCTATTTTACGATTGGGAACTAAAGACATGTCTGAGAGATGCCTTCTATACAAAATCAGATGTAATTTCTGTTAATATATGGATTGAAATAGAATAAGGTAACCGAAAATTGCCATTATTTGTATGCGATTTTAAGATTTTGTAGGTCTTTCTTTAAAATGTTCTGTCATTTGGTTTTTTGGGGGAAACATTTTATGCATCAAAAGTACTGGCATTTTGATGCTGGTTAGTACCAGTTTTGGTGACTACTCAAGTATTCAGTACAGACACTCCCCGAGTTACGAACATCCGAGTTACAAACAAACGGTACATACGAACATTTTCACGGGTCTGTCGAAAAAAAAGGGAGAGGCGTGGGGGGCGGGCGTGTGACGGTGGAACGGGCGGGGAGGCGTCCGGCGCGCCGGTCGACGACCGGTCGTCTACTCTCCCCCGCTGAAGCCGCTGCTAGTTTACCGGGCAGCTAACCCTCGAGCCCTGAAGAACGTGACGAAAAGCTCTCTCCCCGTTATATGGATGTCAATATAAGCCTTAAACATACATTCCAGACAAAATATAGCACTCAAGCAACTTACGAACGAATTCACCTTATGAACAATCGTCCGGAACGTAACTCGTTCGTAACCTGGGGAGCGTCTGTACTCATACTGGTGTCAGCATAAGCGCTTCTTATAGTAAAAAAAAAAGGCAAAGGCTTAATCTGTGTTGTCCCTTCCTCAGTGTAGTCCATCCACCCTAGTTGTGAAAAGTGCTATGACGGAGGCCCACACAGATCAAGTACCCACTGTACACTGGATTGTTGTTCCCTACAGCCTGACACCAGAGAATGTCTCTTGTCACACTCAAGTGTTAAAGCCACTCAGACAGTGTGGAATGAAAAACACTTTTTGAGCTTTCAAACTGCAAATAAAGTCGGTTGGAATACAGTACCCTGTAATGTCTGAGGCGAAACAATACATTCCAATGGTCAACCTGAAATTTGGAAACATATTCCCATGACCTAAATAGGGGTCAAAATGTCTGTAGAATAGAAAATCCTTGTATTGGCAATGTTTTAGAATCACATTTTTAACCGTTTAAAAATAAGTTAACCACTGTTAATATTAAAATGTAAAAACCAAAACACTCAGCTTCAATTTTTAAGAGACCTTTAGCACAGTGTGCAGGGTTTGGCCACAATTTTTTAATGAGTGGCCAACCGTTGGCCTTTGGTTTCCCACGTTACCGCCAGTGAACGGAAACACAGCGTCACAGATGTTACAGCCAATCAAAAATACACATGCATTTTCACACACAAAAAAATATACATTTGTGAAATTCACTGCAATTACTTATCCTTTTCTTTTTTGTGGTAGCCCAGTTCTTCGATGACAATCTAGCCATGTTTCTCTGGTTAAAGTAAATACAGCATAGTACTGTACATTGTTCATGGAGTATCAAAACCCAAAGCAGGGTCTTAGTTTTTCCATTGCAGCGCACCAGTCGATGTGCAGTGTTCAATCGCTTGGCGTGCTGCGAGTAGTCACCAACTGTAATTTTTCCATGACGATCCACTTGAGTCATTTTGGTCATGGCACTTGGCGGTCCTATACAATACAATACAATACATGCTGATTTATATAGCGCTTTCACAACAGCGGCAGCTGTAACAAAGCGCTTAACAAAGCAGTTAACATAATGTATAATAATAAACACAACACACAACATAAAACACGAACAAAAAGTAAAATAATGAACACAACACACAACATAAAACACAGACAGTCGTGTAGTCCTAACCACTTTTCCCCTCATACGCTTTGTTGTTAAAGCAGTTTGAGATGAAAGAGGAGAGAATCAAAGTGTCCTTTCACCAGTGGATCAGAGACGTCATACTCAAAATGTGCACACGTCGGCTACAAGCTAAGTTTCAAAGTCAACAAGAAGCTGTAGCATCCATTGACGAAAAAAGAGATTGGTTCACTTCTCCTGTCCCATGTAAATCCATTCCAATTCCAAGCGGTGACTCTCAGTTCCAAATACGCATCGGCGCAGAAGCCGACGCTCCTCTCTCCTCATCCTCAACTTCGGCAGTTATCCATCCAGCCGCACCAACGCAGACTGTCCAACAGCGCCGATGTCTCCACTGAACAAAACGGGGCTGTGAAAAATGCTGCCCATTACAGGCGCAAAAAACACAAGCGCCCCGAGGCTGTCCAGCACCAACAGTCAATGGCGCCGGCATTCCTCCAAATCAAAATCTGTGCTGGTACAGGCGTGCTGCCGAGAAGGCGCAACCACCAAGCACAGATTCTTCTCCTTTGACGAATGTCGTGGCCAAAAAACGCTGAAAACCATCCACATCAGGTCCACACGACGAAACAACAAACATGTGACAAAACAATAAGACAAAAACTACAAAAAAAGAACAAGAAAAGCAAGGCTCTTGAAGAGCACTTGCCGACGGCTGCCTACTCGGGCGCCATCTTGGAAAAAAAAAAAAAAAAAAAAAAAAATTTGTCCTAAGACAAATGATGAGTCGCAATGCGAAGATGATTCATATTGCAGATGTGCCTCAGTTTAAAAAAAAACAAACAAACAAACAGAAAGCACTCCAGTGACTTGACTCCACTTGATGAATCTGGACTTTTATTTACTTTGTGCTTTGATTGGGAGTCGGCTTACTTTAGGTTAAGGGTGTCAAATTCCATGACACAGGTGATTCAAACTTAATATTTTCAAACATAAATGCAAATCGAAACTGACAGGATACATTATTGTTGTTTTCCATTCTTATTTAAACATATATCATCTTAAGTATAACACAGACATAACCACGTGAAATTGTCTTCTATCATAGTTTCCAAACGGTGTGGGATTCGGGCCTGGGCTATGATATAATTAATGGAATGGGTTCCTTGTCAATCGTGTCAGTGGATTATAAAATGTCATCCTGAGTCTATTGTATAATGTAACGTCATTTTGTTTCTACGCAGGCTCCCGGTGGAAGTCCATGTCCAACCAGGACAAACAGCCGTACTATGAAGAGCAGGCCCGCTTGAGTAAGCTCCACTTGGAGAAGTACCCCAACTACAAGTACAAGCCCCGGCCTAAGAGGACTTGCATCATCGACGGCAAGAAGCTGCGCATTGGAGAATACAAGCAGATGATGCGCTCACGGCGACAAGAAATGAGGCAATTTTTCACTGTGGGGTAAGGTGCACACTCTTATCCTCTACATACAGTATATCGCTGTCTGCGTCTTTCCAGAATCGGAGCACAATTTAGGTGCCAATGTTTTTGAAAAAAATAATATTTTATTATTTTTGAGCATTATTTCATGAAAAACAGAATGAACAATACAACACATCATTATTTAGCACCATATAATTGGTTTCGTCCACCCAACCCAAACCTGATACAGATATTCGGGCACCGAAAATTGCAAATACATTCTGTGCAATTAAGAGAATTACATTTTGTTTGAATAATAATTTAAGTAATATCCTAATAACAATAACAGGGTTGCAAATCAATTCTGATCTGATGCAAAGAGTTTATTGCTTAAGACTATATGCTAGCTGTTTTAGCTGCTATGCTAACTGGTCAAGATTTTTTTATATATATAAAATATGGTCTTCTTCTGATCATACAAGTAACAGGTAGTGTTGGTTTGAGCGGCACACTCCATTATGGATGAAAACATTGAAAACAATTGGGAAAAATAAAAGCAAGGACTTTTTTCTCGCTAAGGCGCCACGCTTAAATTACCTTGATATCATTTCTGTCATGAAACTCAATTTTTTTCCCTCTTTCTCGATGGCTGAAAAGGTTTTAGTAACTGGGATTCGTGTATGGTGAGAGATGCACCTTGAGAGCAGAATTAAGCTGTTAAAATATGTCAGATAAAACAAAAGTGTTCTTTCATGGAGGGGACAGAAAATGGCTCATATAACAATAAGTGCTGTTTATGATGTAACACTATTTCCCACAAGCACGTGTTGACTTAACCTTACTGCACCTGTGTGTTTAAATCAATAGCAGTGGTTTAATCATTTTCGACAATAGCAGCCTGCAAATGGGGCATGAAGTGCAGCGCTTATTACAGGATTGAAGCTGTAAGTATGGACTTAGAGAAGCCTGCAGGCAGGCAGCACTTGAATGGTCTGTGTGTGGCGTGCTCCCTAGCACTCTCCTCCAGGTGTTCCCATGTCAGTCATGCTCTTGAGCACCCTGGCTGTCAGTCATCCGGTGAAATAGGAGATGAGTCAATATAGGGTGCCTTTGAGACTTCTCCCTTTCACCCATATAAAATTGTGATTTTCCATTGAACTTCATACTTGTTGTATTTAGTCAGCTGTTAGAAATGCATATTGGTCAAGCTTTTTTTTTTTAATACTGTATACTGTATCTAAATGACCTACAAGCAGACAACGTGTTCAAATGTTTGTACATTCATAATAAGACCTCTGAGCGTCATTTTTCTACTACATTTTCATGAGGACAACACAGTCACTTTTTAGGGATTTTGACCCAGACCAGAAGAGAGCTTGGTGTTGGTTATAGGTTTCCAATCATTCAAAAAACGTAAATTGAATCTGGAAAGAATACAGTTGCCAAAAGAGTTTACACAGAGCTCCATAATTGAATTCCAATCTTATTGACCCTCTCAACATCTAGGCAACCGCCACAGATTCCCATTACCACAAGCGCCAGTATGGTCTACCCCGGCGCCATCGCCATGGCAACGACGACGCCCTCGCCCCAAATGACATCAGAGTGCTCGAGCGCGTCGGTGAGTCCTGAGCCGACCATCCCCGTCATTCAGAGCACCTTCAACATGAAGCTGGAGGCCAACAACATAGCCAACAACAGCGAGCCGGTCAATGGCGAGGACGACATGGACATGTACGAAGACTTCGAGGACGAGCCCAAATCAGACTACAGTAGTGAAAATGACACACATGAGCAGGTCAGCGCCAACTAATGGACGCCCAGCGGGAAGCACCGCCGAGGTTTGAAAGTGTTCACAAGGAGGACGAAAACATGATGCAAGCCAGCATGCACATGTGGCTTCGGTAAATCAAAAACAAGCAAACAAAAAAAAGCTATTCGGTCTTAAGTGTTTCTTTATGTGTGTGCGTGTAGCTATCATTTTTTTTCTCATGTCATTGCGGTAATGGACAACGAAAACAAAATGGCTGTGACAGAGAACGTACAGAACTTGAAATCAAACATTTGCTCATTATTACGATTCTTGATCTTGTTTCTAAACCATTTCGGGACATGACATTCGTGTCTCACTCAGGTATTGTGTGCCAGCCAACAGCTTGCGAATGTGTCTGATCATCATGGCGACATCACCAGTTTCAAAGGTCACGTGATTCCAACATGCGTCAGTATCGGTACAATGTACTTTGTATGCTATCAAACTCCTGAGGTAGTGCATCGGTGCCAAAACAAATCATTTGTAAGGTTAAGGAAGCGAAACTTAATCTCAATTCGTTATCGATACAAATATGAATCAGGAAGAAGGGAGCAGCTTCCTTCCTATAATCATGAACCAAACCTTAGCCCAATCAACTCAGAACAAAGCAGTACCGCATCTCCACTCGCTCTTTCCCAGTTTTACTAGCCATTCCCAGTCAGCAATTTGTTAATCTGAGTGATTGTAATCAGGCCAGAATGCTTCAGGGCCAACAGGCCGCCAATCCGCCGGATTGGAAGAGCAGCGAAAAGGCAGCTTTAGAGGCATTACAATCTCAAATTGTGAAGCGACACAACATTCTCCTAAACGCTTTAGCCCCATTTGGAGGGCACATTTAAAGTCTTAGCTCCTAAACTTTATTTTTTAATTCTTTTTCCACATTGTAAATCTTAAAACAGACACTAAGAAGTCTTAAAGCGGAGCGCAGTCATTGGGTCGATGCAATGACTTGATTACTGGCGCAGTCTTAAGACGTGAGGGCATTTGTACAATAGACAACCTAAAACATTGGTCAAGTGCACTTATTCTCATCGTGTCCCCTTTTAAACCACGTCTCAACAAGGGCCTTGTATTGTCTAGGCTGAGGGTGTCCAAAATGTTACTTTCAAGGGCTGCATGCAGAAAAATTCTTGAAGGATGCCGTGCTCGGTGTGACGTTCTTCACCTTTAAACAGGCTCCAAATTGAATTCAGAAATATGCTTCTCAATGTAATGCGCATGTTTGAAGATAACTGCTGATGATGTGCAAACACTGAGAGCTATGTTAGACTCCATTTTGAAGTTCAACGCTTAATCGTCTACTGTTTCCGTTTTCGGAAAGGGGGGGGGGTCATTTTTCCAGGACGTGGTTGTGATATTTGATCGACAGTTCACATTTGAACGGGGGCGGAGTTTTGGCCCACTCACATTCAGCAGACAAACCCACAGCGTCACTTTTCACGATTTTGAAGCCAATTTATAGTTTTTCCCTTTAAAATGGCCCTCGGGCCATAGTTTGGACACCTTTAGCCTAAAAGCTGACAGGTGACCTCCTCGGCTCATTAAAGCTCCTTGAGCAGTCAAAGCCTCCATTTTGAGGCCGAGATCCTCTTTATAGGGCGCAAGGTTTAAGTGGCTCCCCTGCTCCCCACCCCCGAAGCCCTACCTTGACCCCTGCCCGGTGCAGCCTGAGTCCACAGGGGGCGCCATCTGGCTCTGAGAGAACACACAAGGCCAACAATAGAAGCGAAGGTGCGCGTCCCTCCATCAAAGTGCTGGAAGTGAGGCCTCGGCAGGGCTCGTGCCGCGGCCCGTTCGCCAGTCGCTGGCGAGCAGATGGAACAAGTACATCAAGCTGTGGGGGATTATTAAAATGAGTGACGACTGGATATCATGTGAAATGCGGCATTATTAATGCATGGCTTGGGTTATTCCCCCGCTTGCCCTTGAATCCGTCCATTTTAGATCCCACCGGACGATCACTGGATCTCCGCTGCATTGCCTCCCAAATGCTACACATTTGTATCACTTCAACCTATTTGAAGGCGCATCCATCTTGTGTCTCATGAATTATTTGTATTTATTGTCTGTGTTCTGAACTTAAGCTACAACACACACTTTACAGAGTGGATATCCAGACAATTTCTGTTCCTCCTGTCTGCTGGTGGCGGGACTGATTTGTATGTGATTGTAAATATCATCAATATGACCATGCCTCACACATTCAGTGGGGGCTATCTACAAAGGACGGAAACTTGACTCTGCTCACGTGGCGAAAGGACGGAGAAAAAAAAAAACCCTCACAGGAAGAAAAAAAAAAAGACGGACTCGTATAGGAGACGCTGTGTCAGAAGTGTTTGAAGCACTGGATATAAATTGTATTTTTGATCAATTCTGATTAATGTGAATCTGTTTGAGGATTAAAAAAAAACACCATGAATTAACTAAAGTCCCCAGACGGACTCAAATGGGTTTGCTCTCACAGTTGCCAGACTAATGTGTGTTTTTTTTGTTTTGTTTTGTTTTTGTCTATTTAGTTTATTTATGCAAAGACCTGATGGGTGAACGCTTTGCTGAGGCTGCCTCGGAGAGAAACTTCAAAATTTGACCGCAGGCTTCCTTTAGCCAGGAAACACCAGGCTGTTGTGTATGAATCTATTGTTGTATTTATTACTAGCTACCAGAAATGTCAGTAAAACAACAAAAGGAGAATCAGAGAGCCAGTATGACGAAAACAAAAATGCTTGATGAATTGGGAGTATCAAAATTTAACACCTTATTTAGGTTTTATTGTACATATATAAGAAATCTATTTTATTTGATTATTTGGTCAATAAGTTATGTATGTGGCTAATCTATTTGATTTCTTTTATCTTTCTATGTGAGTTCACCTTTGAAAAATGTCACTGTACCTTGAAAAAAAATGCTGATTATACACTTATCAGGCTTATTTCTGATAATCATCCCTGGACTAATTCAAATCAATCAATCAAAACAGGTTACAGTGGTGCCTTGAGATACGATTTTAATTCCTTCCATAATTAAAAACAGTCATATCCCAAATCATGTTTTCCAACTAAAATGAATGTGAATGCCATTAATCCATTCTAAAACACAAAAGTTTGTTTTTTAATACGGAAAATTATACCCTGTATTACAGTAATGTATAAAATATATAGTCATGACATACTTAAATAGAATATTTGTGATCATGTATATAACCTATATAGCCGTCATCGAAAGGGTGAAAACACATCTCCGCTATTTGTAAGCCCGTCAATGCCATTTTGTATTTTTGTGTGTTAGCTTGCGGAAGGCAAAGTCGTGTTGGTTTTAAACACACAAGTTGTAATGCCCTTTGTTTTATTTTTAGTTTGACAGTAAACTTCAACATATGAAAAATGGCTCATTATATCCGGCACTCGCAGCTGGAATCGTTGCTCACAGGTCAAAGCAAAAAAAAACTGAAGGAATACTTGGATCTAAAGGCACCACTGTATCGCTTTTCGCAATGCTCTTCTAGTAAAGTAAAAGTAGGGCATTGACTTCAACAAGAAGCACTTGATGTCGAAGAATTTGATCATCATCATGGTACAACCTAACAGCACTAAATGGTGACAGAAGACAAAAGTAGTCGTGCATTGACATCATGAACAAGTGTGATTGTTTTTCAACGCGTTTTCTATCATTTGAAAAGTGGGAATGTGCATATATTTCATAGTGGCAAAATGCTGTTCTCTTCTTGCCAATCGTGTTTTTTTTTCTTCTCATGCTTTCAATGAGTCGTTTCTTATCCATGTCATGTTTTCTCTTAATCCTCCATGCAGAAAGTTAGATTGAACAACAAAGGACAAAACGCGCATATGCTGGTTCTATCCTTTTAATGTCATTTGATTTTTTTTTTTCTTTTTCATTTCTTCATCTGTTGGAGCGAGGAATATGGTGGGGACGTTGTGTGTGTTAATTTAATCAGCACAATTCACTGACATGCTGGACTGACTTACTAGCTGCTGTTCAGAAGGGCAACATCATGTTTTGGTGTTGTTCTATAGAGGTACTTTTTGCTTTCTAGTTGTTTCTCAAGCAACACTGTGTCAGGCTCTTCCATCACCCGAGCCTTGATTTTCTAAATGGCTGGCAGTCTGCGTAATTATATAAATATATGTTGTTTTTTTGTTTTTTCCTGGCAGGTACCGGTACCTACAGTAGGCAAATGGAAAGTATCGTTTGGGTGTTATTAGAGAGAAAAAGAATTACATAGTGTCTGTTGCTGCTTTAAAAACAAAAACAAAAACAAAAAAAAGAACTTTATGTCTGAATATGTAAATAGTATATCATATCTTGTACAGTCCAATGTAAAGTTTTTAATTCAACTTAATAATGTTGCCATCATTGTGTTCACATTCTTTATACATGACAAAAGATTATTTGCTAGGTGATATTGCTCAAAAGAACAAAAATATTTGTTTTGTTTTGTTTGTTTGGCTTCCTAGTGTCCACAAGCAGCTCTTTGGTTTCCATGTGCAGTATTGACGTGCTAAACCTAAGGTGAATCCTTTGACAGTTAATGTGAGAGTGTGTGTGCGAATGTGCGTGCGTGCGTGTGTGTGTGTGTGTGTGTGTGTGTGTGTGTGTGTAGTGCAATCTCCCTTGCTTTTGTAGTCCGACTATATCAAGTTAAAACAAACCAAGATATCAATAAATCAATGATATATTTGGGTGCATTTAGGCGTCATGGAAATGTGCATACTGTCTAAAAAAAATAAAATAAAGAACTAAATGATCCCAGGCAAGATTCAGTTGCGGCATTTTATGGTGTAAAAGCATTTCTATACGTGTCAGTCCATTGTAATAATATGACAGGAGGCTGGCTAGCGCGCTTGTTTCCTCTGCTCATTTACCTCAAGAAGTTCCTCCCTTTGTGTAAACGAGAACAAAATTGTGTTGCAGAGAGCTTCTCACATCACTCCATCTTTTGTACTGCTGTTGACACTTACACATTAAAGAAGCAATTTGTTTAAACACTGCACTACGTCACTGTCTTCTTTACTAATGTTGCTTTCACTTGTTTCTCAGTCAGCCAGGTCATGGCAACGTGCAAAAGTTGAATTAAGGCAACTGGCATCTTTTTTGTTGAATTTGTAAAATGTGTTTTTTTAATAAACATTCAAAGTAGATAATTATGCTAATGTTACATATTTTTAAAAAATCAAGGCAATTGGACTGGTTTTATTTTGTGAAAAATTTCCAAAATGACTTGAGCAATTATGCTACTGTATTAGGACAGTGGTTCTTAACCTGGGTTCGACCGAACCCCAGGGGTTCGGTGAATCAGTCTCAGGGGTTCGACGGAGCCTCTGCCATGGAGGTTAAAACACACCCGACTCAACATGTCAATTAGTTATGACACGCCCGCTTGGCCATCACTGGCTGGTTCATTTTATGCACAATCAAAAAAATGTATACTTTATACGTATACTCGTGTTTACCTTTTTTCTGTTTTTAATACATGTGTTTTTTTAATGTCTTGAATTGGTTAAAAAAAATCATATTTTTATTTTTCACTAATGAAGGGTTCGGTGAGTGTGCATATGAACTGGTGGGGTTCGGTACCTCTAACAAGGTTAAGAACCACTGTATTAGGATAATCAAATATCACTTTTGCATCAGTGCTTGCAAATCATGTATTTCCCAGTCTATTTTAATTCTGTTAATGAAAGGACTTTCTAGTAGTCCTGCTTTATGTTACATAAAAAAAAATATATATATATAAATATATATATTTTTAAATATATATATATATATATATATATATATATATATATATATATATATATATATATATATATATATATATATATATATATATATATACTATATAAAATCCTAAACTCTTAATAGAGTGGCGGAGGGCATTCTTTCACTCAACCACAGAGTACACCAGGCCTCAACTATGGATAAGACATTTACTTGGTAACTGTGATGATTGGTAAGGAAGCTAATGACTGAGGGTGAGGCGGCTCGCTCCAGCAGGCCTCTGCCCCACTCCGGTCGCAGCCCCAATAGTCAGGGCCACGGGCCGGATGGCCTGTTGGCGGACCGCCCGCCCCGTCTGCTCCCCGCCTGCCAGCTAGCCCAGTCCTGGTTCCGAGGCAACCTGATAGTACGTTTGTCTCAAAGACCAAAGCCATGTAATTCTAACTACACGCGGCCCGGAAGCTTAACTTTGTAACCTTCCAAGCCTTTGAATGATCGCAAGGACTCATCAGTGTCGTGCTCCCCAACTCCCAACGTGATAGTTGAAAAAGACTCCCAGCTAGTGCATCTGTGATATCCAACCTGTCCAGCTTTGCCATGTATCTCATTATGTCCTTTTCATCAACGTGAGATGTGAATCCACTTGGACAGAATGTTGACTGCGGTTACTACGGTCCCGTCAGCTTGGCTGCAAAAACGAATGCATTTATATTTTTAAACTAACCTGACCCACCAAAAGACAATGGACTTGATAAATTCATCATCCAGCATACAGTACTTTGAATGACAATCTGTGAGTAGAAAATGTCATCCAATTGATATTTCATAGATCACAAGTCCAAACACAAAGCATGATGCATATAAAACAAACCAAAAATAAATCTAGACTGCTGCAAATCTGTGAACCCAACATTGGCAAAGTGAGGCCCGCGTAGATGACCGTGTCACGGCTGTCCAGTTATTAGGAATACGGCTATGTTGTTGTAAAGCCGCGGGATTACAATTTCACAAGTTTGAGAAGCAAACACTGAGGCGCGGAATGAGAGGAGGCATATTTTACGTGCCGATTGCTACAGCGCTTGCACCCTGCAAATTTGTCATGCAGCCCCATTTCCCCAAGAACAGCTCCTATTCATCAGATTTTCTCATTAGGCTTGACTCATTACCTTATTGTACAGACTTTGGCAGTGGCCTTACAGCACCTCCGTAAACAGCTGACTTGAGACGTGGGGATGCCTTCCACCTGTCTAAGCAGGGCTAAACTTCTTCAGAGGCACAAGAACAAGACATTTTTGCTTTCTTAATTCATAGACCTGTCCGCGTGCGCCTCCAAGTAACTGTGTGCATGTAAAAGGGCACAAGGCATCTCAAGTGTCCTCCACATGTACAGAAAATGAGGGTGTAAGGCCAGCACAGCCCCTTCGTAATGTTTTAATCCTTGGAGGTGAAGGACTTAAGGAATCTTGCTCATTTCACAGATGGTTTCAAATAGATTAGTGCGGAGCAGCAGCAGCAGCAGCTCCCTGAGAAGAGCTGACCCACCAGGCTCCCTGCGCAGCTGCCAAAAGCCTGCGCCTGATGCTCACAACTGCCTTCCAAAAGTCCGACAAGGTTAAACTCAAACTTAAGCGTCCTCAAACACCACGCTGATTGGAAGATTGACCCCCGACAGAATTGGAGTTGTTTTAGGACAGTCTGATTGTGACTGTTTTGACTATTAAGGCTGGATTTAAACTGGAGGTGTAAATGCTCAATTTCCAATTTGTCGATGGTTATTAAGGTTAAAGACTTTAAAACATTTATGGAACTTTTGAGGAACTTCAACTACATTTAAAACAAGTGTGAAGTAAAATTGTCCAACCATGTTTTTGAGTAATATCAATGGCTGAACAATTATAAGCAGATTTAGGTTATTTTTTTTACGCAACCCTTCCAGATTCTTTGTTTAACCCTTAGCAACGCCCTTGACAACGAAAATGATTTTCTTCGGCAATCTTCGGAAATGACGTCACATGGAGACTGCGAGGGAAGTCCTTCCATTGAACAGCAATTGCTTGTTGGTAAGATACCACGGCGTGTGGCGATGTATTGTTCGCAATCGACAGAAAAGTTGTACCAGTCGCCGAAGGATAGCAGGGCACTTAATTGGACATATTTTATTCGCACGAAGCGAATGAATTTCACGCCATCATCGACGAGTGTTCCCCACTTCAAAGATGCCTGCTTTCTCAACTGGTCTGCTTATGATCAAGGATTTGCCAAAAAAGGTAAGTGTGATTTTTGGATAGATGATGGTGATTTTGTCAAAGCATAGCTGCCAACTCTTGTGGAATGAACAGTAGAAGGTAGCGACGTTAGCCGAAAGCTAACTCGAGAAGCTAGCAACGTTGAACAGAAGCTAGCGACGTTAGTTTTCGGCCCTGGTCGATGCTATTCATATCAGCTATCAGTAATAATGGCAGGCAGACAAATTGTTCTGGTAGTACATTTCAGTAGGTTGGCAGCGCTGCTTTGTTGACGAATGAACATGACACGTCCTCTTGGAAAACTGTGCGAGTAGCCCATAGGCAGTGAACTGCTTTGTAGATTATATGCGTCATAATTACATGCCAATTATTTTAGTCTCATGACGCGTATTAAACTTATCTTTTAGAGTAACGCGACTGGGGGAAGATATGGAATAGAACTGAAGGGCCTGAAAAAATGCCGTCAGGAGTTCGAAGGCTTCAATGTAGAAGTTGTCGTCACTGACAGGCATCTCCAGGTGGTAAAATGGATCAGGGAGAATTGGACCCAAGTCATCCATTATTATGATTGTTGGCACATTGTTAAAGGTTAGTGTATTTCAATGTTTATAAATACGATAGTTATGGGATTATGTCTTATATATCATGCACGTCACTTCACGAGTTTTCATATCATATTAAATACAGGTATGTGCAAGAAACTGGACTCCTTGGCCAAAAAGAAGAGCATGTCGATCCTGAAGGATTGGGTACAAAGTTTGAAGTGCCATTTGTACTGGTGTGCACTTTCCTCCCAGACACCGGAGCAAAAGAAGCAGAAGTGGCTGGCATGTGTGGACCACCTGCAAAACGTGCACGATAGTTGTTTACATCCTCCAATTACTAGAGTAAAAGCGTGGCTATTACCAGGTATTTTGTTGTTGTTAGATGTTGCCTGCTAGTTAACCCTAAAAAATAGAAATATTGTCATACCTTGTAAATTCATTTAAAGGTACTGAAGTCAATGTCGCAGTGGTGGAACTCCTGACAAAGACCATGTTTGTCAACGATGTCATGAAGATGTCTCACCTCGGACAGACCAGTGGCGTGGAAGCTTTTCACAGTGTGGTGAATCACTTTGCCCCAAAATGAAAAGCAGCATTTCTCTGTGAAACACGAAACCCTTTGAATACAGCTGACTCCTCTTTTCCTGGTGGTAGAAAATGTGCCCTGATACAAGACATGGCGCATGCTGGGAGCACAACACGGTTGTCCTGACCAAGAAACTCCCAGCACCAGCGCACCAATTGTCTGTAGGCAATGTGCCTATACTTAGCATCCTGTGGCCCATCAAATGCCTTATCTTTGTACTGCTGCTTGTAGGTCATCCATGCCACCTGTAATCCATATGGGTCTAGGCACACAGCATTGAGTCCAGGATGGTCGGTGATGCAGTCCAGCACCTGATTGAGTGTGCCTCTCCTTGTCGACAGTACAGTCACTACTTCTTGAATTTCATGGCAGCAAACACATTCAACTGCTGTAGGCATTTGCGAGCATTTACCACAAGTACACCTGAAATAATAATTTTTAAAAAAGTAAAATACTGAGCGATGACACCATGAGCATAAATTTTGTTGAACAAGAGTATTGCTATACCCATCAATCAATAATTCTGTTGTTTATGAAAACATTTGATTCAAAATGTACAAGTATAGGGATGGAATACTGTACAAAAGTTTTTAAAAAGTGCAAACTTTGTTTCAAAACTATTCCCACAAATGCACCCGTGACTTTGTTCATTTGTTTTTCGAAAGGAGGTTGCTCAATGTACTTTAAGTGTGGGGGGAGAGCCGCGAGTTGATCGCTCATACAGATGCATTGCGAGTGCTGGCACGTTTGGAAATGGACGGGTTGAAAGTAAAAGTCTGCCACTTTACAAGTAATGACTCAAAAAGAAAAAAAGAAACAACTTTTTAATGGACTACAGTGTGTGACTTTCCACTTTTGTTTTGTTTTTCTGCCTGACCAGATTAGTCAGATTACTGGGCCAAAGGCGCAGCTGCCAGACTCGGAGGACATGCGGAAGGGATGCCAACCTGCATTTGGACACGCGTGAGTACTGAGCTGTGTAGTGTGAAGAGCTGATGTCTGATGTCACGTTGACCACAAGGTGGAGGTGAGTGTGCCCGCCTGTCTGTCTCTCACTCAACTTAAACTTCTGCTTCGTGTACTGCACAACAGTGTCAACTCCACATAGACACCCCGAGCATCAAGCACCTCTGCAATATGTTTTTAAACCTTGAAGTGGACCAAATATATATGTATATATATATATATATATATATATATATATATATATATACACACACACACACATACATACATACATACATATGATTAACTTGGCCCACTTCAATGTCATTTAAAAACTTGACCAGAAGAGTGTGATCATGTTGGGGAGTACACGGCAGTTAGTTTTTGTCTCAGTGAGAGAAGTCGGACGTGCTCATGTCCCCCTTGGTGTGTCATGAGATGTCAGTGTCATCACGCATGAGCTGGTCAAGCACGTGCTACCATCTCAGGCCTGTCGTCAGTGTTTGTGTGCGTGCAACTTGACCTGGCCCAAACAATGCTTTCACATTGTCATGTTCGCTTTTCTGTCCAATAAATTGTTCAACTTGAATCTGAGTCTTTGCCTTTCATGACTAAATCCATCCTCCGCTAGCTCGAAGCCTTTTCAAAGACTGATGTCTTGAGCTCAGACTTGCGCTTCAGTCACATTAGACAGTCTTTTCACTGTTTCTGTTGGTCTCCACATGACTCGAAACTCCAGGAATCAAGCTTTTGGGTCATGTGAAACAGACGGGAACAGTGAAAAGGCTGTCTGATGTGACCAAAATGAAAGTCTGAGCTCAAGACTCAAGTGGGACTTTGAAAAAATGCCGCAATGCCCGCCCCAAACCACACCCAATTTGACATCCACCAATTATGGTGAGGATTCATTTACATATCCCAACCCCTAATTTGCATAAACACACCCGCTTTCCAAGTTTGAACCAGACTTGCTCCAAATTTGCATATTGACACCCAAAAGCCCACAATCGGTGAACACCTAATTTGCATAACCAACCCCCAACCCTTCCACCAATCACAGCATGTTATCGTCATGGTCCACCCACTTTCACAGCTATCTGCGAATCATCAGCCATCATTCCAGCCAGGCCACACCCACTTTCCTGGATTTTTCTGCATGGAAAAAAAATCCAGGAAAAAAAATGGAAAAAAATTCAGAAAAAGTTGATAAAAAAACAGAAAACACACACACATATATAATATATTTTTTTAAAGTTATATTGTGATGTGTTGAAAAATGAAGTTGAGTTGAAGTGTTCTTTGTAATCAAACTTTATTTTGCAGAGTAGACAATCACAAAAGCAGAGGAAAAAGTTGCAAGTTGGAAGTGGCGAAGTGGTCAGCTCTTGAGAAGAACGTGGGACAGGTGTGTTGACCTGAGGGGAAAGGCATCCGTGAGATACACGCAAGTCAATTGCTTGTGCAGACAAAGATGTGTTGGGCATGAAACTTACCAGGGAGATAGACTGTTGGGTCTTTCGAGAGCAGGAAGCCGATCATGTTTACTGCTGCCTGGGGAGAAAAAAAAGGCAAAAAGGTAGCCATGATGGTGCATTGAACGAGTGTAAATGTCTCCTACTTTTCAGGCTGGCCTAAAGTTTGACTTCAGCACCTTGCCAAAAACAGGAAGAAGAGCAAAAAGTGTTGCCTGCATGTCTGTGCTCGTAGGTGGACTCTAACAGTCAGCAGGTGACTCCCTCTTGTGGCACGGAGGACCCAAGAATAATCTTCCTTCAACTCTGAAAAAATGAAATGAAGCTTGTTCTGTTGGGTCTGTCTCTGTGACAGACTGAGGCTGCTGTTGTCTTCTTCTCTGATCAAAACAGTGTCTCTAGCGGATATTCCACAAATTGCACCCTATTAAAAATATTCATTCCGTGTCTTTTGTGCAATTTTTCCGCTTTTAAATTATCCTGCGGGCCGGTTCCAGCCATATGTTAGACACCCCTGATGAATAGTAAGGCGTTTTTAGCTGAAAAAAACGACCATGTATCGTAAGGCGTTTTTACCAAAAAAAATCGACCAGGCGTTTTTAGCCGAAAAACGACCGTGTCTAGGAAGGCGTTCTTAGCCGGAAAAAAACGACCATGTATGTATAGTAAGGCGTTTTGCGCCGAAAAAAACGACCATGTATAGTAAGGCGTTTTTTGGCCGGAAAAAAAGTCCATGTATAGTAAGGCGTCTTAACCCGAAAAAAACAACCATGTATAGTAAGGCCTTTTTAGACGAAAAAAACGACCATGTATAGTAAGGCGTTTTTAACCGAAAAAAACGACCACGTATAGTAAGGCGTTTGTTGGCCGAAAAAAAAGTCCATGTATAGTAAGGCGTTTTTAGACGAAAAAAAACGACCATGTATGAAGGCGATTTTAGCCCCCAAAAAACGACCATGTATATATAGTAAGGCGTTTTTTGGCCGAAAAAAAGTCCATGTAGAATAACGCGTTTTTAACCGAAAAAAACGACCATGTATAGTAAGGCGTTTTTAGACGAAAAAAAACGACCATGTATAGTAATGCGTTTTTAACTGAAAAAAACGACCATGTATAGTAAGGCGTTTTTTGACCGAAAAAAACAACCATGTATAGTAAGGTGTTTTTAATCGAAAAAAAAACCGACCATGTATATAGTAAGGCGTTTTGGGCCGAAAAAAAAGTCCATGTATAGTAAGGCGTTTTTAGACGAAAAAAACGACCATGTATAGTAAGGCTTTTTAAGCCGAAAAAAACGACCATGTATAGTAAGGCGTTTTTAGCCGAAAAAAACGACCATGTATAGTAAGGTGTTTTTAGACGAAAAAAACGACCATGTATAGTAAGGTGTTTTTAGCCCAAAAAAACGACCATGTATAGTAAGGCGTTTTTCGACGAAAGAAAAGTCCATGTATAGTAAGGCGTTTTTAGCCGAAAAAAACGACCATGTATAGTAAGGTGTTTTTAGCCCAAAAAAACGACCATGTATAGTAAGGCGTTTTAACCTGAAAAAAACCCCATGTATAGTAAGGCTTTTTTAGGCGAAAAAAACGACCATGTATATATAGTAAGGCGTTTTTAACCGAAAAAAACCGACCATGTATAAAGACGATTTTAGCCCCCAAAAAACGACCATGTATATATAGTAAGGCGTTTTTTGGCCGAAAAAAAGTCCATGTAAAGTAAAGTGTTTTTAGCCGAAAAAAACGACCACATATAGTCAGGTGTTTTTTGACGAAAAAAAGGACCATGTATAGTAAGGCGTTTTTAACCGAAAAAAAACGACCATGTATAAAGACGATTTTAGCCCCAAAAAAACGACCATGTATATATAGTAAGGCGTTTTTTGGCCGAAAAAAAGTCCATGTAAAGTAAAGCGTTTTTAGCCGAAAAAAACGACCACGTATAGTCAGGTGTTTTTTGACGAAAAAAAGGACCATGTATAGTAAGGCGTTTTTAGCCGAAAAAAAACGACCATGTATACTAAGGCGTTTTTAGCCGAAAAAAATGACCATGTATAGTAATGCGTTTTTAACTGAAAAAAACGACCATGTATAGTAAAGCGTTTTTGGACAAAGGAAAAGACCATGAACAGTAAGGCGTTTTTAGCCGAAAAAAACCGACTATGTATACTAGGGCGTTTTAACCCGAAAAAAACGACCATGTATAGTAAGGCGTTTTTAGACGAAAAAAACGACTATGTATACTAAGGCGTTTTTAGCCGAAAAAAATGACCATGTATAGTAAGGCTTTTTTGGCCGAAAAAAAAGTCCATGTATAGTAAGGCGTTTTTAACCGAAAAACGACCATGTATAGTAAGGCTTTTAGCGAAAAAACGACAATGTATAGCAAGGCATTTTTAGCGAAAAAAACGACCATGTATAGTAAGGCGTTTTAGCGAAAAACGACCATGTATAGTAAGGCGTTTTAGCGAAAAACGACCATGTATAGTAAGGCGTTTTAGCGAAAAAAAAGCGACCATGTATAGGAAGGCGTTTTAGGCGAAAAACGACCATGTATAGTAAGGCGTTTTTAACCGAAAAACGACCATGTATAGTAAGGCGTTTTTAGCGAAAAAACGACCATGTATAGTAAGGCGTTTTTAGCGAAAAACGACCATGTATAGTAAGGCGTTTTTAGCGAAAAAACCGACCATGTATAGTAAGGCGTTTTTAGCGAAAAAACCGACCATGTATAGTAAGGCGTTTTTAGCGAAAAACGACCATGTATAGGAAGGCGTTTTTAGACGAAAAAAAACGACCATGTATAGGAAGGCGTTTTTAGACGAAAAAAACGACCATGTATAGTAAGGCTTTTTAGCCGAAAAAAACCACAATGTATAGTAAGGCATTTTTAGCGAAAAAACGACCATGTATAGTAAGGCGTTTTTAGCGAAAAAACGACCATGTACAGTAAGGCGTTTTTAGCGAAAAAACGACCATGTATAGTAAGGCGTTTTTAGACGAAAAACGACCATGTATAGTAAGGCGTTTTTAGCCGAAAAAACGACCATGTATAGTAAGGCGTTTTAGACGAAAAAACAACCATGTATAGGAAGGCGTTTTAGACGAAAAACGACCATGTATAGGAAGGCGTTTTAGACGAAAAACGACCATGTATAGTAAGGCGTTTTTAACCGAAAAAAATGACCATGTATAGTAAGGCATTTTAGCCGAAAAACAACCATGTATAGTAAGGCGTTTTTAGCGAAAAAACCGACCATGTATAGTAAGGCGTTTTAACCGAAAAACGACCATGTATAGTAAGGCGTTTTTAGCGAAAAACGACCATGTATAGGAAGGCGTTTTTAGCGAAAAAACCGACCATGTATAGTAAGGCGTTTTAAGCGAAAAAACCGACCATGTATAGTAAGGCGTTTTAGCGAAAAACGACCATGTATAGGAAGGCGTTTTTAGGCGAAAAAATGACCATGTATAGGAAGGCGTTTTTAGACGAAAAACGACCATGTATAGTAAGGCGTTTTAGCGAAAAACGACCATGTATACTAAGGCATTTTTAGCGAAAAAACGACCATGTATAGTAAGGCGTTTTCAGCGAAAAAACGACCATGTATAGTAAGGCGTTTTAGCGAAAAAACGACCATGTATAGTAAGGCGTTTTTAGCGAAAAAACGACCATGTATAGGAAGGCGTTTTAGACGAAAAACGACCATGTATAGTAAGGCGTTTTTAACCGAAAAACGACCATGTATAGTAAGGCGTTTTAGACGAAAAAACGACCATGTATAGTAAGGCGTTTTAGCGAAAAAACGACCATGTATAGTAAGGCGTTTTAGACGAAAAAACGACCATGTATAGTAAGGCGTTTTTAACCGAAAAAAGGACCATGTATAGTAAGGCGTTTTTAGCGGAAAAAAACGACCATGTATAGTAAGGCGTTTTTAGCCGAAAAAACCGACCATGTATAGTAAGGCGTTTTTAGCCGAAAAAAACGACCATGTATAGTAAGGTGTTTTTAAGCGAAAAAAAACCGACCATGTATATAGTAAGGCTTTTTTGGCCGAAAAAAAAGTCCATGTATAGTAAGGCGTTTTTAACCGAAAAAAACGACCATGTATAGTAAGGCTTTTTTAGCCGAAAAAAACGACCATGTATAGTAAGGCATTTTTAGCCGAAAAACGACCATGTATAGTAAGGCGTTTTTAGCGAAAAAACGACCATGTATAGTAAGGCGTTTTTAGCCGAAAAACGACCATGTATAGTAAGGCGTTTTAGCGAAAAAACGACCATGTATAGTAAGGCGTTTTTAGCGAAAAACGACCATGTATAGTAAGGCGTTTTAGACGAAAAACGACCATGTATAGGAAGGCGTTTTTAGACGAAAAAAACGACCATGTATAGTAAGGCGTTTTTAACCGAAAAAACGACCATGTATAGTAAGGCGTTTTTAGCCGAAAAACGACCATGTATAGTAAGGCGTTTTAGCGAAAAAACGACCATGTATAGTAAGGCGTTTTCAGCGAAAAAACGACCATGTATAGTAAGGCGTTTTTAGCGAAAAAACGACCATGTATAGTAAGGCGTTTTTAGACGAAAAACGACCATGTATAGGAAGGCGTTTTAGACGAAAAACGACCATGTATAGTAAGGCTTTTTAGCCTAAAAACGACCATGTATAGTAAGGCATTTTTAGACGAAAAAACGACCATGTATAGTAAGGCGTTTTTAGCGAAAAAATGACCATGTATAGTAAGGCGTTTTTAGCGAAAAAACGACCATGTATAGTAAGGCGTTTTTAGCCGAAAAACGACCATGTATAGTAAGGCGTTTTTGACAAAAAAAAGACCATGTATAGTAAGGCGTTTTTAGACGAAAAAAACGACCATGTATAGTAAGGCGTTTTTAACCGAAAAAATGACCATGTATAGTAAGGCGTTTTTAGCGAAAAACGACCATGTATAGTAAGGCGTTTTAGCGAAAAAACGACCATGTATAGTAAGGCGTTTTTAGCGAAAAAACGACCATGTATAGTAAGGCGTTTTTAAGCGAAAAAACGACCATGTATATAAGGCTTTTTAGCGAAAAAAGACCATGTATAGTAAGGCGTTTTTAGCCGAAAAACGACCATGTATAGTAAGGCTTTTTAGCGAAAAAAGCGACCATGTATAGTAAGGCATTTTTAGCGAAAAACGACCATGTATAGTAAGGCGTTTTTAGCTGAAAAAACGACCATGTATAGTAAGGCGTTTTTAGCGAAAAAACGACCATGTATAGTAAGGCGTTTTTAGCCGAAAAAACGACCATGTATAGTAAGGCGTTTTTAGCCAAAAAAAACGACCATGTATAGTAAGGCGTTTTTAGCCGAAAAAACCGACCATGTATAGTAAGGCGTTTTTAGCCGAAAAAACCGACCATGTATAGTAAGGCGTTTTTAGACGAAAAAAACGACCATGTATAGTAAGGCGTTTTAGACGAAAAAAACGACCATGTATAGTAAGGCGTTTTTAACCGAAAAAAATGACCATGTATAGTAAGGCGTTTTAGCGAAAAAACGACCATGTATAGTAAGGCGTTTTTAGCGAAAAAACGACCATGTATAGTAAGGCGTTTTTAGCGAAAAACGACCATGTATAGTAAGGCGTTTTAAGCGAAAAAACGACCATGTATAGTAAGGCGTTTTAGCGAAAAACGACCATGTATAGTAAGGCGTTTTAGCGAAAAAACGACCATGTATAGTAAGGCGTTTTAGCGAAAAAACGACCATGTATAGTAAGGCGTTTTTAGCGAAAAAACGACCATGTATAGTAAGGCGTTTTTAGCGAAAAAACGACCATGTATAGTAAGGCGTTTTAACCGAAAAACGACCATGTATAGTAAGGCGTTTTAGCGAAAAAACGACCATGTATAGTAAGGCGTTTTTAGCGAAAAAACGACCATGTATAGTAAGGCGTTTTAGACCAAAAAAACGACCATGTATAGTAAGGCGTTTTAGACGAAAAACGACCATGTATAGTAAGGCTTTTTAGCGAAAAACGACCATGTATAGTAAGGCGTTTTTAGCGAAAAACGACCATGTATAGTAAGGCGTTTTTAGCGAAAAACGACCATGTATAGTAAGGCGTTTTTAGCGAAAAAACGACCATGTATAGTAAGGCGTTTTAGCCGAAAAACGACCATGTATAGTAAGGCGTTTTTAGCGAAAAACGACCATGTATAGTAAGGCGTTTTTAGCGAAAAACGACCATGTATAGTAAGGCGTTTTTAGCGAAAAACGACCATGTATAGTAAGGCGTTTTTAGCGAAAAACGACCATGTATAGTAAGGCGTTTTAGCGAAAAACGACCATGTATAGTAAGGCGTTTTTAGCGAAAAACGACCATGTATAGTAAGGCGTTTTAGCCGAAAAACGACCATGTATAGTAAGGCGTTTTTAGCGAAAAAACGACCATGTATAGTAAGGCGTTTTTAGCGAAAAAACGACCATGTATAGTAAGGCGTTTTTAGCGAAAAAACGACCATGTATAGTAAGGCGTTTTTAGCGAAAAAACGACCATGTATAGTAAGGCGTTTTTAGCGAAAAAAACGACCATGTATAGTAAGGCGTTTTAGCGAAAAACGACCATGTATAGTAAGGCGTTTTTAGCGAAAAAACGACCATGTATAGTAAGGCGTTTTAGCGAAAAAACGACCATGTATAGTAAGGCGTTTTAGCGAAAAACGACCATGTATAGTAAGGCGTTTTTAGCGAAAAAACGACCATGTATAGTAAGGCGTTTTAGCGAAAAAAACGACCATGTATAGTAAGGCGTTTTAAGCGAAAAACGACCATGTATAGTAAGGCGTTTTAGACGAAAAACGACCATGTATAGTAAGGCGTTTTTAGCGAAAAACGACCATGTATAGTAAGGCGTTTTAGCGAAAAACGACCATGTATAGTAAGGCGTTTTAGCGAAAAAACGACCATGTATAGTAAGGCGTTTTAGCGAAAAACGACCATGTATAGTAAGGCGTTTTTAGCATGAAAAACGACCATGTATAGTAAGGCGTTTTTAGCCGAAAAAACGACCATGTATAGTAAGGCGTTTTTAGCGAAAAAACGACCATGTATAGTAAGGCGTTTTTAGCCGAAAAAACGACCATGTATAGTAAGGCGTTTTAGCCGAAAAACGACCATGTATAGTAAGGCGTTTTTAGCGAAAAAAACGACCATGTATAGTAAGGCGTTTTAGCGAAAAAACGACCATGTATAGTAAGGCGTTTTTAGCCGAAAAAACGACCATGTATAGTAAGGCGTTTTTAGCGAAAAACGACCATGTATAGTAAGGCGTTTTTAGCGAAAAAAACGACCATGTATAGTAAGGCGTTTTTAGCGAAAAAACGACCATGTATAGTAAGGCGTTTTTAGCGAAAAACGACCATGTATAGTAAGGCGTTTTAACCGAAAAACGACCATGTATAGTAAGGCGTTTTTAGACGAAAAAACGACCATGTATAGTAAGGCGTTTTTAGCGAAAAAACGACCATGTATAGTAAGGCGTTTTAACCGAAAAACGACCATGTATAGTAAGGCGTTTTTAGCGAAAAAAACGAAAAAAGGCGACCATGTATAGTAAGGCGTTTTTAGCGAAAAAACGACCATGTATAGTAAGGCGTTTTTAGCGAAAAACGACCATGTATAGTAAGGCGTTTTAGCGAAAAACGACCATGTATAGTAAGGCGTTTTTAGCGAAAAACGACCATGTATAGTAAGGCGTTTTTAGCTGAAAAAAAAGACCATGTATAGTAAGGCGTTTTTAGCCGAAAAAACGACCATGTATAGTAAGGCGTTTTTAGCGAAAAAACGACCATGTATAGTAAGGCGTTTTTAGCGAAAAACGACCATGTATAGTAAGGCGTTTTTAGCGAAAAACGACCATGTATAGTAAGGCGTTTTAGGCGAAAAACGACCATGTATAGTAAGGCGTTTTAACCGAAAAACGACCATGTATAGTAAGGCGTTTTTAGCGAAAAACGACCATGTATAGTAAGGCGTTTTTTAGCGAAAAAACGACCATGTATAGTAAGGCGTTTTTAGCCGAAAAAACGACCATGTATAGTAAGGCGTTTTTAGACGTAAAAAACGACCATGTATAGTAAGGCGTTTTTAGCCGAAAAAACGACCATGTATAGTAAGGCGTTTTTAGACGTAAAAAACGACCATGTATAGTAAGGCGTTTTTAGCTGAAAAAACGACCATGTATAGTAAGGCGTTTTTAGCGGAAAAAACGACCATGTATAGTAAGGCGTTTTTAGCGAAAAAACGACCATGTATAGTAAGGCGTTTTTAGACGTAAAAAACGACCATGTATAGTAAGGCGTTTTTAGCGAAAAAAACGACCATGTATAGTAAGGCGTTTTTAGCGAAAAAAAAGACCATGTATAGTAAGGCGTTTTTAGACGAAAAACGACCATGTATAGTAAGGCGTTTTAACCGAAAAAACGACCATGTATAGTAAGGCGTTTTTAGCGAAAAACGACCATGTATAGTAAGGCGTTTTTAGCGAAAAAACGACCATGTATAGTAAGGCGTTTTAGCGAAAAACGACCATGTATAGTAAGGCGTTTTTAACGAAAAACGACCATGTATAGTAAGGCGTTTTTAGCGAAAAACGACCATGTATAGTAAGGCGTTTTAGACCGAAAAACGACCATGTATAGTAAGGCGTTTTAAGCGAAAAAACGACCATGTATAGTAAGGCGTTTTTAGCGAAAAAACGACCATGTATAGTAAGGCGTTTTTAGCGAAAAAACGACCATGTATAGTAAGGCGTTTTTAGCCGAAAAACGACCATGTATAGTAAGGCGTTTTTAACCGAAAAAACGACCATGTATAGTAAGGCGTTTTAGCGAAAAAACGACCATGTATAGTAAGGCGTTTTTAGCGAAAAAACGACCATGTATAGTAAGGCGTTTTAGCGAAAAAACGACCATGTATAGTAAGGCGTTTTAACCGAAAAAACGACCATGTATAGTAAGGCGTTTTTAGCCGAAAAACGACCATGTATAGTAAGGCGTTTTAGCGAAAAAACGACCATGTATAGTAAGGCGTTTTAGCCGAAAAAACGACCATGTATAGTAAGGCGTTTTAGCGAAAAAACGACCATGTATAGTAAGGCGTTTTTAAGCGAAAAAAAGACCATGTATAGTAAGGCGTTTTCAGCCGAAAAAACGACCATGTATAGTAAGGCGTTTTCAACCGAAAAAACGACCATGTATAGTAAGGCGTTTTTAGCCAAAAAAAGACCATGTATAGTAAGGCGTTTTCAGCCGAAAAACGACCATGTATAGTAAGGCGTTTTTAACCAAAAAACGACCATGTATAGTAAGGCGTTTTAGCGAAAAAAACGACCATGTATAGTAAGGCGTTTTAGCGAAAAAACGACCATGTATAGTAAGGCGTTTTTAGACGAAAAAACGACCATGTATAGTAAGGCGTTTTAGACGAAAAAAACGACCATGTATAGTAAGGCGTTTTAACCGAAAAAACGACCATGTATAGTAAGGCGTTTTAGACGAAAAAACGACCATGTATAGTAAGGCGTTTTTAGCGAAAAACGACCATGTATAGTAAGGCGTTTTAGCGAAAAACGACCATGTATAGTAAGGCGTTTTAGCGAAAAAAACGACCATGTATAGTAAGGCGTTTTAGCTGAAAAAACGACCATGTATAGTAAGGCGTTTTTAGACGAAAAAACGACCATGTATAGTAAGGCGTTTTTAACCGAAAAAACGACCATGTATAGTAAGGCGTTTTTAGACGAAAAAACGACCATGTATAGTAAGGCGTTTTTAGCGAAAAAACGACCATGTATAGTAAGGCGTTTTAGACGAAAAAACGACCATGTATAGTAAGGCGTTTTTAGCCGAAAAAAACGACCATGTATAGTAAGGCGTTTTTAGCCGAAAAAACGACCATGTATAGTAAGGCGTTTTTAGGCGAAAAACGACCATGTATAGTAAGGCGTTTTATCCGAAAAAAACGACCATGTATAGTAAGGCGTTTTAGGCGAAAAAACGACCATGTATAGTAAGGCGTTTTTAGCGAAAAAACGACCATGTATAGTAAGGCGTTTTTAGCCGAAAAAACGACCATGTATAGTAAGGCGTTTTTAGCGAAAAAAAGGACCATGTATAGTAAGGCGTTTTTAGCGAAAAAAACGACCATGTATAGTAAGGCGTTTTTAGACGAAAAACGACCATGTATAGTAAGGCGTTTTAACCGAAAAAACGACCATGTATAGTAAGGCGTTTTAGCGAAAAAACGACCATGTATAGTAAGGCGTTTTAGCGAAAAAACGACCATGTATAGTAAGGCGTTTTAGACCGAAAAAACGACCATGTATAGTAAGGCGTTTTAACCGAAAAAACGACCATGTATAGTAAGGCGTTTTAGCCAAAAAAAGACCATGTATAGTAAGGCGTTTTTAGCGAAAAAAACGACCATGTATAGTAAGGCGTTTTTAGACGAAAAAACGACCATGTATAGTAAGGCGTTTTAACCCGAAAAAAACGACCATGTATAGTAAGGCGTTTTAGACGAAAAACGACCATGTATAGTAAGGCGTTTTAGCGAAAAAATGACCATGTATAGTAAGGCGTTTTAACCGAAAAAACGACCATGTATAGTAAGGCGTTTTTAGATGAAAAACGACCATGTATAGTAAGGCGTTTTAGCGAAAAAACGACCATGTATAGTAAGGCGTTTTAGCGAAAAAAACGACCATGTATAGTAAGGCGTTTTTGGCGAAAAAAGCGACCATGTATAGTAAGGCGTTTTTAGCGAAAAAACGACCATGTATAGTAAGGCGTTTTAGGCGAAAAAACGACCATGTATAGTAAGGCGTTTTAACCGAAAAAAACGACCATGTATAGTAAGGCGTTTTAGGCGAAAAAACGACCATGTATAGTAAGGCGTTTTTAGCGAAAAACGACCATGTATAGTAAGGCGTTTTCAGCGAAAAAAACCGACCATGTATAGTAAGGCGTTTTTGACGAAAAAACGACCATGTATAGTAAGGCGTTTTTAGCGAAAAACGACCATGTATAGTAAGGCGTTTTAGGCGAAAAAACGACCATGTATACTAAGGCGTTTTAACCGAAAAAACGACCATGTATAGTAAGGCGTTTTAGATGAAAAAACGACCATGTATACTAAGGCGTTTTTAGCTGAAAAAATGACCATGTATAGTAAGGCGTTTTAACCGAAAAAACGACCATGTATAGTAAGGCGTTTTAGGCGAAAAAAACGACCATGTATAGTAAGGCGTTTTAGCGAAAAAATGACCATGTATAGTAAGGCGTTTTCAGCGAAAAAACGACCATGTATAGTAAGGTGTTTTTAACCGAAAAAAACCCGACCATGTATATAGTAAGGCTTTTTTTGCCGAAAAAAAAGTCCATGTATAGTAAGGCGTTTTTAGCCGAAAAAAAACGACCATGTATAGGAAGGCGTTTTTAGACGAAAAAAACGACCATATATACTAAGGCGTTTTAACCCGAAAAAAACGACCATGTATAGTAAGGCGTTTTTAGACGAAAAAAACGACTATGTATACTAAGGCATTTTTAGACGAAAAAAATGACCATGTATAGTAAGGCGTTTTAACCCGAAAAAAACGACCATGTATCGTAAAGCGTTTTTAGACGAAAAAAACGACCATGTATACTAAGGCGTTTTTAGCCGAAAAAAATGACCATTTATAGTAAGGCGTTTTCAGCCGAAAAAAAACGACCATGTATAGTAAGGTGTTTTCTGACGAAAAAAAGGACCATGTATAGTAAGGCGTTTTTAGCGAAAAAACGACCATGTATAGTAAGGCGTTTTAGGCGAAAAACGACCATGTATAGTAAGGCGTTTTAACCGAAAAAACGACCATGTATAGTAAGGCGTTTTAGGCGAAAAACGACCATGTATACTAAGGCGTTTTTAGCGAAAAACGGACCATGTATAGTAAGGCGTTTTTAGCGAAAAAACGACCATGTATAGTAAGGCGTTTTAGGCGAAAAAACGACCATGTATAGTAAGGCGTTTTTAACCAAAAACGACCATGTATAGTAAGGCGTTTTTAGCGAAAAAACGACCATGTATAGTAAGGCGTTTTAGCGAAAAAACGACCATGTATAGTAAGGCGTTTTTAGACGAAAAAAAGACCATGTATAGTAAGGCGTTTTTAGCGAAAAAAACAACCATGTATAGTAGGGCGTTTTTTACTGAAAAAAAAACGACCATGTATATAGTAAGGCGTTTTTGGCGAAAAAAAGACCATGTATAGTAAGGCGTTTTAATCGAAAAAACGACCATGTATAGTAAGGCGTTTTTAGCGAAAAACGACCATGTATAGTAAGGCGTTTTAGCCCAAAAAACAACCATGTATAGTAAGGCGTTTTAACCGAAAAAACAACCATGTATAGTAAGGCGTTTTTAGCTGAAAAAACGACCATGTATAGTAAGGCGTTTTTAGCCGAAAAAAACGACCATGTATAGTAAGGCGTTTTTAGCGAAAAAAAACGACCATGTATAGTAAGGCGTTTTTGACCGAAAAAAACGACCATGTATAGTAAGGCGTTTTTAGCCGAAAAAAACGACCATGTATAGTAAGGCATTTTTAGCCGAAAAAAACGACCATGTATAGTAAGGCGTTTTTGACCGAAAAAAACAACCATGTATAGTAAGGTGTTTTTAATCGAAAAAAAAACCGACCATGTATATAGTAAGGCGTTTTTGGCCGAAAAAAAAGTCCATGTATAGTAAGGCGTTTTTAACCGAAAAAAACGACCATGTATAGTAAGGCGTTTTAACCCGAAAAAACGACCATGTATAGTAAGGCGTTTTTAGCGAAAAAACGACCATGTATAGTAAGGCGTTTTTAACGAAAAAAGGACCATGTATAGTAAGGCGTTTTTAGCGAAAAACGACCATGTATAGTAAGGCGTTTTCTGACGAAAAAAACAACCATGTATAGTAAGGTGTTTTGAAAAAAAACGACCATGTATAAAGGCGTTTTTGGCGATAAAAGACCATGTATAGTAAGGCGTTTTTGCGAAAAAAAGTCCATGTATAGTAAGGCGTTTTATAACCGAAAAAACGACCATGTATAGTAAGGCGTTTTAACCGAAAAAACGACCATGTATAGTAAGGCGTTTTAACTGAAAAAAAACGACCATGTATAGTAAGGCGTTTTGACGAAAAAACAACCATGTATAGTAAGGTGTTTTTAATCGAAAAAACGACCATGTATATAGTAAGGCGTTTTTAGCGAAAAAATGACCATGTATAGTAAGGCGTTTTTAACCGAAAAAACAACCATGTATAGTAGGGTGTTTTAACTAAAAAAACGACCATGTATATAGTAAGGCGTTTTTAACCAAAAAACGACCATGTATAGTAAGGCGTTTTTAGCGAAAAAACGACCATGTATAGTAAGGCGTTTTAGCCCAAAAAACGACCATGTATAGTAAGGCGTTTTAACCGAAAAAACAACCATGTATAGTAAGGCGTTTTTAGCTGAAAAAAACGACCATGTATAGTAAGGCATTTTTAGCGAAAAACGACCATGTATAGTAAGGCGTTTTTAGCGAAAAAAACGACCATGTATAGTAAGGCGTTTTTAGCGAAAAAACCACCATGTATAGTAAGGCATTTTAGCGAAAAAACGACCATGTATAGTAAGGCGTTTTTAGCGAAAAAAACGACCATGTATAGTAAGGCGTTTTCAGCGAAAAAACGACCATGTATAGTAAGGCGTTTTTGGCGAAAAAAAGACCATGTATAGTAAGGCGTTTTTAACCAAAAAACGACCATGTATAGTAAGGCGTTTTAAACGAAAAAAAGACCATGTATAAAAGGTCAAAAAGCGACCATGTATAGTAAGGCGTTTTTAACTGAAAAAACGACCATGTATAGTAAGGCGTTTTGACCGAAAAAAACAACCATGTATAGTAAGGTGTTTTAACGAAAAAACGACCATGTATAGTAAGGCGTTTTAACCTAAAAACGACCATGTATAGTAAGGCGTTTTAACCGAAAAAAACGACCATGTATAGTAAGGCGTTTTTAGCGAAAAAACGACCATGTATAGTAAGGCGTTTTTAACGAAAAAACGACCATGTATAGTAAGGCTTTTTTAGCGGAAAAAAACGACCATGTATAGTAAGGCGTTTTTAGCCGAAAAAAAAGACCATGTATAGTAAGAAGTTTTTTGACCGAAAAAAAACAACCATGTATAGTAAGGTGTTTTTAATTGAAAAAAAAAACGACCATGTATATAGTAAGGCGTTTTTGGCCGAAAAAAAAAACGACCATGTATATAGTAAGGCGTTTTTGGCCGAAAAAAAAGTCCATGTATAGTAAGGCGTTTTTAACCGAAAAAACGACCATGTATAGTAAGGCGTTTTAACCCGAAAAAAACGACCATGTATAGTAAGGCGTTTTTAGCCGAAAAAAAACGACCATGTATAGTAAGGCGTTTTTAACCGAAAAAAACGACCATGTATAGTAAGGCTTTTTTAGCCGAAAAAAACGACCATGTATAGTAAGGCGTTTTTTGACCGAAAAAAACCAACCATGTATAGTAAGGTGTTTTTAATCGGAAAAAAAAATCGACCATGTATATAGTAAGGCGTTTTTGGCCGAAAAAAAAGTCCATGTATAGTAAGGCGTTTTTAACTGAAAAAAACGACCATGTATAGTAAGGCGTTTTAACCGAAAAAACGACCATGTATAGTAAGGCGTTTTTAACTGAAAAAAACGACCATGTATAGTAAGGCGTTTTTTGACCGAAAAAAAACAACCATGTATAGTAAGGTGTTTTTAATCGAAAAAAAAACCGACCATTTATATAGTAAGGCGTTTTTGGCCGAAAAAAAAGTCCAGGTATAGTAAGGCGTTTTTAACTGAAAAAAACGACCATGTATAGTAAGGCGTTTTAACCCGAAAAAAACGACCATGTATAGTAAGGCGTTTTTAGACGAAAAAAACGACCATGTATACTAAGGCGTTTTTAGCCGAAAAAAATGACCATGTATAGTAAGGCGTTTTCAGCCGAAAAAAACCGACCATGTATAGTAAGGTGTTTTTTGACGAAAAAAAGGACCATGTATAGTAAGGCGTTTTTAGCCGAAAAAAAACGACCATGTATAGGAAGGCGTTTTTAGACGAAAAAAACGACCATGTATACTAAGGCGTTTTAACCCGAAAAAAACGACCATGTATAGTAAGGCGTTTTTAGATGAAAAAATGACTATGTATACTAAGGCATTTTTAGCTGAAAAAAATGACCATGTATAGTAAGGCTTTTTTTGACCGAAAAAAAACAACCCTGTATAGTAAGGTGTTTTTAACTGAAAAAAACCCGACCATGTATATAGTAAGGCTTTTTTTGCCGAAAAAAAAGTCCATGTATAGTAAGGCGTTTTTAGCCGAAAAAAAACGACCATGTATAGGAAGGCGTTTTTAGACGAAAAAAACGACCATATATACTAAGGCGTTTTAACCCGAAAAAAACGACCATGTATAGTAAGGCGTTTTTAGACGAAAAAAACGACTATGTATACTAAGGCATTTTTAGACGAAAAAAATGACCATGTATAGTAAGGCGTTTTAACCCGAAAAAAATGACCATGTATCGTAAAGCGTTTTTAGACGAAAAAAACGACCATGTATACTAAGGCGTTTTTAGCCGAAAAAAATGACCATGTATAGTAAGGCGTTTTCAGCCGAAAAAAAACGACCATGTATAGTAAGGTGTTTTCTGACGAAAAAAAGGACCATGTATAGTAAGGCGTTTTTAGCCGAAAAAAAACGACCATGTATAGGAAGGCGTTTTTAGACGAAAAAAACGACCATGTATAGTAAGGCGTTTTTTAACCAAAAAAAACGACCATGTATAGTAAGGCGTTTTTAGCCAAAAAAAACGACCATGTATAGTAAGGCGTTTTAGCGAAAAAAACGACCATGTATAATAAGGCGTTTTTAGCGAAAAAAATGACCATGTATAGTAAGGCTTTTTTAACGAATAAAAACAACCATGTATAGTAAGGTGTTTTTAACTAAAAAAAAACGACCATGTATATAGTAAGGCTTTTTGGCGAAAAAAAGACCATGTATAGTAAGGCGTTTTAATCGAAAAAACGACCATGTATAGTAAGGCGTTTTAGCGAAAAAACGACCATGTATAGTAAGGCGTTTTTAGCCCAAAAACAACCATGTATAGTAAGGCGTTTTAACCGCGAAAAAAACAACCATGTATAGTAAGGCGTTTTTAGCGGAAAAAACGACCATGTATAGTAAGGCGTTTTTAGCGAAAAAACGACCATGTATAGTAAGGCGTTTTTAGCGAAAAAACGACCATGTATAGTAAGGCGTTTTTAGACCAAAAAAACGACCATGTATAGTAAGGCGTTTTTAGACGAAAAAAACGACCATGTATAGTAAGGCGTTTTTAGCGAAAAAAAACGACCATGTATAGTAAGGCGTTTTAGACCAAAAAAACGACCATGTATAGTAAGGCGTTTTTAGCGAAAAAACAACCATGTATAGTAAGGCGTTTTTAACCAAAAAAACGACCATGTATAGTAAGGCGTTTTTAGCCGAAAAAAACGACCATGTATAGTAAGGCGTTTTTAGCGAAAAAAACGACCATGTATAATAAGGCGTTTTTAGACGAAAAAAATGACCATGTATAGTAAGGCTTTTTTTAACCGAATAAAAACAACCATGTATAGTAGGGTGTTTTTAACTAAAAAAAAAACGACCATGTATATAGTAAGGCTTTTTTGGCCGAACAAAAAGTCCATGTATAGTAAGGCGTTTTTAATCGAAAAAAACGACCATGTATAGTAAGGCTTTTTTAGCCGAAAAAAACGACAATGTATAGTAAAGCGTTTTTAGCCCAAAAAAACAACCATGTATAGTAAGGCGTTTTAACCCGAAAAAAACAACCATGTATAGTAAGGCGTTTTTAGCTGAAAAAAACGACCATGTATAGTAAGGCGTTTTTAGCGGAAAAAAACGACCATGTATAGTAAGGCGTTTTTAGCGAAAAAACGACCATGTATAGTAAGGCGTTTTAGACCAAAAAAACGACCATGTATAGTAAGGCGTTTTTAACCGAAAAAACGACCATGTATAGTAAGGCGTTTTAGCCGAAAAAAACGACCATGTATAGTAAGGCGTTTTTTGACGAAAAAAACAACCATGTATAGTAAGGTGTTTTTAATCGAAAAAAAAACGACCATGTATATAGTAAGGCGTTTTTGGCCGAAAAAAAAGTCCATGTATAGTAAGGCGTTTTTAGACGAAAAAAACGACCATGTATAGTAAGGCGTTTTTAGCGGAAAAAAACGACCATGTATAGTAAGGCGTTTTTGACAAAAAAACAACCATGTATAGTAAGGTGTTTTTAATCGAAAAAAAAACCGACCATGTATATAGTAAGGCGTTTTTGGCCGAAAAAAAAGTCCATGTATAGTAAGGCGTTTTAACCCGAAAAAAACGACCATGTATAGTAAGGCGTTTTTAACTGAAAAAAACGACCATGTATAGTAAGGCTTTTTTAGCCGAAAAAAAGGACCATGTATAGTAAGGCGTTTTTAGCCGAAAAAAACGACCATGTATAGTAAGGCGTTTTCTGACCGAAAAAAAACAACCATGTATAGTAAGGTGTTTTGAATTAAAAAAAAATAACGACCATGTATATAGTAAGGCGTTTTTGGCCGAAAAAAAAGTCCATGTATAGTAAGGCGTTTTAACCCGAAAAAAACGACCATGTATAGTAAGGCGTTTTTAACTGAAAAAAACGACCATGTATAGTAAGGCGTTTTTTGACCGAAAAAAAACAACCATGTATAGTAAGGTGTTTTTAATCGAAAAAAAAACCCGACCATGTATATAGTAAGGCGTTTTTGGCCGAAAAAAATGACCATGTATAGTAAGGCTTTTTTTAACGAAAAAAACAACCATGTATAGTAAGGTGTTTTTAACTAAAAAAAACGACCATGTATATAGTAAGGCTTTTTTGGCCGAACAAAAAGTCCATGTATAGTAAGGCGTTTTTAACCGAAAAAAATGACCATGTATAGTAAGGCTTTTTTAGCCGAAAAAAACAACAATGTATAGTAAGGCATTTTTAGCCAAAAAAACGACCATGTATAGTAAGGCGTTTTTAACCAAAAAAACGACCATGTATAGTAAGGCTTTTTTAGCCTAAAAAAACGACCATGTATAGTAAGGCGTTTTTAGCCCAAAAAAACGACCATGTATAGTAAGGCGTTTTAACCCGAAAAAAACAACCATGTATAGTAAGGCGTTTTTAGCTGAAAAAAACGACCATGTATAGTAAGGCGTTTTTAGCCGAAAAAAACGACCATGTATAGTAAGGCGTTTTTAGCCGAAAAAAACGACCATGTATAGTAAGGCGTTTTTAGACGAAAAAAACCACCATGTATAGTAAGGCATTTTTAGCCGAAAAAAACGACCATGTATAGTAAGGCGTTTTTAGCCGAAAAAAACGACCATGTATAACAAGGCTTTTCAGCCGAAGAAAACGACCATTTACAGAAAGGCGTTTTTTGGCCGAAATAAAAGTCCAAGTATATTAAAGCGTTTTTAACCGAAAAAAACGACCATGTATAGTAAGGCGTTTTTCGACGAAAGAAAAGACCATGTATAGTAAGGCTTTTTTCGGTCAAAAAACGACGATGTATACTAAGGCGTTTTTAACTGAAAAAAACGACCATGTATAGTAAGGCGTTTTTTGACCGAACAAAACCCAACCATGTATAGTAAGGTGTTTTTAACCGAAAAAAAACCGACCATGTATACTAAGGCGTTTTAACCCTAAAAAAACGACCATGTATAGTAAGGCGTTTTAACCCGAAAAAAACGACCATGTATAAGAAGGCGTTATTAGCCGAAAAAAGCGACCATGTATAGTAAGGCGTTTTTAACGAAAAAACGACCATGTATAGTAAGGCTTTTTAGCGAAAAAACGACCATGTATAGTAAGGCGTTTTTAGCGAAAAAAAGACCATGTATAGTAAGGCGTTTTCAGCCGAAAAAAAACGACCATGTATAGTAAGGTGTTTTCTGACGAAAAAAAGGACCATGTATAGTAAGGCGTTTTCAGCCGAAAAAAAACGACCATGTATAGTAAGGTGTTTTCTGACGAAAAAAACGACCATGTATACTAAGGCGTTTTTAGCCGAAAAAAATGACCATGTATAGTAAGGCGTTTTCAGCCGAAAAAAACCGACCATGTATAGTAAGGTGTTTTCTGACGAAAAAAAGGACCATGTATAGTAAGGCGTTTTTAGCCGAAAAAAACGACCATGTATAGTAAGGCGTTTTCTGACCGAAAAAAACCAACCATCTATAGTAAGGTGTTTTGAATTAAAAAAAAATAACGACCATGTATATAGTAAGGCGTTTTTGGCCGAAAAAAAAGTCCATGTATAGTAAGGCGTTTTTAACTGAAAAAAACGACCATGTATAGTAAGGCGTTTTTTGATCGAAAAAAAACAACCATGTATAGTAAGGTGTTTTTAATCGAAAAAAAAACGACCATGTATAGTAAGGCGTTTTAACCCGAAAAAAACAACCATGTATAGTAAGGCGTTTTAGCTGAAAAAACGACCATGTATAGTAAGGTGTTTTAGACCAAAAAAACGACCATGTATAGTAAGGCGTTTTTAGCGAAAAAAGCGACCATGTATAGTAAGGCGTTTTAGACCAAAAAACGACCATGTATAGTAAGGCGTTTTTAGGCGAAAAAACGACCATGTATAGTAAGGCATTTTAGCGAAAAAAGCGACCATGTATAGTAAGGCGTTTTTAGCGAAAAAAACGACCATGTATAGGAAGGCGTTTTTAGACCAAAAAAACGACCATGTATAGTAAGGTGTTTTTAGGCGAAAAAACGACCATGTATAGTAAGGCGTTTTAGCGAAAAAGCGACCATGTATAGTAAGGCGTTTTTAGCCAAAAAACGACCATGTATAGTAAGGCGTTTTAACCGAAAAAACAACCATGTATAGTAAGGCGTTTTTAGCTGAAAAAAACGACCATGTATAGTAAGGCGTTTTAGCGAAAAAACGACCATATATAGTAAGGCGTTTTTGACCAAAAAACGACCATGTATAGTAAGGCGTTTTAGGCGAAAAAACGACCATGTATAGTAAGGCGTTTTAGACGAAAAAAAGACCATGTATAGTAAGGCGTTTTAGGTCAAAAAACGACGATGTATAGTAAGGCGTTTTTAACTGAAAAAAACGACCATGTATAGTAAAGCGTTTTTTGACCGAAAAAAAACCAACCATGTATAGTAAGGTGTTTTTAACCGAAAAAAAACCGACCATGTATACTAAGGCGTTTTAACCCGAAAAAAACGACCATGTATAGTAAGGCGTTTTTAGCCGAAAAAAACGACCATGTATAATAAGGCTTTTCAGCCGAAAAAAACGACCATGTATAGTAAGGCGTTTTTAGCCGAAAAAAACGACCATGTATACTAAGGCGTTTTTAACTGAAAAAAACGACCATGTATAATAAGGCGTTTTTAACTGAAAAAACGACCATGTATAATAAGGCGTTTTTAACTGAAAAAACCGACCATGTATAGTAAGGCGTTTTTTGACCGAAAAAAAAACAACCATGTATAGTAAGGTGTTTTTAATCGAAAAAACGACCATGTATAGTAAGGCGTTTTTAGCGAAAAAACCGACCATGTATAGTAAGGCATTTTTAGCCGAAAAAAACGACCATGTATAGTAAGGCGTTTTTAGCGAAAAAACCGACCATGTATAGTAAGGCGTTTTAGCGAAAAAACGACCATGTATAGTAAGGCGTTTTCAGCGAAAAAACAACCATGTATAGTAAGGCGTTTTTAGCGAAAAAACGACCATGTATAGTAAGGCGTTTTTAACTGAAAAACGACCATGTATAGTAAGGCGTTTTAACGAAAAAACGACCATGTATAGTAAGGCGTTTTTGGACGAAAAAAACGACCATGTATAGTAAGGCGTTTTTAACCGAAAAAACGACCATGTATAGTAAGGCGTTTTTGGCGAAAAAACGACCATGTATAGTAAGGCGTTTTTAGCGAAAAAAACGACCATGTATAGTAAGGCGTTTTTAGCGAAAAAATGACCATGTATAGTAAGGCGTTTTAGCGAAAAAACGACCATGTATAGTAAGGCGTTTTTAGCCGAAAAAAACGACCATGTATAGTAAGGCGTTTTTAGCCGAAAAAACGACCATGTATAGTAAGGCGTTTTTAGCCGAAAAAACGACCATGTATAGTAAGGCGTTTTTTGCCGAAAAAAAGACCATGTATAGTAAGGCGTTTTTAGACGAAAAAACGACCATGTATAGTAAGGCGTTTTTCTAAACGAAAAAACGACCATGTATAGTAAGGCGTTTTTAGCGAAAAAACGACCATGTATAGTAAGGCGTTTTTAGCGAAAAAATGACCATGTATAGTAAGGCGTTTTTGCGAAAAAGGACCATGTATATAGTAAGGCGTTTTTGGCGAAAAAAGACCATGTATAGTAAGGCGTTTTAGGCGAAAAAACGACCATGTATAGTAAGGCGTTTTTAGCGAAAAAAATGACCATGTATAGTAAGGCGTTTTCAGCGAAAAAAGCGACCATGTATAGTAAGGTGTTTTTGGCGAAAAAAGGACCATGTATAGTAAGGCGTTTTAGCGAAAAAAGCGACCATGTATAGTAAGGCGTTTTAGGCGAAAAAACGACCATGTATAGTAAGGCGTTTTTAACGAAAAAACGACCATGTATAGTAAGGCGTTTTAGCGAAAAAACGACCATGTATAGTAAGGCGTTTTTAGCGAAAAAATGACCATGTATAGTAAGGCGTTTTAACGAAAAAAAACGACCATGTATAGTAAGGTGTTTTTAACGAAAAAACCCACCATGTATATAGTAAGGCTTTTTGGCGAAAAAAAGACCATGTATAGTAAGGCGTTTTAACCGAAAAAACGACTATGTATAGTAAGGCGTTTTAACGAAAAAACGACCATGTATAGTAAGGCGTTTTTACCGAAAATAAACGACCATGTATAGTAAGGTGTTTTAATCGAAAAAAAACGACCATGTATAGTAAGGCGTTTTTGGCGAAAAAAGACCATGTATAGTAAGGCGTTTTAGACGAAAAAACGACCATGTATAGTAAGGCGTTTTTAGCGAAAAAACGACCATGTATAGTAAGGCGTTTTCAGCGAAAAAACGACCATGTATAGTAAGGCGTTTTTAGCGAAAAAACGACCATGTATAGTAAGGCGTTTTAGCGAAAAAAACGACCATGTATAGTAAGGCGTTTTTAGCCGAAAAAACGACCATGTATAGTAAGGCGTTTTTAATCGAAAAAAAACGACCATGTATAGTAAGGCGTTTTTAGCGAAAAAAGACCATGTATAGTAAGGCGTTTTTAGCCGAAAAAACGACCATGTATAGTAAGGCGTTTTTAGCGAAAAAAATGACCATGTATAGTAAGGCGTTTTCAGCGAAAAAACGACCATGTATAGTAAGGCGTTTTTGACGAAAAAAGGACCATGTATAGTAAGGCGTTTTTAGCGAAAAAGCGACCATGTATAGTAAGGCGTTTTTAGGCGAAAAAACGACCATGTATAGTAAGGCGTTTTTAGCGAAAAAAGGACCATGTATAGTAAGGCGTTTTAGGCGAAAAAACGACCATGTATAGTAAGGCGTTTTTAACGAAAAAGCGACCATGTATAGTAAGGCGTTTTTAGCGAAAAAACGACCATGTATAGTAAGGCGTTTTAGCGAAAAAATGACCATGTATAGTAAGGCGTTTTTAGCGAAAAAATGACCATGTATAGTAAGGCGTTTTTAGCGAAAAAACGACCATGTATAGTTAGGCGTTTGTAGCCGAATAAACGACCATGTATAGTAAGGCGTTTTTAGACGTAAAAAACGACCATGTATAGTAAGGCGTTTTCAGCGAAAAAACGACCATGTATAGTAAGGCGTTTTTGCGAAAAAACGACCATGTATAGTAAGGCGTTTTAGCGAAAAAAAGCGACCATGTATAGTAAGGCGTTTTAGCCGAAAAAACGACCATGTATAGTAAGGCGTTTTTAGCGAAAAAACGACCATGTATAGTAAGGCGTTTTTAGCGAAAAAACGACCATGTATAGTAAGGCGTTTTTAGCGAAAAAATGACCATGTATAGTAAGGCGTTTTTAGCGAAAAAACGACCATGTATAGTAAGGCGTTTTAGCCGAAAAAACCGACCATGTATAGTAAGGCGTTTTTAGCGAAAAAAAGACCATGTATAGTAAGGCGTTTTTAGCCGAAAAAACGACCATGTATAGTAAGGCGTTTTTAGCCGAAAAAACGACCATGTATAGTAAGGCGTTTTTGACGAAAAAAAACGACCATGTATAGTAAGGCGTTTTAAACCGAAAAAAAGACCATGTATAGTAAGGCGTTTTGGCGAAAAAAAGTTACCATGTATAGTAAGGCGTTTTAAGCGAAAAAAACGACCATGTATAGTAAGGCGTTTTAGCGAAAAAACGACCATGTATAGTAAGGCGTTTTAGCGAAAAAAACGACCATGTATAGTAAGGCGTTTTTAGCCGAAAAAACGACCATGTATAGTAAGGCGTTTTTAGCGAAAAAACGACCATGTATAGTAAGGCGTTTTAGGCGAAAAAACGACCATGTATAGTAAGGCGTTTTAGCGAAAAAACGACCATGTATAGTAAGGCGTTTTTAGCGAAAAAACGACCATGTATAGTAAGGCGTTTTTAGCGAAAAAACGACCATGTATAGTAAGGCGTTTTTAGCGAAAAAACGACCATGTATAGTAAGGCGTTTTTAGCGAAAAAACGACCATGTATAGTAAGGCGTTTTTAGCGAAAAAACGACCATGTATAGTAAGGCGTTTTTAGCGAAAAAACGACCATGTATAGTAAGGCGTTTTAGCGAAAAAACGACCATGTATAGTAAGGCGTTTTTAGCGAAAAAACGACCATGTATAGTAAGGCGTTTTTGGCCGAAAAAACGACCATGTATAGTAAGGCGTTTTTGGCGAAAAAACGACCATGTATAGTAAGGCGTTTTTAGCGAAAAAACGACCATGTATAGTAAGGCGTTTTAGAGCGAAAAAAGGCGTTTTAGACGACCATGTATAGTAAGGCGTTTTTAGCGAAAAAACGACCATGTATAGTAAGGCGTTTTTAGCGAAAAAACGACCATGTATAGTAAGGCGTTTTAAGCGAAAAAACGACCATGTATAGTAAGGCGTTTTTAGACGAAAAAACCGACCATGTATAGTAAGGCGTTTTTAGCCGAAAAAAACAACCATGTATAGTAAGGCGTTTTTGGATGAAAAAAAACGACCATGTATAGTAAGGCGTTTTTAACGAAAAAACGACCATGTATAGTAAGGCGTTTTAGCGAAAAAACGACCATGTATAGTAAGGCGTTTTAGCGAAAAAACGACCATGTATAGTAAGGCGTTTTAACCGAAAAACGACCATGTATAGTAAGGCGTTTTTAGCGAAAAAACGACCATGTATAGTAAGGCGTTTTTAGATAAAAAAACGACCATGTATAGTAAGGCGTTTTAGCGAAAAACGACCATGTATAGTAAGGCGTTTTTAGCGAAAAAACGACCATGTATAGTAAGGCGTTTTTAGCGAAAAAACGACCATGTATAGTAAGGCGTTTTAACCGGAAAAAAACAACCATGTATAGTAAGGCGTTTTTAGATGAAAAAACGACCATGTATAGTAAGGCGTTTTAACCGAAAAAAACAACCATGTATAGTAAGGCGTTTTTAGATGAAAAAACGACCATGTATAGTAAGGCGTTTTAGCGAAAAAAAGACCATGTATAGTAAGGCGTTTTAGAAAAAAACGACCATGTATAGTAAGGCGTTTTAGCGAAAAAACGACCATGTATAGTAAGGCGTTTTAGCGAAAAAACGACCATGTATAGTAAGGCGTTTTAGCGAAAAAACGACCATGTATAGTAAGGCGTTTTAGCGAAAAAACGACCATGTATAGTAAGGCGTTTTTAACGAAAAAACGACCATGTATAGTAAGGCGTTTTTAGCGAAAAAACCGACCATGTATAGTAAGGCGTTTTAGCGAAAAAACGACCATGTATAGTAAGGCGTTTTAGCCGAAAAAACGACCATGTATAGTAAGGCGTTTTAGCTGAAAAAAACGACCATGTATAGTAAGGCGTTTTTAACTGAAAAAACGACCATGTATAGTAAGGCGTTTTTAGCGGAAAAAAAAGACCATGTATAGTAAGGCGTTTTTAGCGAAAAAACGACCATGTATAGTAAGGCGTTTTAGCGAAAAAAACGACCATGTATAGTAAGGCGTTTTAACGAAAAAAACGACCATGTATAGTAAGGCGTTTTTAGCGAAAAAACGACCATGTATAGTAAGGCGTTTTAACCGAAAAACGACCATGTATAGTAAGGCGTTTTAGCGAAAAAACCGACCATGTATAGTAAGGCGTTTTTAGCGAAAAAACGACCATGTATAGTAAGGCGTTTTTAACCGAAAAAACGACCATGTATAGTAAGGCGTTTTTGACCAAACGACCATGTATAGTAAGGCGTTTTTAGCGAAAAAACGACCATGTATAGTAAGGCGTTTTTAGCGAAAAAAACGACCATGTATAGTAAGGCGTTTTTAACCGAAAAAACGACCATGTATAGTAAGGCGTTTTTAGCCGAAAAAAAGACCATGTATAGTAAGGCGTTTTGAGCGAAAAAACCGACCATGTATAGTAAGGCGTTTTTAGACGAAAAAAACGACCATGTATAGTAAGGCGTTTTTAGCCCAAAAAAACGACCATGTATAGTAAGGCGTTTTAACCGAAAAAACAACCATGTATAGTAAGGCGTTTTAGATGAAAAAACGACCATGTATAGTAAGGCGTTTTTAGCGAAAAAACGACCATGTATAGTAAGGCGTTTTTAGCGAAAAAAACGACCATGTATAGTAAGGCGTTTTAGCGAAAAAACGACCATGTATAGTAAGGCGTTTTAGCGAAAAAACGACCATGTATAGTAAGGCGTTTTTAGCGAAAAAACGACCATGTATAGTAAGGCGTTTTTAACGAAAAAACGACCATGTATAGTAAGGCGTTTTTAGCGAATAAACCGACCATGTATAGTAAGGCATTTTTAGCGAAAAAACGACCATGTATAGTAAGGCGTTTTTAGCGAAAAACGACCATGTATAGTAAGGCGTTTTTAGCGAAAAAACGACCATGTATAGTAAGGCGTTTTAAGCGAAAAAACGACCATGTATAGTAAGGCGTTTTAACCGAAAAACGACCATGTATAGTAAGGCGTTTTTAGCGAAAAAACCGACCATGTATAGTAAGGCGTTTTAGCGAAAAAAACGACCATGTATAGTAAGGCGTTTTAGCGAAAAAACCGACCATGTATAGTAAGGCGTTTTAGGCGAAAAAACGACCATGTATAGTAAGGCGTTTTTATCGAAAAAACGACCATGTATAGTAAGGCGTTTTTAGCGAATAAACCGACAATGTATAGTAAGGCATTTTAGCGAAAAAACGACCATGTATAGTCAGGCGTTTTAGCGAAAAAACGACCATGTATAGTAAGGCGTTTTTAGCGAAAAACGACCATGTATAGTAAGGCGTTTTTAGCGAAAAACGACCATGTTTAGTAAGGCGTTTTTAACCGAAAAAACGACCATGTATAGTAAGGCGTTTTTAGCGAAAAAACCGACCATGTATAGTAAGGCGTTTTTAGCGAAAAAACGACCATGTATAGTAAGGCGTTTTAGCGAAAAAAACGACCATGTATAGTAAGGCGTTTTAGGCGAAAAAAAAGACCATGTATAGTAAGGCGTTTTTATCCAAAAACGACCATGTATAGTAAGGCATTTTTAGCGAAAAAACGACCATGTATAGTAAGGCGTTTTTAGCGAAAAAAACGACAATGTATAGTAAGGCGTTTTTAGCGAAAAAACGACCATGTATAGTAAGGCGTTTTAGCGAAAAAATGACCATGTATAGTAAGGCGTTTTTAGATGAAAAAACGACCATGTATAGTAAGGCATTTTTAGCGAAAAAAGACCATGTATAGTAAGGCGTTTTTAGCGAAAAACGACCATGTATAGTAAGGCGTTTTAGCGAAAAACGACCATGTATAGTAAGGCGTTTTTAGCGAAAAAACGACCATGTATAGGAAGGCGTTTTTAGACGAAAAAAGCGACCATGTATAGTAAGGCATTTTAACCGAAAAACGACCATGTATAGTAAGGCGTTTTAGCGAATAAACCGACAATGTATATTAAGGCATTTTTAGCGAAAAAACGACCATGTATAGTAAGGCGTTTTAGCGAAAAAACGACCATGTATAGTAAGGCGTTTTTGACCGAAAAACGACCATGTATAGTAAGGCGTTTTTAGCGAAAAAAACGACCATGTATAGTAAGGCGTTTTTAGCCGAAAAAAACGACCATGTATAGGAAGGCGTTTTTAGACGAAAAAAACGACCATGTATAGTAAGGCGTTTCTAGCCCAAAAAAACGACCATGTATAGTAAGGCGTTTTAACCCGAAAAAAACAACCATGTATAGTAAGGCGTTTTTAGATGAAAAAAACGACCATGTATAGTAAGGAATTTTTAGCCGAAAAAAACGACCATGTATAGTAAGGCGTTTTTAGCCGAAAAAAAACGACCATGTATAGGAAGGCGTTTTTAGACGAAAAAAACGACCATGTTTAGTAAGGCGTTTTTAACCGAAAAAACGACCATGTATAGTAAGGCGTTTTTAGCCGAATAAACCGACAATGTATAGTGAGGCGTTTTTAGCCGAAAAAAACGACCATGTATAGTAAGGCGTTTTTAGCCGAAAAAAACGAGCATGTATAGTAAGGCATTTTTAGCCTAAAAAAAAAACGACCACATATAGTAAGGCGTTTTTAGCCGAAAAAAAAGACCATGTATAGTCGGGCGTTTTTCGCCTAAAAAAAACGACCATGTATAGTAAGGCGTTTTTAGCCGAAAAAAACCGACCATGTATTATTGTTGGGCGTTTTTAGCCGAAAAAAACGACCATGTATAGCATGGGTGTCAAACTCCTTTTACATTGTGGGCCGGACCATTAAAAATTATACCATATTCTGCTATAAATAACCAAAATAACATATTTCCTTTGTTTTGGTCTATAGGTGCACAAGAACACTAGGAAAATGTTGCATTTTAATGAACACATCTTTCACAAATCATTTCATGAAGCACGTAAGATTTCCTTAGACAAATGTGCAATTTACTTTTATCATTCACATTCAGTCAAACCTCGGTTTTCGAACATCTCGGTTATCTACCAATTCGGTTTTCGACCAAAATTTTTGAGTTTTAATGCCTCGGATGACGAACAAATTCCGGTTCTCGAACAAACTGAGCGCACTTGAATGCACCATTTGACGCCTCTTGCCTTTCTTACACGAAGAAGCGATGCTTCCTCAGGTAGACGAGGAACTGACGCTTCCTCGTGTTGCTTTCCATTGTGAGCAGACGTGTTCAATAAACATTTTTAAAAGAGCGTGGTTTCGGTTTTCGAACAATCGGTTTTCGAACAGCCTTCTGGAACGGATTATGGATGAAAACCGAGGTTTGTCTGTATCTGCATTGCAACTGATCCCACTGACGGTACAAAGGCAAAAAACCTTAACCTGTAATTGGTCTTGAAAAATATAGTAATGCACTTTTAAGATTAAACGAGATTTATAAAGAAAGGAATTTTTAAACCATTTACACGAACATATAAAATCTAAACGTAATCCCTGCCTACACTTTACAAACTAAGGAGAGTGCTATAATATGTGTAACGAATAAAGTATTAACATGTCCTTGATAGTGTGATGTGTTGGCTCTGTCTCTGACAGACTGAGGCTGCTGTTGTCTTCTTCTCTGATCAAAACAGTGTGTCCCCCTGGCGTATATTCCACGAATTGCACTTTATTAAAAATATTCATTCCGTGTCTTTCATGCATTTTTTCACTTTTAAATTATCCTGCGGGCCTGATCAAACCTCCTTGCGGGCGGTTCCGCCCACGGGCCATATGTTTGACACCCCTGATCTTGGCGATCGTGAATAAAGTTCCAATAAAACACCCATTACACACATTACCAAAACGTGCAAGCCAACTTTATTCATTGTTTCAAGAGACTTTGTTGATCAGGGCAACTCCACTGGAATAGTTGAGATGCAAGTCTCGTCTGGATGCTTGCGGGGTGCTCTCTGCTGGTCCCAACGGGGCTGGGGGCTGAAGAACCTGCAAAACCCAAAGAATGCCGGTGATATCAAACTTCGTTTCAGATTGGGGAGAAAACATCGGATGACTTTCTGAGGAACCCGATAACTTTTCCCCCCTCAAAGTATTCACTGTATATCGATCAACATGTCAAAAACATTTCGGTCTCAAACTCCAGCAGAGGGCCCGCCATTGACAAGGGGAAACAATAAACCCAATTTCGCTTTCCAATGTCAGCTATCAGCAGTAAGAATCATTGTAATATTCGACCGCAAACTCGCACGAGGCTCGCGCCCGTCGTCGACGGTGTTGACAAGGTCTTTACGAAACGTAAGGGCGCCGTCTAATTCCAGTAATAAGATGGTGTATACACTTGTGCAATCCCATTATGGGATTTATTTTTACTTCCCCTCTCGAAAAAAATGCAAAAAAATTCACTTGAGTTTCATAGGTTATAGGCCACTTTGAAATGAGTTTTCTTGGTCTAATGTTTTCTCTCACAAAAACTCGATCTTTGAGCAGCAGTGTTTAGACTTTTTATATCCACTGTAGCTGAAGCACCTTGACAATCAGAGTTTACCAACCCAAACCGTGTGGCTCTGAAGTGAACAGTAGCACTTGGTGGGGAAAAAACTCCCGATCATGTCAAGTTGAATGTGCTGTGTGGACATGTGCCAATGCTGCAGTCATCAGGATGAACATCTCCTTTGATGCCTCATCGCGCAGAAAACTCTTGCAAAATGTTTGAAGTGTCTGCCTGTATAATGAAGCCTAATTCTCTTGAACTAATGCAACATTTGCTGGGAATATATCTTTTTAAATAAAAATAAATTGTGCCCGCAGGGTCAAGCCAAGATTCAAAAGAAGATCACCCAAGAGCAGCAAATGATTTAATAAGCCACCAGCACGGATGGGGCAGGGAGAGGAGCAGAATGGGGAATTTCAAAGTATGTCCAATTACCATCACTTCATCACGGCGTCAATCTTTTTTTTGTGATGGCATGAATGAGTGAAGGTTGAGAAGAAGAGCCCATTTTTCATCTTATATCATTACAAAGGTCGAAATCAAGCAAATTTCTTCATAGCCAAAACAGGACCCTCGCCCAGGCTCTATTTCTTTCTATTTTTTTTTAATAATCATTAAAATTTGAAAACATGATTTTCCTATCACCATCTTTCCTCAAGGATTTTGTAAATGAATATTTAATAGTCCTGACAGTACATCTATATGTTTGCGTACTGATTATTGCAGGCCATGGGCTTGACAGGCTTGATGTAATATGAGTTGTACTATGCAAAATACGCAGGGCAGACAATGTGGAGTCCCTTGGAAACTAGGTTTTAATCTTGTGTTGGTTTTTCATCACCATGTCTGCGGAGCCAACAGACGTCCCAGCAGAGGGCCGAAATCTGAAGGATTACAAGTGAAGGCAATATTTTCATTCAGTTCCCAGAATCATGCACATTGTAGGTGTTAATGTATTTAACTGGTTTGGATTGGAATTACTCCAGGTTCATTACAAACCAAATTTGTCCCAATTTGTATTCATTTTGGGAATGATCAAATTTGGAGAGAAGAGCCAAATTAGATCTGAATGACAGAATCATTTTTATCATCATGCACACAATCATTCTTATCTGTACGATTTAAAATGACTATTTACTCATGATCAAAATTAAGTTAATTAAGTAGATCAGGGACTGGTTCCAAATCGATCCGAGGGGTGTAGAGGAAAAAAAAACACCCAAAAAACATTTGTGTCTCTGTGCATGTTAGTCATATATTTTTTGCGTTAATGCACACTGCACCCTAATCATTCTATCAGTCTCACTTTCACAAAAAGTATTTAAAAAAGAAACTAAAATAAAGTGGGTCATCTTTAACCTACGGTGGCGGGTGACTGCGTCACCGGAAGTTGTTAGCGCTCAGCAGTCTGCAGTTGCAACTTGTGAACAGAGTTGTTGCGCTATATTCTTTATCATTATTATTCTCATTCAGAGTTTGTTTTGTACAATTCACCGATGGGACGGGCAAAGAATGGGAATCTGGAGGGCCGAGAGAAGCGTTTTGAAACGGTATGCGTGAGCTACGATCGTTAACAAGGCTGCAAAAGTGCGTCGCATGCCTCAGCGTCAGGCTGTTGCTCATCATGGCATGCGTGTGTACGTGCGTACATATGCGTTTGCGCGCGTGCGCGGTAACGGGTCGATCCCGGGAGATCGGTTGATCGAAATGTAGATCTTCGGTCGAAAAAGTTTGGGCACCCCTGACGTAAAGCAATGCCAAATTAGCGCAGGCGAAATGAGCGATGGCAGGGAGGGCTTTTCCGCTTGTCTAAAAATGTTTGAAATGCCAGAAACCAAAATGGTAGCAACACCTCTATGCAGCATTGCAGTTTGGGAGTTTCTAAATGATCTAAGTGCGGACTTTGAGCAAGTCATAAGAAGGAGTCATGCCATATCACCCGTGACAGAGCTCCTTCAACCAATTTCATTCATTCATTCATTCATTCATCTTTCGAACCGCTTGATCCTCACTAGGGTCGCGGGGGGTGCTGGAGCCTATCCCAGCTGTAGGCGGGGGACACCCTGAATCGGTTGCCAGCCAATCGCAGGGCACACAGAGACGAACAACCATCCACGCTCACACTCACACTCACACCTAGGGACAATTTAGAGTGCTCAATCAGACTGCCATGCATGTCTTTGGAATGTGGGAGGAAACCAGAGCACCTGGAGAAAACCCACGCAAGCCCGGGGAGAACATGCAAACTCCACACAGGGAGGCCGGAGCTGGAATCGAACCCGGTACCTCTGCACTGTGAGGCCGACGTGCTAACCACTGGACTCCCGGGCCGCCTCAACCAATTTGCAAAGGGGAAATACGATTTGAGCAAATAGAGGTCAGCCAGCAGAATGACTGTGTTCAACCTTATGGGATCCACTGCACGATATTGGTGTAATATTCTAATCTCCATACGGATAGTTCTTTGTTCTGACTAATTCATTTATCAATTAATTGCTGAAGAAATACCCCATTCGTTAGATAGCTCCACTCACTACAGTTTTAATGATGAAAAAAACATTTCAAACATTGGTACCTGTAGACATTTGTCCCCTTTCAAGATAGAAAAAGAATCATCACTCGAGACTCAAGATTTTTAAATTTTTTACTGATTACACAAATAATAAAACCGAAAAGCAATAAAGTAGTGAAAATATATCATCACAAGTATTGAGTGACTACCCAACCAATGAGGAATGCTATTTACTGGTATAAATAGAATGATTCCTTAATGCTTTTGTTTGTTATATGTAAAATTAAGGGACTAATTTGGCTTAACGTCACACACTACTAACTAAACAAGAAACTTTCAAATACAAATATTGCATTTGAATATGAAAATCTACATATTAAAGGATGCCTTAACATTAGCACTCTTGCTTATTCAGTGTGGAAATTCATAGATCTGGTGATTAGACAGCTGCGGCAATACCGACATAAAAAGCCACACAAATCATATTCACTCAACTATACAAAATGATCAAAAACCTTTCAAAACATGGTGATGAATATTTTTTTTCTTCACATGATAATTCATCAGACTATACTGTTTAAGTATTGGGCGTGTGAAAAATGCACGAATTACGATTTAATGAGGCATTCTCAACATTTACATATTCATAAAGGTGTGTAATTCACACATGCATGAGAGAGCTGATAGCTTGGGGAGAGTAACACATATCCTAAGAAGCCTTTCTTTCTTTTTTCTCCAATTCCTCTAAAAAAAATAGGAGCAGAGACACACGTTGAACATTTATTCTTCCCCACAGAGATGTAGTCAAATGCTTTGGGGGACAAGTGCTCTGACGAGGTGCAATGATGTGAGACAGTTGGCAAAATTACATTTTCTGAAATATTGTCCCGGGTCGATTTTCAAAAGTTCATTTAGCGAGCCAGTGTTCCTAACAACTGTGCACAGAAGATCACTTTGATAGATTTCCTCTATTATCACCATTGCACATTTGCATTGCATCAAACACCAAAGATATTTATTTATCTTTATGCAAATTTCAGATTCATTTTGATACTTCTAGATGCCGTGCACAATCGCCTCGTGTTTAAGGCCTTTGCTGTGGTTTCCTGCATTTACTGGATGGCATGTCGGAATGATCATCATAAGAACAATGATCATTTGTATTCATGATTTGACACTCTTCTGCGACTTGTTAAAAGGATGAGCCGTGATGTCGGAGCCCTCCTAGTCAAAAGGAAGCCAATCCAAGACCGTTTGGCTGGTTTGGAGGCCTGTCCCTCCTTTGCATTGTTTTAGCACTTTGTGAGAGCTGTCCCAAATATGGGTCAAAAAGGCACAAATAACATGCAGATGGTCGCTAGGCTATGGTCACAGTGATGCCCCAAAGAATGACAAGTTAAACAAAAGCATGGGGAGTATTTCCCCGCTGAGCCTTTGTCTTCGCACATGAAATCCAAGTTGGGCCTTTTCAGCCTCGCCAGGATTGTGTCAGGTCTTTTCGGACGGAGTCCAGTTCTAGCAGCAGGCTTGGCCTTTTCAAAATAGCACGCAGAGTCTGATTCACTCCTTTATTCTGTGACTTGAAATGTATTGTGTCCAGTGTCTATTGGCGAAGAACATAAAACAACATGTTATTGTGGCTCCGGAGCCAAGTGAAAGTCTTTGTGCTGCAGTGCATTGTCTTGGAGTAGTACAGGAAGCGGTCAAGTGATATTTCCCAGGGCCACACATTTTGAGGGGGGAAAAAAACAAAATAAAGAACCATGAACTGGAATAACACCCAGTCGAACTAAACAAATCCATTTGAATCAAGACCAAACTGTCTATTTCTCTAGATACCGCTTCTTACATATGTCAGAATATGGCTGGAACATGAACATAGTTTCCAGTGATTGTGATTTCTATGTTTAATAAATAGTGGTGCTTTCATTCAGACTAAGTTGAATAAGAAAGGATAGACTTAAAAGAAAAGCTAAAGTGAAAAGAGCCGTTGAAAGCCAAAAAGAGCCGGATCTTTTCACTGAGCCGATCCAAATGAACCGGATCACCGAAAATCCCATCACGACTGAAACAGTGCCCGTAACTGACCGTATGGTTATGAAAATGTGGTAATTGCTACACAATAAAGTCAACCGAGAACACCTATTGGCTCCCCAAACAGATTATTAGAGTTCTAAGTCAGAATCACGATCTTTATTATTCTCATTTAATTAGCTGGCATATTTAAGCATGGATTGAGCCGGTGTAATTGTATAACTTATGAGAGACTGTTATAAGGGTTTCACCTCTGCCGATAGCATGGCCACTGAAATAAGAATTCATCGCAGCCTCAATTATTACGCCGACATGATTAGTGGGGCTTTGTCTGCCATTCCCACAGAGCTAGAAGACAAGCAGCTCAATTATCTTTCACCCAGAGGTGGCCAAAGCCTTTTGATTTGCCCTCCTTTATAAATATCTACTGCAATTCTGATAGATCTCATTAAAGTACCACTGCCTACATACACACTGGCCTCAAATCTTAAGCACTGGAAGAGATCACAAGAATGTCCAGAGCAGTCAGCCCCATCCGCCTTACGTGCCATCACATTTCAAACCAATCTGCACAGAATCAGGATTATATCGACCTCATTTGCTCAATAGTTTCTTAGCATTACTCATTTTAAATTTTCACTGGTTGCCGGTTTGGTTGCTTTGTTTTTTTAAACGACGATCAGATCTTGCACACTGTCAGCTGTGGACCATGTCGATGAGAAACCTTTTCAATATTTGCTCGTAGGAGTGCTCACAGGAGCACTTTTTAAATGTTAAATGAATAACCACGAGGTAGCCCTCAGATAATTCAAATATTCAAGCCAAATTGAGCAAATTTGACAAACAATGGCTCAGTAGAATATGTTGAATAAAAGTTTATACAGACAAGGACGAGCAGTCAATCTGTGTATCTTTTACTTAGTTTTGGAAAATACTTTCCAGTTGCTATTAACAAACAGAACCCCCTGCTTCAGTCATTTTATTACTGAAATAATAATACGGTACAAGATACGGTAATCCCTCGTTTATCGTGGTTAATGGGGACCAAAACCACCCGCGATTAAAAAAAAAAAAAAAAAAAAAAAAAAAACTTGCTGTTCCCAGCACTGCACATTTCTGGACTGAGATGTCTGATGTTGTTCCCGGGATCTGTTGCAACCACTCATCTAATTTGGAGGTCACTGCCCCGAGTGCTCCGACCACCACAGGCACGACTGTCACCTTTACCTTCCAGGCTCTCTCCAGCTCCTCTCTGAGCCCTTGGTATTTCTCGAGTTTCTCGTGTTCCTCGTGTTCCTTCTTTCTGATGTTTCCATCACTTGGGACCGCTACATCCACTACAACGGCTTTCTTCTGCCCTTTATCAATGATCACGATATCCGGTTGGTTCGCCATTACCATCTTGTCAGTCTGGATCTGGAAGTCCCACAGGATCTTCGCTCGGTCATTCTCCACCACCTTGGGAGGTGTTTCCCATTTTGACCTTGGGGTTTCCAGTCCGTACTCGGCACAGATGTTTCGGTAGACTATGCCAGCCACCTGGTTATGGCGTTCCATGTAGGCTTTCCTGCCAGCATTTTACACCCTGCAGTTATGTGTTGGATCGTCTCGGTGCCTCTTTGCACAACCTACACCTTGGGTCTTGTCTGGTGTGGTATATCTGGACCTCAATGGCTCTGGTGCTCAGGGCCTGCTCCTGAGCAGCCAGGATGAGTGCCTCTGTGCTGTCCTTCAGGCCAGCCCTCTCTAGCCACTGATAGGACTTCTTGAGATCAGCCACTTCACTTATGGTCCGGTGGTACATCCCGTGTAGGGGCTTGTCCTCCCATGATGGTCCCTCTTCCAGCACCTCATCCTCTGTTCCCCATTGTCTGAGACATTCTCTGAGTACATCATCCGTTGGAGCCTTCTCCTTGATGTATTCATGGAGCTTGGATGTTTCATCCTGGACAGTGGCTCTCACACTCACTAGTCCCGGCCTCCTTCCTTTCGGCTTGCGTACAGTCTCAGGGTGCTGGATTTGGGATGGAACCCTCCATGCATGGTTAGGAGCTTTCGGGTCTTAACATCCGTGGTCTGAATCTCTTCCTTTGGCCACCTGATTACTCCTGCAGGGTATCTGATCACTGGCAGGGCATAGCTGTTTATTGCCGGGTCTTATTCTTGCCATTGAGCTGGCTTCTTAGGACTTGCCTCACCCGCTGGAGGTATTTGGCCGTAGCCGCTTTCCTTGTTGCCAGTTCGAGGTTGCCATTGGCTTGTGGTATACCGAGGTACTTGTAGCTGTCCTCAATGTCTGCTATTGTTCCTTCAGGGAGTGAGACCCCTTCAGTGCGGACTACCTTTCCTCTCTTAGTCACCATCCGACTACATTTCTCAAGCCCGAATGACATCCCGATGTCGCTGCTGTAGATCCTGGTTGTGTGGATCAGGAGTCTATGTCCCTTTCGCTCTTAGCATACAGCTTTATGTCATCCATGTAGAGGAGGTGACTGATCGTAGCTCCATTTTTGAGGCGGTATCCGTAGCCTGTCTTGGTGATTACTTGGCTTAGGGGTTCAGTCCTATGCAGAACAGCAGTGGGGATATATATATATATTCTATATATATATATATATATATATATATATATATATATATATATATATATATATATATATATATATATTTTTATTTTTTTCTTTTTTTTAAGTCCATAAAATGTCTGCCAACGGTCCGAGAAGCTGCAAAACTTACAGCACAGATGACATTTCTTTCCTCAGGAGAAATGAAGGATTTTTTTTGATGTGTTCACTTATGACTGTCTAAAAATAAAAATTTTGATTGTAGGCTCGTAATCCCATCATGTTTAAGTATCATAAATGAGAGCAAAAAAAAAAAAAAACTAAACATTTAATGAGTAATTGTATAGGTCGACTAAATAAGGTTCATATTTGAGTTGGAAAAGTGTACAACAGCAGTTGAAAATAAATGTTTAGCGTGAAATGAAAACATATACAAAAAAACAAAGTCAAAGAAGAGAGAAGACTATCGAAAAAAACAAACAAGTAAATCAGGAGGGCGATCAGCGGGAGCTTGCCTTATCTCAGCCAACTTCTTGTATGACTCCTGCCAATTTGGGTATGTGCCAACATGCACCAGAAGGACAAAGGCATGTAGGTACTCCCAAAATGAAATCCATGCAACCTTTTATAAATTAACAAATACATATCAAAATCTATATTTGGATGAAAGACTGAAAATGGACAACTTTTTTACAATCAGGGAAATCGGCATTTGAAGGAGGAATGTGATTCTGCTGGTCTTGCTCAATGAAAGCAGCTCTTCTTCCGCTAGCTGAACGCACTCCCAACTTTTCCCTTTGCAACTCAGTATTGCCACAATACATAACCACCATGGAAGACTCAGTCACTTTCTACCAACGACGAACTACTTTTATTTCCTCCCCCAAATACAGAGATCTTTGAACGACAACGATTTCTGTCTTCAACGTTTATCAACAAATGCCAATTATTTGCATTTCATGATGCCAATAGAAAACAAACTCCCATACCGGATGCGCAATACATGTGCATCCTCTAACATACTTTTGGCATATCTCAGAAACTGCCACTGAGCGCAAATGTAGAAGTTATCAGTTCAACGTGTTCATTCACCCTCCGTCAGTCTCAAGCCACAAGTCTGTCTTCATTTGTGTGACCAAAATGACACCAATTATTATATCCCCCCCGGATACACCGGACACAATTCCCAGCAGGAGAACTTGGAACTCAAAGAGGTGGGCTGGACATAGCGGGTTTGTTTGTGTGTGTGTGTGTGTGTGTGTGTGTGTTGGGAGCGGGGGGGGGGGGGGGGTGCTGTGATAACAGAGTGACAAGCTATTAAGGTGTGCTCCTTCACTTTGCATTAGAGCGCGCAATACCCGGCGGTGTGAGGCAACGTCGTGAGGCCGTGTATTTTCAGGCAATGCCTGTGGAGGACAGAATTTCGTCTCACTTACCTTAAGAAATGAAAGTGGGTGGCAAAAAGATGTGACGTGGAGAGGGCCGCAGCAGTACCTGGAGAAAGAGAAACAGTCATTGAGGGAATCCATTACCAGTAGGGGAAGCAACGGGCATGAAAGGAGCTGTCTTGTTATATTGGCTGCTTGATAAAGCAGGTTTTGCCTGGAGAGCCACTCTAAGTCTCCACTCGTGACGCCAGACAGGGCAAAGAGAGAGCCCTTTATTGATGACACAAAATGTTGAGTCACTCGAGTCCACCCTCAGCCGACAACCCACTGTACGGAGAAGTCACAAAAATAAATAGATGGATGCATAATCGGCAGTCTAGCAAAATCATTCTAGTTCAAAGTATTTTTTTTCCTGAAAAAAATTGCATTTAAATAAAAAGTACAGATGACAACAGAGAAATAGCTATTATTGATGTTTCTTTATTGTGTGAAATATAATTTCATTATTACATAGTTCATCCTCCCTATGTTATGCCGCATACGTAATGCTAGCAATTTATAATGTTACGGTGGCGCCTTGAGAAATCATCTTTCGCCATTGATATTCACGGAAAAGCCATGACTGTAATCTGTTCCAGTCTTCCCAACACCCCCCAAAAAATTGCCATTTTTTTGAAAGCAGCACTCCGTAGTATTCTACTTTATAAAAACATATCCTCCGCAGCATAAATGTAATTTAAAGAATTGAACAGGTTGTGCACCGTGATGAATTCATTGTTGCTTCTTCAAGTGTGTGTGACAGTTCAATCCAGTCAGCAGACACAAGCAAAGAGTTTTGCAACTACATTCAGAGACTCAGTAAGCCGCAGTAACATTTGTCATGTAAATAATATTGAGGTTGAATTTCACTCTACTTCAGAACTTTAGAACACCCCAAATTTCAAAGCCTTATTTAAAACAAAATGTCATAATTTTATTTAGAAAGTATATCTAATGGACATATTAAGCGTCATTTCGTAACATTAGGAAGTGGAGTTGACACTGCCAGCGGTACAAAAGACCGAGAACAAAACATTGCGTCGGGTTGGGAATCATTTGAATTTGAACGATTCCGATCCCTATTCCATGAACAAACACATTCTTGATTTTGACTCTTTTCGGGGCATCTAAACTAATCATTTTTTAGCACCTCGGAGCACAGACTAACATTTGACACCGCCCGTGTTGCTTGTCTGCCTTGTGGCTGACAAACATTTTAATTGTTAGATGCATCAACGTTGGCAGTAAATGTATTTTATTAACTCACCCGATTATCAGACAGAAATTTAGCACACTGTATGCTGAGGCTCGAATGGGAGGGAGAACCAAACTCATCCGTTAACTTATACACATGCAACCTCCTTGACACAGCCCCATCTTATTAAGTGTTCACTGAGGAGACTATTCATTCAGTGTAACAAAGTTAAGCCACACTTGTGATCGGCACCGCTTGCACCCGCGTGACCCGTACGTGAGCCCTTCTCCGTTGTTTTCCTCTTCTTTGTGTCAGCAGAGGAGGCACCGTAATGGGGAAGCAAAAATTTGATAAAACAAACACCTCCAGGAGAATCAGAATGTTCGTCTTGGTTCCAATCGATCCTGGAGACTTGATGCCCAAGTAGACGTGACCGACACGGATTGCCTCACTCATCATCGGCCAAATTGGCAAGAACATTTTTATCAACACCCAAAATGAATTTTAAACCATATTTTGCAGGGTGCGGAGTGTTAAATTCTAACTCAAGAAATGGCCTTTTAACAGCAAATGGAAAAGTGACTGAGTGGTATTTGCGAAATCTTCTACGCTTGGGGAAATCTTTTTTTTTTTATCTCAATCTGTACCGTGTTATTTCCCATTATCTACTGCAACCTTGGGTTTATCCTTGGTCAAGTGTCTCTAGTGTAGATTCGATTTTGCAAATTTGTTGTTGGCGTTGTCTCTTATGGACCAAGGTGAGAATCATCAGATCCATTCATCATGCAGACTCTGACCACTGACCCTTTAATCATCTTGGATCTCTTAAGCCGCTGGTGGATCCCACCCAGTAGATTTGCTTTTTAATGTGCTGTGATTTTTTTTTCCCCCTCCCATTGCCGCAAAGCCTCCCTTTTTAAAATCTTCTTCCCGCTGTGTAGTTGAAACCCCAATGAAGCCATGACAAGTCTCAAATCCCCCAAATCAGGACCAAGAGCAAAACAGCTCCACGGAAGCTACAGTGGACGTGAACTGTATTCATATACGGAACTATTAGCAAAACATTTGGGGCAAACAAGTCAAACTGAAAAGCAGTGGTGATGGCAATAAAGAAATTAAAAGTGACTACAGTTTGTTGCTTTGGTCTGACAAAATCATTAAAAACAGTCTACAATAATTTCCATCTCTGGGTTTCCCATTTCTCTGCAATATGTAAGGAAACAAATAAGAAAGAAACGTTTGTGGATTTGTCTGATGAATCCAAGTTCACAACCAGAAAGGACAGTCTTAAAACGCCACCCAACTTGGCACAGAGGAATGCTTAGTATACCTAAACCTCTTTATGGAGAATCCTGGGACTCAAAGCAAGAGGAGCTTTAGGAAAGAATCTTAATCTGGGACTTTTACAACTGGTATTATCTTATCCCTTTGAAACGAGCATTGTCGAAATGAAAAATAAGTCATGTTATTCTTTGTGCCGTATACCATTGCACTAAATCGCTGTTAGCAGCTTTGTTGGAATAGCATAGTTAGGTTGTAGTATTGTTGGGTGTCAGAAATGCTTGCTCCATATGTCGTATCAAGGGACACAGTCAGCTTCCTGTAGCAAATGACACCAGAAGATTTTGACAGCCCCCAGGAGATGTTACAGGATTTGCAGCGCACAAGCACCAAATTTCACAAGTAGCTAATGAAGACTAGTCATACGGTGTAAAAAATTTAACTTCACAGATTAGTAGTGTCTGCTTTTAATACGGTACACAAACACAGGAATTATGTGAGTAGCATTAATTAAAGTGAATGCAAACTGTGTGTTGTCACAAAGTGAAGCCCACCATTTTCAATGAACAAAAATAAATAAACACAGAGGGGGAAAAAAATGACATTTCAGGAGTTAGTAATGTTTGAAAGTACCGGTAATCAATATCAAATGAACAGTTGCAATTGCCGGCTACTTGGTAAGTGGAAGCATCAAAGGATACCATTGTTTTTTTGTTTTTTGTTGTTGTTTTTTTAAGGAGAGCTAACTGGTAGAATATTCTGCAGTGACTTTGATTCACATCACACTGTGCTCCGAAAAAAGTATACTTAAAACATCTACAGTATGTACCTAAATGGTTGAAGAAAGATATCACTTATATCAATGATGTTTTCATTCAATTACCAAAGTAATATTCAAGTGGTAGTCTTGGAAATATCTGGGACAGGATAATTTGGTTTTATCTCTTGGCTCACTTTCTCATAATTACAAATTCATTTCTTAATAGATGAATTCCCAGTACAGTAACTGTACTTTGGGTACACACAAAAAAACTTCTCAGTTAAATATATTTGAGTGAATCACAGGCCGAGTAAAGAAATTATTTTTTCTCAAAAATGTTAGTTTAAAATATAACACATTTCATCACAATTACAAGACATTATTATACATCTGTACTGTACTTGGAATTGGCGAGTACTCAAATGCAAGTACTTGGACCCTACTCACATTTGGTCTGAAAAAAAGTGTTCATAGATGTGACTGCAAAAATTGCCGGTTCAAAGAAGGAAAAAAACATTCTTACAAAATGGGAAGAAATCATAGTTTGACTCGTGTTCCCGAACAGTTTGTCTTCAACCTTGGAGCTTCCATGGAAAAAGATATTTTTATACAACGGTGATAGCGTGATATAAGGACATGGGATAAGATTAGAACATGTATCACTGCTTATGAATATTTACAGTGCAGTTAGTATTTATTCAATACTCTCAGGATGGGAAATGGACCAACGTGAGAACACGTCTAAGCCCTCGTCCAAATCTTGCCAACGCCATCCTGGCATTTGTGAGTGTTCAAGATGATGCAGTTTGGCTACGCAGATTCCAAATGATAAAACAGCACACATATCCCAGCAGAGCTTGATTAGTTACAAATCATAACATTGTCCCCAAGCATGCCACGGTTCAATTAGAGAGGCGTCAAGCAACATTTATTTTCTTGTGTGTCGGCTTCAGAATTTAATTAGCTGGCTTTTTTTCGAACCTGTGAACCCAAAGCCTCGCCCCTGCTGTAAGACACAGAATTCATTAAGCCGTTCTCTGCCCTCAGATTTTCACACCGCGGCTTTGAGCATCTGCACCCTGTCATGTATCATCCCATTCATTTCTACTTAATTTGATCCTAATAAGTGCCTACACGACGAGCCAGATGTTTCAGTTTCGACTGTGACTCGAAAAGTTTTGTTTCAGGCGAGCTGTGCTCTGAGCCCGGCGGGCAGGGAGGGAGGTGAATCCGACGTGAGCAGACTGCTTGCATGCCTCCATTAATATGTAGAATAGTTTTGTGATTTCTTATTTTTCAACATATTAGTTTTTACTTGTCAGTGCACACAGAAATCCATCAACATTTGACAACACCCTGAGGGGCGAAAGCCAGAGAACTCGCTTTCCATTTTCATTAATTCCAAAAGACCTGTTTACAAGAAAATCATCCAAACATATTTGGATCACCTAAGCCAAGAAAGAAAAAAAAAAAAAAAAGGTTTACATTTTTAAACAAACTATAGTTCCGAATAGTACAATGGCCCCAAAACGATCTTTCTCAAAATTCTTGGGTTCCAAAAATTGGTGGGATGACAATCTAACGACAGCAATCATGTTCTGATTATGTTGTGGATGGAGACCCCTCCCCCCTCGTAAAAAGTGACAACTAATCAGCAACATATGCCAGGCCCTGGCCCTCATTCTCATGTTGTCATGTTCAAGTGGCTCCAAGACATGGCTCCTGACATGCTGTGGATCTTGCCACAGCGACCAGCAGCCTGCCGTGTACTGTTGAGAGAGATGGCGGAAGCGTGGAAGGGTCCCCGCGAGCTACGCAACCCGGTGGAGTGGGCCACTCGAGTGCACGGCACGCATCGCGCTACGTGACAGTTGTGGCCTCGACTATTATTTTTCTGATCATTACAGCTTCCCCTCCTCTTTTCTTGTCTCGATCCTTTTCACCTCCTCAAGTCAACTTTCTTTGTGATAGCATCATGGCAATTATTATGGATGGAGCTATTGTTAGGTGTGCTGTTGTATGTCCTTGTCTTTCTCTCTCTCTCTCCCCTGTGGCTGGTGCTGCTTGCTTTTGGATGAAGTGCTGGGACCGGACCGGTATTGTGGTCATTTGCTGTCATCATGGGACTACTACTGTTGTTGATACAGCTGTTGTTGTGCCCATTGTTCTCTCGTTCCTTCCCCGGTTGCTCAACCTGTCTATCCTATTTTCTCTCTCCATCTACGCTCTGTTTTTCTACTCTGACTCGCCATCTCAAGCCAACCCACAGAGGCAGAGAGTCGGCCCAACACAGCTTGTGTACTGTTCAAGGCTTTTTCCTTAGGCCGGGCAGACACAAATAGATATTTGGACTATTTTTGAGCCGATTTTGCTTCTTTCCAACTAAGGACGCCAAACGCCTGACTATCTTACGTCTTAAAGCATAATATTGTTTTATAAGATTATCCTTATGTGCAAGTTGTGTCAAAGTGCATTTGTCCATAATAGGGTCCAAAATGAGTTGGGGCCAACGACTGCGAATATGTTCAATATTCACGACCAAAAATGTCCATGTGGGTGGGGAAAGCCGACTCGTCTCGAGCCATTTGACTCTGTGGCCTGTGATGTAAATGGACTGCAGCCAATCAAAAGTGGTAGAAAATAAAACAGATATAGCCTAACCAATGTTTTTTTTTTTTTTTTTAAGTGGATTCTCCAGATGCCCAAAAGTATTTTCTAGAGCACGGGCTTCTTCTGTTAATATCGCCTTTGAGCAACGCCTCCTGCTCCGGTCCTCTTCGGAATCACTCAGGAAACCCTGACACAATCATTCTATTTTTTTTTTGGTGAGATCACAGGCGATCACATGGGATTTCTGCTTCAGAGGAGTTCTTTTTCAGATCGATGGTAGGACAGAATCCTAATGTGTGTACAGCTCTATGTTGAGATAATCGGAGCAGCCCACACACAATACAATCAAAACTGTCAAAAGCCTTTTCAGCCTATCATTTGGCAGCATTATCTTGGTAGCATACTGTTCCTTTGTCTATGGCTCAGCAAACTTCATCCTGTTGAGCATGATAATCTTTCGTTTGTCCCCTTTGAACAATCTGATGTTGGTAAAGGAAATACGTTATCACTGTCTGAAGCCTTCATTAGATTTGAGCTTTTGTTGATACTGAGATCCAGTACTTAACTCAAGATAAATGATCCTTGGCTTTTAGAGTGTCGTTGTGTTTTCATCAGTGGTGGGCGTCCGCTAACGCGGTTTATCAAGAACAGATCCTGTTTTGAGAAACTTGTCTAGGATAGTGCAAATTGGATCCTGCTATATGCAGCGCGACGGACATAAAAGATCACAAACTGGCGCTGAGCTGCCGTCGGGGATGGAAAAACTGCTCAACCCTCCTCCATTGTCAATTGGTAAGTCGCGGGCTTACAAAATTGCAAAGCTTAAACTGTCAAATGACATCCGTGTTTCGTTGAGTGATACCTGAAACAAAATGGAAAAATGAAGTGTAGACACCCTGTACATAATGAGGAGTTTGTTTCTTGATTTGCTCAATGTTTAAAGTGCATCGAGATGCCTTGTTTTGTGAATTAGCGCAAAATAAATTCAACTTCTTTTATTATACCGCTTAGTCAGTACCTGTTTAAAAAAAAAATCATATCATTCACATTGTTCAATGCTGGATGTCATTTCCTCCTCCTTTGAGAGTAATGTGATTCTGATGCTGAAGGTAAACAGGAAAGAGCCAAGTAGGTGGGTGCCAAATCAGGTCAAAGTGGTCAACGTCTTTGATTAGAAGGCCTATGCCAGGCAGGTTCACGGGGTCAAAAGTGTCCTCTCGCCGAGGATTAATATTACACAATCCGGGAGGATGGAGGAATTACTGTTGAAAAAGAGTCACCCTTGTGTTTTAAAGAGGCATCTGCTCTCATTTAGCCTCAGGACACATCAGGGCACAATAGGGCAAGGCAAAATCACATGTCAGCACTATGCCAGTGACAGATCAATTCATTTGGCCAACTGACTAACGATAGTCAGCACCATTTTGTTCATTTGCATTTACGAGTGATTCAAAGGGTAATCATTTATTAATTAATTCTACTCAAAGCAATGTCCTTGATGACTTTTGTGCAATTCATTTTAGGGGAAGACAATATTTGAAAGTGTGTATGCGTGTGTTTTTTTAAAAATGTCACAAAGACAATATTCCAATAATTTTCTTTAGACAGATGCCTTATTAAAAGGAAAAAATGGAATGACTGACTAGAAAGACAGTGGGGGTTTGAAACTACACATTCGGAGGCCTGCAGTAAGTACATAAATTGGTACAAAAAAACCAAACATGTCAGCACGTGGAAGCAGTCCAGAGACCAATGTTACATTATATACAAACTGAAACTGAAGTCTCACAGTCAAATTGAGGTAGGAAATTTGCCAGCTGGGGGAACGCGACATTTTCGACGTTCTAGTTTGTGTTGTAGCTACATTACATATTCAGACGGTAAGTGTTACTTCATTGTTTTAATTTCTAAATCGAACGGCTCTTCCTAATTTCTTCTGCATTACGTTTCATGAGCAAGCTCGTCACTGACCCGCAGTGCAATTCAAACCAGGGTAACATTTCGAAAATCGATAACACTGGTCAACATTTTCTTTCCTATTTTTTTTTTTTTAATGAGCAATGCAAGTAAACTTTTTTTTTCCCGCTGACTCTTAATCTGCTCTTGTACAAGTCCTGCTACCCAGATTGCTTTGTAAGGCATATAATGTGGAAATCTCCTAACTAGGCACATTCTTTAGGACACTTTCTTATCATAACTTAAAAAAATAAATAAAACAATCGCAGCAACGACCATCCACCTTAACACATTGTCAGTGTTTTTAGGAAGGAGGGATGACAGTGATCATTCACCTGCCGTTTTTTCCACCACAATGTGCTGTGACCACAGACCTGATTTTGACAAAGTTGGAATGACGCATAAGCAAACCGCGATTGATAGCTCTACTATTCCCTCTTTTTGTCTCGGAGCAAAGCTGTTTGTACTGAGTCCCAGACCGGTGCTGCCACGTACTGCTCTCATGCGCTGTTGTCATTCAAAGTGACTGCAGCTTAGAGTATGTGTCAGCTGACTGCTCCCTTATTGTTTTACATGCTCCCGCAGTATGCCAGCGCGAGAGTGAGTGCAGGCCCCTCAGGCAAACATGTCAGCCAGCTTTGTTCTACAGGATGCTGGGGCTCCCTGCGCTGCTGCTTGGCTCCTCTGCTAACAGGGGGAAGTCAAGGAGATTAAATGGAACATTGGGAATCTCATACTTCCTAATGCCTTGTGACAACCGCACTCTGCCCAAGACTGTAGGCGTCGCTACACAAAGGAGCAGCGGCAAAACAAATACAGTGTTGCCTTGAGATACAAGTTTAAATCATGCCTCGACCACACTCACTACTAAAAACACTTGTTTCCATGGAAATAAATGGCAATGCCATTAATCCGTTTCGTCCTTGCCCCTGAATAAATAAAACTGTAATCATTTTTAATTTAATGAGGAAATACAGCATTCCATAATATTATACTTTATAACAACATACAGCACTGGTGTAACTCAATAAAATAAAATAAAAATTATATAGTTTTTATCAGACTATATCAAATGAATGCTGCGCTACAGTTGCTTAGTATGCCCACAGACTGACGGTTATTAATCCCACTTAAATTATTGGTAGTCCTGCCTGGATTGCGGCAAGCCGTGTCCTGAATAAAACTCGAGTGAGATTCACACTCATGACTCACTCTTCTCTCAGCTGACCGGTACTGCACTAAAATTAGTCATTCTCGGCAGAGGGTGAAGAATAGATGACTTTGAGTCCTGTTATATTGTCCGTTTACATCAGGGGTCTTCAATCTCTTTCCTTGAGACCTGCTACCCACGCATGTTCTCAATCTCTGCCTGCTGCAGCACATCCGATTCAAATAATCAACTAATCAATAAACCCCGCAGGAGCCCGATGACGATCCTGATCATTCAAATTATGTGTGTTGCAGCAGGGAGAGATGGAAAACATTCCAAAAATTTGCCCTTGAGCACCAGAGTTTGACACCTATGATTTAAAGTACTGCAACGTGTATGCTTTTATTATAATGCTAATTAGAATTAGCCTTATGCTAGTATTTGGTTGTTTTCAAGACGCAGGGGGTATTTCTGTTCACGTTATGTTTAGTTTGACAGTAAAGTTCAACTCGGAGTGGCATTCAACAGCGCCAAGCTTGTTTTTTCAATTAATTGGTCACTATTTGCTGCTTACTTTCGAGTGTGTTAAGTTAGGTCCATTGGTACCATCCAGTGCTTGCGTCACAAGTCTTCAATTACAAGTCAAGGCAAAGGTTGTGTCTCGAATAGATGTATCATCTTCTCTACATAGTCTGACACAGGTGTGTGACAACGGAAGAGTCAATTCATTTACCAATGTCACATTCTAAAAATAGAGCATGTGACGCAATGCATAGCTTCAGGGAAATGGTTTCAATTAGTGGCATTAAAATACCATTAAGTATAGTGGAGCAATATTGTTTTTGTGTAGTAGGCCACATGTTTTTAAAAACAGGGCCTGTAATGGTATATTAATGAAGCACTTGATACTGCTGTATGAATTATTAAATGCAAAACTGAGCTCCCAAATCCATCCAAGCCCAATCGCATTGGATTTCTGACATCAGGGGGGTGACTCCCACGAGAGGTGGTCCAGAGCCCAGCTTTGTTCGAGGCTGTAGGTTTTTGGTTAGCGAGCCATCATGTATCAAAGGATGCAGCAAACAAAGGTATTCTATATTGTATTCAAATAGACATCACTCTGAACGGGTTGTCACATTCCAATCCGAAAACTAAAAATACGCCGACAACTCTGACAACTACAAAACTTTTTGGGGACAACAGCCTGATGAGGATACGCAGAGCTTGCGGGGATATTGTTGTGGACACGGGGCGAAAGAAAGATGACAGTGAAGAGACCGGGAATAAAAATGAAATGGTCATTATTATTTCATACAAATGCCTTTTCTTTGCTTGAAAATGTTAAACTGCAGTGGCAGCACCAACGATGCAGATGTCAAAAGAAAGCCCAGGGACCGCAGATGATTTAAGTGGGAGAGGAGAGCATATGCAAAAACCACATGTGTACCAGCCATCAGCAAACAGTGAATATGTGGTGGACTTGGCAGAACACTGGCATTTTTTGAAGCCTGACCAGCGTGTTAAATAAAGAGAGGCAAGAGTTTACTACTCCTCTCTGCTACCGCTGCTACTAATATGGCCGCTAACAAAATATAAAAGCAAGTTCACAAAACAGTTTTAGCTCCTTTACAGACTCAGACGTTTGAGTTTAATTTGTTCCATGACCACGCTTGTCACTCAAAGCATGCTTATGTCAAATCATCTTTCCCCATTGAAATGAATGGAAACGGCATTAATCCATTCCAGCTCACCAGATAACACTCCAACCCCCCAAAAATCTGTTGAAATCAAGTATCAAGTACAACTTTATTGTCAAATGTGCTGTATGTGCATACAGTACAGATGAAATTTCCTCCCTCTTAAACAAGCAACAGACACAAGAGGAGCCGCTGCGGGTGCCCGCGCATAATCATAAAATAATTTAAAATACAGGTAATAACAAAATTAAGTTGAATGTAAAGAAGTATTATTATCTAGTTTAGCGACTAAGTAACTCTGTAAATTGCAGTAATATTTGTCCATTTTTGCAGAGGATATAAAGTATATGCCTGGGAGTATTGTTATGTCTGTCAACGTGTGTCGCTGGACGTTTTTTGTTCAAATGTGTATATCGAGTGCAATACATTCAAAGTGAATCATTAAGATCATAACTTCCTACATTTGGGTGCAGTGCTAATGTTCCAACTTTTTTTCTAGTGACGGTACATTGTTTGCTTTTCAATCATACAGTAGACGTTTTTGTAAAAATTCAGCTGTTTTATGTGTTTACCTTTTAAGACAATACAGCACATTTACAATTCAATCTTTCAGAACAAGATGTTTTGAAACAATTATTTAGGTAAAATTGTTGTTTAACTTTGATGTGCTAAACAATAATTATTTAACTAGAGGTTTACATTTTCCTCTGTTTAAATGCAGTGGTGTTGTTAACGCTAAATACACTTTTTATGAATAAAATCTCTGCCTCATTTTTATGGGATATTTTGGCCCACTGCACAACTGTATTTTAATGATGGCCATTAGTGGTGGTACTTCGAGAGCATATTGTATTGTACAAACCACTATTTAAAAAATTTACTTCATTTTCCTTCAACTTGCATTCTGGAATTTGGATTTATATCTCCACTCGGGCCTATTGATGATGCACTGTTGCAAGATGATTCCATCAATAGGCAATGAGCGAATTAGCTCCCATTGCCGTATTCTTTCGTTCAGAGGCCATCCGTGCTTAGAAATAAACAAGAAATAAAAGTCCTCCTTGCCTATGTAGGGTTCTGAGAGCGGTGCTGCCTTTGATGTGTGGTCCTTGATCTCTTGGGCTCATGCTGTCACTTCCCCCCTGTGATCTGCTGGATTAATTAGGAGTAACGGCTATTTATCCCTTAAAATCATAATGCTAATTTCCCCAATGTGATGTGCTGTCTCTGCGGGTGGCAGCAGCGGATGCGACCTCTATTAAAAAAAAAAACGTTTAGCCCTCACATCATCTTATGAGCTATGACCACATAATTATATCAACAATGAAAAATATGTTTTCTGTCTTCAAATCTTACGCTGTATTTCAGAGCATCAGAGCACTAATTGTGACACTGCATTTGCCTTTGTGATTTTGTTTTCAACAAAAGTTGAGAAGATCTATCAAAGTGATCGGACCTATTTTGTGCAAAAGTAATTTAGAATAAATACAGGGACCGGTTGAACAAGAGTGCGCCTGCGAGCGAGAACCTGCCAAAGCTAACAAAAAATATATATTTTTCTTTTTTTTTTTAATTCTTTGTGTTTACTGCAAAGATAGTGTACATTGTCCATTCCTGTGTCCAATTCTTCCACGCGAGCCACCCCCACCCCCACGGTTGCCTGTGCTGAATGCCGTCCACTCTTCGGCTGTGGTCTGAATGCTATCTCAGTGCAGCAGTGACCAGAACGCTGCCTATTCCCACGCCCAAACGCCACCAGGGGATAAGGTAAGCACAATTGACAGAAAGTGTATTCTTTTCCATAGATGCCCACCCCACCCCACCTTGTTACTTACTGTTTCCAGCAGCTTATCAAAGAACAAATGGCCTTTGAGGGACGCCAAACAAAACACACGGATGCATTGGTGCCTGTTGTGTGACGTGACGTAATCAGACTTTTCCATCAGCAACCCAAAGAATTCCCAACTTGATGTTTTTGCTGACCTGACGAGCCCAAGTATTAACTGATCTGAAATTCAAAGTTCTTTCATTGATTTCCAATATTCAAACATAAATACATATTCTCAACAAATACAAAGAATTGCATGGGTTAGCTGCTTAAAAGCAATAAATAAATAAACATTGAGAATGACAATTTTCCAATGGCTTTTAAGGATTCAAAATCTGTCTCCTTTTGATTCACCCAGAGTGCACAAATAAAGAGTTCTGGGTGCCATAGTAGAGTACCACCTTCTGGCTGCCTGTGGTATTGGAATATGCAACAGAGATAAAAGTGGGAACCAATCACCATTTTTTGGGGTTTGTTTGTTTCAGTTTCACTTACACAAGAAATTCAACAAACAAGAAGAGTCCAGTAGCCTCAGTTATCCTTTAGGCATTACCTTGACTTGGCTGATCAACAATCTACACAGACATAAAGGAAAAAAATGCAGTTCTGAGCAAGCTCATAGATTTTTGAAAATGTATTTTTATTGGAGGTGATACTGTGCAGTTAATGACTTTGGTAATTATGCTTTTAGGCGAACTATGTACGTACTGTATATACACATACATTTTATTATTATTATTATTATTAACCCTTTACCATGTCAAAATAAGTAAATACGTTTGCATTTATATTTAATTTCTGTATGGTAAAAGGATCAATACTGTTTTAAATATGAGCCTTTACCACATGGTTGACACTTGATGAGGAGGTTAAAATGCAGAAAAATGGCAAAAAACAGGATCACCAATTCCCCCCCCCATTTGTTTAAAAAAAATACACAATATAAACATTTGGAGGCCTCACAGTCTGTTTTTGTATTGATTTCATCAATGCTTTTTTTCAAAGCATGTAAAATAATATGAACTACATGAAAAATATGAACTATTACCAACGTGACAATTTCGATCTTCATCTCATTTCTATGTGTTCTACAATAACAAAACACATTGTAAATGTTAAATCATCCCTTAAGAAACATGGTCTACTAAACAGTTGAGCGGCCGTTTGCAGTAACTGATGATTTGTTTCATTCATGTGGATGAAGCGGAAACAGTAAATATCTTTCAGCGTAAGCAAATGAGAAATGAAGAAATTCTCATCAATCACACTGTAATTCACCATCTTGTGCCTTTTTGGGGCCTAACAAGTGCCATTGTGCTGCTGTAGTGTTGTAGCTGTCCAGGGAGCATCTGCGAGGGCTGCTCTGCATCCTCACTGCCCGAAGGCTGCTTTCCTAATCATATTAATGAGGCAGCCACGCTCCAACCTTTGCTGCCGAGCCGCTGTTTACTCAAGGAGCAGTCCTATTTACACTGTACCTATACTAATCTGACAGCCTTGATCAAGGAACAGAAAATAAACCCCCCAAGGCCTCTATTGATCAACCTTGAGTCTTACTCTAACGCCGTTGTGAGGGTCTGGTTTGCTATTACAAATGTTAGTGTGTTCAATGCATCATTTCATCAGAGCCACGCATGCTGCATTAAGTATTTATTTTGAAGTCAACAATTTCAAAGAGGTGTCCATACTAAGTCATCCCTGTTGGGCTCTGCATCCCACAATGTGCCCTCTTCTTTGCTTACAACTATTACGAGAATGGCATTACTTACAGTTAAGAAGGATGTCAATGTCGGCGAAACTCCCACTAGGTGGGAAGTGGCAAAAATAATCAGCTATTATCTGCAGTACAGTGGGTGCATGGAAATAAGAGTGACGCGATTTACATGTTGTTCAGACAATTTTTTTATGCTTACCGCTGTATATGGCAGTGAACTTAGTTCCATTCACAACAAGCAGCAGTTTGGCAAGTAGTGAACAGTTTTTCAAAAGAAAAAGCCTCAAGCTGTTTAATATCACTCCCAGTTGAAGTTTACTGTCAAACTAAACATCCAACGAAGAGGATTGTAATAGTAATAGGAAAATATTTTTGTTTGATCATTTAGAGATCTTGTTTAACTTAAAAGTGTCCAAATCCTCTAGTTGTAGCCTTTTAAAAGTAAATATTGTCCCTTTTATGTCATCCTCCATGAAAAAAGATGGATTATCTTTGTGCTTTTTGCAAAAATCGCCTTTTTCTCAACGTTTTTGCAGACTTTTACCAACTTCTCAAACCCGAAAACTCGTAAACAAGGCAGATTCATTTTCTGCACTTTCATTTTTTTAATAATGTCCTGTTTTTTAAAATAAAGTGATTGGAAATTGAAACATTTTTTTGGGTGGAGGGGGAATAAAATAATCAACATATTGGTCAATTACTGAAATAATTGTTCGTTGCGGCCTTAATATGAATTGCCCCTGTAATTCAAGCACTTCAGAGGACAGTGTGAAGGCTCTATCGGAAAATGTCAAGAAAACACAAGTGACAGCAGCCTCATGAATGAGATAAATAGGGATAGTGTACAAAGCACAATGAAGTGCAGAGTGCTGTTGTTGTAAATAATCAGTAATATAATTACCCGCAGAGACCTGCCTTCTCAGTGGTTTCCTAAATGTTTACTAATGGACTCTCTCTCTTAGCCATTCTATTACAGAGAATTGTTGAGTGTTGCCCTGGAGGCTCATATCTCTCCCAGTGCCATGGGCCTGGCTAATGGATGACCCACTTGTTAGCTAATTGCCGCAGTGTCCCTGAACACAAAGGAAATGTTAAATTATGTTATGTGGCTGTTAGATAATGAACTGCAGCAGGCAAAGGCACGTGCGCCGATTACAGTGCATACGCTTATCGTATCGCTGCTGTTGCTTGTTCTCACGGCTTGCTGGACTATCCGACAAACAATAACGGCACTATGATTTGTACAAAAGAGATTGCATTCAAGATGTTTATAATGAATAGAAAATTAATCTCCATGACCATATGACCATAATCGAGCCGATAACTCATAGCTCTAACAGTTTTAAAAGATTATGTGTAAAGGCATTGTGCCTCAAAGTTAAGTGCCTTCTACTTGATAAATGTATTTTTCGGATTAAAAAAAGCAAAAAAAATTTCTTAAGCAACTAACATTATGCAATTTGAACATTTAATTACCGTATTTTCCACACTAAAAGGCGCACTGGATTATGAGGCGCACTTTCAATGAATGGCCTATTTTGTAATTTTTTCATACATCAGGCGCACCACATTACAAGACACAATCTACAATGCCTCCGCTAGATGGAGCTACGCTCAAGGAAACGCCAACAGAACGATCAGATGTCAGTAAAACTTATTTAAAAAGCAGTGACACAATTAAGCAACAGCAAGTTATAACATTGACTCGTTAACGTTGAACTGTTTTGTCGCTGCTCTATTTCCGTGTTCAACTGCGAAACCGATCGCCTTAAGTTTGAACTCTGCGTTGTAAGCATGTCTCGAGCAAGGAGCCATTTTGGGGTTGACAATTGCCGTAATGACCATACACAAGGCGCATCGGATTTTAAGGCGCGCTGTGAGCTTTTAAGAAAATGGAAGGCTTTTAGATGCGCCTTTTAGTGCGGAAAATACGGTAAATGATTTGGGGTTTTTTTAAACTAGAAAGAGCCCACATACCAACACACTACCTGTAAGACACAAGTACATCCCACTCGGATACAAAAATAAACCCTATATCCGTTGATTGCCAAATAGTGTGTATGAGTATTTTGACCTCGACGTGTCCACCCTGTTTCCAGTGTTTTTACAGTGACACCAACCAGCCATGATGCTTTTGTTAAAAATCAAAATGCTTTACATGTTTTTAATTTTGGTATACTAAAAACATAACATCTACAGCATGGACATGTTGCAATACAACCGTGTTTTCAGACTCCGAGCTTTGTTGTTTTTCAGACCCTTTTTCACAGCAGTCATTTTGAAATGAACCTGGAGTTACAATCGACCCTTTTCACAACCTTTTCAAGATATAAAATTTGGCCATAAGTTGGTGTTTTTTCTCTTAATTTGAACCTCAGAATGACTTCAAATTACCGTTGGCTGTAAAAACCCTGAAGAAAATCCACATAAAATGCAAAGTCTCCTCTGCGGCAGCAAATAGAACGCTCTTGTGTGTGCGGTCGAATGTTCTGCTTACACACACGCTTCACCCAGCAGCCACCTAGATTTCTGAATAAAAATTTGACAGTATGTATGATATGTACAGAATATACTGTATTGGAGGATCCATTGGACCAAAAAAAAAAAAAAGACACAAAACGGAATGTCTTCTCCCCAAGGCAGCAAGCTGTTGTGTATTCACCTACACAAACGATTCTTCGAATCACCATTGTAAAATATTCAAGTTTGACCTCCATTTTGTATTAATTTCATCAACCACAAAATGTATTGAAATACTGCGAGCTGATGCAATTACTCCTCATAAATAAAAACTCCGGCATCGACTGTGAATCAATGAAGTGAAAGATCTCGCACTTGGCATATCCTGTTATCATATGTGCATTGCAGGGGTAAGCACAAGTGTGACTGGTCAACTCAAAACGACAGGGCAACACAAATCTTAAAAGAGGAGCAGATCCTTCTAATGTCTTTCTTTTCTCTCTTCACAAACGAGGGCCTCGCCAAGCTAGACAGCAGAGGAACATCACAAATGACAGACTCATAATCACTTAACATGAAAATAAAATAAAATAAAACAAAGTAAGTAAGGCACTGTATAAACTCAAGTCTAGTCAACAGCAGACACAGTTTCGCTTTTTTATGACTCTTTGAGGCCAAGAGAAGTTTATCTCTAATGTACGAGGAGCGCCAAATAACTGAAGTGTTTTTCATGGAGGAATGGCAAAGAAATGAGTGGGATTCAGAGAGAGAGCCTTGTGTGGCTTTTTGAGATCCCCGAAGTACAGGCAGCCTCCTCACCTCTTGGACCTAAAGCCAACCAGTGAAGAGGCCAGGGTTGGCCAAAAAGTGTCTTTCAGACCCCTATGAGGACTTGTTTCCACTAGAGGACATGCTGGAACACAGTACCATGTTTGAATTCGACTGGCACTTTTTTCAAATAGTCGCCACAGCCAATTGGAGAGTCCTGGCTGATGATTTTGTTCAATATTTAACATCCTAGGGCAGACTTTCTGGCAAGGGAGCATAAACAACACACTGGGCTGGGTATGAAATGAAACAGATAACTCAAACCTTGCTGTTGAGAAAACACAAATCCTAACAAGGAAGGTTTTCAACATCCAAGGTTTTGATTCAGCTTGATCATCACTATCAGCAGCCTAAGTTTATTCAACCCTCAATGACCAAAGGCTCAGCCGCCAGGCCTTTCATTGATTACCTGAATTGATTGTGCAGGGTATAGTGTGTGTGTGTGTGTGTGTGTGTGTGTGTGTGTGTGTGTGTGTGTGTGTGTGTGTGTGTGTGTGTGTGTGTGTGCGTGTGTGTGTGCCAGGGTAGGGGTCTATTGCCTGAAAAGCATTTTGTCTTAATTAGTTAGGAGAAAAATTAGGAGGAACCTCCATTTCCTGTAGCAGAACACCCGGTGTGGCATTAAAGTGAAGCTTGTGAGGTGGTGTGGAGAAAAAAATCATACGGAATTTACTCGCCTCATCACAGGTGCACTTGCTTCCACTGTCAAAATCAATTGTAGTGGTGCATTCAGATACATCTTGAATCATCTTTCCTCATTGAAATGAATGGAGATGCCATTAATCCATTCTGGCCTACAAAAAAAAGGCATTTTTGAAAATCTCTACAGTATCATACTCTGTAAAAACATAGTGTAATGTCATAAAACGAAATAAACAATTCATCCATTGCGCTGTTTTTTACCGGTGTGCCCAACTTGGCTACCGGGAGGCAATATACTACAACCATGCAGACACAAATGAAGAGGAAAACTTTGTCTCCTACTGCTATAATTCACTTTGTAAAATGGCCTAATAGTCATTCCGCGTGGTGTGTTGCTCCTCCGTTTATGTTCAACATGCATTGCCCCAAAAACTGACTACGGATGCAGTTAGCATATAAACGGTGTTTTCCGTGAAGGTAAGGCAAATACACGACATGCTTCAAATACACGACATGCAATGAAACAAAGTCAAATTCACTGATACCCTTTCAGACATTTATTTAATGGGGCAACCAACCAAACAACACATAAACAAAATGATAACACTTGCAAGGAACATGGAATCATTATGGAAGAGTTGAATCAGAGCTGAAGTCAGAGCTCCTGACATCACTCAATAGGCCACATCACATTCGAGAGACACCAACAGATGAATGTATGGCACTGTGTGTGACTTTCAGCTAAATTCCACTTTAAATGTATTTTTGTAATTTACAATATAATGTTGTTTTTCATTTGTGAAAACATACCCCAAAAATGAATGGGGTCACAACAGACTGTCATTTCACTGCGGAAAATTCACTAACAAATAGAAAGCTGAGGACACAAAAATAATGTTGTTAAGATTAGTATATACAATCATAAAGCCTTTATTCTGGCCATTTGTGTTTTGTCCAAGTAATGGCACATAGGCAATAAATCCTGTTCAATCGAAGCAGGTGGACATGACATCTAACACATGTGAAACACTCAACTAACACGTCTTACTATGACAAGCTGTAACAAAGACCTGAGGAATATTCCACAGTCCCGGTAACCTGTCAATGACACCACTGCAGATGTTCACAGTTTCAGAGTTGTGAAGAAAAAAAAAAACTTAGCAGCACTATTCTCTGTGAATGTGGATGTGTTTGAGATTTTTCTTTCCCTTCGTAATAGTTAAGAGGAGGGATTTAAAAATAGGACGCGGAAAGGAAATGGATGGAGGAATTTGTCATTTTTGCACTTTTGTGAAAAAAAAAAAATACGTGTTCGGATACCTGAAACAAATACTTGAAGACAACGTTACTCGTGTAATTTATTATCTTTACAAAGAGGTCAAATGGTTTGAGGACATGGAGACATGCAGCTGAAATAGAGCTGCGTGATATGATGACATATCGCGAAGATGATCGAAAAGATTCTATCGTGTCACTCACCTACTGTCACAAGAAAATGCTCAAAAGTTACACATGAGTAGGCAAATATTTGGTGTACTGTACGAAACACAGGCGGCTTTACAAAATTCAGGAAAAAACTGTAGCCAGACCAAAAAAAAACAAAAATAGCACGAAAACTAAGCCATGAAAAGCTGGCCGATATCAGAAGTAGCCTCAGGTTTTCTCTTGAAATGACCGAAGCTTAGTTATGATTTCAAGGACATTATCAAGCAACAATATGGTCTCTTATTGATCGACAGCTCATTAGCATCTGATAAATGACTCATGCAAATGACGTTGCTTAAAAGATAAGAGCTAGACAATTCAGGTAATGACAATAATGCCCTTCAGTAATGATCCCTAATGGACAGCATTTACTTGACTCGGGGAAAAGACGCACTTAATCTAACCGTTTCTGTCCCGTCCACATAAATATGTGCCGAGCAACAGTATTTACATCTTAAACTTGACTGAAATTGGCACAACGCTGACCTTTTGCTTCACATGACCACTTTCACCTGTGTGGCTTCATTCATGCGCGCTTACTGTTTGCCCTTTGGCTGGCAGTAATTGGTCTCTGCCTGGTACTAATCGTCCCTAGATGAGAATGTTATTCCTCTGTCTGTTGAGAGAACAGTGACGAGAGGCCAGCGTGACCTTGTGTGGCCGGGAGCAGACGCCCCCCCTTCTGAGAAAGGCCACTCTCGCAGGCTCCCACTAGTCTCTGGTATCTATCAGCGTCTGAAGCCGCTCTGCTGAAGCGCCACAGCAGGCTAGCCAAGCACGGCTAAGAGTCGCTCGGAGCAGAGAGGATGGCGCCTCGCTCACAGGATGAGCAAACTTTCTCATGGTCCGTTAGCCGCGGTCGTTTATGCCTGGGCTACGCCGGTCCGCGAGCAATCACAATTGTTCAGTCCCAGCTTTGTACAGGCATAAATAATGCATTAACTAGTCGAGATTAAAATTTTGGGCGTATGAAATCTTTATCAGGTTAAATCATTCAACATTGTTCCAAGTACCAAATGACATATCTTCAGGGGTCTGTGTTTTGACTATTGCGAAATTCTTAAAAGGCCACGGTTCCATCGTAGCCTATATGTTGCTCAGCCGTGTTTTGCATAAGAATTGATCAAAATCTCATAGTCAGTATTTGATGAGAATGCACATACTTTGGTAGCTTGAATTAATAAATGAAGGTTTTTAATTTTTTTTAATGGATAAATATCACTTTTTTAAAAACATAGCAAACCTCATAAAAGAATGTAAAGAAATAAACTGCATAAAATGTAATTACTGTATATTGAAACAAGCTGAGCCTGGGTCAACGCTGGACTGGTCAGCAGTAGATTACAGGGCACATACGTTCACACTCGCACCTACCGGCAACTGAGAGTCTTAATTTAAGCTAAGAACCTAGAGGGGAAAAGTCGAGTACCTGGAGAAAACTCACATTTGAAAAGGTTTCTGTAAGTGTTCTGTAAATCTGTTTACCGTAATTTCCGCACTATAGAGCGCACCTGATTAGAAGCCGCACCCACTACATTTTTAGAGGAAAACCAATTTTGTACATACACAAGCCGCACCTGTATATAAGCCGCACGTGCCCACATTAAAACATGTAAACATATTTACAAAGAAAGACGGTACACAGAGAGAGTTTTCAAAGTTTTAATAATATAACTTAATAATAATAATATAACTTTCTTCCCAAATGGTGCCTGTGACGCGGCAGTAAAACTGTAGCAACATGGTAACAACACACTAGCAACAGAATAGCGACACAGTATAACAGGTCTGGTAAAAGAACATACCGGTACTTGTAAAAATCACAGGTGAGCCGTCTTCATCTTCCTCCTGTGAACTGAAGCCATCGAAGTCACCGTCCTCAGTGTCGGAATTAAACAGTGTCATAAAGACCGGTCTTAATCTTACCTTTTCTACTTGAGCGCCCCTGGCGGCCGTTAGAAAAATTACATAAATTAGCCGCATCACTGTATAAGCCGCAGGGTTGAAAGTTTGGGAAAAAACTAGCGGCTTATAGTCCAGAATTTACGGTAAATGTTGTCAATCTACCGGTACATCCTTTTTGTATTTTAGGTAGACTACTTTTGCCTGTTTTGTCTGATTAGCTTCTGAATGTGGTCTCGTTGTTAGTTTGTAAATGCTGAGGCAGTGCTGCTCTGTCTTCGCTTTTACGAACCACATTGAATTGCCCTGTGTATGAAACATGCTCTATAAATAAAGCTACTGTGCCTCGATCCCCTCACCTTGCCACGCAACCACAATTGAGATGTGACTTGAAGTGTAGATGAAACTCTCATTTAAGAGATTTCACGAAATTATGATGCTGATCTTTTTGGAATTACCTTTTTTTTTCTTCTTCTTCTTGGGAAAGAAAGAACCTCATTTTTTTAGGACCTAAAAGTAGGGCCTACCCTTGATGCCTGTTGCACATCATTTCCTTGCTTTTTTTTTCTTCAGTCTACTCATTTTTATTTAATCTAGAACTGCTTCAAACATCAAAGCGTATGCAGGAAAAGTGGCCAAGATTGCACGACTGCCTGTGTTACATGTTATGTGTTTGTGTTTTATGTTAGGTGTAGCGTGATAATATTTTTGTTATTTTATGTTACCCGTAACTGTTTATGATAAGAAACCTGCCTTGGGACAACGGATGAAAACTAGCATTTGTGCTAAATCCGGCGCATTTACACTGTTTATTCTTGTGTTGATTAATGTGCATTGTCCCAATGAAATAAATGCTTTTTTTTTGTTTTGTTTTGTTTTTTTGGGTAATGCTTGTTTGGTGTTGCACCATCATATACGGCAAAAAATCCAGAGTGGTGAAGATACAATAAAATGGATTTTGACTGTGAAATCAATTGGAAAACTCAACAAACTGTAAGATGAGGTCAATTCCTTGGTAACTTCAAGCGTGTCAGTGTAGCATGCGTTTGTGAAGGGTGGACAAGAAACACTGTGCTCTGTTTCCAAGTTAGAAAAACGATAACAGTGGACTTTTCGTCTGACATGCAAGTAAATGCAAAAAGCTTGTAGTTAAAGAACGTTCAGCTTCTCTTCGATCGTGTTTATTCAAACCTGTTTGAAAAATGAAGCTCGGGGACAAGATATTTTCCAAGACAATATGACAAATACATTACACTACTAGTTGTTTTCTCACTGCATCCTGTCACTCCATCTCACACCGTCGCTGCGCTACTCTTCCCAGATAAATGTTTTACAAGGCGGCAGCCCATATCCTCTCCTAGAATAACGGCCCTGCAAGAAATGTCCACGAGATTACACGACACATCACTCAGTCACATTTCCCTCAGATTGCACATCTAGTGAACCAATCGAAATCCACCTCCAATGGAGGAGCTGAGACAAGGAAGATGAGGGCAGAAGAAAGCTTTAATATCCAAAAAGTGATTGTCAAATAGAGTGTGCAATCAAAGAACTATCAAAGGGTTTATCCCTTTCAGATATGAAAGCAAAAGTGGGTCACACGCCACATTCACCGCAATATCACAGTAAATATTCACAACCTCATCATAATTTAATCACCCCCTAATGGAAAAGATCCCCACCCCAAATATAGACCACCCAACTTAATCATTCTCAAATATGTTAACAGCTGTAAACTTCACTTGGTCTGCATGTTCTACCTTTCAACTCCGTCAAACGCAAGCGCTGCTACACTTACCCGATTTGTAAATAGCGCAACCGGTTGACACACACACGCGGCCCTAAAATTAAGTAACAGCATTGTTACGACCAACATCGCTTTTCATTTTCTATCATGGTCAGCTCGCCAGGATGCTTTGAAAACTGAACATGACAAAATGTGATTTCTATCAATGAGTTATCAAATATACAATTTTTAAAAAGTGAATGGGAGGGGGGGGGGACAGTAAAGCACATTTATATTTATTATTAAGAATTGTCATAATTGTATGGCTAGCTGCTTGTGCTGTAAACAATTATTTTGTTGTGGAGAGTAAAGACAGATGACTTCACTGCATCTGCACATCATCATAAAAGAACGGACAGTTTTTTTTTTCCCCACATGCTTTGGACATTGGTCTACTCCTTGTTAAGACAGTGTTCCTCCCGCCGCCCAGTAAACAGAAAACGTCCTACTTTGCTGAGAGTTTCGGTTGTCACATCAGCCTTCGCTTTGACATTACGTGTATACATTACGCTAGCAAACGTAAACTTTTTACGTGGTTGTTTTTAACTACACAAAGTGTCATTCTTTTTGTTTTGCATTTAGGTTGACAGTAAACAATAGGATAACTAGAATTTTTTTTTAAAAATGATCACTCCATTTGCCAAATTACTGCTGGTTGTGACGTGAAGTAATATTAACTTCTGACGTCCCGAAGAAGCCTTGAAAAAAAAGGCTCCGGATTGTTTCTAGAGAGACATTTCAGTTCAAAATTCATTTTGAAATTCCTCATTTCCTGTTCCAACTTGATCAAACGTCGAGAGCTCCAATCCAAAGTAAAACACACGCATTGGTGGACAGGAAACAATCATTTTCGGGCAAAATGACAAATTGCATCTAACAAAAAAATAAATAAAAATAAAAAAGCAACGAAAGATCCTACTGTTACTGTAGATATTTACACTGGTCGCCTTTCCTTATTGGGCTTTACAATGACGATTGCGATGAGAAGCTGCGCTCCTTTGACAGATCATGATGCAGTGTTTGCTTGTGTCTGCAGCTGGAGCATGCCACTCTTGTCATGATATATGCTTGCATAAAAATGAGTTGTGTTAATCGTATGAACCTTGGCTCTCTGTTTAAGAGGCCTGCTGTTTAATCAGTGCTAAATTATACTGCCCGGCCCGCCGTAGTCATTTGTCAGCGTATATGTTGAGGCCTGCTGACAACGGCAGAGAACATTGTTGCTTTGAAAGCCTCCGCGAATGTTTGTGGATCGTTTCCTCTGACTTTTGAAATTATTTGCCTCAGAGTGTTACACCGATTCAAAAGTCCACCCCTGTTAAGTTCTGATTCGAAGGATTTTAACCAGCATTTCCAAAGGTTTTGAGTGGGTTAGATCTTCGCGTTTGATTGCAGCGTCTATGAAAGTACAGGACAATATTACCTTCGGTGTGAAGCTCTGATTCCAATCCAGGTTGCTCTCCGGTATTCTATTTCCAAGTCCAGTTCTTCAATTTTAATGCGACATAACTTCATTGCATTCAAAGTTAGATCAAAGCCTTGCGGTTCTCTGTTTGATGTCTCTTCCGCTTGAAGTTTTTTTTTCTTTTGCCAAAGACAGAGGGTGTAAGACAAAAGTTTTCATATTCTTGCTTTCGTGTGAGCAAGAAGAAGTAGAAGGAGAAAGCCTTGTATTTTCATTGTGAATCATGTTTTTGGAATTGTCAAGAGAGTCAGCAGCCTTTGCCGGCTAGACTGACATGAGGAAATAGGTCAGTCACATTTAAATATCATCAATCCAAAAAGAATGATGTGACACATGTGAAAACGGTGACCCGGTGTCCAGATGGTCACACATAGCCCGCACAAAATATCACCTAGTGACAGTGACTGACAGTCAGAAAAATAGCGGCGTTGTTGGCATGTTGAATGGCGACACGAGAGGTGTGATTACAAGGTGTCAAAGCCACTCCGGGCCGCTGACAATGACAACATTCTTGGCAAGACAGCCGCCCGACCCGTGACTCTATTCAAAGTGAAACCAAAAGGCAAAGTACAAGCGCGTGCTTGTTGGTGTTCTGTGTAAACACGCTGAGAATGATTTGGATGGTGCGAGGCAAGATTCAGATACGCCGCCGCTCGAGTCAGGTGAGAAAAAAAAAAAATAAAAAAATGAAAACAACGGTAACTGATGCACTTTCGGCTGTTTTTTGAAAGGAAAAACAGACAAAGTCAAATACCAAATGAAAGGAACATGGGGCAGACATTAAAATGGAACTAACGGGGTGATAAACAGCCAATCAGAGCTCCTGATGTCATGGACTCCGCCACATCAACATGGATGATACAGTCGTATTACAATACAGTCAAACGCACAAATACAAAATGAAAACGCTCGCAAGTCGGTCCAATTTACAGCCAGGTACTTACACGAAGAATAATCAGCCATGCCGTCAATCGCCTCTTAAAAGGCACACATTCAGCATATTGTTGTGTGTGTGTAAGCAGTGTATTTCTTTACATTGGACACTATTGTCTTTTTCTACAATCAAGTGCTGTTTTTCTGTGATGTAATAAAAAAAAAAGGCTGTTTTCATTTGATTGTTTTATATTCATGGCCGACAAGTGTTTCGCATAGAAGTATTTACTGTAATTATGCATTGGGACTGGCATGCAAATTTCTATCATCAATTTGGAAGAATGCATACTTGTTTTTGTTATCAACGTACATATTTCTGACAATTGTCAACAATCACCTCTTAAGAAACTTGCAGTGTGTGGTTCATGATCGCTTCTGCTCACTGCGGTGTGATGGTATGAGGCGCTGTGGGGTTAAAATTGAAGATGTTACATAAAAATGCAATGGCGCGCAAAACACAAAATAAAATGGCAGAAAGATAAAAGTTAAATTCGCTTTCTGTCACTAATGTAAACCTCCATACGTCAAAATTATTATTTTTTTAAGTCGAAAGCATTTTCTAACAACAGCAACAATTGAATATTTCTATACTTATCATTTGGAAAAACTGATTAGATATTTTATCATCTTGACAATTCTGTGTTGCTTCTTAGTTTTTTAACCACACCGAGGAGCTCACAAAGGATGATATCTGATGTAATTTACAGTAAATGCTCTTTTGCTCTTTTTCACCTCTGATCCACAAACTTTGGTCTGTTGTCCACTTGTGTGTGGGTTTTTTTTTTTCCATCCCAGCCGCAACTGCCACTTTGGAGTCCAAACATTAACTGCACATATTGTGGGTGGCAAATAAAAACTGCCTAACGAGCACATTTTTAATATTGTGCTTGCAGTAGAAGAAACAGTGCACTGTGCAGCGCATATAGCGAATGTTGCCATAAATTTGTTCCATGCCCTGGATCCAATATAAACAGTCAACGTAAGAATGTTATTTACATTTCAATTCAGTTAGCGCATGACTCCTAACTCACATCATACAATAAAATTAGTCCGAAAGGTTTCAATTTGTCGTAATATCCAAAATGAAAACATAAATATACAGCATTATCCTTTCTGTGATGCTGGCCCATTTCCAGGTTGTTCTGATTTCAAAATAAATCAAGAAATAAAATTCCCAAAGGAAATTATGTGAAGTGAATTTGTTTGTTCCAGGCTCCAACTACCACTATCATAAAAATCTTGAGGCAATGTTGGAAGAAAAATGTCAACATTCTTAACTGTAATACAAGTATAAAGTGTTCATCACTGCATATTAAAACTATAGAGAACACAAATAAAGTATTATGACATATCCTTTACAGGTACAGAAACAGAGGGTTACTGTAAGGCAGGTATTTTGGCAGGGAGTAAATGCATATCTGTTTGCATGTGCTTGGTAAAATAAATTTCTGTGTGTAGTTACTGAAATAATTGCATTATTTGAGCAGCCAGGCTCTTTCCTGTGACGGAGCAAGGTTCATTTCTGGTAACCAGCGAGGAGCGACAAGCATGCTTTGCTCTGATTTGGAGGCTGTGTGAGCGAAAGACTCATTTCATTTGCTCAAAGTGAGATATATATATATATATATATATATATATATATATATATATATATATATATATATATATATATATATATATATATATATATATATATATATATATATATATATATATATATATATTATATATGCCCGTGCCTGCGTGGGTTTTTCCGGGTATGCCGGTTTCCTCCCACATTCCAAAAACAGGCATGGCAGGCTGATTGAACACTCAAAATTGTCCCAAAGTGTGAGTGTGAACGTGAAAGGTTGTTTGTCGATGTGTGCCCTGCAATTGGCTGGCAACCGGTTCAGGGTGTCCCCCGCCTACTGCCCGAGGACAGCTGGGATAGGCTTCAGCACCCCCCCGACCGACCCTTGTGAGAATAAAGCGGTTCGGAAAATGAATGAATGAATGAATGTTATGATCTCATGATAGAGCTAATTTTCACCCATATGATAAACTGGGGTGCACTTTGTATGTGAAATAAGGGAGATAAACGGGTTGGTATGCTCTTTGCAAGCAATAAGTGCACATGTTGGTATTACGAAGCATTCTTTGTGGCTCCTGAAAGTATGCACAGAAAGCAGTGAGCGTGATGAATGAGCTGCAATAATTAAGCTGATGGCCTATTATAGTCTATTGTAAATCAAATATGTGCAGTATTCGGCGGAAGCGCATAGAACTGGCATTAGGCCAGCTTGAATTGCGGTTCAGATAAACAGAGGCAGGTGCGTCACAACTTCGACCCGTAGCAATGAGCCCCAACTGGAGACAATTAATGATGCCTCCTTTTAAAAGCAGATCATCTCACAGTAATATTTGCAGATTGTTTCGCCTCTTCACTTTGGATCTTTCTCCCATTCTTCTTTCTCATGCGAGTTTTTGGATTTGATAAAAGAGTACTAGACTTGCTGTGAATCGCTAAAATCCGTACGGTAATTGCCGCCCACTTTGTGTAATAGTCTCGTGATGCTACAAGATGACGCCGCAGCAATCTTTTAAACATTAGCTATAACAGAGGATACATTTACGAAAAACACACCTTAAATATGTAGAGGTTCACTGTACTCCGGAGTATTGTCTCTGTCGGGCAGGTTCCTCGCATCTCCACAATCACTACTACACAGAATCTTGATAAATTACTAAATAGTGCTTTGTTCAAATTGGTACTATACCACTTCACGTTTCCATCAAAGTTCATAGTTATTTTCAATAATTCATTAAAATATTAGACAAAGTGGGGAAAAACCAATAGCATTGATTTGTGAACGAAATGGAATTCACTCAATTTGGACATACTGGCTTTGTACCAAACAGGGACGATATGTACCCTGACAAAGTAAGACAGCTTTCTCAAGGATCTGCATACAGACTTGTTTACGGCTGAGAAAGTTAAATAGCCTCCAACTTATAAGTTGCCATGTTATTGTCAACTTGCAGTGTTTACCATTACTGTGGTGGTTTGTTTGTCACAGTTTTGTTTACCCCTTGAATTCCACTATATTTCCAGGCTATTAGATGCCATCAAACGAAGATGATCTGTGAAAGTTCTTCTGTTTTGAAGGAGAACCGAATTTGGGCATTAAAAATTAAATGGTATATTGCAAAACATCACTTCTTAGATTTGGGGCAAGTGTTGGAGCAGATGTTCCTTCATTGATCAGTAAATAAGTGAAATTGTAGATAAAGACACTGAGTCGGCTGTAAAATATTCCGGAAGCAGCCCAGCCCCGCTTCCAATCCACTCTAAGAAAATAGTGCAACGGCAGTCAAAAAGCCTTAAATTGTATTTGATTCTGGCATCTTTTCTCTACCTCCCCCCACTCCCCACCCCCACCCACTTCTTCTTCTTCCGCTCCCCTTCTCCTCAGACCCTCTATCAATTCTGCTTGAACTGGGAGTGGGGGATAGTAAAAAAAAAAAAAAAAAGACATTGAAGAAGGCTGCAATATTAAATTAATGGTTGCTTGGAGGAAACATCCATGAAGTATGCATAAGTGTAAAAGAAATGAAAACAAACAAACATATATCAAAGAATATCTCGCAAATGTTGGAGAGCGACCGGATACTGTACGGGGCGCATCTCCTAAAGCCCGTGATGCATTTTTGGATGGCATTTGCTGCACTCCATGTGGTTCATGTCATGAAATATACAACAATGCTTCCTCAATCAGTGCAGGCACTTGTTTAAAATGCAAATCCACTCTTGTCTGTGACATGCTGTAATTAGAACAATGCTCTATTCCATCTGTGATCTCTCTCAATGCTCATCAAGGGTTTTGAGAAAGAGACAATGATTGACCACCTGGTCCTGCTTCTCCACTGGCCAAATGTATTTAACACCTCCTCTTTAGAAAATCAAAGCCGGATTGTATGAATCGGCCGGGGTCACATGCAAAAACACACAAGTAGCCTGATCTTGCATTTGCAAACGATTGTGTTATTTTACTCCAGATCTACACCACTGGCAGAGTCCTCGGGGGTACATGGGAGTTAACATGTGCTCTGTAGACTTGGGTAAGGCATTCAACTGCGTTCGGGAATCTTGTGGGAAGTTTTCAGAGGCGTAAGATAGCGGACTGCCTCATATGGGCTGTTTGGACCCCGGAGGACTTGTGTCAGACTTTGAACTCCCTCTGATCTTTGTAGGTGTACGTGGTCAAGCCACGATCTTAAACTCTCACTCGAGCAGTTGGCAGCAGTGAAGCGATTGGGATCCGAATCATCCCCTTAAATCTGAGGCTACGGTCTTGAGTTGGAAAAGGGTAGCGTGCCCTCTGCAGGCCGGGGTTGAGATCCTTCCCCAACTGGTGGAATTGAAGCAATTTGTTCCCAAGTGAGAAAAGATGGAGCGGGAGATCGACAGGAAGACTGGTGGAACGTCTGCAGTCTTGCAGACTGGATCGGTCTATGACAGTGAATAAGGAGCTGACAAAAGGCAAAGCTCTTGGCAAATTTTCTATATAAATTTTCTCTCTCTCTATCTATCTATATATATATATATATACACACACACACACACACATATAAGCGGTAAAATTGTGGTTGACTATACATATTATACATCCGACAGCAATTTAAAAAAGGCTTATGGAATAATGACGCGTAGAGAATTTAACCATGCCCGGTGTCTTAATGTTGGAGTGTCATTATTATGTTGTGTCTTAATGTTGGAGCCTTGATTTAAGTTCCATCACACCACGGCTCCATGACCAGATCAGCTTGATGCATTTGGCTCATTCTGCCGCTTGGATAAATTAATTGGATTAAAGATTTGATTATCAGTTCCTTTCTGCAGCCATGCCTGAAATCCCTGTCGTAAACACACTCGATGTGAGCACAAACATATGTTGCTGACGGCCTATAACCCCCTCGCACGCGTCATAAAGCGAACCCAATGACAGATAACAAGAATGGAAGAAGTAGTCTGAGGCCTGCATAACGTCTATTCGGAGATAATGCATCTCATTTGTTTCATTCCATGTACAGTGATGCCTTGACTTACAATTTTGACTCCTTCCATAAACACACTCTTATCTCAAGTCATTTTTAGAATATAAAAAATATATACCTGTGAGTATTGGTAAAAAAATATATATATAATTATATAATTAATTAAATACATTAGAATTAATCCAATACATTAATTAAGAAAATACATAATTTTTTGGTCCCTTAACGCTTATAACAACAAAGGTATCAATTACACGTGGAAAATTTGACTGTTTTGTATTTGTTGAGCTTTCCAACAGAGAGAATATTTGGCAAAAAAATTGATTTTGTTGCTGATTATTGGGTGGAAAATCGTCATTCTCTTTGTCTTATAACGTGTTAATGTGTTTAGAAAGAAATTACATTTAAAAAAAAAAACACCAGACCTGATGAAGGCTCATTAAATAAATATACCACAGGCCTTAATTATGGATTGTCTTTTTTAAATAGCTCATATTGGCTGACTGGGCCCTACTAGTTTTCTTTGTTTTATGTTTCGTTTGGCAAAAAAAAAAAACCTACCAACTAGGAGAGATTGCTGCTGCTTTTGAAATCCACTGTTGCCATCTAGCGCTTGTAACCAAGACAAAAATACACCCGGCCCCCTAAAAAAAACAAAAAAAACTACGAATCTAGAAAAAAATCGTGAGTTGGGTCACTCTCACTTTCCAAAGACAGGCCGATGTTCGATGCGGGCAATGTTTTGTGGAGAGAGAAAGTGTGCCTTGAAGAGGTCGCGAGCGACTGTTACAAGGGTGTCAGGGGCACATGCAAATCAGCAGCGAGCAGCAGCGTAGAACTAAATCAGAGAAAAATAGAAATAAATTAGGTAGACGGGAAGTGTGTGGAGTTCACAGCCTGGGCTACTTTCACACCTGCAGCCAATGAGCATGTTTTACACTCAACCACACCCGCACGCGCGCACATACGCTGGTGCGCACCGGATGACAACCTCATGACACGGCAGCAGCACACCACAGCACGCCACTTGTGCATCTCCTCAATCACAGCCTTGCTAATCACATGCAAATGCCTCTGCTGTTGTCCTCAGGTCACATCCATCATCACGTTGGAAATAAATCCAACTTCCTGAGATGAAGTAGGAAGATTTTCCCGACGGAAACACCGAATGGAGCAACTTTTTCTCCCGGCCCGGCCTTGGAAATGTCTCACTTTTCAGCAAACACTTCAGCAAATGACCAAAATTAGAGCATTTTTTCCCCCCTTAGATCTGAACTATTCCAAATGATATTCCCTGCCTCTGAAACACTCATTTTAATCACCACGTGTTGGTTTTAAGTCTCTTGAGGTACAAATTTCTTTTTCGTGTGTCAAGTGGTTAAAAAAAAAAACATTAACATCTGCTTTTCAATTTAGCAAACATTCTGTAAAAATCAGGCCTAAAACTCAGGCATTGAATTGGTCCTGATCATAATGCCAGCATCGTTTTGCCTCATCCGCAGAGATCTGATTGAAACTGTAAATTTGGAATCAAAGTAATTATTATTCCTTCATGTCTGACATCAAATGTACCTTGGTGTGAATTGTGTTGCGCATGACTGTTGCGCTTGAGGTAGTCGCACTGACTTGCAGTACAGTCTTTGAGTTTGAATTTCATTTGAATGCAGCCAATGTCGTTACCAGCACTTTGAAAGGAAGCTTTTACAACCGTGTGCTGAGATTTCAAAATGTTTTACAACAGGATCGAGATATCAAATGTGAGCATCGCTGAATAGTGCTTAAATGCACTCATTAAGGCAATTGAATAATGTTGTGCTGTGGTGATCAGAAAGCAGGTTGCGTTCAATGATGGATTAAATTATGAGGTGAACTACCTTGAATACTTTTTTTTTCTTTGCTTTTATATGTTTGTCAATGTTTTTTGTAACACATTTCACTTCTCTCCTGAAAAATGCTCCCAAATGATCCCTTTGATTTACATTTGAATAAATTAATAACCCATTCATAAAACATCAAAGTTAATATTCAGTCAATGTTAAGTGATTAAAAAAATAAATAAATGAAAAAGTGATTAAATCCAAATATTTCTCCAATTTCCAGCTACTGCCAGGGGAAAATGCACCACAAACTAATCATTTGCTGCACCCTTAAATTGTAAAATCACGAGAAGGTGGATTTCATATTTGCCAAACACAAATCTTAAAACTGGCTTTCATACACGGTGATTGTATTGTCAACCGGAAGACAAGATAACTTCCATCTCATCATTCTAATCTTGCTATCACTTCATGAAAAATTTGGTGTTGGGTAACTTGTTCCCCACAAGTCTATTATGTTACATGTGGTATGTCTCAAGGATCAATTTTAGGCCCTTATTTGTTCCATTTATATATGCTCCTGGTTGTGCTTTCAGGAAACACGGATTGCATGATATGCAGCTATATGCAGCATCTCTGTCTCTCCTGATGACACAAGTCCATTGGAAGCTCTGCATTGAGACAACTTTCTCCAGCTTAACTAGGACGAAACTAAAATTTTAGTCATCGTCTCGAGGAACAGAACGATGCTTTTTAGCATTAAAAATGTTTCAAAAATGTTTGACCACTTGAAGAATTACAGCCCTTTCTCTTGCTGGCCAACACAGAGATGCACCAATATTAACCAACAATGTGAAGCACATAGTTGTGTATGAAAAGCGCTCAACAAATAGTGTGATTTATTGACTGAAAGAATTGGCCACTTTTAACAAGACCTCAGAGTTTCATTACCAAGGGCACTTCTTAGAGATAATTATCCATATTCCATAATCACACCTCCATTTGTTTTTTGTTTTGCTATTTTCTTAGTTTTTTTGAAAGTCATTTTTATGACTTTTTGTGACTTGTAGCAATTGTGTCCACCAAGTGTCCACGGGCCACACAAAATGACGTAGCGGTCTGGCTCCTTGAGGTTGACACCTTTGCATTAGATACTCAGTAAGTTGAAATTTGATGAGAAGTCGTGCGATATTTGAAAAGAACATTCGTACTCCACACAGCGTGCTTGACTTTGGAAATCCATGATACAAATGACTTTGCGATCCCTTTAATATCTATTTGCAAACAGGTTTTCAGGTGTCACACAGTATAACACCAAGTTGACCGTCCCGCCGGTGAACTTTTTATGAACTCAATTTTGTCTCAACACCAACACACTCACATGTCAAAGTGAGGAAGTTTCTCATGATGACAGCAGTACATGGAGAAATATCCATCCAGGGGTAACCGTTTTCATACATATAGTTTCGTAATTGTAGCCTTTCAACATGGTGAAAAACCAATGTTTTAGACTTGTTCTAGTATGTGTACCCTATATTGATATTCAGGCTGGAATAGAGCGGCATATGTCATACCCAAACATTTCCTGCGGAGAATCACTTCTTTCTCTGTAATTTCCATAGAAATTTTGTGTGCAAATGCGGTAATAGACACATTCATAACATCAAAAGGGTTCAATTTTCTTTTCAATCACATAACAGTATGAATAGCCTTTTCCATTGAATCTAACAACGAGGGGCCATTACCACATGCTAAAGGATGGGTTGCGGCTACTTGCTTTTATGGAAGAGCGTCACACTATTTTTCATGTCTCACATTTGTTCTAACCAAATGGTGTCTGTCAAACACTGTCTGTTGCTGCCTTTTTTTTTTTTTTTTTTTAACGCCCAGGCTATTTTCTTTTTCATATGGAGTAATACCCCCTAGATACTGTAAGAATGTATTCATTAATTTGTCAGAGCATAATCTTCTGCCATTGACGTAAATAAATACGTTTATCTACAGAATGTACAAAGGACACTCATGATGACGACAGTCAGCGAAACAACAGTATGCAGTACAGCAGTTGTTTCATAATACATCAACAAAATTTAGGCTAAGATGAATATTTCTGCGGGCTGCTCTATGTGTCAGTGTTCAAATGGATGTGCGGCACTGTAAAAGCAAATATGCTCACCTTATTCCTGCTGGGGCACTTTGTCGTGAAGGTTTGCAGCAAATGGATGGGAAGGAGAGTTTGTCATCTCTCAAGCATATTGTATCTGGGCCATTACATTTTCCTCCTGGTGACACCACGCTGCATTACTTTAACACTATCACAGTCACAAAAAAAAAAAAAAACGTAAAAAATGTGTCAATTTCAGTATATTTACTCAGTGTTATAAGTGCCAAATATAAAGCAGACTTACTTTTATGTCAAGACAAAAATTACAATATTAAAAAAGAAGGAATTTATTTATTTTCAAACTTCAAAATATAACAATTTCTTATTTGTCAATATCAAATGATAGAATTCAGATAAACCCATTCTCGACCAAAACTACTTGTAACAAACTTAGGTTTATTCTTCCTTATGATCAAAAATTATGTTTAAAATCAAATAATTACGCTGATTTTCTTTTGCTTAAAAATACTTCACGCACAATTATTTATATCCTGGATGGGCTTTTTTTTCGTTTTTTGTTTTTTTCATAAAAGTGAATTTGTAAGAGGATACAACAATGCGGCACAAAAACTGCAAGATGTGAAAAATATATTGAAAATGATTCATATGGTCTCAATGCAGGCATATTACATGGTCCAAATGTAAAATTGAGTAGAATGTTGCAGATTGAGATGAAGTTAGCAGGAGTCTTTAGAATGGTGCAATATTCAAATTTGCAAAAACAATTCCATTAGTATTTCAAATACTGTATAAATAAATTGGTTAACGCCTTTTCAGCCACATTCAGTATGCATTCAATATGTGTTTATTCATATGTTTGGTGCAAATATCGACTTCTGTAATCAAGGAAAGGTGAGTCACCCAGTGAGGTGGCATTTCTTTGTGATGAACATGAAGCTATCTGAGGTAGCTCAAAGTAAGCAGGTTAAGTTCTTCAAAGGGAAAAAAAATGCAGTTGAAATCACACGTTAAATGCCTGCGTATATAATTGTCAGTTCATATTGTTTTATTTAATTCAATAGAGGATTTGTTGTTTACGGGAATATCATTGGACCCAAATTATACAGTTGCCGCTAATTTACGCATTTATTTATGCATCTCCTGTGGAGGTTTCTGTTGAGCTGTCGTTGTTGACTATTTATTCATTCAAAACTCATTGAGTTGGAAACAACAACAACAAAAAAGTCTCACTGCATTGATGTGGTTCAATCTCTAATTGAATTTAAGGTTGTTTTATGTGAGCAATGAGGTTTTCATAATTGCATGAAATGGTTCAATATCTGAAGCAATGCTGAGGGACTGGGGAGTCTTCCAAATGTGGAATGCAGGCAATGGTGAAAACCAATAAAAGAAGCAGCTGCTTTTATTAGACAGCATCTGCATGGATTTAGAAAAGAAAAATCATTTGTAAATACAATTATTAATAAATTGATCTGTGGGGATGGAGGGATAAAACAATGTTGACGTTTGTTTTGTTTTGGCGGCTTGCTTTGAAGGCAGTATGAAGATGTCCTTTTCCAGTTTTACAGGGAATATTTATGAGAAATGTGTCGCTCCCAAGAGACGAGAGCTAAAAGGAAGCATGAATGCCATTGCACCTGACAGCACGCTAACTTTAATGTTCATTGTGGCAACAAGGGAGGAAACTTCAGAGTGGATAATTGTATCTGGGGTCTGCCGCATGTTGCCTATTATTGATTCATAGGGAACAGAATGGACGTCTTGTAAATGTGTAAAAATGCATTTCGAGTCCATTCTCTGCTCCTCAAATCACAGCTGCAGCTCTCTTGCTTTTGTCGCATCAGGTCCCGCACTCTGCCAGCTCTTAGACTGGCAGGCAAGATGGAGTTTAAATGTAACAAAGCTGACAAGATGGCCAGTAATGCAGTTGTCTGGGCTTTTATCTCTACACTTGGATTGGACCGGGTTTTAAAAGAACAATGCATTCCAGTGGACTGTTGTCCCGACAGACCCCCGTATGAGAAGGAACCAATGTAACACATTCGCACTTTGACATACAAAAGCACTCTTGCAAACTTTATTGATATATATTTGAAAAAGTTACACCTCATTTTACAACGCATGCTTGAAAATGTAATGCAATGGGAGGGGCAAACAGAACTTGACTGCCAGGCAGCTGGTCCCCTTCAGATTCATTGCGGGGAGGAGCACGCACCAGAAGGTTAGAATATAACACATGACAGCTGGAAACTATCAGGACCAAACACCGAGATGAAGCGTCATGTCGTTCATTTACAGTGTATTCTCAATTTTTAAAACACATTTTCGGCAACTAAGAATCTTTTACACCTCCATAGATTAGAAGGTCCAGATAATTTCCCTTGCTTTGACTTATTTATTTTGTTGATAGAACTTCAGGCCACAGTACAACCCCCTGCACATTTTTGTTAAGCCTCCATGACTGAACATCACTGACCAAAAGGTCACACAATATAAAAGATCCTTGGACGAAGGACCGGGAGAGAAAAAAAAAATTGCGAAACAAGAAACCGATAATGATGAAATATGGGGGTGGGATGGACCGATGAATAAGAATAACCAACAACAATCGCTTCAATAGGGAAATAGGAAATGGCTGAGTATCCTCTGCCTATTCCGTTAATGCGGCTGGGACATGAACCAAGACTTCCTGAATTGAGAGGAAGCCAAACAAATGTTGCCACTGAGTGATGGCGTGTGTACAGGAAAGGGGCGGGGCCAGTGAAGGCTTGCGGACCTGGCATGCCCAGACAAAAAGCTTGTGTGATGAGCACTACTCAGTGTGTTTAGAGACTGCGATGGCCATTCATCCACACCAGTCGGGCCTCCATGGCAGTGATTAGCATTGTCATCAATTTCCAGGCCCTCTATGCAGATGGCCCGCACGCTGGAGGTGCCAGCGTAAGAGTGGCTGTTCTGTCCCACATAATCACTCTCTGGCCTCTGCTCCCATCTATCCTCTTTATTCCTATAAAAAGTATTCTCGGCAAATTTCTATGGCTGTTTTATGTTCCGTCATTATGGCTCGAGATTATCAAGAATAGACTTGCCAGCGCACTGATGAATGTTTCCGTGGTACCAGTGACGCAACTGTGGTTGCCGTGTCTTTGGAGTCGCTCCTATTGGCATGACAACATTTGATGGTTTAAATCAAGTCGAGTCAGTTTAATGCCACAGAGTACAAATCACATGCTGAAGCCGCAGAGGATGACAGTTAAACAAGGCGGAGGGAGAGGTCTGATCAGCCCAGCGCCTGGGGCACTACAGGGCTGCCGTGGGCGCTTCGGGCCTTTGCCGCTGCAAAAAGACGATGAATGAACCATGTCAGATCACTTTTTGCACAAATGTCTCTTTTTAGGTCTTTTGACAACATTGTGCATTGTTTTACACATCCGTACTCTTTGCCAGCTCTTCTCTCATCTATCATCCATCTCCAAGTCAAGATGATGGGCCTAATCATTAAAGCTATTCGGTGCGGGATGGAGAGCTCCAGAGCACGTGGTGTGAGTGTGTGTGTGTGTGTGTGTGTGTGTGTGTGTGTGTGTGTGTGTGTGTGTGTGTGTGTGTGTCAGAATCTTGACATGATACAGAGGGACAGCACAACTATTAAATATCCATCTTGCCACGCCACATCAGTTCTAATGCAATCAGAAACACATGAGTACGTCGGCTAAGTCCCCCTCCATCCACAATGATTAAAGAAGTCTTTAATTTCAGAGACAAATAAAAAATGCAGGATCATTTTATCACAAATGTAAATGACCTGTCTCTTTGCATGACATTTACCAATGACAGCGCCAGAGCAAATAGGAAAGTCTGTACATGAGTGTGAACATAAGCCCGGGGAATGCGTTTTCTTGATGGCCATTATTCTAAGGAGATGCTCATGTTCTCTGTACTAATGTATCTACACCCAGTGTGTTAAAAGAAAGGCTTGACAAGCAAAGGGAAGGCAAGTGCACTGTTGGACAAGTGCTACAGTCTTCAGTATCTGATCAGTGATAATGCAATGAAAGCATGAAGTAGACCGTTTTATTTATAAAGGTTTGCCGAAACAGGTTACAGGTTGAATATTAAATAGATAAATGACACTTGCCCATGTCACCCCAAAATGTTTGAGCTTCCCCATATTCATTGTATTAAAAATTAATATATGCACCAGTACTACTTTTTCTTTATTTTTTAGCAAAATATCTGATCTTGTTGGCAGGGTGGACATTTAATAATATTAGCATTTTATGAAAACGTGAAACTTTCACTTACAAACATGATTCAATTTGCAAGCTGTGTACTGTTTAACACATTTTTGAAAGTTTTTTTTTAAATATAATCAATTATTTCACAATGACAGTGGACATGCAAGCTGAACAACATCCGACCACTATGATGAAAAAAATACAAAACATATGCTGAGATATTTATGCTTCAACTGGCCACCATTTCCGGCTCCAATGTCGAAAGATAAAATGCTGTTTGTAATGTCAGTGAAAAAATATGAAGGTTTCTTAAAAGGGGCCGGGCCCGGAGGACCAGGGGTTCGCGCGTCAACCTCACAGCGCAGAGGTATGGGGTTGGATTCCGGCTCCGGCCGTCCTATGTGGAGTTTGCATGTTCTCCCCGTGCCTGCGTGGGTTTTCTCCGGGTTCTCCGGTTTCCTCCCACATTCCAAAAACATGCATGGCAGGCTGATTGAACACTCTAAATTGTCTCTAGGTGAGAGTGTGGCCTGCGATTGGCTGGCAACCGACTCAGGGTGTTCCCCCCTGCCTACTGCCCGAAGACAGCTGGGATAGGCTCCAGCACCCCCTGCGACTCTTGTGAGGACAAAGTGGATCGGAAAATGAATGGATGGATAGATGGGTTCTTAAAAGGGTAGTTACCCCATAATGACAGGGTAGACAGTAATTTCACGGAAACGGGCACAATGTTCAATCTGACTATCAAAACAGACTATACATGGTCAAATGGCTTGTTTTATGAAATAAATTGCTTTGTACAATAAAACCATGTAAAAATCATCATTTAAACTCATTACACACATTGCAGTTTGCAAAGTATTGTGTGAGATAGAGCAAAATCAAGTGCATCCAATAAAAAAAATGTATGGGTACAAATGTTTGTCCGCTTACATTAAGACCTGTGTGATTATTCTGCTACATTTTCATGATGACGGTGTGTACCAATGAGTAGACGGAAAGCACTTTTTCATACTCTTGAGAGGAATAGTGTAACAATCTATTTAAAGTCATTAATTGTACATACCGTAAATTCCGGACTATAAGCCGCTACTTTTTTCCCCAAACTTTCAACCCTGCGGCTTATTCAGTATTGCGGCCAATTTAGGTAATTTTTCTAACGGTCGCCAGGGGCGCTCCAGTAGAAAAGGTAAGATTAAGACCGGTGGAATATATGCGTCGAGGAAGACTGCAACTTCTTGTCTTGTGCATAAATTAAATTAGCGTGAACATACCCTCATCATGGAAAATGCAAAAAGAAAGGCATATGACGCATTGCTATTCTGTTGCTAGCGTGTTGTTACCATGTTGCTACCGTTTTACTGCCGCGTCACAGGCACCGTTTGGGAAGAAAGTTATATTATTATTATTATTATTATTATTATTATTATTAAGTTATATTATTAAAACTTTGAAAACTCTGTGTACCGTCTTTCTTTGCAAATATGTTTACATGTTTTAATGTGGGCACATGCGGCTTATATACAGGTGCGGCTTGTCTATGTACAAAATTGGTTTTCCTCTAAAAATGTAGTGGGTGCAGCTTATAATCAGGTGCGCTCTATATGGCAGAAATTACGGTATATATTTTTTTTTTGGCAGCAAAGGTGGAAGGACATATGCTGTATATGACAGTAGTGTTCAAAAACCACTGAGGGCTGTCAGAAATGGCGCACATTCCGCAAAGCCACCACCGCCACCTCCATTACGCTCATGTTTATGCAGAGAAAGACTGAAGTCTTTTGATTCTACAGTGAGTCTTTTGATTTGGTGCTGAGAGTCTGCTGGCAGCGCTTCAACACTGTACTTCAGGTTCAGCCGTGCGCTAATCACGTTCAGACAGGGCAGGGCACCGGTGAGATTACTTGGGAAGGTGCATCACCTTTTTCCAGTCAGATAGATTTCATGGGCTCTTTACGCACCCTTGTCTTGAATCCCTGAGTGTCAAAAATAGACACTCAAGCGTTCTTGTAGGTCGGTGAATGCATAACTTACTTATCAAGAGGCTCTTTTTGTGCAGGAGGTTCAGAAATTACCTTGTCAACAACTTCGAGTTGTCCGTGCCGCAAGTTTCACAGAAGTTTCTGAAGAGTTTACTTTGAAATAAATTTTTGAGACGCTGCTCAGGCATGGGCCTCGTGTCAGCTGTGGAATGAACTCACACTTTTCATAATCAAGAACACTTGGGGCATAAAAGCGAGGGGTTGGAATGACATTGTGAGTCACGATATGATATTCAGATATTGTGCTAACAATAAATTATATCTTGGGAGCAAAGAATACGATACCGTGGTACAAATGAAAGATGTTTCTCTCAGGCTTTAACAATCGATACTAATGCTATGTTTCCATTGTACTTATTATGTTCACAAATTAGCAGATTTATGTTTTATGTTAAAGTCAGATATTAATCTCGGATTTAGCCCATCAAAATATTAAAATTAATTAAAATATATTTTTACAAGGTAATCAGCATTTGTTTTATTCAAACATTCTTTAATCTTTGCTGCCAGTGTCAGTAGTGGCATCTGACATTGGTGATACTGTACTTTGATAAATACAGTATAGTGCAAATGGATATTTTGTACCATCCCTGAACCTCAACGTGTATATCAGTAGTAATTTCATTGTGGTCATGCCCTGCGAATGGCTGGCAACCAGTTGAAGGTGAATTGAATTGACAATCTGTTCCAGCCGCCAAAAACAGACAACAAAAGTTGTTGCTGTTTTGTTAAAAATAAATAAATAAATAAATAAATAAATAAATAAATAAATAAATAAATAAATAAATAAATAAATAAATAAATAAATAAATAAATAAATAAATAAATAAAAATTGCACATTCAACTATTTTCTAATCTGTTTATCCTCACGATGGTCACCGGCGTGCTGGAGCCTATTCTAGCTGTCTTCGGGCAGTAGCCGGGGGACACTCTGAACTAGTTGCCAGCCAATCACAGGGTACACACAGACAATCAACCATTTGCTCTAATAACTCACACCGAGGAACAATTTAGAGTGTTCAATCAGCCTGCCATACATGTTTTTGGAATGCGGGAGGAAACCGCAGTCCCCGAAGAAAACCCACGCAGGCACGAGGACAACATGCAAACTCCACACAGAAAAGCCGGAGCTGAAATCGAACCCTGTACCTCTGCACTATGAAGTCGACCGCCGTGCTGCCCCCACAGTATTGTCCTTTTAAAAAAAACATGCTTCAATGACATCATTAAATGTCAAGAATGAACTCCCGGCTCCCAAATTTGATGCTACACTCCTCTTACACATTTGCCTACTGGGAGCTGTATAATACTGCAATACAAATATAAAGTGCATGGAGACAGTCAAAGCTCCTGCCTAAGTTGTAGTAATATTCGTCATTTTTCACAGACCATAACGAAAATATTCTTGTGTATATTGTTATACTCTCGGTCTACTTGATTTGCTCGACTGTTTGTATTCAAATGAGTTCAAAGTGCTAGCCTATTTATGGCGTTTTGCAACATTAGGCAAAGTTACTGTTTGTGGTTTGGTTATATGCAGAACATGTAGTAGTTTGACAGTAAAATAAATGCACTGACAATAAGTAGCTCGAAACCGAAAGTGTTCATTATCTGCCAAACTGATGAACTAAGTTGAGGTCACTCCAACCGTGCAAGCACTTGTATCTCACACTTTTGCTCGCAATTCAAAACAAAACGAGAAAAAAAATGGTCTGGACAACAGATTACAACAAATACAAACTGCAAATTTCGCCAATGTGGGACAAATAAAGGTTATCTTATCTTATCTTGGATTATATCTTGAAAAGCTTCTAACACACTTGGATCCACTGTGCAGCAACGAGTTTTAACACGTGATGAATTTGTTATGAATAAGGGCATGGCAGTCTGTTACTAAGAAAAAGACACCGGGCAACATACAATCGTTTTGTATCAAATTGTGAGAAAAGGAACCTGGAGTGGTGAGGGTCAAACACAGGTATGCCATTGTTCAATGGGAGAGTACCCCCTCAAATGATGTACTGAGCCTGTCAACAACAAGGTGGGAGTTGAGGGGGTACCACGAGGCAAAGTCAGTTAACCGGACGAGGGAGCCACACAGATAAATCACAATTCACTCAGGGAGCAGTCACACTCGATGACATATTCACTGGCTGGCTCTACAGCTCATTTGATAACGCTCCTGCCACGCCATTCATTTCTCTGAAGGATGAAAGGGAGGCTGAAAATGTCATCAGCCCACTGAGGCAGGAACACCAGTGACTGAGAATAAAGAGGGAAGGAGGTGCCTCATAATTAATTAAGTTTTTCTTCTTTTTTTCTTTTTTAAACCCTGCTTCAACCAGGATGATATCCCACTATGTTCCGGGGTGTTTCAATTAGACACACGTTGTAATTAAACACTGTGTCACAATGGGGCTTGCCAGATTTATGCCAGGGGATGAGTTACCGCCATTTGTTATCTTGATAAATAGCACAAACTGAAAAGAATATTGTGAGGATCCCTTTTGCCATTGCGCTACAGTAAAAATTATTAGTCTTGTCAATCATCCCAAATACTACATTGAAAGTGTTATGCAACATACCAGGAAAATAAAACAACTGAAGACCAAAACTGTGTGACAGCGCGAGAAATGGAAGACATGAAATGAATCATTTACCAAACATGAAGGCAGTTTTATAAATTCCTGCTTTGTTCAAAGGTTGTGACACACTCAAACGAAGTAACTACTGTATGCCGTATTCCGGGATACTTGACACACAGACGACTATTTCTGTAGATGATTGTTGATTTTTGGGCAAGTCGCGTTTATTGTATTTTGGAATTTGGCAGACCCCGCTGTACCATGCTGGGCGTTCCAGTGGCAGGAGGATGTTTTCTTTTCCATACCCTGAAAATTTGGTGGCTGAAACAGACGAGATTTTAAACCAGCTCAGAGAAGGTCTAAGTTGTGGCGCAGTTGATGTAGCCTTCCGCTGGCCTGGAAGCAAGTGAGCTGTGTTCACTCCCACAACGGCACAAATGCGCTTGTCTATGAAAATACAAAAATGAAGGAAACTACACCCATGCTCACAGTTACGCACTTTGTGCTAGACTACGCTGAGCATCAAAACTGGAGTATTAATAGCCCCAAGTATGCTGTACGTTTGGCTAACATTGTGAAGGATGCTCAAATTTGGTACACTTGCTCTCTTCCAATACACTTAGAAGAGGTGGACTTACAACTGCGCGTGCAAACACACACACACACAAACCCCGACCCCAGAATTCTGTGTGCTGTCGGCAGAGACTACAGTATAGCGTTAGATTTGTGCCACAATTACAAGCAATTAAGATGATATTTTGAGCAAAGAGTGTGTTTTGAGTGCACAAAAACATTCTTGAAAGTCTAGTCCACTGACGGCATACCGACCGGAAGAAGCTGCCAAGCCAATAAATATGACGTGATGGCACGCGTGCACTTTGTATGTGTGGCCTTACGCCCAATGAAAGTGTGGCTTAACTTTGCTTAAAGACTTGCCTCAGAGCAACTCTTGCAATAAGATTTAATTGTGCATACTAACACGATTAAATGCTTCTGGATGGAGACGTGGTGTAGAATTAAAGGAGTTCCCTGTCTTTGACATGCTATAGCTCCGGCGTTAGCAAGCTCTTACCCTGAGCCTCACACTAAAATCATAATCAGGCAACTCAAACAATAAATGTAATAATGCGCCCGCTAATAAAAGATGTAGTCTTAAGATGGTTGGTCAACTGTAATGGATGCACTTCAAGAGACGAACTGTGATGCGGCCCTAAACGCAAACAAGTTTGATATTCCTGTCCTAGTGTAAGCCGTAAGGAGCTCCGACAGTTCAGTGGAACAAACTTGCCTTGAGGATCCTAAAAATGTGGATTTGAGACAAGTAGAAAGCAAATACTGTATGTATCCTAAAAAAGAAAACTAAAGCAGATGCGCCTACATTTTCCCGCACAGCACTGCCAAGGTGAATTTGAGCAAGGGACCAAGCTCAACCTTGTCTTGTTTCTCTCTCCGCCTAATTGTGCAGAAAGTGAGCGGCACAAGAACTGAGTGAGGGTCCTTGACTGTGAAGTCAGAAAGGCCTGAACAGTTGTTAGTACAACAGAGGGACACTCAATGTCTGAGTCATCTTTCAACATGTCTTTGGGACATGGCAGTGATCATCTTGAGTGCAAGCCAACTTTTTTGTTAGATGTACTTTCAAGTGTACCTCATTTCAGAAAAGCCCATGGTCTCCACCAGCGTCTGCCTTTGTAGCCAAGTAGCTCACGCTGTGTTCTCGTATTTTGTCCTTCTACTTCTTGTTCATCAAATGAACACCCGCCCTTGTTGGGATTCGGTTCAAAGATCTTTTGGTCTCTGACAGTAGACAGCATGTAGACTTTGACTTTGTTAGTCTACGTATGTCAAATCTCATCAGGTCAAATTGATTTGTTCAATTCAAAACTAAATAAGTGTGAAATGCAACCTAGATCCTAGATCGAAGGATTTCTCTTTAGGTTCACACCGCTCACACAATGAAAATGTGTATAATGCTCAAGCACGGTTCACATCTAAAATCGAGACCTTGAACAGGCCCACTGGGCACCTATTTCTGGCCACGGAAATGCAAAGGCCTTTTCGCACAACATTTAGCATAAACCCATTGCATTTTGCATTCTTTCTCTTGAACCGGCACAAGTCTGACGTGATTTACATGCTAGGAGAGGAGACTACAGCTATGCTATGAATTTCCAATTGGAAAGGGAAATATGAGACTTTGTTTTAATTTTTGTCAAAGTGGAAATTACGTTTTATTTAAATTCAGATTTCTGTCGTTTTGAATGAAAAGGTTTTTTTGTTTTTGAAGAAAACTGTCACCAGTGATCTGACAATTGTCACTTTTGACATCTTCGAATACTTATCTGTGGCCCTTTAGGATTTGTAATTGAGTGTGAGTGAGGACATTTGCATCTTTATTAAATAACAACAAAATAACTTCAATGAGGTTCCTGATCTGGTCAGCTGTTTTTAAGACACCTCACAAGGATGCAGTGACAGCTCCGATGAAGTCTGAAGTGACAGCTGAAACTTTCAGCTAGGTAAGAGTTTTTAAAAAAAACACACACACACACATACATTGTCTTGGCAAAAAAGAAACCCGAAACCTTATTCAAGAGTGAGAGTCTTGGCTAGAGGGAACATGAGGGGGTCAACTACAAAATTGAGTAAGTATAAACCCAAATTGCTTTCACAGGTGCCCATTTTTAATTGTCAAAGCCTTGGTGGGGACCAGCAATCTCTCTTATACCCTCAGTCATGTTGTTTAGTAATGTGATTTTGTATTTTCTTGATTTAGCTATGAATGCTCACATGCTGACACGCATGGACTGGACCGCTTACATCCGAACACCTTTCGGTATCTCTGGTGCCTTTGTATGCATACTGTGCATGTGGTTGAACATTGCATGTTGCCATTTGTTGGATATGTAGTTCTATAGCGAATATGGCCAGTACCTGTATATATCGGACTTGACCATTAGGCGCTCCTCACAATGAAGGTAGAGTATATACTCCTGCCACACAGTCAATGTTCTATTTTTTTCCCCCCCATTTTGCTTGTTTTCCACATGTGGACAGCAAATTACAGGAAGACATTAATGTAAGTGTCATGTTCGATCCAAGAGCACTGAGGCAGAACCCCTAAAAGACAACCAACCACAACACAGATGCTGAGAGTCCCGAACATCAAGCAGCAATACGGAGGTAATAAAATCATATGAATTAATACAACACAAGAAGGTTATTTAACATATACAATGTGGCTAAATGAAGACGTATATATTTTTTGGAATCATCTATTAGTTTGCAAGATAATATATGCTTTTCAACAACTTTGTAGTGAGCTATCAACCGGGCTTCTTGTTGTTACGCTCTCCTTCATGGGTGGATTGTTTTGCTGGAGGCAGGGGAGTTCGACCAAAAGGGACCAAGCGCAAGGAAAAAAACAAGGTTTTGAACTTCTGTGGAACATGCTCAAATAGGACAATGTTTTAATAGGAGATGCTAAAAGCAAAAGCAACTACCAAATGGAAGTCGCGATGTTCTAATTTCCACCGCGCCTGGTGTGTAACGTTTCACAATGTAAGTGGAAATATGCTGTGGGGTTTTTGCAGGATTGGATGACTAAACATGATGCCTTTACTGGCGATAAGTGGCTCTGGTTTTAGGGCTCGTTCTGAATAAGACATGACTACAAAAATGTTAAATCATCTATGATTTTGTTTGGCTGGGATATAATTTATATTGCAATTTAGCTTGCCACAAAACTTTGTGAAGTGGGTGAGTAACATTCAAATTTGAACAACTAAACCAAGAATTACTTTATGTGCCATTATAAAACTCAACAATTGTAACAAAGGTTGTCACTGACAAATGATTATTTTTCCCCATGTACGATTGCGTAGTCTCTTTCAAGTCAATGTGTTGAAGAGAAATAAGCGCGGAAATGTGTTTCTATGCCTTTCTGTCCAAATACTCTCTGTCTAATCCATGGCAAAAAAAATCAAATGTAGGGGACCGCAAAACTGTGCTGGAAAAAAAAAAAAAAAAAAAAATGAGGTCATCAATGATGAAAATGACTTGTCCTGAAATCTTTGAGGTGCACAGCATTCTGTTCACAAGTCACAAAAGAGCGCTGCCATTCTTTTGTCATTAAGAATTCATTAATGCCACACTAACTAATTCACAATCATATCTGAGGCTTGTTCTTAATTGCTCTCTTGGCTTTTGATTTGGAAAGAGGCCTGTGATCAATTAATCGATTTTTACAAGCAGCCAGTGGAAATAATTTTCCTCCAAGCACAACAAGCATGCCTGTCTCCTTCAGGACAGACAGAATGAGGAAGAGGAACATAATAGATCTAACTTGAAAGGAAATGTCATCACACATAATATAACCGACAACAACGCCTTAATATAGCATTCTAGATCAACTCGGACAGAAATTTGGGGCCTTAGAAAAGTGTTTGAGCCGGACACAATCCTCTCTTAAAAATTGTAAGAATTTTAGCGGGATGCGACATTCAATTTGTGATTCCAAAAGACTTCACGGAGCCAGCTGTAATATTCAACTGAGGTACGGTCGTAAGTCAATATAGCGCGTCATTGTGCTGAGCATTTATGGTGAGCAGGCACGCTGATGACAGAGTTTAGAAAACTGCCTTTGAGACAAACTCCACCATGTCTCATCCTCAACCCCATTTGGAAGGGCCACACTCCTCTTCCCGGAGCATCCGTACAAATTATATGCTCTCAGTGGTTTTCATTGAATGATTTAGATGATGACTTTGGGTCAAGGTGAATGAAAGGTCAAGATTTAAATGAGTCTGTTGTACAAGAGTCACGGTGGAGTGTTTATTCATGGAGTGGTTTAATTTAGGCTATAAGAACATCATGTGAGGACATCTGACCACATTCCGGTTGCACCTGAAGCATCACATATTTTTTGCAGTAATTGAGCATCAATGAGGTGTTCGTGAAATACCACACAGTTTTACTGCGTTTTTTTGTCAAGGCTATTATGCATGAGCAAATTCGGTGGTGCTTTGAGATACAACTGACCCAACATATGACTTTTGCCCCATAGAAAACGCCACTGGGGCGATTTTTGCTTTGACTTGCGAGCGACAATTTGACATTTAAGCATTGAACGGTGGCAATGAACTCAACACGAGTCACTTCACAAAAAGCTGCAGTTTGGCAAATGGTGAAGAATTTTCCAAATAGAGGATTTCAAGTTGCTTATTGCCACAACCTGTTTTGGTTTGTTGTAAAATTAAACGCAAAGATTATAAATTGTGTACTTAAAACAACCACGTGCCTTGAAGTGCGCTGGCGTAATGGTAACTCATAATGGGGAATGCAATGCTAGCTAATAAATAGCATTGTGTTTATAACTATTCAAGCAATTGAGATTTGAACACAAGCAGTGGCGCAACACATGTAGATAGATTATATAAGTCATGTCAAGTACAACTTTATTGTCAAATGTGCTGTACGGATGAAATATCATATAATCTTTTTCCTCGGCTAAAATGGCCTCATTTTATTGTGGCTTCCTGTGTAGCTGTAACCATCTCTAAATATGCGCATGTCAGTATTATGCTACTCCCAGGTAGTCAAAGCACACACACCAAATGGAGCAGCACAATATCAATTGAGTGAAAGTGCAAATCTAACATGTTTTATATTTGTTAAATTATTGAGTGCTATTTACCGTTAAAATTACTCGAACAAACTCCAAAAAATTCAATAAATTCAGAAAGGGCAAAAAAAGCAATGGCTAGGACAAAATTATTGTCCAAACTGCTTAACGGTATACCGATCCCTGCATGTACGGTAAACAAATCCCGTTTTTTTTTCTCCAAACTATCAAAGTTAACATCTTACACTATACATCAATAATTATGCCCAAAAATGTACATCATGACATTAACCTGTAGCCATCGCTCTCTGTAGGTGTAAAACGCAGGATGGGACAGGATAGAGATGTTCAAAACTCTCCTTCTATTCTCTTCAGCAAAATATGAGGCTGATGTTGAAAGAATTTTCTCTCTACTTTTCAAAAGTGGAATTATACTCCAAAATAAAGAAGAAATATAACTGGACACAAAAATTTCTGTGAAACTCATAACCCGTGATGCAGCAGGGTTTAACTATGCATATGTATTTCCCTAAATAATAGCTCATATTAGCACAGTGTATCAGGTTCTTTGAGATACATCAATTAAGAGGAGAAAAGCCCTGCCCGAAAAAAAGAAAACACCCCACTTAAACGTAATGTAGTACTCTATCCGAGATTGATTCCAAATCAATCTTGATAAACAAAGTATGATTTCATGATGAAATCCAATAAATAGCGAGTGCATGACACAGAGCCGCTGACAGTCTTGACTTCAAAAGCGTTCACTTGGAGATGAATACCGGAGCACGGGGGCGGAGGGCATGATTAGCAGCCCACTTGGCTTCTCTGCCTGTCGTATGTGCTGTATATACATAGCATCAGTCACCTTGCCATCACCTAATTAACTCCTTCACCTTTACACAACAAAGTAGCACACTTCAAGCCGCCCTGTCTGACTGATTTGACACAAATACTTTATGAGTATTTTCAAATGAAAGGTGATTTTGAAGATGGTGCACGCATCGCTAATAGCCATCAAATGCCTCATCGGCTACTTCTTTTTAAGATGATTAAAGTCAGCGCAGCTTTGGAAAACTTGCCTGGCTCAACCGCTGGTAATTTCCTATGAAAGTGCAGTGCGTAGTGACGCGCTCACCGCCTCACACAAACATGCGCGCACACTCGCTCAGCTTTGTCTTTTCACTGAACAGCGTTCAGTTTGCGCCAGGAGCTGAAACTTGGGCAAATGAAAGCCTAAGGGCAGTCTGTGTCGGCCAGTGTTCGATGCTCTTTGATACGGTCTGTCTGGAATTGGAAATGAAAGAATCCAACTTTCTCTTGAAGTTTGATTTTTCTTTTTCTCTTTATTCTACCGATACGCTTGGCTTTGACAGGTGTCGGTAGAATGGTAATAAAGGGTCAAGTGAAAATTACTACAAATTCCATGTCGTTTCAAAAAAATCCATTCTGTTCAAAGTCCTTATCAGTCGTCTTATTTGAAATATATTTGGGTCAAGTTTGCTGCAATTGAGGGATTTCAGGGTCAATAGAATTAAGAAAAAGAGAACATTAGTTTCCCATCCATCACCACCGGTAAATAACATTTTTTCTATTCAACACAAAAACAATTTTAAATGTGTGTATCGTATTGAGTATTGCCTCCTGCAAAAGCCACTCTTTATGAGAACATTTCCATATTCTTCTTATAATCCATAATATCCCTCAACATTCCAAAAGGAGATGGGTTCTTTGACAGGGGAAAATATAGGGCTCACTGACTGCTTACACCAACCACAGGTAGCGGAGGGATGGTGTCACTTGGCCTGCAGCTGACCACTTACGAGATATAAAAAAAAAAAAAGACGATACCACAGATGGAACGTTTTTGCGATTTTTAAACATTGATTTATTTATTATTTTTTTTGGATACTGGTAACTGGCCCATGCATAATCACCACCTCAAAGCGACGGGACTCAAATTCCAACATTAGAAGGGACTTGATTCTATTCTGTGTCTGTGAGCCTTTCTCACTTTGATTCAGTCAAAGAAAACGTATGGTCTGTGTTGGATAAGTAGGACATATTTTAAAGACCACACCAATTGGTTCAGAAAATGTCGATGATTTTTGGCAAGAAAATGAAACACAACCTCATCATCAGAAAAACGTGTGGCAATGATGCCATGGCGCATATCTCAAACTAGCTCGACTGTTGTGATGTCACTGTGGGAGTGCTACGACATACTGTGATTAAGCAGCACAACATCACGGAATGATCTCAAAACATCACCTGATACCTTTCTTTGTTATTTCATCTTCGAGACAAAATCTCCGGTGATCCCACACAATTTCAAGGTGAAATGAATAATTCATTGAGAGTGGCTAAAAACATAACGCTGGGACAGAGAGCAAAAAGGCTTTAACGTAAACAATGAAAAGACATTCTTTATTCTGCAAGAAGAAAAATGTTATACGTTTTCAATCATGTGACTAAATGTGTCTTTTGTGCATTGTGTGTAAAATTCCTGTGAGCAACGTGCGCACGCTTGTGTGGTTTGGCGGAGGGTGGGGGGTCTCCGGGCTGTGCTGGTGATCTAGATGTGATTTCTCTAAATGTGCAGGATCTGCTTGGCATGCTCCACGTCTCGCCGCTATAGGCTTTGCTGGCTATAGCTTGTGGCGCTCCCGGTGGATTAAGCTCTTTCCACTAACAAAATGCAAAATACAAAATTAATAAAAACACCCTTTGAAACTGACAAATATGCCTCAGGCAAACTATCGGCCCGCCGGCTGCTTAAAATTTAATCAGTATTTTTTTCTTTATTTATTTTCCACCACGCTCATCTTTTTAATAACGCGTCGGCGGGAGTGTCTGTACACAAAGTTTTCCTCTGTCAAGAATTACACAGGGCCTGTCAATTCATGATCTCACTCCCTGGAGTGTTTGCCAGAAAATACATTTGGGAGTTTTATTGAATCTGAAAACCTTCTGTACTCTTTAAGGACCTTACAGCGGCTTCCACTGAAAGATATACTGTACAGCGGTACCTCCACTTATCAATGACCCGACTTACGAATTTTTCAAGATATAATGTTTAATTCTGCCGATTTAAAAAATATCCATTCAAATCTTGTTAGTGCCATTTCCAGTTGAAGTTAAAACAGATTTACACATTGTTAACCTTTGTAATGAAAAAAAAAACCTTTATAATTACCACAATGGAAATAGGTAATTGAAATAAATAAATAAATAAACCTTAACTCACTAGCTTAATGCGAACACACAATGCAAAAACGCCACGGATGGGCTAACGAATAGCATCAGGGCCACCTTTGCATAACCGTTTTGATGCCTATTTTAACAAAACCGATGCAGCAGCACATGTAGAGAAACAATATAACAATAGTTCCATCCACATATCCTCTGCAAAAGTGACTAGCATTACTTTAGGTCACTGAGTGACTTAGTTGCGAAACTGTTTTTTTTTCGTGTGTGCTCTATGTAAATATTGTACTGCACCTTGATGGCCAACACACCGGAAGCACAATATCAATGTACATAGAACCACTTTAATCATTTCCTATCCTATCTAATTCTGTTATTACCGTACGTTTTACGTGCAATACTGTACGGTGAAAAGCTATTTCTCTGACTACTAAAACATTTTGGTGGTGTTTCTTTGTTTGTTTGTTTTTCTGCAGGGCTGCGACAGATAATAGGCATCTGCATTCATCTCGTTATCAAGACCGTGTGAAATACAAGTACAAGTGAATTAAACTTATGAATCACAACTGTACATGAGCACTGCGAATTAACTCATTCACAAAAAATTTTAAAAAATCCTGCTCTTCTATTGCATTGTGTTGAACGAGTGAAACAGCATCAACCGTTGGAATTGTTTCTGCTGGAAAGCAACACTGAATTCCCTGATAAGCTCTCCCATGCTGATATAATATTCATGCCGTCATTAATAATTGAATTAAATTAACACACGGTGTCGAGTGTGAGTGATGACAGGCCATCAAATACTTATCTGGATGTCAATCAACTCCCCCGCAGTTCACTCGGTACAGTAATAGGCCATAAAAGGGAGCACTCAAGAGTGCTTCAAGCGCGAGAAAACATATTTTTATTGTCTTGCCAACGTACAGTATTTGTGACGAATCCGCCTTCAGGCCGTTTTATTTTGCCAACTGTACAGGAAAGACTTTGAGAAGCATTTGGCAGTCTAATGTCAAATATTTGTTTTTCCATTATTCCCACAGCATGATGGACACTGCGTTTGGAATCCTTGGAACAGCCACAATATTGTAACCACACAAAATGATATCCCATGCATGCAAGTACTGTAGTTTGTTGAGTACCCTGCCATGAAATAGAATCTCTCAGAGAGGTATTACTCGATATTATGCATGACTATTCCATTGATGAAGAACTGTACCCCATTAACCTGAAAGCTATTTCTAATATTCTATTTATTTATTTATTTATTTTACTTTTGACTGACACGTTTATACAACTAGAACTATACAAACAGGTACATCTGCAACTAACACAATATTTAAATTGTCCTCAACGATCACCGTGATACACTTAAATGACAGCATTAAAGGTTATTGTAACAGTGAGTCGTGTAAAAAAACTCAACTTACACAGTAGGAAAAAAAAAGAGAAGCAAAAGAACATTGAAACAGTTGCACACAAAAATACGATCAAATACCAATTTGAAATCCGAGCATGGTTGACCGTTACATGTGTTTGACAGAGAATACATTTTATTCAAATTTCAAAAGAATTGAGACTTAATTCTCAACCAGTTGTGCTCGTAAGTAGGCTCATCATTTTTTCCTTACACATTAGTAAGTTTGACTGTGAGGTAAATTCCCCTTGACAGCTTTTTCTCCTCTGTGTAAAAAGCTTCCAGTTTTCTTCCTTTTCTTACTTTCTGAGTTATTAATTAAGATCATGAGAGTCAACACTTTGAGCTGAGGTCCATCCCAAGACAAGAAATGCTTGAAATTCCTTGCCATAAATATGCACAAGCAATCTATTATGCATATCATTCTTTAAATACCATATAAAATGTGTTTTTGTGACTAAATCTTAATTTTGCATATGCTTTTAAGTAACATTCATTAAATAATAATGAGCATGAAATTGATGGCAGAAGCAGCTTTGGTCCTGTCAATCAAAGGCGCGCAAACCCACTCCGACACTTTCCGTCTCTCATCACTTCCAGCTGCCAGGCCATCATTGTTCACGCCTGCGTCTCAGAGTGAAGCCGAATCAGCACATACTGTACGCCGCTCTCTCGGCTTTCACTTTTCCCATCTTTACACTTAACTAAAGGTCAGAAGGGTCGTTAAATTCCACAGCAGATGTTTCTGCGCCAAGAAATGAATTGATCTGAAGCCACTGTCGGGCCCAAAAATGATCTGTGCTTCTGTGCCTCAGAGTCGAATGCCCCAAAAGTGGTACAATTTGGAGTTCAGCTCATTTTTGGCAGGGGTAAATATTGCCTCTAAAGTGCAGTTCAAACCGGAAGGCAAAGAGAAAAAGTGGCTTGATAAACATCGCAGCAAATAAGTCATCCTGCATCGTGGAATGTGCTTAACTGTACAATAATAGAATTCTGATCATCAGAGGCAAGTTATGTACGTTCACTTGAGGGCGGATGGTTGTCCGTCTCTGTGTGCTCTGCGATTGGCTGGCAACCGGTCCCGTGTCTACTGCCCGAGGACGGCTGGGATCAGCTCCAGCACCCCCCCCTGCACGACCCTTGTGAGGATAAAGCGGATCAGAAAATGGATGGAGAATACTTTAATTTCTATTTTCACGTCCGTTTTTTTTTGTTAAAAAGAAAGGCTTCTTTTACTTTTTCTGTAACCTTAAGACAATTCATTGTGGCTGAATTTAACATCGTGTGTTATTTGAATCTGATTTGGGTTTTTATTTGTGTCGTTGAAGCGATATTGTTCATCAGTATTTCAATTGGAACATTCCCATTTTACTTTTTTTTTGTCCATGCACTTAAAAAGAAACATCAGAAGTAAGTCACCAGCTACACGGAACTTAAGTAAGCATTCAGTCTAGGGCTACGACTAACAATTGTTGAAATCATCCACTTAAGCTATTGATTCGTTTGTCTATAATTTTATGAATGAAATTTTTAAACATGTATTCATTTCCATTTATTTATTCCAAAACAGAACTTTTCTTTTTTAGTGCAGAAAATCCACAAATGCAAATTCATTGTGATGCAGTTCTGGATTTGGTTCATAACGTTCACCAGAAAAGCTTCAAAAATGTTGCTTATTATTTTCCAACTTAAAGTACTGAATTTAGCGTACTGAATGCCACTTGAGTTTCTACTTTCATGATTGGCTTTCCTGTTGTGGGAAATATGCCGCCAGATCGGATCAATCCTGATTTTCCAGAAATCAGGATTACATGTACCGTATTTTCCACACTATAAGGCGCACCAAAAAGTCTTCCATTTTCTTAGAAGCTCATGGTGCGCCTTAAAATCCGGTGTGCCTTGTTTATAGTCATTATGGTAATACCTTGACCCCAAGATGGCTCCTTCCTGGAGACATGCTTACAATGTTATAACTTGCTGTAGGTTCAGTGAACCGTGTCGCTGCTTTATTAAATACGTTTTTGTTGCAGCTCCGGAAAAAAGAGAGCTGTGGTGTTATTTTTTTAAACCCACATTTTATGAATGTTTTTCACAGTCTCAACAAATACAGTTACGTCTGTCCGTCTCCGTGCCTTCTCTTCTTCCTTTGACTCGAGAGGCATTCATGACCGCCTCGGAAAAACGTAAATTAACTATTCCTTCATTGAAACTACGAAAATTGAAAATAATGCGTCAAAACAGAAAATCAAGCGATGAAATCACAAAATAAATTCTATAGCCCCCCCTACAGAATTTATTTTGTGATTTCCTTGTTTGTGAATACAGTACACAACAAAGGAATAAATAACAAACACTTCCGAGACAGTCCAGTCACCGACAATTCACTGACATCTGATCGTTCCGTTGCAGCTACACTCAAGGAAATGCCAAAATAAATTCTGGAGGGCTATAGAATTTATTTTGTGATTTTCTGTTTTGATGCATTCATTACTGCATTTTAAATGTTCGTTATTTCATTGAAGTAATCGTTAATTTACGTTTTTTGGAGGCGGTCATGAATGCCTCTCGAGTCAAATGAAGGGCTGTCGCTCCATCTTATGGATGCATTGTAGATTGCGCCTTATATTCCAGTGCGTGCAATACAGTATATGAAAAAAATTACAAAATAGGCCATTCATTGAAGGTGAGCCTAATAATCCAGTGCGCCATTTAGTGCGGAAAATACGGTACATATAATTCACATCACTAAAATATCTATCTATCAATAGCTAGATCTCTATCCCAGCTTTAGCGAGTGAGCGACCGGGAGAAGTTCAACATGTCTCCCAGGGACAAGAACCACAGATGCGCCAACTCCCCCATTGCACTTTTCCAGTGGAACACAGACACGGAGGTATTTCAGGGGACAGCGCCTTTGATGTGAGCAATTTATAAGGCTAATTATACAAAGAGGGTAATAACAATGGAGACCGCCAAGCGCCCGTGTGTTTACCCTCTCTGTGTTTACATCATAGACAGGTCCTTGAGCCATGCGAGCGCACACGCGCACGCACGTACACACACACCAAGTGCGAGACAGTTGAGAAAACAGCTGGGGTAATTCTCAGTTGTTCGTATGCAGATCATAATAACAACAAACAATGAAAAGTGCCTGACATCAAAGAAAGAAACGATGCATTTCGACGCTCAAGAAAAGAGGCAAAAGACTTTTGATGCACTGACTTCCTCCAAGATTTAATTGATAGCGCTGCTAGTTGAGTTTGCTGGATGGCTGCAGGACAATGCTCGTATTATCATGAAGGCCCCTGCCTTTGGCTATCAGATCTTGTTGCTTGCATATTTATTGTATATTGTATATTCATGCCCCGCTTGTATTCTATCACCTAAATTGGCTGGTGCGTCATGATCTCCCGCGTGGGCGGTTGATTATGTTTTGGCAGTTTCTGCTTTTCATGAAGGAATCGATCTAAAAGAAAAAAGGGGGGGGGGCCAAGATAACAAGCTTCATTTCACTGACATTTGCTACAAATGTTGCGCTGTCACGGAAGACAAAACCTCTTCAAAAAACTCTGGACAACGGTTTTAAATTTTTCATTCGGAACATGAATTCTTTTTTTACCTCAAAAGAATGGCTACGGCTGTACTTATCTACCTTTCATCATGCTGGCTAGTTATTGCGCATGCCAATCGCCCCATGCATTAGAAGAACATTAAATTTGGAATAACAGCACTATTCAGGTTCAAATAATGAGCATTTAATTATTGACAGGGGATGAATATTTCACAAAGCCACTGCTATTTCACTCGGATGGCCTCATGTGAAGTAGTACTAAGGACATGACGTCCTTCTGACCCAGAAATCCTCCTTAAAGCTCCATTATTCAACCATTGCTCGAGTCTTGAGCACAGTGAGGTGTGAGTCATGACAAAGACTGCTGTGGTTAAAAACAGAATCAATAACATATTTATAGTTTGAAACTCTACATCTTCCTAAATTGGACACAACATCTCCAAAGTGGCCCCCTGAACTGTCCTTCACTATGTGCTTCGGTTGAGTCAGCACGAGTTGTAACGGGAACTTTTCTCCATGCCAAGGACACACGGACAGCCTGTTGAAAAGGTCCTCCAGTCATTCATTTATCAAGGAAATTATGTTCATCTCTATGATTTGGGATTTCATTGTATATTTGTTTTTTAAGCAGACTAGTTCACGTGGCTTGTAAAGGGGTAGTATCACCACAGCGACGGTAGCAGCAATCTGGATCCGACTCAATTTTCGCAGTTAGCATTTGCACTGGATTATATTTTTCGTACGGCCGTGCGCGTCATCGACAAAGTGAGTGGCGGCACACCAGTATACGGCAAGTGCCTTATTAGCATTAGCCATTATTTGTGGCAGCAGAACGCGCTATTTGAATGTTTTACGTGATGCCAATTTGGGAAAGTTACCCTTTATCGATCACCGAGTCAGTAGAAATCCACTGCCGGAAGTAGTGCATATGTTTTTCAGAATAAGAGCATTGTACTGTACGTGCTACATTAAGTGTGTACTTTGCCAAAGCTAATAGCATTTTTGATATCAGTGGGCGTTCTGGCCTGTTCTAACATCCTTGTGATCTTTTGAAACAGTAGTTGCGCCCCAATCCAAGTAGCAGCACTCCTGTCTATAAATGCTCTTCGTCGTGGTCTTCTTCTTATACTCCTTCATTTTTTTCTATTTCTTTCGTGTCTTGGTTCATTGGCGGAAAACACCTCTTTGGTACATTCCGCCAATCACTGTACAGGAAGCGCAAAGCATTTCCAAATATAGTCGATGGAAGCAAACTTGCTTTTTCAGCCCCGAGAACAAACACTCAAGACAGTCTTGAATATAAATCAGCTCCCCAAGACCACAACCATAAAGGTTGATATGTCTGATGTATAAGACTCAAAGAAAGCCAAGTCAATTCAGCTTTATTTTATCTTGAAACACACGCACACACACACACACACACACACACACACTGTAAGCAGGAAAATGGCCCCGTCAGTGACGGACTGAGAGGACGGACGAAAATCCACTTCTGTCAGTGTTCAGTCTGTCATTTTTATTTATCTATTTATTTATTTATTTATTTTTTGCCCCTTCATTCGTCAGTCGTTAACAAAACAGCCTTCCGTCAGTGACAGCCTGAGATTTGTCCTTGACACTGTTTCTTACCCCATAGCCACTTGTTTGACATAGCTAAATTCTCGACACCTCTTTGGAGTTTACACTGCGGTGGGCATTCTAAGATCAGGTCTGTATCTCTCTCCATTCAATGTGAGGTGGGAAAAAAATACAGATTGACAGAAAGGATGGCGAGACATAACAAGATCTCCATCCACCCCTCCGGAGAATGAACCAGTCAAATGTGTCAGTCATCTTACATCCACCTCATTCCACTGCCCGCAACTCACTCTGCAGATGTGTGGCATTTAGTTATTGATTGTAAAAGGCTGTCTCTCAAAAAAATAAAACATTAAAATAATAATAACAATAATAAATAAAATACTGAAAGAAAGGCCGTAGTACTGAAACTGTATTATATCCTTAAATTCAGGTATTAATTGATTGTGTATCCTTATTCTGGTTGACAATCGTCCAATATAGTTCCATATAGGTCCCGTCATCCACCCTTCTGTGAAGCAAATGTCGTTTTCAAAATGTAATTTAAAGACTTTGGTAGTAACTCTCCATAATCTCCAGATACGCGGCAAGGCAGATATTTCATTTTATGACTTTTAACAAACAGGACACAATTATCCAATTACTTCTCTGTCGTGACTCCAAAAAAAAAAAAATTAAAAAAAAAACCCTACACTCTGTCTCAGAGACGTTCTCCTGTTCCTCATTTTGTTTGGCCTGACCTCTAATTCTGACATCCAGCACAAATCAAGTGCAATGGCGAACCATTTGACTTTGCCTTTTAATTTTCAGAAACTATGCCTATTCAGACCCCAATCACCAGGTGACAAGTGGCGACAAGGGTTTCCCTCCGCTCCTTCATTCCAACACAAATTAGAGTTCTGCTTACTGTGTGGAAATTAACTAGTATTTAAAATGCCATAGCTTTTACGTGTGTGTAAATCAGGGCTCGGGACATCCCTCTCCGTGTACATCTCCACTTTTCCAGCTGGGCTCTCTGTAGATTTGCTGTGTATCTTCTTGACTGAAGCTGACCCCCGCGTACTGACATCTTAATTACATCTTTAGGAGCCTTTGAAAGATGTCAATGCGCCAGGGACATATGGCTTCACTCTGAAGTCAGTAGGGTCAGATGAGCAGTTAGGAGTCGCTCGATGACAAAGGCATACGGTTTCCACTTGCCTCTTTTCGATTAAATTTTATTTATTCATTTATTTATTTATTTATTTGTTTAGCAAGCATTCATGACTTGACTTTGGGATTCACTAAGCTCTTCTCCATCCCTCCTTTATGGTCATGCTGGCAAGGTTGGTATAATGGGTAATTCATCCTCAGACTCACAAGCAAGCCCCCCGCAATGCTTCTGACAGCTGAGAAATGTCATTACAGGCCATAATGAAGAATGAAATCAGTTATAGCATCACCACATGCGCAAAATTTAATTAGGGATCTCTGAAGGTCAGCTCAAATGCTTTGCCTATGATGTTTTCATGTGTGCACAATGTTGGGTGCGGATATATATATATATATATATATATATTTCTACTTGAGATTGGAAAGAGGCGGGTCCAAAATAAAATGAGGATTAAACTAGAAACATGTAAAAATGGCAGTAAACAAGCAACGGTTTAACAAAAGCAACTGATCAGACATTGAGATTAAAATGAGGTGCAGTGCAAAGCCCTTTTTCCCTCATCTCTTGCTACACCTTCACACAATGTACAATTAGAGCTCATACGGGAGTGAGACACAGCCTTAGTGTTGCATCAATTTGCAGATCATTTAGTCTTTTCACACACACCCGTTCTCCACTAAAAGTGCACAAATCAAAGCGGCATAAAGATGAAAATAGAGCATGACGGGGGGAGAGGGAAAAAAAGTCATGGAAATTACTTTTGTTTTTTGCACTCTGATTTTTATTTAACTTGTAAGTGATCATTCTGCCTTTTAGTTACAGCTGTCAGCCTTCATTAATGTGCATTATAAATTGCATCAAAGTGCATAAGGCAGTGTGTGATTAATTTATACAGCTCTTTACGTGGAAGGAAACTGCGCAGGTGCTGAGGAGCCTAATGACTTGGCTTGGGTGGCACAGCTAATCGTGACCCTCCCGTTTCAGCTTTTTGCGTGGCAGGGAACGCGTGTGTTTGCCACACGAGCATCACTTGTCAGTGTCAAACAGCTGACAAAAAAAAATCATCAAACGTACGCCGTAGCACCATTTCCCTTTTGTTAAAATGCTTCCCTTTACTATTACTGATATCGCACGTGTGTATTTTGAAATCGTATTCGTATTTATTTTTAGCCTGCCCAACAGGGTTATTGTTTGATCTCATCCAAGCCCACGCGAAGCAACTTGAATTCCCTGCAATATGGTGGACAGGACACAGCTTCCATTTGGCATGTTGTTGTGATTACACAAGAGACGTGGCTCACAGATGCAACCATGATGTGAGACAACCTCTTCAATTTCCTTCTGTACATCTGCTTGCTTTAACAAGCACCTATGGAGAGTACAGTGCTGTACAGAGGTTAAAAAAAACACACACACGCACAACAAAAAAACATTTTCTTCCCTAGAAAGTGCCTTACTGTTATTAATCGACCGACTGTCCTGTACGCTTGCGACCTCTAATGGATTCCACATGACTACAGGCCAAGCCCAGACAAGAGCACGGGCCCTCGCTAACATGACAAACATTAGGCTGCACGGAAGGGAGGGGGAAGGGAGGACTTGACGGTCTCTCAGTGTCCTGTAACTGATGTGTCGCGCTCCGAGCCGTCTCCCTCGGGTGGGACGTGGATGTATCCACTCTGACAAGCGTCTCGCTCCTTCCTCTGTGTCCCGACGAGCCTATTATCATGAGGTCCCGCGAACGTTGTGCATTCTGGGAAGTGGCGCATAAAAGAATGATCAGGCTAAGCTTTCAGACAGAAGTTATTCACACAGGCAGGCTCTTTGTTGAACAAAATGGAAATGCTGCGACGAGAGGTGCACCTGTTGCGTGTCCTTGCGGAGAGGCAAGCACTCACACTTGGCATTATGTGCCTTATTATTTATATGGGGCTGTCAGCTAATAATGCATGGCTCTCTCTCACCGGAGCACTTTCTGCCATCTTTGAAAGTTATGGCAAGAGGCAAGCGTGGTTTCACAGACATCTGGGGTCCGCTCACAAGGGTGTTGTCTGAAGAAGTCCTTCCCACTTACACTGATATAACGCATTTGTGCTGCCGCGAGACAGAAGCAATCTTTATCTCTTCCTCTATTTTGCAGAATAAATCAACTGTTGAGATGATGACTTTTGGACTTGAGAAATAATTTAGGAACGAATAAAACTGTTCAAAAAATAAAGTCCATTTAGCTGCCTGTTAAAGTTGTTGTTCTTTATAAACAGAACTGACGGGAAACAGAGGGACAAAGTTGACCCGCATTCTGAGGTCAGAACAAAGGAGGTGAAGTTCAACACCGAACGCTCACTTCTCCCACCCTGTTGGGTTGAAAGCTATTGTCATTGTCTGACAACCTTGGTGTCAGTCACCCCAGACCCTGAGAGTGAGATGGCCCATTCACAGCTCTGATCGACCTTTACGTATCTGTAGTATGACCTCCAGGGAGCCATTTTCACCAGACATCCCAAGAATATTGGAAGTGTTGATAAGCGTAGTGGTCCAATACTCATCCTTGTGCAGGTCTGTCAGGTCTGACCAGAACTACAGGTAATGTTTGGTTGTGGTCGGGGGCGTTCTGGCCATCTGGAATTTCGGGAAAATGTAGGGATTTTGCCGATAGGCTGGTCTATTTCCACACGGTCGAACCACAAATCTTATTTATATATATATATATATATATATTTTATATATATATATATATATATATATATATATATATATATATATTTTTATATATATATATATATATATATATATATATATATATATATATATATATATATTTATATATATATATATATTTATATATATATATATATATATATATATATATATTAGAATACAGGGATCCCAACAGAATAACTTTTTATCTGGCTGGTTATGTCAGCAATGGTACAAATCAAGTAAACAAATAATCAATTTTATTCTTGCCTTCAGAATTTAAGAACATTCAAAAATCCGATCTTTTTCAGCTGAAACCGGTTTCTTTAAAGTGCAAATTTAAATGGGACTGCTGAAGTGGTCTTCCTTCATTTTCTGGTATGGTGTCTCGCAATCTATCGGTCAGTGAAAGGTCAACCTTTTCATCGTAGGTGAGTATTGAGATGCGCATATGGAGCGATTTTATAGATAGATAGATAGATAGATAGATAGATAGATAGATAGATAGATAGATAGATAGATAGATAGATAGATAGATAGATAGATAGATAGATAGATAGATAGATAGATAGATAGATAGATAGATAGATAGATAGACTCATCCATCCATTTTCTGATCCGTTAATTCTCACAGGGACAGGGACATGGGCGTGCTGGAGCTGATCCCAGCTGTCTTTGGGGCAGTAGGCGGGGGTACCCTCTGAACTGGTTGCCAGCCAATCTCTCTCTCTCTCTCTCTCTCTCTCTATGTATGTATACACATACACACACACACAGGAGAGAGAGAGAGCGAGAGAGGTGAATGTGTCACTGCATTAGTGTTTTCCTTCCCAGTTGCTGCTTAGCCTGAAGGGGTTAAGGGCATTGTTCACTTATGTGAGAGGGACATTTTTTATGCACGAGTGAGCCCTGATTAGAGGGTGAGTCTTAATGACAACTAATTAGCGAATCTCTTTAGCCCTGGCGTAATGATCAAACGAGCTGTCATCGGGTACCTGATACAATGATCCTCTCACTCTTGATATGATATTTTATTCCTCTGCAATTATGCAGCCCCCACTGCACCACATGTGTTTATTGCCTCAAGCACACATGTCAAATTAAAGAGCAGCTTATGCACCTGATATTTAATTATTGCCTGCTGCACCACCATGCACAATGGCAAAATGTCAAAGGCGGCAATCTACACTGCTTCAAGCACGGGCGATTGGGGCGCTGCGATCACCGTGCATTCGAGCGCACGCAAACAAATCGGAATTTTGAAATAGTCAACATAAATGGAAACATTTACAGCTTGTGTATGCTCAGTTGATCATCATGTGGCGTGCTGCCACATCGATCTCGTGCTTGCCGTTGGAGAAAAAAAATGCACATCATTACAATTATTTTATTTTATTATTTTTTTAACAACACCTTTGTATTCATTCATTCATTCTCCAAACCTCTTTTGCACACTAGGGTGGTGGGCGTGCTTTTTCAGTAAATGTCATGGTTTCAATTAGCAGAGGAGTTAAGTATGACACTACAGAGAGAGAGAGAGAGAGAGAGCATTTTCTTTTTTTTAAAGAAATTGTCTGCCTCACAATTTCACAAAGAATATGATTCTTCATCTGTGTGTTCCTAAATTGCTGATGATTCCTCTAAAAAAAAAACACACACATTTGCAAGAGAGAGCATATCCATTACGACTGGATTCTGACTGTGTTTGTATTAAAAAGAACAAAAAACATAACATGAGCTTTCAGCTCTCCCTGTCATCAACGCAGCATTTCAAATGTATATTTGGACAATATCTGGAGTGACATTATTCTCCTGCCTACTTCCCCCTTCCAACTTGATTCTTCCCTTTCCTTACTGCTAAGTGCTATTCAGATTGAAGTTAACATTGTGTTGCGGTCCCCTAATTATACACTTGCAATAAGTGTTTAATTTTTTTTTCCCCCCTCACTTGGCCTGATTGATTTTGTCAAAGCTTTGTTGAGTATCTCCATCTCAGTTTGAAAACGGGGGGGGGGGGGGGTGGCCATTTGAAAAGGACAAAATGGAACTCAAGAAAACAATTATTGGTCCATTTTCCTTTTGCATGTTTAGCTTTGCTGTATTTCTGTAAGCACAAGTGGGATGACTTCATTCTTTCACATCCTGACTGTGAGGAAAGCAATTAAGAAGCTTCGCTTTTTTTTTTTTTTGATGAACTCATTGAATTGAAATATTAATTGCTCGAGCTCTGATGAATTCCGGAGGTAGCTCTGCCGTTATGATTTGACTTAAACCTCCCCTTACGTGTTCATGTCAAAGGTAATAAATCTGAGACGAACACTGGAACATTAAATCCATCCTGCCTTGTAAAATTTGATTTGCGACAGGGGCATGGCCCGACATTGTAAACATTCAGAGCTCAGCCTAAACAAGGCAGCCTTCAACACAAGTTGTTCCCTGGAAGTTGTCATCAAAGTTAAGCCGGAGCGTTTAGTTTGCTTGCATAGTTGTTTTACTTTTGTGAGAAGAAGAAGAAAAAAAGTAATAATAATAAAAAAATAAATGCGCTCTTGCAAGGCACATCGCATTTCCATTTTGACTACACCAATCTTTGAGATGGTGAGTATTGAGATGCGCATATGGAGCGATTTTATAGATAGATAGATAGATAGATAGATAGATAGATAGATAGATAGATAGATAGATAGATAGATAGATAGATAGATAGATAGATAGATAGATAGATAGATAGATAGATAGATAGATAGATAGATAGATAGATAGACTCATCCATCCATTTTCTGATCCGTTAATTCTCACAGGGACAGGGACATGGGCGTGCTGGAGCTGATCCCAGCTGTCTTTGGGGCAGTAGGCGGGGGTACCCTCTGAACTGGTTGCCAGCCAATCTCTCTCTCTCTCTCTCTCTCTCTATGTATGTATACACATACACACACACACAGGAGAGAGAGAGAGCGAGAGAGGTGAATGTGTCACTGCATTAGTGTTTTCCTTCCCAGTTGCTGCTTAGCCTGAAGGGGTTAAGGGCATTGTTCACTTATGTGAGAGGGACATTTTTTATGCACGAGTGAGCCCTGATTAGAGGGTGAGTCTTAATGACAACTAATTAGCGAATCTCTTTAGCCCTGGCGTAATGATCAAACGAGCTGTCATCGGGTACCTGATACAATGATCCTCTCACTCTTGATATGATATTTTATTCCTCTGCAATTATGCAGCCCCCACTGCACCACATGTGTTTATTGCCTCAAGCACACATGTCAAATTAAAGAGCAGCTTATGCACCTGATATTTAATTATTGCCTGCTGCACCACCATGCACAATGGCAAAATGTCAAAGGCGGCAATCTACACTGCTTCAAGCACGGGCGATTGGGGCGCTGCGATCACCGTGCATTCGAGCGCACGCAAACAAATCGGAATTTTGAAATAGTCAACATAAATGGAAACATTTACAGCTTGTGTATGCTCAGTTGATCATCATGTGGCGTGCTGCCACATCGATCTCGTGCTTGCCGTTGGAGAAAAAAAATGCACATCATTACAATTATTTTATTTTATTATTTTTTTAACAACACCTTTGTATTCATTCATTCATTCTCCAAACCTCTTTTGCGCACTAGGGTGGTGGGCGTGCTTTTTCAGTAAATGTCATGGTTTCAATTAGCAGAGGAGTTAAGTATGACACTACAGAGAGAGAGAGAGAGAGAGAGCATTTTCTTTTTTTTAAAGAAATTGTCTGCCTCACAATTTCACAAAGAATATGATTCTTCATCTGTGTGTTCCTAAATTGCTGATGATTCCTCTAAAAAAAAAACACACACATTTGCAAGAGAGAGCATATCCATTACGACTGGATTCTGACTGTGTTTGTATTAAAAAGAACAAAAAACATAACATGAGCTTTCAGCTCTCCCTGTCATCAACGCAGCATTTCAAATGTATATTTGGACAATATCTGGAGTGACATTATTCTCCTGCCTACTTCCCCCTTCCAACTTGATTCTTCCCTTTCCTTACTGCTAAGTGCTATTCAGATTGAAGTTAACATTGTGTTGCAGTCCCCTAATTATACACTTGCAATAAGTGTTTAATTTTTTTTCCCCCCTCACTTGGCCTGATTGATTTTGTCAAAGCTTTGTTGAGTATCTCCATCTCAGTTTGAAAACGGAGGGGAGGGGGGGTGGCGTCCATTTGAAAAGGACAAAATGGAACTCAAGAAAACAATTATTGGTCCATTTTCCTTTTGCATGTTTAGCTTTGCTGTATTTCTGTAAGCACAAGTGGGATGACTTCATTCTTTCACATCCTGACTGTAAGGAAAGCAATTAAGAAGCTTCGCTTTTTTTTTTTTTTTATGAACTCATTGAATTGAAATATTAATTGCTCGAGCTCTGATGAATTCCGGAGGTAGCTCTGCCGTTATGATTTGACTTAAACCTCCCCTTACGTGTTCATGTCAAAGGTAATAAATCTGAGACGAACACTGGAACATTAAATCCATCCTGCCTTGTAAAATTTGATTTGCGACAGGGGCATGGCCCGACATTGTAAACATTCAGAGCTCAGCCTAAACAAGGCAGCCTTCAACACAAGTTGTTCCCTGGAAGTTGTCATCAAAGTTAAGCCGGAGCGTTTAGTTTGCTTGCATAGTTGTTTTACTTTTGTGAGAAGAAGAAGAAAAAAAGTAATAATAATAAAAAAATAAATGCGCTCTTGCAAGGCACATCGCATTTCCATTTTGACTACACCAATCTTTGAGATGAGATGTGTTTATTTTAAATTGCAATATTATTGAGTTGGAGAGTGGGCGCACCACCCTGACGAGCAGCCCACTGACTGACTGCTCCGCCGGTCCCCGGTGGACGCAATGTTATCTTCCCACCGGTTCTGCTGTACAGTTTGTGACAAATGTTGATTGATGTTACAGGTTTGTGGAGCTAACTGATTGTGTAGGCCAGTGAATCCCCAAATGAGGCCTTCATTTAAAAGCAGCTTGTTTTTCCATTTGACATCATTTATTCCTAAGCAAATGTGTCAGTATGTGGAGTCAATGCAAGTTTGCTTTGCAAAAAAAAAAAAAAGATGTCCATGAAAGCAAATGATTTTAATGTTAATTACGTTTCAACGGCGAAGAACCTCACAGTCGGTAAATAGTGTTCAAATCAGAGCTGTACACACATGTTAAGTAGATGCAGGGAAGAATGCAGTGTGGGGAGCGGGGAAGTTTCTGACAGGGTGCCCCAGATGCCAGTATAACCCAGATGTTGTAGTGTTGCTCCAAAAACCACAATCACAACATATGGTAATTGCTACAGAATTATTTTGGCCAGTGCCCTAACCAGGGGCTGATAAAATAAAAAGCCTGCAACTGCTACCGGGGTTCGCGGAATGAACAGCTGCCAAATCTAACACGATATGTCAATCCGCTGAGGGAAGAGCCACCAGGTAAAGCCATCAGGGTGAACGATGGCCACAGAGTCCTGCGGGGACACGGGTGAATAAATCCACAGATGTCTCAACGTTCTGTAAAAAAAAAAAAGTTGATTGTTTATATAGCTCTTGTTTGACCTGAATAATGGAGAGAGAAAAGAGCTCTCACTCTCCGGCCGCAGACGTCGCATCTGCATTGGAGTCGTTACGTGACATATGTATGCCACAATAAAAGCATTTCCTGTCGGATTTTTGTCAAATGGAGTAGATCCGTTTCCAGTGGTATTAGGGCAAATTGTTTCAGACATAATCCGTGTACAGATAAAACATTTTATCACACTGAATGATATGACTTAGAAATCACCATCAATTTCTAATCATTGAACTCTCGTATTTGTAAATGCAGATGTGGTTTTTTTGTGTGTGTTTGTTTTTTGCTGTTTAACAGCACTGTGGTGTGTTTATGTTTCAACGCAGTTGAAATCAGCCATTATTCTTCCAAAGTTCAGAAGCAGCCGATGTGGTAGAAAATGAGCCTTGTTGCATTTCTCAAGTGAGTGTTTTAAGCTGGGCGTAAACACAAACATGCACGCTTTAATACACTTGTGAACACCAACACAGACCACAGTACTCGCATATGCCCAGAGAAAAATACACACCGAATCCACCCAAGCAACATGAAGGGGCGAATATATGAGGGGGAAAAAAATAAAAACACATTGGCCACCATCTCTTCTGAGTTTTTAGCTCCACCATCTGGTCTTCAATGACACAGTCCCCAGTTCTGCACAAGCACTTCCTTTGCCACATACCAAGTACAGAGCTGCACATTCAGGCAAGGAATATTACAGAGCACTTTATTTTTTATTTTTTTACCTTGACAGAAAAATATGAAGAAATGAAAAAAATAATAATAATAAATAATGTGCTGCAGTGGGGGAGCCTAACTGCAGCATTGTGGTTGCCTGAAAGAGAGTCGTATTATATTGCTTGCGAAGAGAAACTCATACACTGAGGTTTTTGCTCACTTGGTGTTTGACTGGCAGAGGAAGGAGGGTGGCTCACTTTAAAGGAGATCATTTTATCAGAGACTTTATCAAGACTCATCGGCTTTTGAAGAGAAGCCAAAGGGATTGTTCCTGGCAGGTTACACAAGTGGCGCCACCATCAATTATTCTTCTGCTTGGGAAATCTGACATGGTTTGTCGCGTGATTACGTGCCGCGGGTCGGGAGCGATGTTTGTTCTAGTTGGAAAATGCCTCCTGTATTGTCAAGAAAATACATGATTCTCATTCAATGCCCATTTGTGCTATTATCAAAAAGAGCAGAAATGTTGCAAACCCATTTTAGTCATTTCTTAAATTGGCAATCCTGGCGATGCATCTCAACAAATGCAGACAGCACAGGTTCAATAGTTGGTCAGGTGAACTTGACTGGAATTCTCTGCAGTGTCATTTCTCTCATGCAAGCTGGTGGCATTTAATTCCAACCCAGCTTCTTCTGGGAGAGGCTCACTAATTTCCATTGGCGTGAGATGAAGGCGGCAGCAAAATGAACACAAAGTCTTTCAAAATATATTACATGGTTACAAAACAAAGGAGTCCATCGGGGGAAAGAATGGAAACATATTGGCATCCTGGTAACGAGGAGACTTGTCTCACATTCGTTATTTGATGTCAAACCCAAATGATTTCAGTCTGCGGCAACACGAATGGGATTTGCCGAACTGTTTCAATACTTTTAGAGGGGAGTGAAATTGAGAATGTTTTACAACCCTTGAAGCCTCTTCACTACGGTTATGATGCTCCTTTTTAGGGCTGAACACACTTGAGTGACAGAGATCAGTTCCAATTGAAGTTAAAATAAGAAATTAATCATTTTCTTGCGTGTGAACAAAATACAATATATACTTCACTTTGTTTAAAAAAAAATGTACCCACGTCCTGTTTGACTGTCATTGTCTTTGATATTGCTTTTCTTGTCATACCAAGATTCTTACATCATCGATTGCAATGATAACTTTTATAAGTGACAATGAAATCACACAGAGTATCCATAAATGTAATGACAATTTTAACTTAAGTGCTTTACTGTTTACTTCCATCCCCTACAAGATTTTGAATGTAATTACACTGCTTCCCAAAAATTACAATCACTCCTGAGTTTTTTTTTCCTCGTGTTTGTGTGTGTGTGTGTTCTGTAACATGCCCTTAATTTGTATGCAAAGCATACACAACAATGACCCCATTCCATTTTACCATTCTTGTTTATAATTTGCTAAGTAGAGAACACGAATGGGCGGGTTTAGCGCGGATTTAAAATCGTACACAACATAAAAGAACAAAACCAAGAGGCGTCTATTAGCCGTAAATGATCTATAATAGTGTGATCCCAGGAGAGTCTCCCCTAAACGAGCAAATAAAAACCATTGTCATGGCCTCGATTTGAGGCAAATCCCTTATTTGGAGCAGGAATCTACGAGGCTTTGTGGATAATTAGTGAACATGCTCAGGAATGTTAGCGGGGCTTGGCAGGTGCATTTGATCTGCGGCAAGAGGCAAAAGCGCTGTTGACAGAGAGATGGCAGGAGGAGAGCGATAGGAGGGCAAGTGGGTGGAGGAAAAGAATATTTCAAAGCTTCGGGGCCGCTTTGACTAATTCTCAACCTCATTAGAGAACGGCCGCGTAGCGGTGTAGATAGACTTATCAGAGAAAAAAAAAACACAATTATCGTTCAGGTTGTGAACTTCATTTTTCTAATGGTTTTTTTAAATGTTACTCTTAGAAAAAAGAAAAAAAAAAGCAGGAACCGACGTACACCCCTCACATAGAGCGCATGCATCTAAAACTCAAATTGAAATATGGGGGATGGGGAGTACAAGTGTGATTTGAAAAGAGCCCCCCTCCCTCCCCATTGTAACACGGAGGAGTTGCTTAATTCGTAGCAAATCACAAACATCCAATATAAATGTTTTGATTTTGTACCTCTAAAGGTGCTGTCTATCAAATTCATGAACTGTAATAAACAATTACACAGCTAAATACATCTCCCTCTTCCTGAATTATTCACGTTATTGTGTGTGGCTAGCATGTGTTCAATGACGCCCAATTAGAGCAGAGACGCTAAATCTCATTTACAGATGCCAGAAGCAAGGTTTTTATATTAGAGCTAATATTTGAAAGTCAAATTAAAGTTGAAACAGCCAGTAATAACTGTTAATTAACTCTGTTTTTGTGTTGTTTTCTTTTTGCCTTTGACAAAGCAGAATGGTGTACAAGCTTCACAAGGCTAGTGCTTAACATTTCGGACCACAAAGATACATTTCAAAGCGCTGAATTATGCTTTTGATGTGAGTATTCTCGGTAGAGTAGATATTATTTTAAGATCTCTTTGTTCAAAAATTCATTTTTATTATCGCTGTCTGAAATGCAGAGTAATTCCCCACATAACTCGCCATTGCTGCAATTAACATCTTCGATCCAGTTCATATTGCTGATAATTTATACAGACGATGCGCCTCCCCTGTGATCGCTGGCAGGGATCGAGCTCCCTCGCATTTAGAGAATCCCTCTCATGCTGATGAAAATGGAATGTGAAACTTTAATGAACAGCGGTCCACTGTCACCGTAATAAAGACTTTTGAAACAACACCCGGGCCAGTTCAACAAGTCAGCCGACAGCAACGCCGGCGTGGTGACATCAAACCAATTAAAACGGACGATAAATATTAACAGCGGCGGGTGTTAACAGAACATGACTGGGAAGCTGAGCTGTAAACAAGCGCTGGATGGGCGATCATTAAAACTGAGTCACATCGGGCTGCACAGCAAAGAGAAATTGAGATTGAAACACTACAATTCATCGGAATGATGTAATGCTGAAAAAGACACTGATGATGATGATCTTGATGATGATGAGGACTACAGACATTAGAACATGTATGTTGTCCTTTTGCAACCTGATGAACATATTCAAGGGTGTAGCTTTAATATATATATTTGGGGGGTTTGGGGGGTTGAGGTAGGCCATAATATGCAAATACAGTGGTGCCTCTACTTACAAAATGAATTGGTTCTGGAAGAATTTCTTAACTAGAAAATGTTGTAAGTAGAGACGCTTTTTCCATGTAAATGCCCTAATCCGTTCCAAGCCCCCCAAAAGTCAGACGTAAATGTTTTATAAAGCATAAAACTGCATCCAAATACTGTATGTAACAAATACATGTCACAATTAGATTATTGCAAAATAAATGGGAGTTGCGCATAGTGTAAAAAACTAAGAATAAAGAGTAAAAATGATGGTCATTTAACTTTTAACTGTGTCCTCATCATTGTTTGCCCTATTTAGTTTATGTTCTCTCTCAAAAGTGTTTTTTGCCTGCCGTTTTGTAAAGAACTGATCCAAGGACGTTTCCTTTTGTCGGCTTTGAACAATCCTTCGAAAATGTCCAAGGCAAACATCAGCATAGTGAGCGATCGCCCGACTGTTGAACACTTTTTTCTAGGTGATTGACATTTACATCAAACTATCTCATGGCCCGAGGGGTGAATGATGAGGACGCTGTATAGACACAGATCTCTCTCTCTATCTACACACATAGAATACGGTAGAAGTCCCTCTTAGCCAATGGGGATACCAGGAAGATGCTAGGTGATAGCCAATGGCAGAGCAGCTACAAGTATGTTGCGTTCAGGAAACTCGGAATTGCGACCAGCAGGCCATACTGTATTTTACTGTATTCGTATCTGAAATTGCTTACGTAACAAGAGGCAATATTTTCCTGTTGAGGCGTGTCGTAACTTGAAAATTCCGTATGAAGAGACGTTCGTCGTACTATCCATTCTTGCCTATACGCACTGTTGGAAACGGAAATACTAAGGGAAATGTTGCAACAATTTATTGGAAATTGTTTCATCCTTGCTTGCTTGCTGTGATATGGGATGTGATTGAGCCTATGCAGGCATAAAGTTGCTGAAACGTTACACTGATTTAGTTCAAATCGAAACAGGTTGTGTTGGGGCAAGGGTCAAAACCCCTCAAAGGAACACACCCCAGTTTTGATTAACCCTTTCAGGGACAGTGGTTACTACAGTGGACATCTTATCATGCTGTCGGGTTACAGGGTGCATAAAAGGGTTAATTTCCTTTTACAGCTACAGGATAGATATAGACAGCTCATTTAACAAAACACTTGGATCCTTTTCAAACTAGCCCAAGGCCGGTCACAGTTGAGAAGCTCATTAACATCAGAAATTAAATGTTTGGTCAAAGCATAGTGGGGGATCAGTCTGCCAGTGAACCCCGCTTACTCTTCATTCATGCATCACTTGTTGTGGTCCCCTTTAATAATCCGTCTTCATTATAAAATGCGAATCGCAATGGCTTCCCTGAGAAACTCGAGCTCATACCGACCATGTTTTTAGTGTCAGGAAAAACAGAATATTCCTCACGCTGACTCAAAGATAGAGGCGGTTCTTTCAACTATACAAAGGCTGAAAAAGAGAAACTTTGGCGACTGTCGCAGTTCCTAATAAATGGGCCGTATTAACGCATAACTTGAATATTCGCTCTACTTAATGGGCCCACATTGTTGAATTATCTATAGGTCTCAGGGATTCAAAAAGGACCATCAAACCCAAACTTGCCGGCAGTGTCTTGTAATTGAATAATACATTACATGTGGCAATTACTTCTGTTAGAAGCAGACTGAGAAATCAATAACCAAGGGATCAAATCAAGGACTGTGAAGCTCTTGTTTCTACTCCCCTTGTGACCAATTACATCAGCACAGTTTAAACACCTGCAGTGTCACAGTGAGCTGTCACACACACACACACACTATCGTGCAATTGCTGCGTCACACACGCACACTGCACGGGCGCCCTTCAAAAAAAAAAAACAATCCACAAAATACATTTATTTGGGGACAGGGAGATCGATAAATGTTGCTGCCGTTTGGACTATTGTGTCTATAAAAATGCCTCAAACACTGCGACTGAATTGTTTGGCGAGTAATGCTTCTTGGTTGCAATCATACACCCTCATGGGGTAGCCTGACCTGGAGCTATACATTATGCACTACTTTTTAGCTTCAGGCTGTTTCTTCTCAAGACATACAGTATGTAGTGCGATTAAGAGGGTGTGAAATGGGCTGTTTTAATGAACATATTGCCTGACACAAATAAATGGATCCAGTTCTGAAGGCACAGTGTCACTGACCTGAACTTGTGGCCTGTTGGTGGACAAAATGGGTTTGATTTGCAATGTCCGCTGCCCTTAATAAGGCTCATATCGGGTCACATTAAAAGTTGATGCTACTGCCGGGGGCCCATGTATGAGAATGTTGGCCGTATCCGAGGCCTTGTTCTGTCCACCAAATTGTAGCCCAGAACTTCACTTCAGAATTATCCCGAATTTGGAAGAACAGATCGTCACGATTCACATCTGAAACATGAACCCTTTCAGGGACAGTGGTTACTACAGTGGACGGCTTAACGCGTTATCAGGTTGCAGGGTGCATGAAAGGGTTAAGGTGGAATTTTGTCATACCAATAGTCTTGAATTAATACAGAAATTGAGCTACACGACAACTTGTGACAATTTATCCACTTGTTGCACTGAGTGCTCAAATAAGCAACGGTGTCACTCTGTCCGTATGGAAAATGTAATCCTGAAAACTAATCCAAAGGCGGCAACAGCAAACGGAAAAATCTGACTCGTCTACGAGACGTGATTATCACAAATTCTGATTGTAATGCTGTTTCACCTCCAGTTTGGAACGGATGCTTTATTATGTTAAATATTCTTATAATTCATGACTATTTGATTTGTTGGCTTTCTTAGTCAATCAGCAGGATGTGTTTGAATGTCCATTATACTGGTTTTTATTTATTTATTTGTTTGTATTAATTCATGCCTACCACGGATACTCGTAACAGGAATCCAACCATTTGCTCTCCCTGACTGATATATTCATCAATTCTGTTTTTCACGCCGTGTTGAAGAGCGTCTCCCCCAAATTCAGGTTTTCTAGGGTTGCATTGCTTTGGATTTGTCGACAATTTTTGTCACAGTCGTGAGAAAGATGACGCATTTCACCGACTTAATGACAAACGGCGTGTAAAAAAAGCACTCGAGTCAGCATCTCCCAAAGTACGTTTCTTAGTTGTGCATCTGGAAATAGGTTTTGCCATCAAAACCCGATCTCAGTCATGCTTTTTTGGTGTTTTGTAAAAAATAACAAAAAAGAATGCCCTCAAAGTCACTGTTTTGCTCATTTCCTTCACTTTTTTTGTTCCGAAACTAGTGTGTTTGGTGAAACCACCCCATTTTCTACTGCTGATTACCAACGTACGGTGAAAGAAAAGAGGCCACTCTTTTTTGGGTAGTTGTACTGCTTATGTTGTAAACTGACACAAGTCTGTGGGTCTTGCAAGATCAGTGGAAGTGCTCTAAGACGGCTGGCAATCTGGGAAATTCGGCTTTGGCAACAGATGGCGGTGAATGAGTTAATCATCTCAAACCTTTGGTTCGAATGAACACTGAGACGAAAGAAAGCATGACAGCAACCCAATGTTTCATTTGCGCTTTTAATGCGCTGTGGTCTGCTCTCTCTCATCTGAGAATAGATCATCAAACTAAGGCTGTCAATACTCTGCAACACACGCAGGTCCCTGCAAGCAATAATAGCCTGGAGTCAAAGGATGCATGTTCCATGATAGACTGATAGAAATCCCCAACGTATTGTTTGTTTACTTAAGACCAGGTGCCTAATCGAGGGAAAATGTAAACTGCCATAGCTTCATATTTACTTATGTTATTGAAGAACACTGCTTGTCCAAAACAGCCTCATTATTAATTAGGGTTGAACACCTTGCCAAAGGCACTTCAGCAGCAACTGAGCTCATCAAAACACGTTGAAAGACACAAGCGGTAGCGGCACCTGCCATCAACTGCCACTCATTTCAACGTCTCGGAGTTCCAGAATGGGGGTGCGGGGGGGTTACTGGTAAACAGTGGAAGGAAGGGACAGTCATGAATAAAAAATCACAAGTAGAACAGCGGCAGCAAGTTGCTCTGATGTAGAGATGGAGAGAGAAGTGCTTGAGCAAGTTTTACGGAAGGTTAAAACATCCACAGGCGAGCTAAATGAAGACACGCGCAACCAAAGGACTTCACATGCATCAAACGGAGCCGCGGCTTCTCCTATTCTCTGTGGTGGCCTTGCTTTGCATATTTCACGCAACGGTGGGTGTCTTATCAACGCGCACCTTTTTCGTGGACGTGCAATGTGCTTTGCCTGCGTTGATGTTTTCAGCCAACCCGCGACGCAATCTGTTGCTTTGTTTGATAAATCACACGGCGGCGTTCAGAGCTTCGCAGTCCTGCCGCTCATCGAAAATATAAGAGGGCAACGTTTGTTTAGAGCACATAAAAGCCTCCGTATGACCTATGATTCCAGGCAGAGCTTTAAAGAAATGGAGGACAATCAAAAGGACAAATGCGACAGGCCTCCCGTGTGAGGTAACAAGATGAATGTGAACCGGCGCGTTGCTTCTGTGATGTCTTTGACCTGCAAAGTTCAAAGCTGCTCCCAGACTCCGGACCCGGGCCCAGCGAGTGAGCACCTCTGACAAAGGCTTTGTTCATAATAAAGTCAATCCTCCATATTGTTTCCCTTTGAGCTCGACACCATTTCAACAGGGAACGGACCTGCAGACATTAAAGTTGGGCTGCACGATATTGAAGAATAATCTCATTGTGATTCTTTCCCCCCCCCCCTCAATATTGTGATTGTGATTTAATATGCAATTATTTTTTGAAGGTCCTTTTTCCATGTAGTTCTTCAACAAACACGTGCAAAAAAAAAAATCTGTATTTAAATCAACAGTATCCGATTTATTGCCGTATGCTAAAATAAAGGCGATCAACCATGAATGAATAGAAAAGACGTTTCTTGATCCGCTTCAATTAGTTCACTTGCTCAACACTTTGACTTGCAATCTTTTCAGCGTTCACGACGCCAACTTCACAGGATTCAACCGAACGAGCGTCTTTCAGGAAACAATGACGTATAAACATGTGGCCTGCACTTCTTCAGCACCGAACCGATCTTGACACTGAATGAAAGAATAAGTACCTCTCTCTATTTCTATGAGTAAAGCCCACTGATGTAGCAGAGGCGCTTTATTTGTATTTTTGTTCAAATTGCAGCCTTTGCGATTTGAAAATTGCGCTTCACGACATCGCCACGCTGATTTGAATTTGCTTTGGATTTGTCGACAATTTTGTCACAGTCGTGAGAAAGATGACGCATTTCACCGACTTAATGACAAGCGGCGTGTAAAAAAGCACTCGAGTCAGCATCTCCCAAAGTACGTTTCTTAGTTGTGCATCTGGAAATAGGTTTTGCCATCAAAACCGATCTCAGTCATGCTTTTTGGGTGTTTTGTAAAAAATAACAAAAGAGAATGCCCTCAAAGTCACTGTTTTGCTCATTTCCTTGACTTTTTTTATTCCGAAACTAGTGTGTTTGGTGAAACCACCCCATTTTCTACTGCTGATTACCAACGTACGGTGAAAGAAGAGAGGCCACTCTTTTTTGGGTAGTTGTACTGCTTATGTTGTAAACTGACACAAGTCTGTGGGTCTTGCAAGATCAGTGGAAGTGCTCTAAGACGGCTGGCAATCTGGGAAATTCGGCTTTGGCAACAGCTGGCGGTGAATGAGTTAATCATCTCAAACCTTTGGTTCGAATGAACACTGAGACGAAAGAAAGCATGACAGCAACCCAATGTTTCATTTGCGCTTTTAATGCGCTGTGGTCTGCTCTCTCTCATCTGAGAATAGATCATCAAACTAAGGCTGTCAATACTCTGCAACACACGCAGGTCCCTGCAAGCAATAATAGCCTGGAGTCAAAGGATGCATGTTCCATGATAGACTGATAGAAATCCCCGACGTATTGTTTGTTTACTTAAGACCAGGTGCCTAATAGAGGGAAAATGTAAACTGCCATAGCTTCATATTTACTTATGTTATTGAAGAACACCGCTTGTCCAAAACAGCCTCATTATTAATTAGGGTTGAACACCTTGCCAAAGGCACTTCAGCAGCAACTGAGCTCATCAAAACACGTTGAAAGACACAAGCGGTAGCGGCACCTGCCATCAACTGCCACTCATTTCAACGTCTCGGAGTTCCAGAATGGGGGGCGGGGGTTACTGGTAAACAGTGGAAGGAAGGGACAGTCATGAATAAAAAATCACAAGTAGAACAGCGGCAGCAAGTTGCTCTGATGTAGAGATGGAGAGAGAAGTGCTTGAGCAAGTTTTACGGAAGGTTAAAACATCCACAGGCGAGCTAAATGAAGACACGCGCAACCAAAGGACTTCACATGCATCAAACGGAGCCGCGGCTTCTCCTATTCTCTGTGGTGGCCTTGCTTTGCATATTTCACGCAACGGTGGGTGTCTTATCAACGCGCACCTTTTTCGTGGACGTGCAATGTGCTTTGCCTGCGTTGATGTTTTCAGCCAACCCGCGACGCAATCTGTTGCTTTGTTTGATAAATCACACGGCGGCGTTCGGAGCTGCGCAGTCCTGCCGCTCGTCGAAAATATAAGAGGGCAACGTTTGTTTAGAGCACATAAAAGCCTCCGTATGACCTATGATTCCAGGCAGAGCTTTAAAGAAATGGAGGACAATCAAAAGGACAAATGCGACAGGCCTCCCGTGTGAGGTAACAAGATGAATGTGAACCGGCGCGTTGCTTCTGTGATGTCTTTGACCTGCAAAGTTCAAAGCTGCTCCCAGACTCCGGACCCGGGCCCAGCGAGCTTTGTTCATAATAAAGTCAATCCTCCATATTGTTTCCCTTTGAGCTCGACACCATTTCAACAGGGAACGGACCTGCAGACATAAAGGTTGGGCTGCACGATATTGAAGAATAATCTCATTGTGATTCTTTATTGTTTCCCCCCCCCTCAATATTGTGATTGTGATTTAATATGCAATTATTTTTTGAAGGTCCTTTTTCCATGTAGTTCTTCAACAAACACGTGCAAAAAAAAAAAATCATCTGTATTTAAATCAACAGTATCCGATTTATTGCCGTATGCTAAAATAAAGGCGATCAACCATGAATGAATAGAAAAGACGTTTCTTGATCCGCTTCAATTACTTCACTTGCTCAACACTTTGACTTGCAATCTTTTCAGCGTTCACGACGCCAACTTCACAGGATTCAACCGAACGAGCGTCTTTCAGGAAACAATGACGTATAAACATGTGGCCTGCACTTCTTCAGCACCGAACCGATCTTGACACTGAATGAAAGAATAAGTACCTCTCTCTATTTCTATGAGTAAAGCCGACTGATGTAGCAGAGGCGCTTTATTTGTATTTTTGTTCAAATTGCAGCCTTTGCAATTTGAAAATTGCGCTTCACGACATCGCCACGCTGATTTGAATTCCATCCATTGTTCAGCCCCTACGAGCCCTACGACCATAAATACATCACACGACACCTGGCATTCACCCCATGCCGCCACAATTTCACTCCTCCGAATGCTGAAAAACGTTTTTGTTGCCGGATAAATGTGACATGCATACTCAACCTGTTCAAGCACCCCTATGTATACTTATCGTTGCGCCGGCACTGTTCTCAACAAGTGTGGCCTTGTAGCGGGTGCATAATGAGCCTCTGTTTCAAGGGACACGTTATGTGGTGGCAAGGAACAAGGCGGTGTGCTGTGGAGCAACAGGATACCCGTCTGCCCCCCACCACCACCACCGCCACCACACCCCCCACACCCCTGCTCCGGTATGAAGGGAGGTGCCCCAGCCTGCGGTCATAGTTAACCACGGCCACGCAGCGAAGGCTGGCTGCTGCGGTGCCGCCGTTCCTCCTGAGACACAAGGGTGAGAGGGACTTTGAAGTTAAAAGTGTGACTGGGAGACAATATGAGATGTCAGGCTGTGTGATGTCAGGCCAAAGGTGTCGGGAGAAGGCCAGGCCATACAATCGTTTTGGTGGATGACCATCAGCTTTCTGCAACGAGCTACAAAGTGCAAGGTGCTGTGCTTTCAACCAGTGACTTCCAAAAGCGGTGTACCAATAGTTGTAGGCGAAGTACTCACTGAATTAAATGTTGACACTGTGCATATGGAACGTTACAGACGTTATCTCATTCACTCCCAAAGACGGTTTTAAACGTCTTTTCAGACTCGGTCCGGAATTGGCTGGTACTGAATGAGATTATCATTCCTACTTGACGTTGTGTACCTCTCTCATGGTCACAAAGGATGTGAGACAAATCATTTCATTCATAAAGGCATTTTGTTCTACAAACAAAACTCGAAATGACTAAGTATGTCATAAAACAAACCCATCCATCCATCCATTTTCTGAACCGCTTGATCCTCACTAGGGTCGCGGTGGTTGCTGGAGCCTATCCCAGCTGTCTTCGGGCTGTAGGCTTGGGACACCCTGAATCGGTTGCCAGCCAATCGCAGGGCACACAGAGACGAACAACCATCCACGCTCACATCCACACCTAGGGGCAATTTTAGAGCGACCAATCAGCCTGCCATGCATGTTTTTGGAATGTGGGAGGAAACCGGAGTGCCCGGAGAAAACCCACGCAGGCCCAGGGAGAACATGCAAACTCCACACAGGGATGCTGGAGCTGGAATTGAACCCGGTACCTCTGCACTGTGAAGTCGACGTGCTAACCACTGGACTACCGGGCCATTCCAAATAATATCTCTACATACAAGTGTCTTTCATATTCATCATTCACAATCCAGGCCAAGTTGAAGACAAAATTGTATCATCGCTCCAGTAAATGCCTTCTCTATTTGATTCAAGCCAGAACATTTGTATGTGCAGAGATATACAGTAGGTGTACGACTGTATGTATATGCGGTATACATCCAGTATTTGATCTGAAGACCTCGAGATGAGTAGCGGTTTCTTCATTAGCAAGCAAGGCCCCGGGAGGCTGCCCTCTCATGACGATTAGGCCTGCACGTTGCGCATCTCTTTTACTAGAATATCAGATCTTTATCAAACACACATCTTAAAAACCCCTGTGTCATTTACATTTAAACAGATGCTGCGCAGCAGCCTGCATATGTGAACAGAACGCCTTCTTTACATTTCAGCGTCCTCACAGGGCATTTCGACTCCTACAAAAGGGGCCTTCAGAGAGCGCTGTAAAAGAGTGCACGAGTGTGTACAAGCGCAAACTCTTTTGGCATGAACAACACACTTTAAGTCTGTTTTTGTTGTCTTTACAAATATCTCCCTCACACTATAAATCAACCTCAGTGATGGTTGGTGTTTTAAATGTGACCGAAGGCGTTCGGAATGATTCTGGGTGTTCATTCGGCAGGCTGCAGATAGACGTGAGGGAAATATAAATGTACATTACAAGACCACATTCCACTGTCATGTGCCCATGTTTTGGCCAGATCATTCGGCCAGTTGCGATATCTTGATGCAAAGCATTTCAAAAGTTAGACTAGTCATTCATTTTAATTACACTGTTTAAATTACAGAAATAAAGTAGTTGGCGAAATGTATCAGTTTGAAATGAATTAATATGCTGATCGACCAACTGCTTAGACTGTTAACTGTATGCCATCTCTGTCCGGCTATCCAAATGTTGCTGAGCAAGCACAATTTTAAAAAAAATCAATTAAAATAAATTTTAATTAATGATTTGAACTGGTAAGCAAAATGTATAAAGTACAATACATAATATCATGGACTTTTTTCCATACATTACACAGTGGAAGTATTAGTCGTGGCACAGTAGAAAAGTGATGTTTTGTTTGGTTTTCATATATTTTAAAACACAAAAAGAAAAGATGCCGTGTGAATAGATTTCTGCAGAATATTGACCGTTATGCATATTTGTGCATGGACCCACGGAAAAGACCTGTGGCCCTTTGCTGCCATCTTCAGTACCTTAAGTGACTCTACAGTATTTTAGGTTATTTCCCCTAATTTATCGACACGGTGGATGTGGAGAAATTTGAGGTGGAATGGGCTTTATTTTTCTTTTATTTTATTTATGTATTTTATTTATTTTGCCATAATCAACTTACATAATCAATTTACGACTATTCACGGTTAATGGTGATGTTGATTTGTTAATTTGCGCTTGGAACTTTGGTCTGCGTAACATAGTATAGTAAGCAGTTATTCTACAACTTGACATTTAGAAGAAAATGAAAAACAAAAGAAAAAAATAGATTTTATATTTCGGTTGGTGGAGTAATGGACATAAATGGACAGACATATATCTATAGGGAAAGAATGATGCTTTCCTTAATATTGAAATATAAAGCGTTTTGCAAGTTTAAACGTCATCGTTCTGAACACAAAATACAACAGTTGAAGATGCTCTCCAAATATTATGTATAACAGAAAATATAAAAATATTTACGACACAGCATATTGCACGTGGACAGTGGCATCTATCAGCAGGAACCGCAACTGCTTGCAGCCAAATAGCCACATTGGTAAATAGCGCCCTCACGTGGCTGATTGCTCGAATAACAGCGCAGCTCTCTGACTCTCGAGCGGTTTTTCCGAACCGAATTAACGCAGGTTAATTTTGTACCTTCTGCCATTATATGTAACCAACAGCTAATGAATTATTTTCAGGTCAGTTAAAAGAAATTGCATCTTTTCCCACAGCACATTTGATGATCACTGAGCCAGAAACGTATGTTGGATTACCCGTCCACACTATACAAGATGAGTTATCATGGCTTTTTGTATGGAAAAGTATTGACAAAAAAGTACAGGTTATATCACTTGAAAGGCATAACAACAACACAGATGCAGCACAGTCTTTATTCATTTCATGCACAGTTCAAACAGTTGCCGAAGATGTTGAGCCACATGGCAGCGGTAGAGGGCAGAGCAGATCCATGTTATTTTGTTTTATTACCTGATTTTTTTTTATGTATGCATCACTGTAACATGCTAGACAAGAATGCTGGCTGCTCCTGGTATTAGTTTATTTTACATCATGTCACTCGGCCTTTTTGTGTTGTCAGATGTTTGATTGGAAACTCAAAGTTGTCAGGGGCACATTCTAAAGTTTCCCCTCATACAAACATTATCCATCCATTTTTTTTTTTGTTATGGCACTTGTCCTCACTAAATTTACGGGTGAGCTAGAGCCTATCACAGCGGAGTTTGGGCACCCTACTCCCTTGGACTGGTTGCCAGCCAAATGCAGCATACAAAGGTTATGTTTGTCTTTAAAAAAATAATAATAATTCTGGACTGAACAATTAATGAGGGAATAGCTTGATTAACACCCACTTTGTCAAACAGATGGTGATTAGGCTAAAGTGACAGTCACTCGTCCCTAGACAGTCCAGAGAGCCGACGTCTGGAACAGCTTCGATAACCTTCGAACTATCGCAAACGATATCTCTCAGCGCCTTAATTAGTGGTTTGGTTTTCACACATGGCTACTCACGTCCAAGAGAAGCCCTCTTCTGTCTCCAATCATCTGAGATTTAGACCACATCAGACCATAGTCAGGGGAGAGTTGAGGCATATTCAAAACAACCATCAGCCACCGCAGGCATGTCAGGAATAAGTTTTCATTTATCTCTTGCACTACAAAGTTATCACCTTTCTTGTTAAGATATCATTTGTTCACACAATGCTACGAAAAAGAAGTTTGCGCACAACAAATGTGAGGAGGGAGGAAGAAAAATGGCCTTTTGGGGGCTTTACGTCAATACTGTATTGGGTTGAACAATGAATCAAATTCAAATCAACATCGCCATCTGGCAGAAGGCAATTTTCAAAGACTTGTTTGCATTATTGTTGTAATTTGATTCATGACTCAGTGACTCATGGGGTTTTTTGGGGGTAGAATTCGCTCAAGTTGTCGTAGTTAAAAACAGACTGCTAGTCCGAGTGGTAAGTTGCAAACTCCAATTGATGGAATAATTAACGAACTGAACTGTCTTCGTCAGCCTAATCTTATTGAAAAAAAACCATGTATGCATAGTAAATGTTGTAATACAATTTAATTTATTGCTTGTGTTTGTTTAGAAAAAACCCAATAAAAAATCCTCTGAATCTAATCAATTCACATGCCCGCATTCATGTGAAAGGACCTGCGGCTGTGCAGTGTTGTGGAAAACCATCGGTTTAAAAAGGTGGCACAGACATTCCACAGGTTACGCAACGTCAAATCCAATCGAATGGCAACCTAAAGAATTAACACTGAAATGAGTCGTGAGGTTCTTACCAAGGCCCTGCCCGACCGATTTAACAGTCTCGAGGATGTGATCCGGTCGGTCAGAGCATTCAAATCAAATTTATTTCGGTTATAACTTCATTTTGTTCAATTTAAACAGATAAGACATCGAGTACAAAACGATTTGCTCTCTCTGAGCATTTCATGAAACACTATAATGAATTGATGGGATGTTGTAATGATCCATTGTTTTGACAATGTCGTCTCTCTGAAGAGGTGCATAACAAGCATGTCAGTTAAGCAAGTCTTGCGACCATGGGAACCAAGGTCTGCTACACGGAAACTCCAGAGATTTCCCTTTAAAGCCCACGGGGCTTTTTGGACCATCATGCAGTACACATTTTTTTGGAGCAGTTCCCCAAACAGTTGCAGTCTTATGTCACTATTCAATTGTTCTCAAATCAGGTGTCAGAAGTGTCTGATAAAGCCCACTTGCGCCCCCAAAAACAAAATTACAGTTTTAGATCACAATGTATGTTATGCGTACAACTAATGTTTATATTC